>OZ007599.1:101468304-102668304 GCA_963931845.1 Maratus michaelseni | reverse complement strand
TTAGGCAGATGTTACTTTTATTTTGATATTGTTTGAGAAACAAAATGGCGGACTGCGGGCTAATACGCAAAGGTAGCCCTGACGGAAGTATAAATTACAAAACAAAATTTAAAATAATGATAAAAAACATGAAAAGGGGCCTAGAAAACAACAGAACTCCCCACTTTCCTTTTCTGCTAAAACGCTGTGAATGGAAAACTCTACTAGCAAGAGAGAAACTATTCAAATTTTATTCTTTAACTTATAATAAGGACTCTGTGAATGTGTCAGCAAGTTCACACTATTTGCCTGCAGGAAAAAAAAATTATTGAGCTCAGGAACCGATTTAAAAATTTGGGGGTCCTGGGCACAGATGCTTATGGGAGGGGCTTACACTGATGCTTACAGCTGCCTTGAGTAAAAAAATATATTCTAAACAAAATAAAAAAAAATTGTAGAGATTGACCTCAACTATCCAATGAAAAAAAAATAATTTAAAAATATTGAAGTGCAAATGAGATATTTAAAAAAATGTCTCCCATAGGATTAACATTATTAAGTGAGGGTTTTCACTTGAGTGAAGTAGATCCTTAAAAAATTATTTTAAAATGAAATAAACGATAATCTGATTTTTCCATATTACTTTTTAATAGTTAAAAAACTTCATCTGATTTTGGCCAATAATTGAAAAATCTTCAGTAGCATTTGGGGGTCCCTCAAATTCGGGGGCTCTGGGCCCATCTGCTGTAAATCAGACACTGATTGAGCTGCAAGTAAATAGAGAAAAATATTAAAAGAAAAAGACCAAAAAGCAAAATAACTTTTTTTCTTGCTATTAAAAATATATTTTTTATCTCCATTGTTTATTTGCAGATTTTGTTGAAATTTTCATCATGTTGCAATAACAATAAATGAAGCTATCTAGCAATTTTTTATTAAAATATAATAAGTTATTAGAAAATTAGAGCCCCTATAAAATTAGCCACTAAAGAGCTACTGCAAATAAAGGAGAGTGTTTTTTTTTTTTTTTTTTTTTTTTTTTTTTTTTTTTTTTATTCATTCACACTCCATGAAGTCAGCAGACGAAGGTTATCAAAATGTGAGATCATGAACTTGATGGATAATGTTTCACTATGCAGAAGGAAATCGTGCATATTTTATTACTATTATTATTATTATTATTAAGTCTGTTCTCAAATGATCTGGTTACTAATATGAATCTTTCTGACTCATTTTTAAACACAGAAGCATAAAATTGGTAGTTCTGACTATTGAAGTGATTTGGATTCGAAACGAGTGTTCTATTTTTTTAATAAGTAAATAAATTACTTATCAAGTTATAAGCGATTCATGTCATGTGACAGCATGCATTTTCCCTTGCTCAGAGTACTGAAGCAAGAATTAGGTTCAAATCGCCAATTTTGATAGTATTTTCTAAAAAAATCTGCCTTTACCAAAAAATGAAAAATATGTTTCGATTACATAGTTTCTGAATAAGAACATCTGCCAATTTCATGTGTCTCTGAAAAAAAAGAAATTAAAACTTATATCTGAAAGAAGCCTTTTTGGATTTGGGAACGCCCTAAAAAAAAAAAACCTTACAAAAGCATTCATCCAAAATTGGATATTTTATGTTTTACTATGCTTATACCCTGTTCACATCGCACATTTAAGATATCTTAGACCGCCATTTTTGAGGTGGTACCTCACCGGAATTGAATACCTGTCCACACCGCCAAACGCATTTAAGATAACTCACTCAACATCACCGTGTCCAGTGCGCATGCGCATATGTTAAAAGCAAACTCAACAGCCAATCGGGCTCCAGAGCCAATCAGAGTGAGCCATACTGACTGTATCTAGCAATGGAAAGTTCGAACTCACTAAGTGAGTTTCTGGAACTCACTCAGTGAGTTCAGCGGTCTAAGATATCTTAACTATCCGATCTGAACGTAGTATTAGCTATTCAATCTAGAAAATGGTAAAGATGCCGCGGTGAATAGTTTTGTTTCATTATAGATAAATAATGTTATCATGATCATATAAGATTTATAAATCAATTTCGGTTTTCCAATGTCATGTGTTTTTCTACGAAAAAAAAATGTGGTCTTAAGGAAAATACATGGCAAAGGGACTGAGTACATTTTCCACGTCTAAAAAATCCCTGATGGCTTGGCCTACAGGCACAGGTAGATTTCAAAGACGCTGACCGTGGGGTGCCTGTTTGTTGAGAATTGCAGAAGAAATTACCTTTTTGCACTTATGCGGCAGTTGGGACCTCCCACTTCGAAATCTACCTGTGTCTGTAGGTGGAGCCGGCAAGGATTTTTTAATTTTACCGTATTTTCGGGAATATGCTCCGCACCCATCGTAAGCGCTGCATCATTGAAAAATCGGTAAAAAAACAAACAAATGTACACGTAAGCGCCGCATCATTGAAAAATCGGTAAAAATGAAATAGTCACGATAAAAAACGATCGACCAAATTGGATTAAAAGTAACAAGAATAGCGATAAAATTTTGCAAGATATATGAATTAACAATAAAACACAGGTTATCTTAAAATACAATAAGAAAAAAAAATCGTACGAAAAAATTCGATTTAACAAAATTGTCTAAACTTACTTTGAAGATCGATGCTTTGAAGAAGATTAGGCTTGAATTACTAATTAAAAATTCATAGAATTTCCCTTTAGAAAAACACATTCTTGGTTTATTGTCAATCATAAAGGTAAACAGAACATAAATAAAACTCAAATAAAACATACCATAATCGAATACCAAGCTGCCGGTTTTAACTGATAAGATTCCATATTTAAATATATACCACAGCCATTTTTAAGACGACTGCTTACGAGATTGATTAGTTAATCAAAACAAAAACTCTGCTTTAAACAATGGAGGTAATGCGTATAGTAAGACTTGTCTGGCGCCATCTCTCGGAACGAAAGCGTACTACGCCAATGGATTATTCGATTTTTGTTTCAATCGAACATCGCCGTATGCTGTGAATGAGAATAGCAAAACATAACTGAAGCATGGCGTTTGAATGTTTATGAAATAAATATAATTTATCAACTATTGTAAAGTATACAATAAATACTTTTAAAAAGTGAGCTATTAATATAGCAAAGAAATAGAGAAATATGGGTAAGTTAAATATATTTTGACTATAGTAATTACGTTTTTATAATAAAGATATATTGTGATATGTACTGTTTATGAACTTTATTCTGAGATTAAATGAATGTAAATGAAGGTGAAATATGAATGAATGTTAATGAATCCATGTGTTTAAAAGTGTATTTGAGGCAGTAAGACTAAAAAAACATGAAATGAAGGCTTGATTTTCACAATATCCAGATACTGCTATGTTGAGAAAAAAAAATTATTGTACCCGCTGCCCTTGCGTATGTGCCGCATCGCCAATATTTTGAACTTTTAAACACGTATGTGCCGTGGCACTTACTCCCGAAAATATGGTAATTTTTTTTGCTATAAGGCTTGGTCCTATAAAAAACTTGTCAATATAAAAATTGTAGATAATATTAAGAGGATTTATAATAAATCTAAGCAGATTTGATATCTTGTGAATTGATGAAGTTATGAATTTTTTCTTCTTAAACTCCTATTCCCGCCCCCACCCCCTTTAAGGCCATTTTTAATTATATCAAATATCTGTCATACATAAATTTTCGGCCCTTTTTCTAGAAGTAATAACTTTAAACTGATTCGATACGTATCATAATTAAAAAGTTATGGGCTTTTTTCTGTTTTCACAAAAAGCCCCCCATTTCCCACTCCCTTTGTTTGATTTTGCCCATTAATGAACTTGACAGAGATTTTATGCCCTTTGATTTTATGTATCAGTTTGGAAAAGATTTGTGCAGAATTATTGAAGTTATTGTTTCCAAAAAAAGTGATATAGGTAGATAAAGTTTTGAACTGGGGATGGTTTTGGGTTCTGGGAGTCATGATCGGCATAGATCTGCAAAAATTTTAAGTAATTCCAACTTAGGGGAGAATATAATAGGTAGTATTTCTTATGAAAGCTACCTAAAAGAGCAGGGGGCAATGGCTCTTAAAACAAAAATGCCAAGGTGCGACGTCCTTTGAATAAGCCAAATTGTAACACTGGGGAGCATGAAATAGAAATCTGCACATGTCCGGGCCATTTTTTATTCATGGTAATCTGGTCTTCATTCATTCCTAACTTTTTACTACAGACTCGGGATGGGCCAGGACATACTTCTTCCTGACCTGAGCAAAAATCAGTAAAATATGGTCCGACATAACCTGAAAAAAATCCGCATAAATAAGTGTGCTTTTGAATAATTTTAAATGTAGGATAATATTGCTTTAGAAATATCGGCAAGTTTTCTAGAAATTCAATTGGCCAGGCCGTGCTACATCTGAGATTTATACTGGACCAGACTCGGGCCAAACTTTTTGATTTTATACCAAGCTGGAACAGGCTAACAAAATTTTTGAACAGGACGAGCTGAAATTTTAACTTTAATACCTAGCCAGACCAAAAGTTTTCTTCTACAAATTGGGTCAGCCTGGAAATTTCAGTCTGTGCAGACCTGTAGCAGGAAAACAAAGAAACTAACATCGGAGCACTTATCGACATTGTAAAAAATTCATTAAAGGATGGGTAAAAACATATTCCAACTATACCTTTTTGGTATGGAAGAAATTAAAAAAAAAAAAAAGAATGAAATTTGTTGAAAACTGGAGGGGGGTATTTTTGGTATTTTATTGTAAATTTAGATTAAAATCATTACAAAAAAATATTAGCCCAGTAAATTTAGGGTTTGATAGCTAAGTAATTCATAATGAGCTGAAAATTTCAGAATTAGCTCTTTATGACTAGTAAAAAAAACCCTTAAAAGTCTCAGAAGTTCTCATGAGAGCTTCTATCCAAAATGGCTGATCAAAGATGGCCGCTAAGACCTTTTTGCATTGTCCAATGTTTTTTTTCCCATTTCTAAGTCATATATCAATATTTTTTTACTTCTGAAAAATTCTGTGACCTCTACTTACATACTTACATCCTGTTTTAATGTATACATAGGGTCTGACTAAAGCAGGGGCACACGGGGCATGTCCCCCAAGCCCCCGTGCCAGAAAAGGCCTAAAAAAAAAACAAACTCTGTTGAGGTTTTTTAATGGTCTTGTAAAAGAACCTTAAGGTGTAGGGGTCCCGCAAAGAGATGCTTGCCCAGACCTTAGTCGATTAGTCAAGCCCTGTATCTAGTTTTTATCAAAATAAAAGCTAAGAATGAGTTGTACATTCATTTATTTGCTGTCAAATTAATAGAATTTCATTGCCCTTAGCCTGTTTTGCCTCGTACTTAAGAAACTATTGACAATTCATCTGTATGTTTGTAATCCTATTTGTGAGGATTATTTTTTAAATTTTGTTTTGAAAAATGACAGATATTCCATTTTTCTATATAGAAATGTTTGTCAGAAGACTGTAATGGAAGAAAAAGAAAGAAAGTTAGAACAAGTTTAAATTATTTATTACAAGGCACAAAAATTTAAATCCAAAGTAAAAGTACAATAAAACATTATAGTAATGCTTGTAATAAATAAGCTAATAATCTTGTGGTAAATAAACGTAAGACAAAATTACCAGAATGCCACTCATTCAATGTTGTAACCATTATCGTCGTCTTCAAATCCATTAATAGGATGAACTGAATTTGTGCATGTTTCTCCTAAGCAAGAGGTAAAAAACCTAGAACAATGGAGAGCTGCCTTCTTGCACTGACATATTTCATCATAGTCCATTGCAGCAGTTATTTTGCAATCACAAGAGATAAGCTGCAGAAGATCTTCGGGCGCTGCGGGAAGTGTTGAAGGTAATGGGTTTAATCTGCCTTCTTTCATGAACCATCCCCATTCCGTAGGATCTAGGTTGTTTCCCAGCCACTGTTGGACTTGAAGATAAACCCGAAGGGAATGCTGCGAAGTGGCTGCACTTGTTGGTGGAAGAATGGCCAGGTTAAGTTTTGATGAGAGATTTTTGGTTACTTCTTTATTGTAATAGATATATCGCAGCTCATCTAGGGAGTCAACTTTTTCTCCCCGAAAAACGTTTTTCATGAATATCTCCCCAATTTCAATTACCTTTTAGGGTTTAAGTTGAGGACTGTTGAATAAGGAAGTCAAAGAAAGCAGCTCATGGTTTTTCTTTATCAATTTAAAAGCTGAGGATTCCCCTTCCTAAAAATTGCTGATGTGGTATCACATCCAGTTGCTTCATGTAGGAAGATAATGGAATCCTTCATTGGGCCAAGTGATTTTTGAATTTTAAATATGTTTTAGCATTTTTGTTCGTGAGGTCGTAGAAAGAAGAGTGGTTTTCCTGGGTTACCTCGTGTGATGAGAATGGTCAGCAGATCTGTGTCAGTACCAACTATTGGTCTTACTTGAATTAATTGCTGTTGTACAGATTAGTGCATCAGCATCATCATCTGCCTGTAGGGCAGTTATTCCTTTGGCCTGGAAGTAGCCCATGACCATTCGAATAAGCCTAGCCTTGTTCTCAGAGTTCCGTAAAAAACAGCTTGTTTGGTCGTGGCCACCATGATTTCGTCAAAAGCAATAGTTGCAGACATTTTCGACATCAACCTTCTTTGCCTCTCCACACTTTTAGTTGATAAGGCACAAGTGTACCCATCAAAAACAACTGCTTCACATAGAGAGAAGTGTTTCTGGACAAATCTAACTTATTTGAGGCATATATCTCTGTAGGTGCCTCACTCATTCCAAACCAATGCATGCAAAAGAAATCCTCCAGCTACAATAAACGAGCAAGTTGGTGGAGGTTCAACACAAGGCTCAATTGTTTCAATGATAGCAGCTAAAGTTAATTTAACGTTCTTCCCTCATTGAAACTTCATCAAAGAGGGAGGGAGGGAGGTTGAGGAGCCAATTCGTATTTGAGGTAATCTCATAGATTTTCATTTGACTTGAGTACAGCAGCAATCCTGGTAAACAACTGTAGAGGATTGAATGTCACACTTGAATTCCTTATTATCAATGTGTTATTTGTTGCTGATATTGGTATAACTCTGTTTTTCCGTTGAAGTTTAATTTCCCCAAATGAACATCCTATGATTGAAGACAGTAAATTTTCACCAACTTTCTTTGCATTGTCACAGTTTGTTTTATCATCAGCAACCAATCCACTAGCTATATTCATCAACAAATGTTTAGGACATTGATTATCGAAATGATTGTGAAGCAGTAGCCATTCAGATAGCTTATTCAAATCAGAATCATCTCGTGATTGTCTGGAAGGCCAAAATTCAACGTGTTGTTCTGAGCATACATAAGTTTTTTCACAAAAATCTTCTAATACTTCCAATACTTTCATGTTCATTGGGCAAGAAGCAACTTCAGACATAAAAAGCTAAACGGAGCAAAAACAGAAGCAAAAATGACCATGCACAGTCAAGCCTTTGGCCAAAACAATAAACTGTGAGCAGAGCCGGCATCAGCAAACTCACATTCCTCTCCAACCCCCTCCCATGTCTGAATGGAGTGCATGCATAGGAAATTCCTTCATTCACAACCTTTTATTCTTATTCTTATCTGCATTTTTTGTTAAAAAAAATGCCTGTGTGTGAAAATGTAGGTGAAAACTCCAAAGGAAAAAACAATTTTTATTTTTTTAAATAATTTCAGTTTAAATAAATCGTATTACCGTAAATTTATAATTTCTTTATTTTATAAACCTTAGCTCATATTCAAATTAGCATACTTGCTGACTGCATTGGCTTCCTTAGAATCGAAAAATATTCACTTTTGACGTAAATATGCAGAAAAACATCCAACAAGGCGCAATTATTTGGCGACCACAGTTGATCTGCCACTTTGGAAGGAAGCCAACATCGAATTTTTTTAGACTTTTCAGGATCCACTCTATACATACCTAGGAGCTAATCCTGAAAATTTTAGCTCATTATGAATCTCTTAGCTATCGACCCCCTTTTTGGTCTAAATTTACTGGGCTATTATTCAAAAGAGTGTAGTTTCGTTTAACTAATCCGGTAACTGTGATAAAAGCGCACAAAGTGCCATCTATACGTGTTTTCAGAAATTATTTTTTTCTGGTTCTATCGCAGTCTGGATTTTAGGATTCCGGATTTGAGCTCCTGTACTGTAGTATGTAAAATGCACATGTCTGCACTTATGTTGGCATTAAAAAAGTTTATTTAAAAATCCTAATAACACTGGTGCAGCAAAAGTGGAGGGAAATTTTAGGGTTAAAATGTCTGCCAGAGCATTTAAGAACTGGAAAGATGCATATGATGTGTAAGAACCAACGTAAAGAGTAGAATTAACAGCACAAAATTTTTAGCATTCAACTGTTTCAAGGCTTCCAATAGGAGAGCCTCTATTTCAACACAGAATTAATGAGATTAACAGTTAGGAGTAATAGCAACAACCTAATAAGCATGTTACTGTTACTGCTCTTTCTCTCACACTTTTTTCCCTTTTGAAGATTGAAGGAGGTTTTGTTTTATGAAACCTTTAATCATGTACATGCTAAATTTGTGCTTTTCATTACGTTGGTTTTTATGTGCCAGGTATTTACTAAACTCTAGCTTGTGGACATGTAACACATTGAAATTTATCATTTTATGAGTAACAGTGATTCAAAACCCCTCCAAGATAGGATCCTAGCTGTGGCACTGCTAGCACATATATATTTTTTTCAAACTTTGTTTGCATCTTTAAAATATATTTAGTCAAATATTCCTATAAAACCTTGTGTAGCACATAGACAGATACATGTAAAGCTTGTTTACATAGATTATTTATGTTTATTGGAGTAGTTATTTTTGTTTAATTGAAAGGTTTGTTTTTTCCTTTTCTAAAAATTGATGCTAAAAATAATGAATTTTTATTTGAGTATTTTAGTGATTTAATAATAAGAAACATACAAAAGCTTTTGCAACCTTCTTGAAACTTTTAATGTATGTGTCTGCTAATGTCGGTAATATTAATTTCATTTTCTTGCTCAACACAGGTCGAATGAGGCAAAATTTGGGACCTATTTAGGCACCTTACAAATATTCATGTTATAAAACAGAGTCTATAGATTTCCCCTTAATAAAACAGACACCCTTCACAAAATTCCATTCCCTAAAAAACATACTAGAAAAAAAAGAAAAAAAAATGTAATTTCTTGTAAATAAAAAAAGAAATTTATTGCTTCAAGGTAAGACTGCACAGAATTTACACAAACTAAATTTAGGGAATGGGCTGCTCAAGGTACAAACTGTGCAAAATTATTTTCTTTCTTTATTTGGGCTTGGAATACTTCATATTTCCCAGACATATTTGCCACACTATCTGTCGATAGTCCACAGCATTGAATCAAATGAATATCATTTCTATCTAGGAAAGTTTTCACTTCTTCAAATAAATATTTTCCCTTGTGGCCTTATTCCATTTTTATACGGCCAAAACTTACTGAGTTATTATACTTTGAATTTTAATATTTTTCAGCATTTACTGACACTAAAAATGGAAAACTGCATTTTTAGTACCAGATGGTTATACAGTCAAACCTCGTTAACACGAAATCCAAGGGACTGAATTTTTTTCGTGTTATCCGAAATTTCGTGTTAACCGTCATAATAGTGGCGTCATCTACGTTAGATATAAAAACTAAATAAATTAACCTACAAATATATCCCTGCTCATAAAATCATAAATTAATAAGAAATAGAAAATTTCATTAACAATTAATCATCATTTTTAGGCAATAATAAATTTATTTACTTGCTAATCCTTTTTTTAAATAGTCCGTTATTGACTTTTGCTTCAATTTTTGTGAAGTATTTTTTTTAGGGACGTATGGACTTCATCTAATGTTTCCAATGTTCGGGAAGCATCCTCTTGTTCCATAAAGAAACGTTGTACAGTTTTCAATGCTGCGGTAGATTCATTTAATAACATTAAACTTTGCCAGTGTCAGTTTCATCATTCTCGCCTGACACTTCAATGTTGTCATCTTTTTTTTCAGCAATTATTTCTTCGTCTGTCGTCACAGCCGAACTCAACACATCTTCATCTATGCAAATGCACTCGGAAAAAAATAATGTCTAAGTGTAAGAATTTCCTGTTTTTTGGCTACATATCTATGACGCTCTTTAAATCTTGTCAGTCATACGTTAGAACATATGAAATCGCTCTCATCGAGAGCATCAGCAAAAGCCTTTGCCTTCTCTTGCAGAACTGCAAAAGTTAAAACAATGTTCTGGATTCTTGCCTCTTTTATCCACCGTAGAGAGCAATTTCAATTTATTCATTTTTTCTTCTACACATTCGTTTTCTTACTGGTTTGAATTGACTCACAGCATAAGCCGCTTCAATCGTTTCACGATTCTTTAAAATTGTAGAGAGGACCAATTGTAAAAGAATTGTGGGTATCCCATACCATACTTCGCCGGTTTTTCTGATTTTTTCAGCATTTTATCGCTAACTTCGTTTTAAAAATTTTGCTTTCTAAAGATACACCTTGCTGTTTTCGACTCATCTTTTATAGAATTCTACAGAGCAACTGCGAACAGAGTTTCAGTTATGTTAGTCAGGTAGTGAAGTAAGGATTGTCACTTCTTTCTCTCACAGATAGGGGAATTCAGATACTCGATTTATGGTTTATGTCTCTGCCAATACAATCAACCGAGTAATGGAACAATCACTTTCAAATAAGAAATTCCTTCACCCAAACTCTCATTGTGACTGACCTAGCTCATATGGTTAATGTGGGAAAACTTGCGCACATCAGAGATCAAAGAAAAGCTGGGATTAGTCAGGAATTCAATATTTCACGATTTTCTGAAACACTTTTTCCCTTTATATAGTCTTCAAACCATGAGAAAATTCCATTTCTAATAAGAGGATGTAACATGTATGTACAGAGCCGTCCTTAGCGAAAGCGAGGCCAGGTGCAGGAACTTTTGCGAGGCCCTTCCATTCTGACCAATGTTTCCAATTTAGCTGTTTTTTTTATTCATCTACCAGAAATTTTTAATAGTAATTTTGCTTCATTTAATGTCAGATATTGTGTGATTAAATAAAATAAAGGCAACTATTCGGAAATTCTGGTAGGTATTTTAAACAAAATTCCTCTAAATTGGCAGCATTACTTCTCACAACGTAATAGGCTTTTGAAAAAGCACGCGCTTGAATGACATACACAGTGGTACATCAAGAATTACACTTTTTTATGGGTGTGTGTTGGGGGTAGTATGTTTTAATATTTTATAGAGACTCTGACCAATTTGGTTTCATAATACTTGAACTGGGCTTGGTCTATTCTTTTTTCAGCAGATTTCGACGGGCAGAGAATTGATTCTGGCCGTGTCATATCGGAGAGGCTTTTTCTTTCTTTCTTTTCTTTTTTTTTCGGGGGGGGGGGGGGAGAGAGTGGGGGAGGGGTAAGTTAATAATATTGTACAGTCGTTAATAAAAGAGAGAGAGAGAAGATTATTTCTTTACTTTTCCCCATACTTTTTAATCGTCAAATTGCTGCAGAGTAATACGAAAGGTACTGTTCGACTGCAAATTTTGTCAATTTTTCGAATTTGAATACAAATTTTGAAAGAGAAATCCTACACATACTAAAAATTGTATCGACTTAAAAATAAAAATCTTTTCATTAGCCAACCGTCACCTACCTCGCTCTGTTATTTTTTTTTTATCGAAGTCCCCCCCCCTATATTTTAGTGTATCATAAATACACTGCTCAAAACAATTAAAGGATATTGCAGTTTTAGGTGGATTTTGTATCTGGGAAACTTTTTAGCTGATTGATACATGGTCGACAGACATAGTAGGTTATATGAGAATAAATTACACATGTTTGGCAGAAAAAAATGCATTTTATTGCGCATTTGTGTACAAAAGGAAAAAAACACAATTTGTGCATATGAGAAAAAAAGAATAAGAAAAGGTGTTTTCTTCAAAGAAAATCATTTTCAGTAGGGGGTATGGTTTCCACGGGCGGCCAGCAACGTTGAACACCTTTGAGGCATGGACTCAATGAGGCTATTAATGACGAGTTGGGGTATTCTGTCCCACTCTTCCAGAAGAGCTCTTTCCAGTTCTTGGAGAGTTTGTGGGGGTTGTTGGCGGCCAGAAACTCGTCTTCCTAGAGCGTCCCAAACGTGCTCGATTGGATTCATGTCTGGAGAACATGCTGGCCATTCCATTCGAACGATTCCTTCCTCGAAAAGGAAATCCTCCACCAGGTTTGCACGATGTGGCCTGCAGTTATCGTCCATTAAAATGAAGTTATCTCCGATTGCTGCAGCGTAAGGGACTACAATAGGTCTGAGGATCTCATCCCTATATCGGCGACCAGTCAGAGCTCCATCTCGAATGATGTAGAGGTCAGTGCGCCCGTCAATGGAGATGCCACCATACACCAACACTCCTCCACCGCCAAATCTGACACTTTCGTGCACGAACGCAGGATTATTCCTACTGCCACGGTCCCTCCAGATGAAAATACGCCTATTATCCGGATGCACAGAAAAACGGGACTCGTCAGAAAACAGAATATTGCTCCATTCATTTCTCCTCCAGTTGACATGCTCGGTTGCCTACTCCCTGCGGTCTCAACGATGCCTTGATGTTAATCTAACACATACCATCGGTCGGCGAGCATACAGACCTACAGCATGGAGCCGGTTTTGGACAGTCTGAGTTGAAATCGTGGTGCCTGTAGCCGAGCGAAGGTGTTGTTGGAGAAGAGTAGCGTTCATGTTTCGGTGTCTCCGAGCTGTTAATGCTAAATACCGATCTTCATTGGGCGTTGTTGCCCATCTACGACCTTGTCCTGGTCTTCGGCCTGCACATCCACTCTCCAAAAAACGGTTCCAGATCCTGGAAATTACACTTTGTGACACTCCAATGGCTTGCGCTACTTCGGCTTGAGTTTGGCCCCCTTCTAACCTAACAACAATTCTCCAAGCTTCTGAATCTGTCAAATGACTTCGCTGAGACATCGTACTCATCGAAACAAAGCAATCACTGAATGCCGATCATCCTTGTCTTCATTCTCTTTTATCCAGTTGAAAGTCAAATTTCATTCGCTGCCACTGAAGCGACGTTTTTGACGTCGAACTCAAAATTTGCATACTCCACAGTTTGAAAACCAGAAAAATTTGCATTTGTGATTCTCTTCTTCTATTTTCGGCAAAAAAAATTTCGTTTATATCTTTATTTTATATAAAACTTCAAATATCCTTTAATTGTTTTGAGCAGTGTATAAGGGGCTCACAATTTAAAATACTTATAACGCGATCTGTAATTATCATATTGTCTCATATTTTGTACGATAAATATAACCTTTATAAGGAAAGGATTTTTAACTGAAGTCCCTAAATTTTAGTATAGCACGAATGTAAGGGCTCATTAACTAAAAACTCTTATAAATCAGATCCAAATTGTCGCGGGTCAAACAAATTTTGTTTGGTAAACCTTTTAGTTGGAAGGACTCTGCCAATTTTTTATCGAAACTGGCCACATTTTAATGTATTATAAATATAAGGTGGTTACATATTAAACACTTATAACTCTAGCTGTAGTTGTCGGAGTAACTCATATTTTGTGTGTCATTTTTTTTATTTATCATATTAATGCGTCAAAGCACCCCCCCCCCCCTTATGAAGGTTGGGTTTACCACACAAAATAAGAGTGTTCGACAATAATTACAGCTCAAGTTATATTTTAAGTTGTTAGCCCATTATACTTATGATACACTAAAATAAGGGGGTTTATATAAAAAATTGACAGAGAGACCTCTCCTCTTTGAAAACGATTACGTTTTACTAAATTTGTGTGGACTGTGAGAATTTCAATCCGAGTTATAAGTGTTTATGTTTATCGTGCCCTTATATTCACCCTATAATAAAATTTAGGGTTTCGGTTAAAAAAACTGACTAAGTCCCCCCCCCCACCCCGCCACTTTATAAAGATTAAGTTTACCATACAAAATATGAATATTCTGCGATAATTACAGCTCGAGTTATAAGTGTTTTAAGTTGTCAGCACCTTATATTTATAATATACTAAAATATCGGTAGTTTTGATAAAAAATCGACTGAACCTCACTCCCCCCCCCCTTAAATTGATTACGTTTACATTTACCATGCAAAATTTGCATTAACTGCGGCAATTTGGATCCGAGTTATAAGCATTTGTGTTATGGAGCCTTTATATTTGCACTATACTAAATTTTAGGGGCTTCTGTTAAAAATCCGACAATGTCTCCTGTAAAAATTATGTCACTTTGTTCATGCACACAAAATTTGAGCCCGCTGTGACAGTTTGATAACGAGTTATAAGAGTTTAAATTTGTCAGGCTCATATATTCAGTTTTTTATAAAAATTTAGGGGTTTCATAAGAAAATGATATAATGGCCCTCATGATGTTGAACCAAACAACGTTTGGTTCTACCTTCTTTGCAGCCTTCGACAATTAGAATCCGAGCTATAGGGGGGGGGGGCGAAATGGCGTCGACGAGACCGGAGTGTCATGTACTCTGAATTTTATTATGAAATAGATAACTCATAACAAAATAAATAATAATTATTTAGCTTTTTTCATTAATTTGTTTTTCGGGAGCGAGGCCTTCCTAGGCGCGAGGCCCTGTGCGGCCGCACCTGTCGCACACCCCTAAGGACGGCTCTGTGTATGTAAGTTTGAAATATCGAAAACATTTAGTAAGGATTTTTTTGTCTTACTTTGGAGCAAAAATTTTTTTCGCCTTAAGCGGGATTTTTCGAAATTCTATTTCGTGTTAAACGAATTAATTAACATTGATTTTCAGATTCATCTGACGGGACCTCAGTATTATTTCGTGTTAACGAGGTTCAACTGTATTAAATGCCTCAAGATTTTAGTGAAATTGTATTATTTTTACTTACGGAAAAAAAGTATGTAATTTCAGAATTTGTTTCCTAACTTTGTCTTATTTTCGTTTATATTGTTTCTTTTATAACAGTTGTTTATTTTACTTTATGATAATAGCCATTTACTTCATTTATATAATTTTAATTGCAGTTTATTTTTGTATATTTAAAAATGCATTGCATAATGTCCTCCTGATTTTTCGATGATTTTGATTTTCTGGCATATACCTGGTCCAATGAGTGTCTGGTAATTTGGAATCTACTGTAATATATGGTTAAATTCTAGAACAAGCGAGACAGTTGGTAGCGTCGAATTTGGCGAAGTGATAAATGAATTTTTCTTGCTACTGGTTTGTTTCTTGCGTTTTTTTCAGGGAAGCGAAATACCTCACCACTCTGTACGATGTGGCGAGAAAATGCTTGGCGGGACTTCTGGATTTGTGTGATAAATGCTTTCAGAATGTTTTTCGCTCACGAAGTGTGTAGAAGTCCTGTTTATGTTTATTTTGATCGTGTGAAAGAGAACATCACATCGGGTCGATGGGCAAATCAACAAGAACAGCACATAAGAAAGATGGTTTATATTTATACAGCAAATGTTGCTATATATTTTATAGTTCACAAAACTGTAATTTTCACCGACTTCTTATTTTTGAACTTACAGCAATAAATGAAAAATTGTAGAGAAAACATACACAAAGATTTCATAAAGCTAATTACAAATTTTGCATTGGGAATGTAAAATAGTAACAAATTGAAATAATAAAAATGAAAACTAACTCCATGTAAATGTGTTACCTTATATTTTGTTGAAAATGATTAAAGTTTAAAAATATTAAGTTACACTGTTCTTTCTTTCATAATACATTATTTAACGAGCTGTGGATTTTATATGTACTATATATAACTCAATATTTCTGTGTGTTGGTTAATAAAAAAAAGCACATTATGATATTTTTTTTATTAACCAATATTAAATTTAGAGATTACTCAGATTTTTAGATTCTCCAATTCATTGGGAACTTTTATTATTTTAAATATTTATTAAGAATCCTATTTGAATAAGATTAAAAAGTCTAAAATTTTACAAATTTCATTGTCTGCAATTTTCCTGTTCTAAAAAGATTAAAAACACTCCTGAAACCAACAAATAATAAATCAATTCTTCGCAACGATTTGGTAGAAGGATATTTTTAACTGTATTATAAAGATATTATAATATAGTTAAAATCATTATATTTTTAAATATACAGTATAAATAAAAATAACAGTATATTATTAGAGATATTGTTATAAAAATTGCCATTTTAATAATAATCCACCCCTCAAAAATGTATTTTAAGCTATATTTTTTTTTTCAAGTCTTGTGAGATTTTAATGTTCAATAATTAAGGTATAGACATTTATATTAGTTTTGTTTTGGAATATTAAATGTCACTTTAAGGATTCATCCCTTTTAAAAATAATTTAATCATGTTCTCCCCATTCTATCCTTATAAAATTTTAATATGTAATAATAAAGACATGAATAATTATATTAGATTGTTGTTTTGGTGGATGTCACACTAGGTGTTAGCATATCCCCCCCCCCCTATTTTCTTCTATACTTTTAATTAAACATATAATATTGGGCTTTTGCTTATGGAATAGTTTTAATGCTATTAAAACATTGATATTTTTTGAAGAAAATTAATTGTAATATTTCTACCGGTTACCTTGATATTTTTCTTACTATGAATAACTGGGATCTTCAATTGAAATAAAAATATTCCAGAATCCAAACAGTGATTTTCATAAAAAGTACACAAAAATAAATGCCAAGATGCTTGTCACATGCTTATCTGACTACACGCTTTCTATTATGTACTTTTGACTTAACGCTTAAAGAAATAATGTCAAAGTATCATGCAATATTTTATTCATTTAATTTTTGTTACAGGTCTCATAAATGATACATGCAAGTATAAAAAATACTGGTAGTTCTAGCATTGGTTCCATTACATTTTGCAAATAAAGGTTTGTTCAACAGACTTCAAGGACAAATAAAATTTAAATTCAGATTGAATTACGTAAGTTATTTTTCTAAAGTGACATGTACTGCATTCTTCTTTTAAGTATCTGGAAAAAAAAAGTGGTCTCTACTACCAATTTTAAAATATGATCTAGATTTGCAGAATGCTAGATTTTGATAAACATCGAAAACATTTTAAAACATTGCAAGTGAAAATAATAATAAAAAAGAAAAGTGCCCAGTTAAACTGATGGCATTGAGTTCACAGGTTATTCACACTAATTGTATATTATACTCTTATTTCAAAGAATAATGCCCCTTGAAAAAGAAAGAGATTGACAATAAATTAAGTGGGGATAGACCCCCCCCCCGTTTCCCCCCTTTATACTTAACCAATGAACTCCCAAAACTAATCAGAGAAGCGCCTTATCACAATGAATCTATATACAAAATTTGAAGCAAATTGGGTAATTCTGCATAAAAAACTCATTTATATAAATTAAGAGGGATTAACCCCTGTTCTCCCTTTATACTTAACCAATGAACCCCCAAAACTAATCAGGGAAGTGCCTTACAACAATGAACCTATAAACCAAATGTTAATCAAATCGGATAATTTGGCATGAAAAACACATCTAAATTAAGGGGGGATTAGTCCCCCCTTAATTTGTTTATTTCAATAACTTTTCTGAAGAAATGATGTGAAATATTTCTTAATTGTAAAGGAAATAGTATGCCATATTGTAATATAAAAACAATTGCTGAATTTGTAATGTGGTTGTTTGATAATAACGCCGCTGCTGAAAAATTTGCTATTGAACATTTCTGTCATGTGAACTATATATGGTTTGATTGGAAATATATCTCAACTATCTGTAATCTTGAGACATATTGAGAACTATTTTAGCCGTCAAAATGAATATTGATTTTATCATTCAAGGAATTTAATGAGACACATGTAGGGAACTGTTCTTATGTATTTGAAAATATTCATTCCTCTAAAAAAATATTCTTATTAAGTGTAAATGTCATTAAAAATAACATTTACTCTCCTTCCTAAGGTGTAAATAAAGTATTTTAAATAGAAAAAATTGAATTATTTGTTTTTAGAGATCTCAAAAATGGCAGTGAAAATAACCAAAGACTTGTCTGTGCAATTTGTCAGTCCCTGGAAAGACACGCGAAAAAATGGTCACTTTATCCAAATCAAAATATTTTGTAGTGTTCTGCAACAAACTAAAAATATTCTACAGAAGTAAAACAGAAAATCACAGGATGAGGGAAATGCTTTCTTGTAGCATGTGTAAAATCATCTTATAAAGAAAAGTGTTTGGTATAGATGTTTCACCCAAAGCTCAAAATCGCCCAGTTTGTGAACTGGCCAAGAACATTTTAAAGTGAGTGGTTAATTCGCAAACTGTGGAGTGGCCAGATGCAATTGGACAGTTTATGAAGTGGCCAGATGCAATCGGCTAGTTTGTGAAATGGGTATTGCAAAATGGCTTGGCAATCTCAAAAACTGCATTTTATTTTAAATTTTAATCGTGTAAATGAAATTCCTATGAAAGGATAGTGATTAGGTTACATCCATTTTTCTAAAATAAATAAAGTAATGGGGATTAATATAATGGTTAGAGGTAATCAGAGAAAATCAAAAGGAAAAAGTGATGAGCAGATTTTGAGAGTTGTATGGTTTCACACTATCATTTCTACTTGGCAAATTTTTACTTTTTAAAACCTTCCCATCATAGTTGAAAAGTTATGATATACTATTTACTATGTATTTTTTAATGAAATTTTAAATGTTTTTAAGTATTTATTTCTTTTAAATGTTTTTAATAGAGTCTGTCTAAATGTTTAAATAGTTGAAAAGTGTTTATGAATTCAATTTGTCTGTCTATTTGCCTATCCGTACTTTAACTCGAGTAAATAGACTAAGATTGACATGTAATTGTTAAGTTATTAAGTTCTATCATCCAATTTTGGTACTGAAAATCAAGTGTGTACCATTTATAGTCAGTTTACACATTACATGGGCACACAAAAGTATTCGGTACAATACCATCAATAGAAAATGTTTTTTTTCCAGTGCATTTATATGTTGTTATATTCCTTACTTCAATTATAATAAAATTAGTATGCATCACTGAGGTGCAAGACAAAATATTATCTATAGAGTATGGAATAAGTAGTAATTACAGTTCATTTAGAGAGACATTCAAAAGAACCCATTTGTGAAAAATAGTTTGTTTATTTTAATGATGTTGCACTATTTCAAACATAATGGAATTGATATGCCTCACTGATGTGAATAGCAATGTTTTTTGTAGAGTATTGAGTAAGTAGCAATTTTAGTTCGTTTACAGGGACAATCAAAACTATTCGTTACAATCCCATCAATAGAAAAATCTATTTTTCCGGATGTTGCTACATTATATATTTCAATTTTAATAAAATTAGCATTATATCATTGAGGTGTATGACAAAATGTTATCCAAGAGTATTGAATAAGTAGCAATTATAGTTTAATTACAGAGACAGCATATTGTGAAAAATTGTTTTAGTACACTTTAATGATGTTACTTTATTTCAAACATAATGGCATTGGTATAACTTATTGATGTGGATAGCAATATGTTTGTAGTGTATTCAGTAAGTACTAATTACAGTTTGTTTATAGAGACACTCAAAGGTATTCTTTTACATTATAGTCAAGGTCAAACCAGGTAGAGGCAGGGTGGCCTACCTTTCGACTTAAGCTCAACTAGCCCCTCCCATACATTGGTTAATGGTGAAATTCATTTTCGATGCAATTTAATGGCTTTACTCCATTTCAAGCCTAATGAAATTGATATGTCTCACTAATGTGATAAGCAATATATTGTATAGTATTGAGTAAGTAGAAATTTCAATTCGTTCACAAGGAAGCCCTAAAAATTCCATTACATAATGATACATAGGAAAAAATCATTTGCAAAGTTGTTAAATGATGTTACACTACTTCAAACCTGATGAAACATTTATACATTAAGGAGGCATTCTACAACATGTTTTTGGTGTGTTATTGAGTAAGTAGAATTGATCATTTAGTTACAGAGACTCAAATTATTGACTAAGAGCCATTATTCCTTAATCTGCATTTTCAGTTGTTATATTTATTCAGTGGCACCAACTTATATGGTGCAAGCCCACACAGAAATTTATTATCTCTGCCCACCAATTTCATTTTATTTAATTGCTGAAATGAAATTTGGTTTTATTGATGTTTGAAAAATAGTAAGGACATCAATTAGATTCACGGGAGCACTGAAAACCCCTTCAGCAGATGTATAATTAATTTTTTCTCAAAAAGAAATTTCCTGCATATTACACCATCTGTTTTAATGTCTTGAATTGATAATTGATGTAGGTGGCTAAAATATGTGTTTATCTTGACATTTAGTGTTTTATTTTGCACTTAATTACTTAGCAATTTTTCTGTTATTTATAATAAATATTATTGTATTTATAAGGAAGAACTTACTTATAAATTTTATTTAATAAAATTTATTTAATTATAATAATTTTATATTTTGCATAGAAAAAAAACATAATTTAACTTCGAATTATCTTTAGTCATTCTCCACCCCCTGCCTCTGTCTCCATACACATGCACTTGGGGGGGGGGATGTATGAATATTTTACGCAAACATTTTTGAGCCCACCCAATATATATATTTTTTAATTGGTGCTAGTGTATGTATTTTGAAATTTTACAATTAATCCTCATTCACAATAAATCCGATGTATCTAAAAAAATCAAAGAGACGGGAAATTATCTAGTAATATAAGAATATAATTGTCGCAGAATAGAACTTTCCTGCTTACCATGTGAGCATGCCAGTGCCACCTACCGAACAACCTTGGATCATCACTTGGATATTGGCCAAGGTTTCCCAGCCACTTCGCGAACTGGTCGTCCAAAACCCAAAATACACTGTTTGTTCCATGTACAGGATACAGTATTCCAGGTTTTGGTTGTAACAGAGATAAATAGAGAAATATAACTTTAGGAGTATAGCTACTAACCATAGCATTTACAAAGAATTTACAGTCTTCTCAACATCTTTGATGTAGCATATTTTTGAGATTATGGTTTTGTGTACAAAATTTCTTTGAAAAATTTGGTCTCTACATTGCTACTAATGTAATTTAAACTGCTAAAAGTTGCCATACATTAATAATAGTTACCTAATAATAGAACCTACGAATAACATTTACTGAAGGGAATTTTATCTCATTTACTCAGACTGAGTTACATACTGAGTTTCTCAGAAAAGTGATTGCCTAGAACCTTTGTCATGCAAATTTTTTCAACCTCTGAAATTGTTCAGATATAAACTTGGGATATAAAAAGCATAAAATTTTAGCACTTTTCTCGACAGAGCATTAAAGGTCTTTCAAATTCTGCTAGATTATTGATATTTTCCTAATTAAACCTATTTTAACATTATTATTAGGTGATCCAGTATTTCAAAGTATTCTCTTTTTTAATATATTCTTTAACTGAAAATTCTTTCTCAGAAGTTTTAGGGAAGGAGGGGCTAATTTGTCCCAGGTGAAATGATGAAATCCTTTTCTATACTGTGAAATCTGTCTAAGGCTGAATTTTATTTTGGTCTCAAGTGATTCAGTCTTAGATATCACTGTACTTTGCTGCATTGAAAATTCATATACAATTCATTGACATAGTAATTTATAGCACCGTGAAAGGAATAGAAAATCTATACAAAAGATTTTAATATCAGGTTGTAACGAAAGATTACTGCCACAGCTGGGTCATTCCATGGTAACTTACGTTACATTTAGAACAATTTGCTTCAGTAATTTTCTTAATAAACACCAAAAAAATATAAAAAATGTAAAGTTGATGTGATTTGTTAATAAGAACTACTCAAAGCTTAATTTGGATGAAAATTACTTAAATTTAGTGCTATTTCTTGAACTTTGGCAATTATATTTATTGTGGTAACTTACGTTACTGAAAAAGGGAACAATGTTATATTCTTATTGACATTTGGATAAAATTGTGTTCTATTGAAGATGACATGGCTTAAAAAGTATATACATTCCATTCTTTAAGATTTTTGCAATGTAATTTATGAAATTTTAAAACTTTAGATCAACAACTAAATTTATTATAATTTTTTTAAAAAGTAACTTACGTTACACATTTCATTTGTACAAAAGTGTTTTTCTCTTGCATCATATTTATTACAATACACTGAATAATTAAACATAATAATGAAACTACATAAAATATAATGAAATAGTATAAAAATAAATGAAATTGTAGGTATAAGTTACATAATAATATCAAAAATATTATAAAATATAAGCTTTTTTAGTTTTCTAATTTAAAATGTCCTCTGGCATTAACCACTACTGGTGGTTTTATTTTCTTGATCAAATGTATTATACATAGTGTCTGAAAAACGTTCGACGAAGAATCATAACTCTAAAAGTAATTGAGTAAACAAAATTATTTTCTTTCCAAAGTAATCGGAAATTATCCATGATTTGTTAGGTGTAGCTATTTTAAAGTCGTGACATTCAGATAATGTGCAAAATCGATGATCTGAACAATGCAAATCGCACTACACATTCGAAATTTTCACTTTTTGCTTGGGCTATTCGTCTACATAGGGGATCATTTCCTACTAAATTGACGATGCTGAAGAACTTTCTAATTGACTTTTTTCCCATACCTCGAATAGTTCGCCTGCAGAAGATGAGCCCAGTAGCTTGCCCTTCTATTCATGTCTTTGATCAGACTCTGCAGGAAAGCAAGGACCGTAGATATGTCGGACATATGGTGGAGTTCCGGACTCCCTTATGGGGTTTCGGCGACAAAGCTGTTCCTCAGTTGCTACATTTCATCGAGTGTCACGTGGGGAAGTCTCCTACTGCTCAGCCAAGCTTTAAAGACTGGTCACGTGAGTAACAGGACCGAATATGACCGGTCTATTCTTCATAATAGGGATCGGGGTAATGAAAGAGTCTCCCCTAGTTTTGCTTTCGTGGGGGATGGTTGATTTCCGATAGTTTCGTATTTTCTTGCTTCAAGATTATAAAAAGGATTTTTGTTCTTATGTAATAATAGCACATAAAAATTGTAGTTTTCTCTTCGATGAAGGGGATATCTAAAATCTAAAGAAACATGTTATGATAATTTAGATTATTTAATTATCAGATATAAGCATGTTAAGTAAATAAATACTGTTTTTTACTGTATTTTTACACATGACATTGCAATTTACTGTTTTCTCAAATAAATTACTATTTTAAATATCTGTTCTTTACAGTTATAGGGCACACTTATGTAATTGTAGGAGAAGTGTGGTTTTAAAATGTTCTTTTATTATTGTGATTATTAATATAAATATATTTTAATTTTACCGCAATAATTCCATTTTTTCGTGATTTCCCATGTTCATTTTCTTACTTGAAATCATTTAATAATATGTTGAAAATGTATAACAAAATACTCAATTAATAATAAAAGAAAATAGTTCAAAGAGTACAGAGTCACACTAAAGGATGAAAAATATGTTTTACACTAAAATTGTTAAAAAAAAATGTTCTCGAATTCAAATTCAATTTTCTGATACCTTTACTAAGTCGGTTTTATTCATAAATGCGCAAAAGTTTCAGACCTTCCTATTCAGATATCAGGATATCGAACAGCGTTTTTCGTTTTATTATAAAAGCAACTAATCTTACGGAAAATGTCGTCGAAGGTCGCGCTCTATACCTATTTTTCGGATAAGTTCATGTAAAAATGATAGTCATAGGAATCTATTTAATTGTAACTCCCAATGTACCGAATATATAGAAAAATTAAACACGCTGTTCGATTTTTAAGTACTTGAATGTTATATTTAAAAAAATTCAGGCAAATATGAATGAAAATGAAATTATTGCCAAATTGAAAGAAAATAAAAAATATATGCTAAAATATATGTCTCTTCTGACTGCTAGCATTTCCCGACAGTTAAATTGCTGTCAATCCATCTTTCGGCAACAAAAATTATAGGTTTTCTCAGGGCCTGATTACCAACGGGCAAACTTCCACAAGTAAAAAGGAATAGAAATTTTTGACTTATTCATGACACTAATTTTACATTAATACGGCGTTTAAATAAGACAAAAATTTCTATTAAAATTTACTGGTGGAAGTTTAGCCTGTTGGTAATCAGGCCCTGGGTCTTCTAACCTTTTCGGAACTAGTGAATAGTCCTTTAAATATTTCGTGCAAGACAGAACAATATCATTTAGTTCCAGAAGTAGTTTAATCTCATTTTGACATTTTTTCCAGAGGAATCCCATTTCATGAAAAATTTTACGCAACGTTTCTTTTTCTTTTGAAAATTGTATGTTTTCTTTCAACTTAGCTAGCAATTTCGGAACAGTAGCCACTCTTTTATCTATAGTGTAGAATTCCTGGATAGTTCTTCGAATTACATTCAAGTTAAAATTATCCAAGTTGACATTCTCTATGGTTGTTTTCTCCTTTTTCTTTTTAGAAAAAGCGAAATTATTTGCATTATTAACAGCTTCTTTCCGAATTCTTCTTATGGTTCTATCAGAAACACAGGCAATTGCGCTAACTCTTTTTGTTGCACGTGCTAATGGAATAGTTAGGCAGACTTTATTTACTTCATTATAACAATATTTTACAACATAGCTTAAAATATTTTTCACTGCACTGTGAAAATGTTTGCCTTGAGTGCTTATAGATTCTTTTAAATCCATTTTATAGAAGTAGAAAAAATACAAAATCAATATAAAACACACTTCTTTAGAGAAAATATCAAACGAAATAGGGAGAGAGAAAAATAACGCTAATAGTGCAAGAACAGCCAGTGAAGAAATGACAAGCGGTCAGGCGGGTTAACCGAAACCTGAATTTTGTCTCCTCCTAATCCAATGCTTTCCTCCCCTTGGAAGGGTCTATTTTTTTGGCAGTATGCCAAGGTCCGTCTTTTAAAAGTGGTTCCACAGTATAAGAGTTGGAACTTCTGCCAAATCGCAACGACCTATGTCGTCCTTGCGAGCAATCTACTCGGGTAAAATGATTGGGAGGTTTCGCTGGATTGCGATCCTCTGAATCGGTAGTAGCGCCGTGGCGAGACAAAGCCGCTGGTGCGTTAAAAGTTTCTCAGAACTTAGGCACGACAAGGAGGAGTGTTCGCTCGGCGCCCCCGAGGGCCCCGGTGGCACTTTCTGGTTATACCTTGAATAGTTTTAGACTTATACACTTTCCACTCCAGAATCATCGAAGAAAATTGTGAATGTGTGGTGCGATTTGCATTTTTCAGATCATCGATTCTACGCATTGTCTGAATGTCATGACTTTAAAACAGCTACATCTAACAAATCTTGGATAATTGCCGAGTACTTTTGAAAGAAAATAATTGGGTTTACTCAATTACTTTTAGGGTTATAATTCTTTCAAATCCGTTCAACCTTTTTCGGACACCTGATATATATTATACATACTATTATATACAAATATATTTGTAAGAAGAAATACAAAGGAACAAAGAAAAGTCTCCTTTTTAATTATTTATCTCGGATATTAGTAAGTAAACATGATTCACTTCTATATAGAATATGAAATGTGTATGGAAACTTACATTTCATCATATTGGTAACTTACATTACGAATTTTAACTATTGCTAATTACAGAAAAAAGGTATATATAAAAGCAAAGTATTGATTTTTGCTTAGTCCATAGCTGGTAGAAAGAGAAAAAGATGCTTTAAAAAATAAATTTATCTTTTATCTTTTTTACCAGAAACAAACAATTGTTTTTGGTAACTTACGTTACCTGTAGCAAACCATTAAAAAATATTTTGAAACTTCAGTAATTTACAACTGAAATACTTGTTTAAACTGTTTTGCAAAAGTGTTTGGTATAGATGTTTCACCCAAAGTTCAAAATCGGCCCGTTTGTGAACTGGCCAAGAACGTTTTAAAGTGAGTGGTTAATTTGCAAACTGTGAAGTGGCCAGATGCAATTCGCTAGTTTGTGAAATGGGTATTGCAAAATTGCTTGGCAATCTTCAAAACTGCATTTTATTTTAAATTTTAATGTTGTAAATGAAATTTCTATGAAAGGATAGCGATTAGGTTACATCCATTTTTCTAAAAAAAATAAAGTAATGGGGATTAATATAATGGTTAGAGGTAATCAGAGAAAATCAAAAGGAAAAAGTGATGAGCAGATTTTAAGAGTTGTATGGTTTCACACTATCATTTCTACTTGGCAAATTTTTACTTTTTGTTAGCCCTATGTATATATTTTTGGACCTTGAAACTTCTACATAATGTCACCTTTTCGTACTTGCCTAATTTTCCATTCAATCCTGTATTAATTTTCTTCAGTCGATATCGTTTTCCATCTCTAGTATCGTTCAAATCTTTCTTTTCGTTTTTCAACTCGCCGATAATGTTTACTGTTCGTTTCGATATCGTTCACCACATCGACCATCGTTTTCTCAGTCTTTTTCCGAATTCAGTTGCAACCGCCAGCTTCGATATCGTTTCAATCGTAATAGTATAGGGGAGCATGCGCCCAGACGCCGTGCCACAGTCTTCAAAGGCACTCTAGATTACTTTGCCGATGGGCAGTTTGAGAACTTCTCAACTTAGCACATCAGAAAGGGGGCGTTTTTGGAAAGCGGTATGTTGATGTTGTTTAAAAGGGATGAAAAGGCAGTTTGAATGGCGAGAGTGAGGCAGCTTTGGTAAAATGATATTGTAGATGCCAAAAGAAACAATATCAGTGGCGGTATAAAGTCTTTTATGAGTGCAATGATGGTATTAAACGTTTTTTTTAGTGTTTGTTTATTTCTGCTGTTGAAGTTGTGGTTTTTCTTTCTTCTGTTGGTGATGTACGTTCATTTCAAGGATTAATTAATAGTGTGTGTGGACTGTTCTTCAATTTTTTTTTCTTCACATCTAATGCCATGGTGACTAATAAAATAAAAGGCCTGTTTTAATTTGTGTCATCACGTTCAATTAATTATCATGTAAGTTAAAATGAACTTTTCTTCAAGTATATTTTGAAGGCTGCATTTAAGTTACTTCATGCCATATTATTTTGCCACCTTGTTTTTGTTGCCATATGCCATTATTTTTTTATTTAATTAAATTGTCTGTCATGTTTTGATCTTTATTTTATTTTGTGATATGTCAAATAAACGTTAGTTTAATTTAAACCTAAAAACTGTTTTATCAATGTGTATTATCTACATTCAACACTTCTAGTCACTACCTTGCCAATTTCAGCTATCAAACTTCCACCTACTCTGTTTTTTCAATTTAATTACATTTTTTAGACCGGTCCCTGTATCCGGACCGCTATCACTTTTTAAACCCTTTCCATCATAGTTGAAAAGTTCTGATATACGTATTTACTATGTATTTTTTAATGAAATTTTAAATGTTTTTAAGTATTTTTTTCTCTTAAATGTTTTTAATAGTCTGTCTAAATGTTTAAATAGTTGAAAAGTGTTTATGAATTCAATTTGTCTGTCAATTTGCCTATCCGTACTTTAACTTGAGTAAATAGACTCAGATTGACCTGTAATTGTTATGTTATTAAGTTCTATCATCCAATTTCGATACTGAAAATCAAGTGTGTACCATTTATAGTCAGTTTACACATTACATGGGCACACAAAAGTATTCGGTACAATACCATCAATAGAAAATGTTATTTTTCCAGTGCATTTTAATGTTGTTATATTCCTTATTTCAATTATAATAAAATTAGCATGCATCACTGAGGTGCAAGACAAAATATTATCTATAGGGTATGGAATAAGTAGTAATTATAGTTCGTTTACAGAGACATTCAAAAGTATTCTGTTACATTACAGCCAATTGTGAAAAATAGTTTGTTTATTTTAATGATGTTGCACTATTTCAAACATAATGGAATTGATATGCCTTACTGATGTGAATAGCAATTTTTTTGTAGAGTATTGAGTAAGTAGCAATTTTAGTTCGTTTACAGGGACAATCAAAACTATTCGTTACAATCCCATCAATAGAAAAATCTATTTTTCCGGATGTTGCTACATTATATATTTCAATTTTAATAAAATTAGCATTATATCATTGAGGTGTATGACAAAATGTTATCCAAGAGTATTGAATAAGTAGCAATTATAGTTTGTTTACAGAGACAGCATTTTATGAAAAATTGTTTTAGTACACTTTAATGATGTTACGCTATTTCAAACATAATGGCATTGGTATGCCTTATTGATGTGGATAGCAATATGTTGTTTGTAGTGTATTCAGTAAGTAACAATTACAGTTTGTTTATAGAGACACTCAAAGGTATTCTTTTAAATTATAGTCAGAGTCAAACCAGGTAAGGGCAGGGTGGCCTACCTTTCGACTTAAGCTCAACTAGCCCCGCCCATACATTGGTTAATGGTGAAATTCATTTTCGATGCAATTTAATGGTTTTACTCCATTTCAAGCATAATGAATTTGATATGTCTCACTAATGTGATAAGCAATATATTGTATAGTATTGAGTAAGTAGAAATTTCAATTCGTTCACAAGGAAGCCCTAAAAATTCCATTACATAATGATACATCTGAAAAAATCATTTGCAAAGTAGTTAATGATGTTACACTACTTCAAACCTGATGAAACATTTATACATTAATGAGGTATTCTACAACATGTTTTTGGTGTGTTATTGAGTAAGTAGAATTGATCATTTAGTTACAGAGACTCAAATTATTGACTAAGAGCTATTATTCCTTAATCTGCATTTTCAGTTGTTATATTTATTCAGTGGCACCAACTTATATGGTGCATGCCTACCCAATAATTTATTATCTCGGCCCACTAATTTCATTTTATTTAATTGCTGAAATGAAATTTGTTTTATTGATGTTTGAAAAGTAGTAAGGACATCAATTAGATTTACGGAAGCACTGAAAACCCCTTCAGCAGATGTATAATTAATTTTTTCTCAAAAAGAAATTTCCTGCATATTACACCATCTGTTTTAATGTCTTGAATTGATAATTGATGTAGGTGGCTAAAATGTGTGTTTATCTTGACATTTAGTTTTTTGCACTTTAATACTTCACAATTTTTCTGTTATTTGTAATAAATATTATTGTATTTATAATGAAGAACTCGTGAAAATTTTATTTAATAAAATTTATTTAATTATAATAATTTTATATTTTGCTTAGAAAAAAAACATAATTTAACTTCGAATTATCTTTAGTCATTGTGCACCCCCTGCCTCTGTCTCCATACACATGCACTTGGGAGGGGGGTGGGAGATGTATGTATATTTTACGCAAACATTTTTGAGCCTACCCAATATATATGTTTTAAATTGGTGCTAGTCAATGCATTTTGAAATTTTACAATTAATCCTCATTTCACAATAAATCTGATGTATCTAAATAAATCAAACAGGCGGGAAATTATCTAGTAATATAAGAATATAATTGTTGCAGAATAGAACTTTCCTGCTTACCATGTGAGCATGCCAGTGCCACCTACCGAACAACCTTGCATCATCACTTGGATATTGGCCAAGGTTTCCCAGCCACTTTGCGAACTGGTCGTCCAAAACCCAAAATACACTGTTTGTTCCATGTACAGGATACAGTATTCCAGGTTTTGGTTGTAACAGAGATAAATAGAGAAATATAACTGTAGGAGTATAGCTATTAACCATAGCATTTACAAAGAATTTACAGTTTTCTCAACATCTTTGATGTAGCATATTTTTGAGATTATGGTTTTGTGTACAAAATTTCTTCGAAAAATTTGGTCTCTACATTGCTACTAATGTAATTTAAACTGCTAAAAGTTGCCATACATTAATAATAGAACCTACGAATAACATTTACTGAAGGGAATTTTATCTCATTTACTCAGACTGAGTTACATACTGAGTTTCTCAGAAAAGTGATTGCAAGAACCTTTGTCATGCAAATTTTTTCAATCTCTGAAATTGTTCAGATACAAACTTGGGATATAAAAAGCATAAAATTTTAGCACTTATCTCGACAGAGCATTAAAGGTCTTACAAATTCTGCTAGATTATTGATATTTTCCTAATTAAACCTATTTCAACATTATTATTAGGTGATCCAGCATTTCAAAGTATTCTCTTTTTTAATCTATTCTTTAACTGAAAATTCTTTCTCAGAAGTTTTAGGGAAGGAGGGTCTAATTTGTCCCAGGTGAAATGATGAAATCCTTTTCTATACAGTGAAATCTGTCTAAGGCTGAATTTTATTTTGGTCTCAAGTGATTCAGTCTTAGACAGATATCAATGTACTTTGCTGCATTCAAAATTCATATACAATTCATTGACATAGTAATTTATAGCACCGTAAAAGCAATAGAAAATCTATACAAAAGATTTTAATATCAGGTTGTAACGAAAGATTACTGCCACAGCTGGGTCATTCCATGGTAACTTACGTTACATTTAGAACAATTTGCTTCAGTAATTTTCTTAATATAACACCTAAAAAATGTAAAGTTGATGTGATTTGTTAATAAGAACTACTTAAAGATTAATTTGGATGAAAATTACTTAAATTTAGTGCTATTTCTTGAACTTTGGCAATTATATTTATTGTGGTAACTTACGTTACTGAAAAAGGGAGCAGTGTTATATTGTTATTGACATTTGGATAAAATTCTGTTCTATTGAAGATGACATGGCTTAAAAAGTATATACATCCCATTCTTTAAGATTTTTGCAATGTAATTTATGAAATTTTAAAACTTTAGATCAACAACTAAATTTATTATAATTTTTTTTTTTTTTAAGTAACTTACGTTATACATTTCATTTTTACAAAAGTGTTTTTCTCTTGCATCATATTTATTACAATACACTGAATAATTAAACATAATAATGAAACTACATAAAATATAATGAAATAGTATAAAAATAAATGAAATTGTAGGTATAAGTTACATAATAATATCAAAAATATTATAAAATATAAGCTTTTTTAGTTTTCTAATTTAAAATGTCCTCTGGCATTAACCACTACTGGTGGTTTTATTTTCTTGATCAAATATATTATACATAGTGTCTGAAAAAGGTTCGACGAAGAATCATAACTCTAAAAGTAATTGAGTAAACGAAATTATTTTCTTTCCAAAGTAATCGGAAATTATCCAAGATTTGTTAGGTGTAGCTATTTTAAAGTCGTGACATTCAGACAATGCGCAAAATCGATGATCTAAAAAGTGCAAATCGCACTACACATTCGAAATTTCCACTTTTTGCTTGGGCTATTCGTCTACATACGGGATCGTTTCCTACTAAATTGATGATGCTGAAGAACTTTCTAATTGACTTTTTTCCCATACCTCGAATAGTTCGCTCGCGGAAGATGAGCCCAGTAGCTTGCCCTTCTATGCATGTCTATGATCAGACTCTGCGGGAAAGCAAGGACCGTAGAGATGTCGGACATATGGTTGAGTTCCCGACTACCTTATGGGGTTTCGGCGACAAAGCCGTTCCTCAGTTGCTACATTTCATCGAGTGTCACGTGGGCAAGTCTCCTCTAAGAGATGGAACTTCTGCCGAATCGCAACGACCTATGTCGTCCTTGCGAGCAATCTACTCGGGTAAAATGATTGGGAGGTTTCGCTGGATCGCGATCCTCTGAATCGGTCTTAGCGCCGTGGCGAGACAAAGCTGCTGGTGCGTTAAAAGTTTCTCAGAACTTGGGCACGACGAGGAGGAGTGTTCGCTCGGCGCCCCCGAGGGCGCCGGTGGCGCTTTCTAGTTATACCTTGAATAGTTTTAGACTTATACACTTTCCACTCCAGAATCATCGAAGAAAATTGTGAATGTGTGGTGCGATTTGCATTTTTCAGATAATTGATTCTACGCATTGTCTGAATGTCATGACTTTAAAACAGCTACATCTAACAAATCTTGGATAATTGCTGAGTACTTTGGAAAGAAAATAATTGGGTTTACTCAATTACTTTTAGGGTTATAATTCTTTCAAATCCGTTCAACCTTTTTCGGACACCTGATATATATTATACATACTATTATATACAAATATATTTGTAAGAAGAAATACAAAGGAACAAAGAAAAGTCTCCTTTTTAATTATTTATCTCGGATATTAGTAAGTAAACATGATTCACTTCTATATAGAATATGAAATGTGTATGGAAACTTACATTTCATCATATTGGTAACTTACATTACGAATTTTAACTATTGCTAATTACAGAAAAAATGTATATATAAAAGCAAAGTATTGATTTTTGCTTAGTCCATAGCTGGTAGAAAGAGAAAAAGATGCTTTAAAAAATAAATTTACCTTTTATCTTTTTTACCAGAAACAAACAATTGTTTTTGGTAACTTACGTTACCTGTAGCAAACCATTAAAAAATATTTTGAAACTTCAGTAATTTACAACTGAAATACTTGTTTAAACTGTTTTGCAAAAGTGTTTGGTATAGATGTTTCACCCAAAGTCCAAAATCGGCCAGTTTGTGAACTGGCCAAGAACGTTTTAAAGTGAGTGGTTAATTTGCAAACTGTGAAGTGGCCAGATGCAATTCGCTAGTTTGTGAAATGGGTATTGCAAAATTGCTTGGCAATCTCCAAAACTGCATTTTATTTTAAATTTTAATGTTGTAAATGAAATTTCTATGAAAGGATAGCGATTAGGTTACATCCATTTTTCTAAAAAAATAAAGTAATGGGGATTAATATAATGGTTAGAGGTAATCAGAGAAAATCAAAAGGAAAAAGTGATGAGCAGATTTTGAGAGTTGTATGGTTTCACATTATCATTTCTACTTGGCAAATTTTTACTTTTTAAACAATTTCCATCATAGTTGAAAAGTTATGATATACGTATTTACTATGTATTTTTTAATGAAATTTTAAATGTTTTTAAGTATTTTTTTCTTTTAAATGTTTTTAATAGTCTGTCTAAATGTTTAAATAGTTGAAAAGTGTTTATGAATTCAATTTCTCTGTCAATTTGCCTATCAGTACTTTAACTTGAGTAAATAGACTCAGATTGACCTGTAATTGTTATGTTATTAAGTTCTATCATCAAATTTCGATACTGAAAATCAAGTGTGTACCATTTATAGTCAATTTACACATTACATGGGCACACAAAAGTATTCGGTACAATACCATCAATAGAAAATGTTATTTTTCCAGTGCATTTTAATGTTGTTATATTCCTTATTTCAATTATAATAAAATTAGCAAGCATCACTGAGGTGCAAGACAAAATATTATCTATAGAGTACGGAATAAGAAGTAATTATAGTTTGTTTACAGAGACATTCAAAAGTATTCTGTTACATTACAGCCAATTGTGAAAAATAGTTTGTTTATTTTAATGATGTTGAACTATTTCAAACATAATGGAATTGATATGCCTCACTGATGTGAATAGCAATGTTTTTTGTAGAGTATTGAGTAAGTAGCAATTTTAGTTCGTTTACAGGGACAATCAAAACTATTCGTTACAATCCCATCATTAGAAAAATCTATTTTTCCGGATGTTGCTACATTATACAGCGTGTCCACGTATAACCTGACCGACCTTTATTTTCGCAACCGTTGGCCCTAGATGCATACTTCCAATTACAAAAATGGTTTAAATCAGGTAAAGAATTACTTTTAACGTGATTTGTGTCAAGAAAAACGTTTATTAAAAAAATACGAAAGTTAAATTTTTATACGGTCCCCCGGTCCTATAAGTGATATTTAGTAAAAATTTACTGTGACACTAACAAGTACGACAAAGAAAGTCCCATTCATCTAACATTAAAATTGACCGAGTTCTGAAACTTTAAAATGCATGACTTATACCACTTTTTTGCATCTAAAAAGAAATGATTTCGGCCATGCTTTCAGGGGTCGTATGTAAAGTACTTAAACTTATTTCAAGGTATCTGCGATTTGAAATAAATCGTACAACTATTACGATTGAGTTAATTTTTATTAGTTAAGTTTCAGATTAATTAAAATAATTGTATTTTAACATATGTTTTATTTTGAAAGGATTTGAGGCTATGATTTCTTTTAACAAAAATATGTTATTTTCATAAGGTTTTATTTAACTTGCAACGATTGTCTTTCCAGTTTAAAATTTGTACTCGAAGTCTAAATCACTTTCAAATGTCCGATCGAAGTTATATTTTACATACTGACTTAAATCCGATGGCAATGTAATATTATTATGATTTTCGACGCTTACTATCTTATACATACTTATATTAGAGGATAACACAAAAAAAATTCGGATAGATTATCGTGAACAATTTTAAGAAAGAGTTTTAGATTAGATAACATAAACCTGCGATGGTTGTGTTTTTTAAATTTTAAAATTACGTTTTATGTATTTTTTAACGCTGAATAAAAAAAAAATTACCTTCACTTTTAACCATCATATCATGATTTTTCGCAAATCGTAAATTTCAAGGTTAAAAAACAGCGAAAAATCTGATATAAAATAGATATGACTTTTTTTATTCAGTTTAATTTTATTTAATTCAACAGTTTATTCAAATTTTTGGCTTATACTGGGTTTCTTGCAGCTAAACAGCTCAGGGGTCCGATGAGGTTGGGAGAGGAGGGGGGATCAATTTTAACTTTGAGCTTTTTAACTTTGAAATTTGCGATTAGAGAAAATTCCTAACGTGATGGTTTAAAATGAAGGTCATTTTCGGATTCAGCACTAAATAATCCATAAGAATCAATTTTCAAAAGATAAAAAACATGGAACAATCCAAAATTTGAAAGACAGTGTAATCTAACAGCATTTTAAAATCTGTATCATTTTGTAAAGAATTGAGGCTGTTGTTTTTCATCTTTTTATTTAACAAAAATTCTGTTATTTTTATCCTCTTATATGTAGAGTACAAATTGTATATTTTGCATTAATATGTCAGAATGATTATAGATTTCACAATTATGTTAGATTGCAATGTTAATTTTTCTCTCAACTATTTTTTTTTTATATATCTGACGATTATTTATATTTCTACTACATTTGTGAATGACCCCTATTTCGCAGCAAAAAATATACTCCAACTTTAAACAGCTATTATTCGGTCAACTTTAACGTTAGAGGAATGGGACTTTTTTTGTCGTACTTGTTAGTGTCACAGTAAATTTTTACTAAATATCACTTATAGGACCGGGGAACAGTATAAAACTTTAACTTTCGTAATTTTTTAATAAATGTTTATCTTAACCCAAATCACCTTAAAAGTAATTCTTTACCTTATTTAAACCATTTTTGTAATTGGAAGTATACATCTAGGACCAACGGTTGCGAAAATAAAGGTCGGTCAGGTTATACGTGGACACGCTGTATATTTCAATTTTAATAAAATTAGCATTATATCATTGAGGTGTATGACAAAATGTTATCCAAGAGTATTGAATAAGTAGCAATTATAGTTTGTTTACAGAGACAGCATATTGTGAAAAATTGTTTTAGTACACTTTAATGATGTTACGCTATTTCAAACATAATGGCATTGGTATGCCTTATTGATGTGGATAGCAATATGTTGTTTGTAGTGTATTCAGTAAGTAAAAATTACAGTTTGTTTATAGAGACACTCAAGGGTATTCTTTTACATTTATAGTCAGGGTCAAACCAGGTAAGGGCAGGGTGGCCTACCTTTCGACTTAAGCTCAACTAGCCCTGCCCATACATTGGTTAATGGTGAAATTCATTTTCGATGCAATTTAATGGTTTTACTCCATTTCAAGCATAATGAAATTGATATGTCTCACTAATGTGATAAGCAATATATTGTATAGTATTGAGTAAGTAGAAATTTTAATTCGTTCACAAGGAAGCCCTAAAAATTCCATTACATAATGATACATCTGAAAAAATCTCAAAAAAAATTTTTTTTCAAAATTTTCCCTATGAGCATGGAATTGCCCCAATGCACAATTTTTAAAATTGCAGCTAAAAGAAATTCACAACAGTGAGTTTTGCAAACAATTTTTTTTTCAAAGCATTAATATTTTATTTTTCAAAACAGATGACAGATTTCAAAATGGGGATGAATGTAGATATGGTCTGATATTTTTAGTTTTTCCTAGATTGATCAGAAACACTGATACAGATTTTTAAATATATGAAGAAATCATGAATCGTCATATAGAAAATAATTTTTTTCAAAGGGTTAATATTAATATTTTTTTAATCAAAGGCAGCCTTTGAGAACAAAGGCATTATTGCGGTATTGTTTGTTAACAAAGTCTTTATTTTGATGTAATCGTTTTTTGTTCATATTTTGTTTAGTTCGACAGGTGCTAGGTTTGTAATATGGGGGAGGGGGAAACATGAATTCGAGTTTTCATAATTAATTTTGTTGAAAGTGTTAATGTTAATATTTTTTCGAACAGATTGCGATATTTAAAACATTACAGTATGAAATTTTAGACTGTCTTTTGTTTTTTCAGTATTTTCCATGGTTCAGTGTGAAACTTTCTTTTCTTGGCATAGATTGTTAGAGATAGAAACATCAAATCTGACATGGTAGTTAGTTTTAAAATATAAATGCTCACAACCGTTTAAGAAAGAAATTAAATTTAAAAGGGTATAGGTTAATAAATAGCTCTAGAATTGCAATTTCTGTGATACTGTTGGGGCCTAAAAACATGAAATTCTGCATGGTGGTTACTTATAAGCTGTAAGTGCTCCCTTAAAATGGTTTTTAAAACAATTGAAATTTTAAAAGATGAAATGAGCAGAAAATTTTTTATATTTAAATTTATATGGAATTGTTAGTTCTTGAAACTTGAAAGGATCAGGGTCCATAAGTTTTTGGCCCATGAAATAAGACTAAAATTCGATTTTTTTATACTGACTTAAGTATTTTATTTTTTAATGTTAGAAGTTTTATCCTGTATGATTTTAACAATACTTTTTGTATTTTGTTCGGATTTATATGACTTACGCAAGCTCAAAGTTCATATTATTCATAGTTTTTGATGAAAAATATGCTATTTCTCGTTATTTTACCTCCATTATTTATATGAGCGCAATCGTGCAACACTTTCTTCTTTACATATATTATAAAATACATCAAAATGTACAATATATGTAAAAATAAAAGTGTTGCAAAGCTGCGCTCATAGTAAAATATTTAAAAATATATTAAAAATTGAGGTAAAATTAGGAGAACTTGTGTATTTTTCATCAAAAACTACAAATAATATGAACTTTGAGCTTGTGTAAATCATATAAATTTGAACAAAATGCAAAAACTATTATTGAAATCGTACAAGATAAACCTTCTAACATTAAAAGGTGAAATAATTAAGTCAGTATAACAAATTCGAATTTTAGTCTTATTTCATGGGCCAAAAACACGGTTTATGGATAGTGATCTTTTGACATGCCATTACTTTTAAGATGTAAATGCTTGGAGAGAACAGTTTTTTAAATTTCAAATGGTGGAATGCCTTCTACGATAATGATTACTTTGGAACTACTCAGCTGATTATGAAAATTCTTTCAGAATAATATTGGTGTCAGTCTCTGCTGAAAACTGGGCTACTTTTATCACTGTGTAATTGCGTTCCAAGAGATGCAAGAGTGATAAACATTCTTAAAATTATGATTTCTTTTTATATGTTGAGACTAGCAACATGAAATATTGCATGGTAATTACTTTTAAAGCACACATGCTTGCTCAAAATGGTTTCTAAAATTTTGAAATTTAAAAGAGAAGGAAACGTTTTAAAAAAATACCACTTAAAATTACTGAACCTATGTCAAATCTTTGTTCAGGATAATAATGATGGTATTCTCTGCTAAAAAATAGGCTACATTTTATCTATTTGCAAATTACCCTCAAAAGCATACAAGAGTGAAAAATGTTATAAAATTCAGAATAATTGATTCTGTTGGGGCTAAAAACAGGAAATTTTACATTGTAGTTACTTTTAAGACTTAAATGCTTGGTAAGAATGTTTGTTAAAGTGTTAGATATAAAGGAGATATAAAAGGATGAAATGATTAGACAACACTCTTTAAATCATGATTACTCGGAAACTATCAAGACTAGAAATTTTTTATTTCACATACAGGGTCCTATTAGGGTGTGATTCTCTATAGTAGAAAATTATCAAAAATTCTTCACTTTTACTATTCACTAATTCCTTTATGTTACATTCAACATTAATGCTTACTCTCCTCTATAATTTACGATAAGACACTTCCTAAAATAGCCCTTGGTCAAGTAAATTTTTTTGTAATGTCTTTTTGTTGCTATTGGTCAACAAATTTGTAAAGAGTAGAAAATACATTTTTAACAACACTTTTTAACAGTTGAACCTACAGTAGATATATACAACACAGAAAGTACTCATAGAATCCGAGACCAACGGTATGAATAATATGGAAATTTCTGCAATATTTTCTGTTCAATATATTTAAAGCTATTTTTTTTAAAATATTACAAAAAAATACTGCTGAACCATGCGAATTTTTCTGATGCAATCACAAAGCCATTTATATATGTACATGAAATTTACAGATGTCCCCTCTAATGCCCATGGTAGCATATATGCTACCACCACTGTTTCCAATTTAGTAGATTTTTTAATTCAGATATTCCATATTCATCCCAGAAATTTAAAATAGTAATATTTGCTTCATTTAATAACAAACATTACATCATTAAATAAAGCTAAATTTATTATTGAAATTTTCTTGTGTGAATTCAGATATTCTGAATTATGGAATTTCTAGAATGTATTCTACCATGGAAATTAGAGGGTTAATATCCAATTTCTTTAGAATCAAATAGTGTTTTTCACTTTCCTATAAATGTATATCTTCAAACGTGTCAATTTTGAAACCTGTACATTTTTTACAATGCATTTTTATGACATGCTCAAAAACATAACATTAAAAATTAATCAAATGAAAAATGTTCTTATGCACAAGTTATCTGAATATTTTATCATGTAAAACTATTTTTTATATCACTCCTACCTCTGTGAGAAATTTTAACATCAGAATTACACACAGTGTGGTAAGCAAGGTGTTTTCCTTCACACCATTCTGTTATAAACGAAAATTCTTTTATGTATGATTCTATGAAAACTTAAATATATTGCTTCGGTTTTGATTTTTCCAATTGATAACAGTATAAGATATATAGTATAGTAATAAGATTATATAGCACATTCATTAAATTTGTGCCTTACTCTTGGCAATAAGCCAAAGCAGACTATGTCATTTTGTGATGTTTAATTTCTTTCTTTATTGCTCTAAGATTCTTGCCAGCGTCAGTAGTAAAACAAACAGTAGTTATAGATGGAAGCTCTTGCTGATGTTTGAACAAAGTTATTTTTTGGAAAGATGCAGCCTTACTTTGCCGTTAATGTTATGTCATTTAATTATGCTACAACAGACACCAAAATTAAAAAAAAAAAATTCTGGTAGGGAGAATTTAAAACAATTCATGGGATAAAAATCTCATTTCTCTACTCTGGTTTGTCCTACCTGCTAGTATGGCATTTTAACAGAAAATGAAGTAGAAAATAAAAACAGTTTCCTTTGACAACTGAATAATTTAATGACAAGGAGGCAAAGTAATCTATATTAGATACTACAGATGATGCAGGATTCTTGCAACTGAAAATATTCATACATAGAAAAAATAAAAAGAGCGCTTTGTTTTCCCTTAAAAATTTCGTTCAATTTCGAATCATTTTATTGCTATATTGACCAGAATGAAGGGGGCGAAAAATCGTGTTTTTATAGTCCAGTACAAGAATTTGTTATTTTAAAAGATTTGTCATAATTGCAGATTTATGTCATTGACATTGAAGGCAACAGGATAAGGATATCCTATTAGTATGTTGCCAGTCGAAGAGGCACCAACAATTTGCTTTAGGACAAATAAACAGTAGGATATTTTTAAATGGATCGGTTATTTTTTTAAATTATTATTTAGAGATCTAATGTGAAAAGAATATAGTCTTCTGTTTTTAATCGACTAGCATTAGCTTGAGATTTGTGAGCTTCAATTTTCTATCGTGTAGTGAGTCATAATCGTTCTTATAAAAATAACAGTTTTAGTTCTTATAAATATCTATATTTCATCATACACTCTGCTCATTCTAAGGCTCTGCTCTGCATATTCATGAAGTCACTTTCATTCATAAATAGACATAATTAGCATGCATTGTAATTAATATAGAAAGCAATCCAGCAGGGTTTCCTCTCTTCCTACAAAAGCATTGGATCTTTCAGATAATGGTGCCAATTTTTTATTTAAGTTGATTTTCAGGGATACAACAATGATGAAAGATTGTTATGAGGGAGGAATCGATTATAAATTAAAGTGTATATCATTTATAGGAAATTGAAATATTAGTTTCGATTCTTTGGCATATAAATAGTAATTTCTGCAAATTTCATGCATTTATTCGTAAAAGGCATCCGTTAATGTGTCCATCAACATTTCTGGTTGAGGAAGAAAAGAAAATTAGAATCCTCTTAAGTATGAAGGATATTTTTATTTGATACCAGACTTCTCTTTTGATAAGATTGAATGTGAATTTTCATAAAGTTAATTGTGTACTGTAGATTAACAGTTATTTCCATCTAAGAAGTTTTTAAAAGTTCTGTTATGAGTTTTGAAACAAATTTTTCTATTGCATACTTTCGGTATCAGGCTCAGATTAAAAATCCTTCGTTCAAGCTCCAAAAAAAGAGCCGTAACTCATCTTTAATACACATATGTGCCTATATATCTATATATATGAATGAATTCTCTAATTCTACCACAACCTAAAAATAAATAATACAGTTGTTTGAATTGTAATTGCAATTGTACAAATTTTGTACTATTTAAGGAATTGAAATTTGTCAAATTTCATATTTCACTCTGAAAAAAATGCATTGCATTCATTAAAAAAGTTTTATGTAATATTTTTCTTTCTTTTTTAGTTTCAATGGCGGACTAAATATGCAGCTTTATTACTAAAGGGCAATAAACCAATAAGTTTCTGTTATATGAAACAAAACTTTCTCACTTAAGAAAATGTCAATGATTACAAAAGATAAACCTTTCTTGCATGGAAAGAGCTCCATACCTCACAGTACTGACACAAAGAAACATTTTTCAATTCACCCAAAAGAAAAATTTGTTGTTTGTGAAATATGTTCAAAGACATTGTCTAGGAATAGTGATCTAAGACGACATCTTTTGATTCATACAGGAGAAAAACCTTTTGTTTGTGAAATATGTTTCAAAACATTTTCTCGAAATAGTCAATTAAAAAGTCATTATTTATCTCATACAAAAGAAAAACCTTTTGTTTGTGAAGTGTGTGCAAAAGCATTTTTTCGTAAAGGTGATCTAAAAAAACATGGTCTCTATCATGTAAAAGAAAAAACATTTATTTGTGAAGTCTGTGCAAAAGCATTTTTTTGTAAAGGTGATCTAAAAAAACATGGTCTCTCTCATACAAAAGAAAAACCATTTGTTTGTGAAATTTGTTCCAAAACATTTTCTCGAAATGATTATTTAAAACACCATTATTTATCTCACACAAATGAAAAACCTTTTGTTTGTGAAATATGTTCCAAAGGATTTTCCCACAAAAGTAATCTAAGACGTCACCTCTTGACTCATAAAAATGAAAAACCATTTGTTTGTGAAATATGTTCCAAAGGATTTTCACAGAATAGTTATCTTAAAAGTCACCACTTGACTCATACAAAAGAAAAACCCTTTGTTTGTGAAATATGTTACAAAGGATTTTCTCAAAGTAGTTATCTAAAAAGACATTTTTTGACTCATACAAAAGAATAACCTTTCGTGTGTGATATATGCTATATAGAATTTTTACAGAATGATCATATGAAAAAACATCTAAGCAATCATACTAATAAAAAAATCTTTCTGCTGGGATTTGAATGCATTATTTCATGATGTGTTTTTTCAAGATTTGTCATATTTAAATTGATATACGTACATTTCCATAAAAGATAATGTTACAACACTTTTTATAGTGTGTTTAGATTCATATTCTTTAAATTATCTTCAAGATTTTTAGTTATAAGAGAAAATTATGAAAATAAATAAAAATTGACCATAAACAAAATATATATTATTTAAATTTTTATAAATTCCGTAGGCAAATGAATTTTTTTTTTGTACTCATAAATTAAAAAAAGATATTCTTTAAGAAGATATATCAAATTTTAAATATGGCTAATACTTGAAATTAATTTTTTTTCACGACTTTACATTTGAAAACTAATCTATAAATAAATGGTACTGCCTTAAAATAGCAGTCTCTCAAAAAGTATCTCCAGGTTTAGATATAAAATCTTGCCAAATATTTGCATTAATAATGCATAATATTTACACATGGATACAAATTTTATTTTATGTATGTATATATTGTATGCATTATTGAAGAGAAAAATATAGACACATCACAACTTTTTTCCTTGGCAGTAAATAAAGCTAATTTGTCATGCTTTGAAGTTAGATGCTTATTTATGCAATAAAACACAAATGCAATCAGATATTTGTATACTTGTATGTGTATTTTGTAAATCATTATATTATATTTGTGTACATGCATTTATTGTATATGTTTTTTTCTATTACATATTCATGCTTTACTTGCATTGCAAAGTCGTAACTGTAACCTTTACATGAATATAATTTTAAAATATTCATCTATTACAAAAAATTAATTGAAATGAAAATATTCACGTTAAAAAAAAAGGGGGTTAAAAAAATTAGAAGTTAATGAAATTAAAACTTATCAAAATTAAAAGTTAATGAAATTAAAAGTTAACAAAAAATAAATAAATAAAGTTTACCAAAAATATAGTTTTAAAATAAAAGTAAACAACAACAAAAAAAGTTATAAAGTAAAAGTTAACAAAAAAATTTAAAATTTAAATTAAATAAGAAAATAAAATAAAGATAAAATAAAATAAAATTTAGCAAAATAAAGTTTATAAAAAGTTAATAAAATATTTAAAAAAGCAAAAGAAGGTATGTGTTATAAAGAGAGGGGTTTCCATGTGGAAGTAACTTACAAAATGTATGTGTGTGTATTTATTAGTTTATTATTTAGTAGAACTTTTAAGTGAATAGTTAGGATTTATGTTTTTATATAAATTAACACAAAATACAAATTTTAGCTATTGCAAAAAGATTCAACTATTGAATGGAAATATGCATATTAGTAAAGACGCATTTAATTCTTGGTCCTGCCATATATAGTTCGAATTTATTTTAGAAGATAGTTTTTAGTAGTCTTGAGGTTCGAACTGGACAAAATGAAATCAAGACACAATGATTTGTATGTTATTTTAATCATTATGTCATGACTTCATACCTCTGAAATTGTTTGTCTAGGTTTATTCAATGTTATTAAGCATTTGTGAAACCGAAAATTAATGAAAAAACAGATCGCCTTATATCAATTATGCTATGAATGCTTCATTCAATTATTATAAATAATAAAACCTTTTAGAATATTACTTATTTTAAATTTAAAATAATAAAAATTTTAAGTTAACAAAATAAATAAATAATTCCTCTGTTCATTATAAATAAAAGTTTACAAAAATAAAGTTTCAAAATTAAAATTTATAAAAATTATAAGATAACAAAAAAATAAAATAAAATTTTAAAAGTAAAATTTATAAACATTAAAAGTTTTTAAAAATTTTAAGTTATGTTTAAAAATCTTCAAATTAATCAAAATTGACTTTTAGTTTTATGTTAATGTAAGTTTCAATGTTTTAAATATCGAGCTAACTGTTTATCCCTTTAATCATTTGTTTACCAATCTTCCAACCAACCAACTGGTTGCCTAGCCAACCATATACTTTGTATCTACACATGCACAGAAAAAAAACCACTAACTTGAGTTTTACTTTAAACCGTTGCTAGATTAGCTGTATTATAAAAGTCGAATATCTTCCATACTTAGAAAATTTATGATTTTTAACTATTCGTCCCTAATTTAAAACATTAATAAAGAAATGGTTATTTTTATGTGTATGAATCCTTGGCTAGGTGTAACTTTAGCTTCTTTTGCTTTTTTCAAGTCAATTACCTTTCTCAACTTTTAAATTCGATATAATTTTTTTAATTATACATTAACAAATAAATGTAATTTATATACTTACAAAAACAGGATAACTTAAAAAGGGGTCCATACATTTCTGCTTGGTACATCATCAAGTATCTGTTCTATAACAGAATGTGGTTAAACTATCAGTTTATTTCCTTATCACGCACGTGATCAAGACTTTATCAGTCGCATGTTCAAGCCGATAACAGCTTGTTGGTCATTTTAACTTCTGCCTTCGCATACTGTGGTTCAGTAAGTTTTATTGTCTACCATTTCTTTCTTTTTAGAAAATAAACTAATCGAAAAAATTTCTTTTCATACCCACTTACTTTTAAATCACAAAGTTAAAAGACTAAATTTTATTATGTTAAATTATTCTTTTAAATGTCGAACAAAAGATCTTGCAATATATTTGCAAATAAGTTCTTATAAAATGGTTTTATTTAGTTGAAAGATGAACATTGTTATTTTAACTATCTATTATTTTGAAAGAGAAACAGATTAATTCACATGAAAATTAAACTTACCTTATTTATAAGCTGGGTAAGCATGGTCTGGCTTTTGCGACGACTTGTAGAGATTTGAAAGTTAGTAAAAGCGTATATCAGTTAATCTCATGTGATATGATGACGTTACTAAGTAACGTCATCCACCACAGGTTAATCACGTGACTATGCGACCATAACCTTCACGTTACTAGTGACGTTTAGATCACATAGCTAATTGTAAGTATCACAAAATATGCTTATAATATATTTATAAAAACATATTCATAAATTAATAACTAATTTATTTGCGTATTATTTTGAAAAGCATAGCATTTTAAAATAATAAATAAATAAATTATTAATTTCTAATCATTATTAATTTATAATCATGACTAGAGTACAATTCAGCAAAAATTATACAAAAAAGAAAAATCATGCATCAAGCATAGATTATGAAACACTTTCAGAATACTTTTACAAAACTTCGCTATTTAATAAGGCAAATAAAATACCTAAGTAATTATTTTAGAAAATGCATAAAACATTTGAAAACCAGATTTCAGCAATTACCACCCATAGACGGAAAGTACTCCAATTCTTTGATGCATTTTGTCATTGATTTCTTAAGTATAACCATACTTAAAGAAAAAAATATGATATTGCCATCGAAAAAAGCTATTTTAGTGAAAAAGAAAAGTGCAATAGTTTTTAAGCAATGATTTTACTGACAATTTAAATGGGGAAAAAAGGATTAGCCAAATGTAAGCCATTGCAAAGGGCAATATTGTCTGCTAATAAATGAATATAATAAATTTTTACAACTGGGCCACCTCTAATTTCTAATGAAAATCTTTGCCATACTTAATCTGAAATATCTGCAATTAAATAAGGCGAAAATTTCCATTTAAAAATAGTGCTGGTTAAAAATCATACCAGCATCATTACTAATGAGAATATTATGACAATGATGAGAGACCAAAATGATATGAGAACAAAACCAAAAACAGATTCTTTTCTTTTTTTAAGTAGATAGTAAAATAAAAATGTGAACAGCTGAAGTGCATAGATTTGTAGTCATCGAGAATGGATAAAAGCCAGAAGATATCTTATAATTTCCATTTCTTACATTTATCATAAAAAGTTATTGTTACCCAATATGAAATCATACTGTCAATTTGAATACATTCACTTAGTTTTAATAAAATAACATAAAGTAAACATATACATAAATCCTACGATTGTGGATAGCAAAAGATAAATCATTTTGATGGAAAAGATTAATTTATTGAAATAAATATATTTCGATGCATAATATAAATTCAGTGAAGGCATGATATATTTAACTGTGTATTAAAAAATTAAAAATATTGTTTGAATGTGTAAATACACTTTAGAAGACAAAACAAAAGTAATTTTACTTGAATTTTTAAATGAACCTTTTAAAGTCACACAAATTTTGATACATCTTTTAAAGTCTAAATTTTATATAATAAAGCTTATGTCATTTTCTTTTATAACAATAAATAAAATTAATTAAAAAAATATTTGTGTTCAGGTGAAGGACACTAACTAAAATAGTTTCTTTAAAGGTCTTACAGAATTAAAAGTAAAGTTAAATAAGTTTTATTAGCAATAATATTTAAAAATATTTACATGCTTTTAATATTTTGAATATATATATATATATATATATATATATACTTTTAAAATATTAAAAGCACAATAAATTTGACTGATTTTTTTTAAATTAATTTTTATCCTTCCCTATAGGAAGATAACAGACCCACATAACACAGATTCATCCAATTTTGGTTTAACCCTTTAACGGGCGGTGGTCACAAAAAAGGACACCTAATTTTAATTCCAAAACTGACAAGCAGCACCAAGAATATTTACTTAAAATTTTTCTTTTATTCATTACCAGAAAATAAGTAAGTTTTTATTTTCAAATAAATTCGTTTGTAAATTCCGGTGTCAGTCCATTATTTCTTCATTTTGCAAACAGAATTACTCCGCGCCGGAAAGGGTTAAAGTACGTAATTTTGACTTATGGACGTGTCCAATTTTCATCCAAAAGTAGTCTGTACTTCATCTAAATCTCATCGATTTACGTTCAAATGTCACCACCTTTTACGTAATAAGTACGTCTTTTAGATGAGAAAATGAACATAAAATAGACGTAATATGGACAAATTTTGGACGTCCGTTTTATGTTCATTTTACGTTCATTTTCTCGTCTAAAAGACGTACTTATTACGTAAAAGGTGGTGACATTTGAACGTAAATCGATGAGATTTAGATGAAGTACAGACTACTTTTGGACGAAAATTGGACACGTCCATAAGTCCAAATTACGTACTTTAAACCAAAATTGGACGAATCTGTGTTATGTGGGTAATGTTAAAAGGCATGTCTTAGTTTGATTTCATTATGATACCACAAAGCACGCAAAATAGCAGCGATTTCCCTCATTTCCCAGAGTAGCTGATCATTTTTTGTAAGTTTTTCCCAGGTTTAGAGAATTTTTTGAATTATTCCCTAATTTTTAAGACTGAAATTAAATCCCCTGAATCCCATAATCCCCTGATGAGTATGAACCCTGTTTATGTATTAAATTCTCTTTTGCCAATTTATATAAAAATAAATAAAATAAAAATATTTAAAAAGCATAATTTAGCTATGTGGGATTTTGACAATCTAAATACTAGAACAAGAAAATAATTTAGAATAATGGGAAATAAACAGAATTATAGAATTAATGATGCTAACGGCGACAAAATTAAAATTTGTTTCATATCCCCCCCCCCCCCAAAAAAAAAGCTTAACTGAACAGCAGTTCCCTAACAGCGGTATCTGATAAGTGACATAAAAAAATTGAGAATTTTCCTAAAATTAAAAAAAAAATTCTAAAATTTTGAAATGAACAAGAATTACACGTGAAGCAACTGCCTTAAAAATTTTGAAGAATAGAGTTTAGAAAAAAATAGAGTAAAAGCATAACCTAAAATACATGAATTTTACAACCAACAACACTTACTTTTTGCAAGTGTAAATAAATGAGAATACATCAAGATAAAAACAAGAAATAACTAACATAATAAATAATACTAATAACAACATAATATATAAAGAATTCAATATAATAAATAATAAAGATGGAAATGAATTTCATTGAAAAACTGAAGCTTCATTTTTTCCAGTCCTCACTTAACAGTTCTCCTTCGTTTTTATTCTGATTGGGACTGACCCCCACTAATCTATGGTGCTACTCTTTTCGTGGTCACACTGGAGATCAGAGCTATTTTATTTCATGAGTGGAATACTTGTGATAACTACCCTTATTGACACATTCAGTAACTTTTTTGTATATACACTATTTATGTTACAAAAAAAGTAGTATTCTCCAATTCATCATATATTGATACACCAAAATTCAACACTTTTGTAAATAGAGTTCACTGTAAGCAGTTCAATCAATCAATTTTCAGTTTGTCAACATTTTTGTAAATAGAATTCTATTTTGTTTTAATAATAATAACATTTCTCAACATATTTCTAGTATATTCACTTAATAAATAATAACATTAATAAATTTCTTTCAATAAATAAATAATATCAACAAAATTCATCGCAATAAATATTACATTCCATATAAAATTCTTGGTTGAGGAAAAAAAATACATAGCAAAATCTGTTTGTTTCCTTACTTGGAATAGATAAGGAAATAATTTTTTGCTAGCCGAATGGTGTATAAAAAAAATTAACAATAAGTTATATTTCCAATACTAAGTAATTTAAATGCCCAAATATTTAGATAGGAATCACTCAACCAATAATTGTGAAAAATAATATCCCTTTCTGATACTCCTCTTTTAACTAATAAATTTATGACATAATCGGGTATAGCTAATTACCAAAATTTCAAGTGTAGAATCATATGCTTCTTTTTACACTTTTTTAAGTAAGGGGCCGTCCATAAATGATGTCACGCTTGGATGGGGGGGAAGGGGTTCATGAAATTGTGACAGTTTGTGACAAGGGGGTGGGAGGGGATAAAAAGAAGTGTGACATCACACATTTTGATTTAAATAAAATCTTTTAAAATCAGCAGATTAAATTTTGAAGTTCTTTTGAAATTCCAGAATTTGAGGGTATTTTTTAATTGGAGCTAAAACAACTTTCATATGATTTGTTTATACTTATAACCCTTTCTTTAAAAAAAAAATCAATTGCTCCTTCATATTAATATTTTATTACTATTGTATATTAATTATATTTTTTGTTGCAAACCTTAATCTTATTTCATACAAAATAAGTGCACGAATAATTTCTATTGTTATACTCACAAATGTCATTAAAACACATAGTTAAAGTTTAAAAATAAAATTTGAAATATGATCTATAACGTAGTGCTTTGTTTCTGAACTGCAAGTATATGTTTATGTAATACAGTGTGACATGTGACAAGAGGGGGGGAGGGGGTATGGTGAAGTGTGACACTTTGTGACAAAGGGGGGGGAAGGGGGGTCAAAAATATTGCAAAAAAGTGTGACATCATTTATGAACAGCCAATAAATAAGCAAAAAAAATAATAGTTGTTAGATAGATAACAGAGAAATGGAATATAAAGTTATTATATTTATACTATTGCAATCCTTATTTTTCAATTAATCTCTTCAAAACCTTTACTATAATATCACATTTTAGAATAATATAGAATATCAGTATTCAAGAATAATTCAAGACCTTTACTGTATTAAACAAAATAAATATAGCTAATGCGAATACATTAAATAATATAAATAATATTTACTAAAAACTGTAATTATATAGAATATTTAATTTAAATTTAATAGACTCAACAAAATAAGCACCAAAACTAGTTGATCAGGCTAGAAGACATCTAGTAATGTTGAGAAGTTATTGTTTACATTTTAAAGTTAAGTTGAATTACACAAGTAGTATCCCTGTGTCGACCCCAGAATATACCTGGTAAAAAGAATTTACATTTTTTTAGAAAGGTTTTTTAATTTTAGTTATTGTAAATAAAACTTTTTGAAAGAATTTAATATATTGTTTTTATACTAATATTTGGTGTTGTGACCCTGTATGTGAAGTTGTTTGTGTTGGTTTTTGTGTATTTTCATGGAATAATTTGAAGTCATCTGGAAAATATTATGGTTTTAATTTAGAAACATGTACAATTACTGAATTGGCTTTAGTTTCATAATTAAATCTGTCTATTTTATAAGTAACTTCTGAAAGCTTGTTTATGATTTTGTATGGACTTGAAAAAGTTGGTTCCAACTTCCTAGTATTGGGATATTTAAATTCTTCATAAATTACATAATCATTTACTTTTAAAGGACACTCAACAAATTTCCTATCATATAACCTTTTATTTTGAAATGAAATTCTTTAATACGCGTTTTTGCAATTTTTAGTGCTGTTTGAACAGGTGGATAATAATTTTGATTTAAAGGAGTGTTATAAGGTAATTTGCCATAAAATAGATATGCTGGTGGAAATTTAGTTATGGAGTGGGGAATATTATTGTATTCTTGAATGACTTGATCTAATAACCGAGTCCATGGAATTTTAGATGAGACTGAATTTACTTTACATTTTAATTTAGTGACTATTGTCTGGTTAACCCTTTCAACCTTCCCATTCGTTTGTGGATGATGTGAAGAGGTAAATCTTTGTTTAATGTTATGTGTTTTGAGAAATTTTTTGAATTGAGGTGACTGGAACACCTTGTGCCGATCACTGGGTATTGTTTGGGGAACCTGACTATTTAAAATTTGTTTTAAGCAATTAATATACGTGGTTGATGTAACATTTTTAGATGGAAAAGCCCAGACATGTCTTGTGGCATGGTCTATTATTATGTGTAAAAATTTCTTTGTTGAGTTATAATAATTAAATCCACCCACAGTATCAATAGAGAGGCACTCAAAAGGTTGATCTGTGGCTGACAGAGCTTGTAATAAGCCAAATCTTTTTGTTTTGGGTTTTTTATTTTTTGACAAGTGTCACAATGTTTTACATACTGGGTTATATCTATTGTCATAATAGTTTGGAGAAATTAAATTTTACATTTTCTGTATACCCAAATGTACATAATTCTCATGTGCAATATGTAATAATTTTTTTCTTAAAGCCATTGGTACTACCACTTTTCGATATCCATGTTTTTTAAGTACAATTATTCCATTTTCTGATCGATATTTCCTATCATTTACATTTTCTTTATTTTGCATCTCTATTATTTAATCTCTATATAACAATAAACTAATATGCTGGCTGAAAAAAGTTACAGGGTTTCTGGACAACATGTCGGCTTCGACATTTGTTGACCCTTTTTCAAACTTGATTTCATACTCAAACATACTTAATTTAAGGACCATCTGAATAATCTTCCTCTAGGATTCTTAACATTTTTTAACCAAACTAGAGATGCATGATCAGTATGGATGGTAAATCTGACTCCATGGAAATAATGATAGAATTTATCTAGAGTGTCAATAACTGCTAAACACTCTATCTCTGTAATGAAGTAATTCTTCTCATAACTCTTCAAATTCCTTGAATGGTAAGCAATTGGATGCAGAAACCCCTCTTTATCTGGTTGTTTAAATACTGCACCTACTGCAATCTGTGAGGCGTCAACAAACATATGAAGTGGTAATTTAGCATCATAAATTTTAAGAATAGGTTTTTGGATTAAAGCATTTTTCAATTTATTAAAAGAATCCTGACATTCTGGAGTCCAATTCCATATTGTATTTTTTCTAAGTAATTTATTAAGAGGTTGTCGAATCTGAGCATATTTATCTATAAATTTATGATAAACACTTATTGATCCTAGGAAACTTTGCAATTGTTTAATATTTGTTGGGGGTTTTAATTTCTTTATAGTTTCAATATTTGCATTTGCAGGAGTTAGAATTCTATCATAAATTTCATATCCTAAAGAGTTAATCGCACTCTTAATCTTACTTAATAATTTAAGTTTAATGTTTTCTAATTGACAAATTTTGAATATTTGATTTAAATGGTCAAGATGTTCTTTTAGAGAGGAGGAGAAAATTATAATATAATCGAAATAATGGCAAACCAAACCTATTTTGTATTTATTTAGGATTCTTCTAATAGTTCTATTGAAAATAGGGATTCCCGTTTTTATATCGAATGGGAGGACTAGCCATTCGAATAACCCAGAGCTAGTAGCAAAATCTAATTTTTCAGTATCTGTGCGATGTATGGGTATGTGTCAGTAGCCAGAGGCTAAGTCCAAAGTTGAAAAATACTGAGCACCACTCAATTTATCCAAGATCCCATCGATACGAGGTAATGGCTTGGCATCATTTTTCACTATTGCATTTAATTTTCAGTAATCAATACATAACCTAGTCTTTTTGCCTTCCTCTCTTTTCATAGCCAAAGTGACAGGGGCTGAATAAGGATTATTGCTCTCTCTAATTAATCCTGCTTCTAACAAACCTTGAATTTGATTTTGAATTTATTTTTTCCTCAGCAGGTGAAGTTCTATAAGGCCTCAAAGATATTGGTAGGTTAGATTTAAGATAAACGCGTTGTGGTTCAATATTAATTCTACCCACATCATATTTATGTTTAGCAAAAATATAAATGTAATTTTGAACTAATTCCCTTAAATCCCCATTTTGAATCAAATTTATCTCCCCTATTAATTCACAATTAGAATGATTAACTTCGCGAGAATTTTGAGGAGCCATGAGTCTTCTATAATCTGGTTGCACTTCGTAGTCATTATTTTCCTCATTTTACTGCATAATTATATTAGTACCACAGTTCTCAAAATTTAATTGTTCACCATGATAAAGATCCAAATCATTATGCTCTTCATTGTTTTCAAAATTGTTATTCACTTGATAAAAATTAAACTTGTTATAATGATCATACTTATTTTCAAAATTACTATTCTCATTTTCAATTTTTGTACCTTCATTATTCACTTGTTGTACTCTATTAACATCAATAATATGAAAATGAAGAGCTTTCTCATTTTGTATGGCTACACCTCTATTTACAATTCTTTTCCCCTGTTTGACAATACAATGTTTACAATTAATTGTTAAATCAAATTTTGAACACTCTTTTAACCCCAATATGGCATAATTTAGATCTATATTACAAACTAGAAAATCCACCCATTTACTAATTTTCTCAACCCTGATGAGCACTCTACACTTCTGATTAATTTCCATAAACCCTTTTGCTTGACCAATAATAGTAGTAGGTATTTTCTCAATTTTAGCATTAAGTTTTACTACAAACTTTAATGGTAAAATGGCAATTGTGAAGCCACTATCCACAATACAGGGTAAATTATAACTAGGGGTGTACCCATACACTATTAATTGAAGAGCACCCATACACTATTAATTGTCACTCATTACCGGGATTACAAGCAAAAGAAGAAGCATTAGGAGTATCAGAGGGAGTAGTATTACTTCTAAAAACACACTCTCTTTCCCAATGGTAAGCATTTCTGACCCCCTTATTGGTGCAAATTCTACACGGTCTGCTTGGATAAAGGTTCTGAAAATGATTGTTTTGTACAGGATTCCTATAATTAGGAGATCTCTGATTAAATTGTCGTGCTGGTAGCCAATTCCGAGGAGCATATTCTTGCCTAAGTGGTCGGAAAGGTTGATAATTTTGCCGATAAGATTGCATTGGGAAATGGGGAGCAGAAAAATTTGGCTGACGATATGGTTGATTGATTGGTTGTCGGGTATTTGGTGGTGGAGAAACTTCAACAAATTGCTTCACAACTCTATAACAGTCAGTGGTATTTTCAGGGTGATTTACATTGATGGAATTTTGATATTCTGGTTGTAACCCATCAGTCAATCCTTGTAACAGAATGGCTTCACTTAAGTTTAACTGCCTACCTATCTCCACTTTTTTTCTAAAATAATTTTCTAAGTCACTATATTTATCCAGTTTGAGTGTAGTAAAATCAGAAAATTTTGGGCACTTTAAGTCAATAAACCTCTCTATTAAGATATTTACAACTTGTTCATAATCATCACAATTTAAACAATCATTAACATACACTTTAAGAACTTCCCCCTTAAGATATTGAGACATATGATTAAATTTCCACTCCTCATTCTTATTTTCTCTTATACAAATGTGGTCGAAATACTCCAGCCACTGCTGAATCCCCATTCCCGAATCAGGGTCAAATGCAATCATTTTAATTTCATCCATTTTTCTGTTATTTCTATTAACATGCATATAAGAAGGTATTTTCTTTTCTTTAAAAGTCCCGATCTTAATAACATTTAAATAACAACAATAGAATCTAAATAATCACTAACAATAAAATAAAAACTCTTATCAAAATATCCGAACAGCATAAAATCAACAAAATAAAAATATCAATGAGAATAATAACCATAAGAACAAAAACTTTTAAAAGTGTTGTATGTCTTCTTTTCACATTTTATTTGGCTGCATGTCCGTATTATTTATTATTAAAATCTCCAATAGCACAAAAAAGAACAAAAACAAATCAACAAAATAAAAATATCAATGAGAATAATAATCATAAAAACAAACTTACAACCTGCCGTTTGTCCTCTCTCTCCATTTATACCAAATCGATGTTTACATAATATACTATAACAAGTGAAGGCTATACGTTGGCATACTGTCGATTATACGAGAATAGCTGTCCATCCTGGTCGACTTTAATTAAATATGTGACGTTTCCATTGAATCGCTTTATTTTCCGTAAATTAACTCAAGGCCAGAGGTCTCCTCCTAGGAAGTTTTGCAGTCGTGCACAGATTATTGTAAGTCGTTCGGTGCTTATTGAAAAAAAAATAAATAGGCAGTCAAGTCCACTTCATGATTTATTAGGATCCAGAGAAAACTTGGTTATGCTTTTACTTAGCTCTCATGATAATTCCATGCAGACTGACTTCCGTACCAAGAGAGGCTTCATGAATTAAATTAAATACTCGAAGAAGACACAAGATGATAATAGGCAGCGTCGTAGATTCTATTGGCGGCTACGGGGATTTTATTCCATTGTCTTGAGCACGCGCCGGACTTGCGCTTACATCATGACCCCAGGAACAATCTGCACTCAAGGCGGGAAAAACAGCATATAACCCTTCTCCAATGCCCATGAATACAGAGCTGTCAAAACAGTCTTTCGACCAATAGTATCACGGAACTCTATTTCCTTGGCACTGTGATATGAAGGAGATTAAAACTCCTGACTGAAAAAGCGCGGGAACGATATTCTACGCTTGCTCCGGGAAAAAATTTTCGAACAAATAAAAAATTTAAAAAAATACGTAGGTTTTACTGGGTCTTGGCAGAATGCCAAGATAAAATTTTACATTGAAACTGAGATTAGCTTTTATATTTTGAGAAAAGAATACTTTTTTGCCAGAAAACATAGGGAAATAAAAATAAAAAGATATAGGTAGTTTTTCGAGAGAATTAAAATATTTAGCTGGGAAAGTGATATTTTAAAAGAATTAAATTAAAGGATGCGCTATTTTAATGGAATAAAAAGTGTGTAATTTTAACAGAACAGCATCTAGCGCCTTTTTTTTAAGAGAATGAATTTAGAATAAAATTTTTTTAGCTATGCGGGATTTTGACAATCTAAATACTAGAACGAGAAAATAATTTAGAATAATTGGAAATAAACAGAATTATAGAATTGATGAGGCCAACGGCGACAAAATTAAAATTTGTTTCATATATATATATTAGAAAACAGCACAATATATAAGAATTCACCATAAAAAATCTGTATTGTTGATTTAAATTTCATTACACAATATTTTATGTAAACGTGTGAAATTAGCAGTCTACAATGCATCCCTCCTTACCATTGTCAAATGTATCAGAAATACTTTTACATCTAAGAAATTACGGAAGTACATAAATGTATATTACTTTGGGAGCCATGTAAATAAATGCATGAAATCTCTAAATTTAAAACTTTCATAACAAGATGAGTTTTGGTCAAAGTTTTTTTTTTTTTTTAATATCAGAGCTTGCATTTATTTTTCCTAAATATAGCTTATAAGATCTAAAGGCCATACAAAAAGGTTTTTTGTAAATATTTCAAAAATGAATTTATTGACATAAATGATGTCTAAAATAATTCATTAGATAATTTTAAACATTTTCATAATAGGTACCATATGTCTAGCATGACGGTATTAAAAAAAATATATTTTTCCACGCTCAACAACTCAAAATTTTCTGACACATTTTCAGACTCATTTTTAAAAGTAAAAACACGAAACTTGGCGGCATGATTTATGAAAAGATTTATACGGGACCTGTGTTTTAATTTTTCATTCAATTAATTAGAAATTGATTTACAAACAATTATTTTCACAGTACGACAATTTTCTTTTGTTTCCAGCGCTATCGCTTTGGGAAATTTGGTTCAAAATGTCCACTTTGACATCATTTTTTGAAATATATTCTGCCTTTATCAAAAAATCGACCAATACGGACATTATAAAATTTATGAATAAAGAGAACCTGCCAATTGGATGCATTTTAGAGCAAAAATGAATTTAAAAATAAGTCTCAAAATAAACAGTTTGAATTTGAGTACACCTTTAACAATCGAAATACACTGTATTGCCAATGATGACCGGTCACTTGTGATTTTAAACGTTTCGTTATATATCTCGAACAATACATGAGGAATTATCCTGAAACTTCAGGTGTGCAAACAGCATAATAGACATCATATAATTCCATGAAGGGTTTTTTTCCGAAAACCTATAGGGGACCGTCAACAAACTGAATATAATCGAATATCTTTTAGATAACCTTGTAAAAACTAATGTCTAGAAAGCGTTGAAACTTTAGCATATGATTAAGAGACTTATTGTACCTATCTATGTTCATTTTTTATGAGGATAGCACATATACTTGTGGAGAAAAGAAGGTTTTTATAAAAACAATCTCAAATTTCACCATGTTTTTTGCTTATAATTTGCATAGTTCTTAACATAAAAGAATGTTATTTTCAGGAATCATGACAAACAACATTGTACACATGGGATTGCTTTTATAAAAGCCTTTTCTCGACGAATATAAGCCTCTTAATCATATGCTAAAATTTCAACACTTTCCAGAGATTAGTTTTTACAAGGTGAGATATTCATTTTTCTTCAATTTGTTGACAGTCCCTTATAGGGTTATGGGGGAAAAATCTTCGCGGAATTATATGTCTACTATGCTGTTTACACATCTGAAGTTTCAGGATGGGGCCTCCGTGGCCGAGTGGTTAAGGCACCACGCCAATAATCGCTTGCGAGTGTAGGAGGTTGTGGGTTCAATTCCCACTGGTTCCATTGCACACACACTTTGTGTGGAACCCCGAGGTTGTGTCTCTTGTGTTGTCATGTTTCCTTGTACTATCTCGTCAAGATGTATGTAATTGTAGAATTCATGTATATGTTTCTGTGAATAATAAATAAATGTATATGGATCATTCGAGACGACAGCCTTGTTGCTATAGGCCTGAAAGCCCACCTCCCTTCAAAAGTTATCAACAAAAAGTTTCAGGATAATTTTTCATTTATTGTTCGAGATATTTAACTAAATGTCTCAAATCACTAGTGACTGGTCATCAATGGCAATATAGTGCATTAAAGATCAGTGGTTATAAAATATTCAAAGGTCAATAGAAGCGACACACTATAAGAACATTAATTAAAATTATAATCACTGGAACCAAATATTTTTACTTTGTTTCTTTTTTTCTGGTAATTTTATTAATGAACTATCACATGATTTGCTCTTTTTTTATTTTCTTTTAAAGGTGGTAAATCCTCTTTATAAAGAGATGCATCAACATATGATTTTATGTCTAATAGCTTTGAATGGAAGGTGCCCATGACAGCAATGTCATTGATCAGATAGGTAGCGGATGTTAATTCTTTTAGAATTTCCCTGCAGTACGTTGCTGTCTGTGGATTAGACGATAAATTGTTATTTGCTGCATTTGAATTAAGATTGGAAGAAATAATTGTTGAAGTATTGGCTACATTTATGTTAACATTAGGGTAAATATTGGACGAAGAGGTACTTGCTATTACATCTAATTTATGGTGATTATTTGATGGATAATTATTACCTATTGCATTAAAGTCAACATTAGGAGAAATAAGTGGATATATATTATCAATATGTTCTCCACAGCAAAAGGGAACGTGACAACCTCTGTAGGTTGCTCACACCCCTCGAGCTGTGGTAAAGCAAGAGCCGTCGTGGTAGCTCGACATATGACCTAGCGACCGTCTCCCCCTATGGGGTCTCGCGAACGAAGTCGTCGGGGGTTCCATGGCGGTTCATCAAGGTTCCGTCTCTGCGGAAGTTTCCTCCGAGATGTGGGGTTACTGCCGCGACGACCTATGTCACCAAACCTTGGTAAAATGACCTGGGGGTCCGCAGTGGGGAGCGGCCTCAGGCCGATCGCAGCGCCGGGCGAGACAAAGCCCTGGTGCGTTAAAAGCCCTTCAGAGGCTTGGGTGCGATGGTCGTTTACGCGCGTCGGCGACCCCCGTGGGCTCCTGACGGCGCAGGATAGTTTTATCAATATGTTCTTCATAGCTTGTTTTATCTCCAAAATTAGCAGCAGGAACATTGTTTTCTGGTCTAAGAGGCAGATTAAAATTGCCCACTTCATCTGAGTTATTATATTTATTAGTAACATCTGGTTCTTTCAAATTAGAAAGAAAAACGTTATTGTCCAAAGTATAAAGGACTGAATCCCTGTATCTAGGGTGAAGATCTTGTCATTCAGCATCTGTGTGATTGAAAACTGCAAAGATGTGCTTGCAGGGAATTTTGTATCTTGCCCAATCATAATAAGTACAAAAAGGAAGCATGCTATCACTGCCCAAGAAAATAACATAAGTTTTCGAAGGACAACTTTTACTTCTAATTTTAAATTTGTTTTGGGTGACTTTTTGAATATGCCTTGATTCAAAAAATTTACTTTTTTCAATTCTGTTAATGCATGAAGTAACAAACGATTTTGGCCGATTTTTTAAAAATTCAGGGCAAACATCTGCGTTATGTTGTTTATACACAGAAGATAATTCAACATTTAATTTTATATATTTTTTGAACATTGATGGTAAAAAAATTTCTGTGATGACAGAAACAATATTACTGAGGCTTTTATCTTTAAATTTATCTAGATTATGGGTTTTTAGAGTTTTATTAAGTGATTCTACACCATGTGTTGTGTTTATTTTAGTGGGCATATCTAGCGGCTTAAATGTCGATACCCATCTTTGATGTTCAGGGTACCATGTTTTATTGAAATTGTTTTGCAGACTTTTTGAATTTTTATAGAAAGAACTCGATCTTAACTCATCAAGTTTTTCTTCAAACTCTAAATTGCCTTTAGCAGCTGCAGTACTTCTAAAAATTGATAAAATTTCATTTTTCTCCTTGTAAACACCATTATTTTTTAAGGATAACCAATATATCCATGCTTGTTCTCTATGAAAATCGCAGATATATGTTAAAGAATGTGGAAAGATTTTTTCAGTGCCATTTATCTCTGTCTCAGAAAAATATGTCATAAAATATTTTGGATTAAAACCTGGGTTCCAATCCTTTATAATCCATAAAGCTTCTGAAATAGAGCCAGATATTTCATCTAATGTCATAAAAACTGCCACTGGATGATAATGAACGTTCGTCTTTACGCACAATAAAAAACAGGGCAGTGCATATTTCATTGTTTTGTAAGTTGTATCCAATAAACAGATGCCCATGCCATAATGCTTTAATAAATACTGTTGTTGTTTGGATTGGAATACAAACAAAAATTTCTTTTTCATTTCTGAATTTGCCAGATGTTGATATGGTCTAAAAAAATATTATCGTCTGGGTATTTCTCTCTCCATTCTTTTATTTTTTCTAGTAAATTTTCTTGGTCATCTGTGAAATGACGCAGTTCGTTTATTCTATTATTAACATGCACACGAATTGCATCATGTGATGGATAAAATATTCGATTTATTTGTAAGGCAAAACTCCATCTCTGAACCATGAGTGACTGTTGTCCGCAACAAACTGTTCAAGATAATTAGCGACATCGTGTGCTGCACTACTTTATTTTTCTTGACACAATAGTCATGGTCTTGATCCTGTAAAAAAAAAATATATATATTTATGATTTTACAATTAGATTAATTTATTAGTAAATTATTTCCAAGCTAAAAACATTTCAACAATTTAGTCATGTAACATTAGTTACACATTTTTATAAATGATCCTTTAACAAATACATGATAGTGTGATTCGGGATAAATATGGGTCACCTAGTTTCTAACTCTATATTATAAATGAAGAAAAATGCTAAAAAAGTAAATAGGGTTTCTCATTAATTTACTTTATTACATAAACTTTAAAAGGAAGAGGGGGAATACAAAATATGGACAAAAACTTTTGAAAAGAGAAACATAAAGCACTTTCATAAAAGGAATATATGAAAACACTTACATAGAATATTTAAATTGAAGATTAAACAGAGATAGAATGATGTTAGAAGATAATGCTACTTCTATCTAATTTTTGTTACTGCTAAAAGAAACCAATGTGATTGCTTACTAGCAACTAAATTTAAAAATAATTAAGATTTCTTTAATTTTTTTTTTTTTTTTTTACCAAGAATGCTGTTATATAGTGTTCCCATTTGATGTTTTTCAAAGGGCGCTGCACCCTGCCCTTTAATTTAAACTACAAAGTAACAATGCAGCATAAAATCTTTAAAAAATAGTTTTAAAGATTTTAAAGTTTGTGTGCTTGGGGGGGGGAGGGGAAGAAGCAGAATTTTTTTGGGTGTGGGGGGAGGAGCAATTTAGATAATTATTCAATTATAGTTACAAGAAAGTTATAAATAGATAAAAAAGCTTTTAAAGACTTTAAAGTATTCACTAGGAGGTGGGGGGCCAAAGAAATATAAATAGGACTTTTTGGAAGGGATGGGGGAATAATGTATATCGATATTTAAATATTGTTGGGAAATAAATCACAAATAGAGCAGAACAAAATTATAAATTTTAAAGATTTTAAATTTTATGAGATGCATTTGGAGGGGGAGGATCTTCATGAGATAAGGTCCAGGGAGAGAGAAGCAGAGACTTTAGGAGGAAGGATTAATTTAGGTGGTAGGTTGCAGTTATTTATTTTTAATATAGAGTATTTAATAAGTCTGAAAAGAAGTTTAAAATTAAAAAGTTATAAAGGTTAATCTATGTGTTTTGGGTACCAGAGAGGAGTGACAAAGTGGAGAAACAGTAATTTTGAGAGGAGATATAGTTGATTGATTATTTATTGTTACAATAAAATCAGGAATAAAGAAAAATGTTTAAAAATATATATTATAAACATTTTTTACATTTTTTCTGGAGGCTTACAATCGGAATTTACGGTATATATTAAAATTTTCTTTAAAACCTGTTTTTGTATTTAAAAAAAGAATCTTAAATAATTATTAAAGTGGGGGGGGGGATTTATTTTAATTTTATTTATTTATGTATTTTTTAATCTGCCGAAATAGGGAAAATTCCCATCCTTTTTTACTTCTAAATTAGTGATAAAAACAGGTTTTTAAATGTTTTTTTATTAATCTCGATTATAAGCCCCCCTCCCAAATTTAACACTTTTTGATTTTGAAAAAGGGAGGCTTACAATAGGATTTTACGAAATATATTAAAAATTTCCTTAAAACCTGTTTTTGTATTAAAAAAATAATCTTAAATATTTATTAGCCATATGCAGATGCTTTAACTGTAACCAAGAAGCGATTATTAACCTAACGTGGCATGCAGGCTTTTCTGCAGAAAAAGGGGTGAGATGTCCCATATAATGCTACAAAAATAGGCATAGGAAAATAGTCCCAGTTTTAAACTGGATTATATAAGGAAGGGGAGTTTTCCTATGAAATCTGAAGCCGTCACACACTTCATCGATAGCAGATTGATATTCTATATTAATTTTTTTAATTTGCCCAAGCAGATTTTGAGAAAAAAATGTTATGCTATTACATGAGTACACCTTCCCAAAATATTTAAAAATGTACTTTCAAATCTTAAAATATACTGCATGTAGAAATTTTAGGAAGAGTTAGACTGGAGATATAAGACTGCTGTGAAAAAAAAAAACAGAATGATATGCCTCATACTTGCTGAGATATTAAATGGCGGCTTTTTGCATTTTCTTTGATCTCAAACTAGCTGTATATATAGAGTGCCAGACATCTCCGATTTTAGGCTTTGCTCTGTCACTAGAGATACTATCGTCTACTCTCATGATATATTTATTTAAATAGGAAACAATAAAACTTTGTTTAAATAATTTTTTAATGGACCTAAATTTAAAAAAAATAATAATTTTATTATATATTTTTTTTAATATTTTAATGATATTTTTACTGTATGGTCCAACAGTATTTTAATCATTTATTGGGATAAGCGAAAATGTAGTAAAATAGGCTAAGTCAGAATTGCAAAGGATGGAAAAATATTTGCTGATATACACAGCACCTTTCATTGCACTGCATTCTTTTTTCAAGGACCATGCAATTTTCCACTTACTGGTAAAATTTCACCATTGGGTGTGAGTCATGATCAAGGAAAATTTGCCACTTTGATTTATGCTATCTTAGTAAAAAACACAAACTAGTGAATTTATTTTATAAAACATTTTTCTCAATTTATTTTTATGATAGGGCAATATGAAAGAAAAGAAGCATTTTTATATTACTGCAAATGTTATATTATTGTAAAAAAACAAACATTTATTATTGAATCTTGTGGTAATAGATTAAAATAATAATAATTTTGTTAAGTTTCTTTTTAAGATTTGGCAATAGGAAAAGAAAATATTATATAGTTTTCCTCCCTTCATTTTTAATATATTTGTAAAGGGTTTGTACAGTTCAGGGAAATTGTTTGGTGTTAAAATATCAGAGAGAAAGCAGTAATTTATCTCCCTAAACTGGCAAAACTTTTTAGCTCCTCTGGAAAATTGTCCAAATCTGTATTTAAAATTCACATTAACCAGTCATCACTGCTATTTGGTCTGCTTCATTGTTGATTATTTATATTGAAAAAATAGTAATTCTGAAAAATTACTTGAGGATATTTTTGTGAAAATTCATATGAACCTTGTTATGGATGGATTTGTAAAGGTAAATGCATGACAGTATTACTCCTGAATGATATTGACTCAATCTTCTGCAGGTGAAATGGGTGATTGAAAGTTCTTGTCAAAGTCTAAGAACCACTGTAATGAAATGACATATAAAATGTTTATGGTATACTTTTTTTACTCTTTACTCCTTTTTATACTGTTCGTGTGTATTCCTTGATTTGGTTTTCAATGAAAAACTGTTATTTATGATATTTTCCTTTCTCCATAAACTTTGAAAATGACTATGGTTTTAAATACTATGTTGCAAAATTTATTTCAATTCTACAGTTATATTTAATTTCTTGTGAGAAGCCTATTTGCTCTTAAATATGTTTATGATTATTTATAAAATATGATAGATTAACATAATATTTGTTGCAGATGTATAAGACCATAAAGAGAAAAAGTCACTTTGATATCACTAAAAGCAGACAAAAGAATTTTAAGTGTGAAATATGGAAGAAATTATTTCTTTACAAGAGAGTTTTGGAAAAGGATCTTCTACATTGCACCAAAAAATATTTCAATTGTTAGATTGTATGCAAGAAGAATTTCATGCAAAAGAGTAATTTAGAAAAGCATTTCACCATTCATACTTCTGAGAAACCTCTTGTGTGTAAGGTATGCAACATGAGTTTCTATCAAAAGGGTGAATTAAGCCATCATCAGTTAATTCATACTGGTGAGAAGCCTTTTTTGTGTGAGGTATGCAACAAGAAATTTTCTCACAAGAGTAATTTGAAACGTCATCTGTTAATTCACACTGGGAAGAAATCTTTAGTTTGTGAGATGTGCAATAAGAAATTCTCTGAAAAGAGTAATTTAGACAAGCATCTGTTAATTCATATGGGTGTGAAGCCTTTTGTTTGTGAGATATGCAACAAGAGTTTCTCTCAAAAGAGTGCATTAAACAGCCATCTGTTATGTCACACTGGTGAGAAACCTTTTGTGTGTGAGATATGCAACAAGAAGTTCTCTCAAAATGCACATTTAAATAGCCATCTGTTAAGTCATACTGGGGAGAAACCTTTTGCATGTGAGATATGCAAGAAAATTTTTTCTCTCAAGTGTAATTTAAACAACCATCTCTTAATCCATACTGGTGAGAAACCTTTTGTGTGTGAGGTATGTAAGAAGGGTTTCTCTCAAAAGAATTCATTAAATATCCATCGGTCAATCCATACTGGAGAGAAACCTTTTTTGTGTCAGATATGCAACAAAACATTCTTTCAAAATGGACAATTAAACAACCATCTGGTTATTCATACTAGTGAGAAACCTTTCGCTTGTGATATATGCAACACAAATTTTTCTCAAAAAAAAGTGTTAAACTGCCATATGTTAATTCACACTGGTGAGAAACCTTTTGTGTGTAAGATATGCAACAAGAAGTTTTCTCGAAGGGAAAATTTAAAAAGGCATCAGTTAATTCATACTCTTGAGAAACCGTTTGTGTGTGAGGTATGCAATAAAAGTTTCCCCCCAAAAATTGCATTAAACAGCCATCTGTTATTTCACACTGGTGAGAAACCTTTTTTGTGTGAGGTATGCAACAAGAGTTTTTCTCAGAAGAGTGGATTAAACAGCCATCTGTTAATTCACACTGGGGAGAAACCTTTTGTTTGTGAGATATGCAACAAGAAATTCTCTCAAAAGAGTAATCTACGTGTTCATCTACGCTCTCATGACTTGAGATTTGATATCAACTGACTTCGTTATTTTTTCTTTTAAAAAGTGCCCTGGCATAAGTTAGTCTTAAGAGAATGCAATTTCCAGCCAAAAAACTATTTCCAAAATATAGGATTTAGTTCCAAAATTTCATGATTGTGACATCAGATCCATTACGCTGTTTTCTTTTGTCATCAAATGATTTTTAATTCATTTATCTGCATTTTTTGTTGTTTTACTGATTTATTAGTTATTTTGTTAATTAAAATTAAGTCATTGAATGACAACATCATGATGTTAAAAGAGAAAAATGTGATGCATAGTTAAGACAAGAAAGCAATTTTGACTGATGTCATAAACATTTAGCCTCCAACTAATGGGGATAATTTAGAAAAATAATACAAATAAATAAATATTCAAGATAATTTTTTCTCTTTTCATTAATATATTGTAAATTTTACTGTTTGAAATTACTGATATTTAACACTAGTCTGTAGAGCTTTTCCAAATTTCTTGAATTTATTTGAGATTCCAATGTCAACATTCTTCCATTTGTTTATTGGGTGTTGCTGTTTGGCAATAGTTTATTTTAATGGAAAGTGGTCGACCAGATAATGGAGAATTACCATAATTGTATCTCAATGTATGTATTAAATAATATTATAATTGAAAAAAAATGCTGGTGTGTTTGATGCATTGATTCTTATTTCATGAGGTAATAACAGTCTGATGCAGTTCTAAAATATGATTAAAGCTTACTAGAAAGTGTTTTAAATTTTTTTTTTCTCTTGTCATTATTTAATGATAAAAAGAAGTACCCAAATTTTATTATTTCACTAATAAAACTTACATTTATGTTTTAAGTTCCTTATTTTGACATTTTGGCAATATTTATATCTAAGTAGTTATACTAATCTTTAAACATCCTAAAAATTATATGCAATGCAATAATAGCTACTCTGCAGATTTGTATTGAATTAGTTATATATGTATCCATCTTAACCTTCCATCCATTATCCTTGGATGGAAAGTTAAGAAACAGAGATAATTAATTTAGTTGTGTAGTCGAGGGTGTATGTGGAGGGATGGCGTCCCCTCACTTTTTTATTTTTGCTCAAACGTCCCTCTACATTTTATTCTCAAGGCGATGCTAGGGACACGAAAGGAGGCAGACTTTTCAAACTTATTAACTTGTTTAAAGGATTAATCACACAACAAATAAACAATTTTAAGAAATAAAACATTGATTTTTAATACTTTCCATGAAAGTTGAAAAGTGTTTATGATTTCGGATTGTCTGTCTGCCTGTTTATTTATCTTTTCTTACTCTAACTTCCATAATTTGGCTTGAATTGCGACAAAATTGATGAATGTTTTTGAAGTTCATTGCAGTATTTATCACTATTGAAAATGGTTTGTGTAGTCGAAACCATCACTTGAATGCTATCATGTTCACTCATTCACTTACATACACGCACATATACAGACTCATAGTAAAACAGCAAAAACGGATTTTGGGAATCTGAAAACTTAAGGAAACCTCAACATACACACATGCATACAGAATCTTTCGTATAAAAAAGCAAAAGAGGACCCAGGGAACCTCAAAATGTATAACTATGCCAAAATTCCATCTATCGCCAAAATTCCGTCTATCGCTCTTTTATATTTATGATTAAACAACAATTTTCTTACAGAAAGTAAAAATGTAGTAATTTTCATTGTCGTCAGTGGACAACAAGTTTTAATGGTATTCTACGACTGTTTCAAAAACAAAAGTTGCAAAACAAACTTTAACGGGAATCTTATTACATGAATTATTGTTATTGAATTCCAATTTCTATTGTTCATGCCCTATGTTCTGGACTGTGAGCATCTCCTCAATTTTTTTCCCAGCACAACAGCACTGAATTATTAACATGCAATTTCCCCCCCTTAAGTTAGTAACCTTGTATCCATCATGAATTAGAAAGAAGTAGAATTGTTTTGAAAAAAACATGTATTTCATGTGCTACATTTTATTATTTATACAAAATCTTTTATAATAAATCTTTTCCACATATGCACATTGACATTGTTGCAATGGAAATAGTTTTCCAGGCACTTTTGTCTAATTATAGAAGTCAGCATTGATGACGATCTTGACAAATTGTTGATAAAACTGAATGCCTAACATGTATTTCATAAAAGCCAAAAATAGTGACTTATTGCTTTTGTGACTGATAACAGTTGATTTATCAATAATATTTTTAATTTACATAAAGGAAGTTCAATTTCTCACTAAAGCAATTGTATAAATAGGAGTGTTCAACAGTTAGTGAGTTAATATTAGAAACTTCATTAATATCTTGTGTTATTTCTACATTTTTAAGAGTGATAATAACTAAGCACTTTAAACCTTGAACAGTAAGCTTGAATTTTCCAATTTTGTGTTCTGCTTGTCTTGAAGCATTTTCTGAGAGAATTTTTTAACAGTGAATCAGGGTTATGAAATAGTCTCTAATTAGTGCTTTTTTTTAAGGGAAACAATATACTAAAGCGAAGGGTCGACCACCAGTAATCTGTAGATCACCACTGGTCATCAATAAAAATTTGGTGGCCGAATAAAAATCTTGACATTATTTGCATCTGATAAATTCTTATATTTAGAATTTTATTTCTGAAAACTTAAATTATAGTAGGAATTGACAATTATGTTAATAGACGAAATATGTTACTCAGAAAAAAAAATTCCTCTCTATAAAATGTGAATACCTATTAATAAGTGAGAAAGCAATAAAATGTATTATTTAGTTTTTTACAATATATTTGTCTGAAGAAACATTTTCATCTGTCACAGCAATTAAACTCAATGCCAGTCTTGGCTGGAATAAAAAACTGCTCTCCATTTTTTAATGATGTCATTGGAGCTCAAAAACCATTAATTTCTTTCTTAAAATCCAGAACAATCATTACACTAAAAATGTGATTCTTAAATAGGCCTCAATTATTTAGAAGTAATAAAATTTACCTTAATAACTTTGTTGCAATTAGATAACTTTCATAATCTTTCTTATGATTAAATAAGCATTTATAATTTTGTTACATTAAAAAATGCATTTAATTTTTAAAACATGCAAGTTCTTTGACCATTATTGTATAAATGTGCATATGTTTTTTTTTTAAATATATTATCCTGGTAGCACAGAGATATTTTCCAATGTCCAGCCCAATATTGACCAATATTTCAAAAGTCACTGAATGTTGTATGTCACATTTACAACATCTGCCAATATTCACAGACTTTACTTACAACTAGTTTTTAAAGGAAAACATTCAAAAGAGTTTTTTGTATTACTTATAACATTATAATACAGAAATAGTATTCTAAACAAAATTTAGTGTAAGTTTGCTGATTTTAAAAAACTTGATTTTTTAATCTCTTTTTTTTTAATATTTGGTTTACTATGTCAGCCAATGTCATAAAAATGATATTACTATTACAACATTCAAGGATATATATTTAAATTCGTGAAAAATAATATCATTAGCTATCTGTTGACATTCAGCATATCTGACAAAGTTTATAATCTTGACCGAAGTGAATGGAAACTTCTAAAGCACTGTCCATTTGTATAGTTTTCATTAAAGTGCATTTGATGGAGGTGTCAGCCGGGAAATTTACACAAAAAGAAAATGCTGATATAAAAATTTTCTGTAGGAATCTATAGTTATATATATATATATATAAAGCATATGAAAAATTGTGTCTTATAATAAATTAAAGATGTTTTCTATACTATTTTTATACAATTTTTAATAATGCTTTTATGAGAAAAAAATCAAATTATGTAATTTTTAAATGAATGCTTGTTTATTTTTTTTTAAATGCTTTCAAATTTCTGACTTTTATAAGAATTATATTTTTTATTATTGAAAGAGTACAAGTTTAGTTTCAAAAGTAAATCATTGAATTTTTAATCAGACTCTATTCATCTAAGTAATTATTATATACAGGGTGATTATAAAAAAAACTATCCCGATATATGAGCCCCTAACTGTCATACCGCTCACAGAAACTGAATAAAATTCTGGCCTAAAGTATTTTGAGGTATCCACTCAAGAATCATGTGAAAAATAACAGTTACGGTTACAGTGACAAAATTTCGAAAATTTAAAAAGGCAACACCTACTTTATTTTTATTGGAATGTGATCTTCATAGTGAAAAACCATAAAAAGCGTTGGAACGGTACCTGTAGCACGAAAATCGCTGGCGCTAGACAGACTAAGAAAATAGTGAAAACAACCAATAAGGACAGAGAAGCAACAGAAAACAAAACATTTTATTGTGTTTCAGACACTTTACATGCGGCAGATGGTGGATAGCACTGAACAATAAAGTGTTTTACTTTCTGTTGCTTCTCTGTCCTTTATTGGTTGTTTTCACTTTTCTTCTTAGTCTGCCTAGCGCCGGCGATTTTCGTGCTACAGGTACCGTTCCAACGCTTTTTATGGGTTTTCACTATGAAGATCACATTCCAATAAAAAAAGTAGGTGTTGCCATTTGAAATTTTCGAAATTTTGTCACTGTAACCGTAACTGTTAGAATTTAACTGCTGTTTTTCACATGATTCTTGAGCGCATACCTCAAAATACTTTAGGCCAGAATTTCATTCAGTTTCTGTTAACGGTATGACAGTTAGGGGCTCATATATCGGGATAGTTTTTTTTTAATCACCCTGTATCACAAAATAACAATAATAAGCTTTTAGGGCTAATTTTTGTGTATGTTGACTTGCATGTAGTACATATTTTTTTTTTTAAATATACACATACTTATGACTTAAAATTAATAAAGTATGTATATTTAATTTTTTACAAAACAAAATTACAAATAATATGGTTGTTAAAACCTTTTTTTATATAGTCTTGTGTAAGGGAAACCTATTATTTTTAAGACAGCAAGCCTTAAAATATCTTACTTGCTGTAAATTTCTAAATTTTAAATTTTTTATCTGCTTTAAAATAATTTTTTATAAAATTTCTAACAAACTTAATAATAAAAAGGGATATTTAAATAAATCTTTGCGAAAGGAAGGAAAAAAAGTCAATTGTGAATGAAAAAGTATTAGAGAATGAAATGATATTTTTTTTTAGACAATTTTTCCCCACTAACAGAAAAATCTACTACCAACACTTTTTGCTAAAACCTTTTTAAAACATGTTTTGCCTTCTGATCATACTCAAATATTAATTGGGTTTATCTTAGTCTTATTACATAGCAAGACTAGACTTCTCTTGAGAATAGATCTATCCTTGAGCAGTAAAGGGGTTCACCACATCTGGGGTGTGAAAAAGAAATTCTTTGATGTCTAAAAATGTTATTCAGTAATGAAAAAATGCATCATTTAATATCCAAAATTTTTATTCAGAAATGTTAGAAAATATCACACTCAATGTTGACAGAAAAATATATCGCTTAACGTCAAAAAATGGTATTCAGAGTTGTTAGGAAATATTGGCCAAAATTGACAGATGTCAAAAACATATTTTGCCTTGCTTACTTCTGATCCTACTCAAATATTACTGGGGTTTATCTTAGTCTTGTTACATAGCAGGACTAGACTGTCAATTTATTAAAAAAATTATTCAATTATTTAATGTATTGATTTTGGATTAAAATTGATTAAAGGATATTTATGAATATCCTTTAGAGAGGGATCATTTAACTTTGACTAATATCAAATTTTGATATTGGCCAATATCTTTGTGCTACCTGGGTAGTAATTATAAAAAATTGAAAATTAATTAAAAATATTTTTTTTACAGGTTACAAATATTTTTGTTTAATGCACTTATTTCAAATAATAGCTATATAGTGTGAATTGGCATATAGATTATTTTAAATCTCCTATTTAATATATAATTTGAATTAGTTATTTATTTGTATTTGTATGGTAAAATAAAACTGAAATTAATAATAATACTGTATAATTTTATATATAGATTTGTTTTAACTTCCTTTGCACAAAAAGTATATTAATATGAAACAAACATTGAATGGAATATCTATATGTATACAAAACTTTTTGTATATTTGAAAATTATAATAATATTGTGAATTTTGTTAAACTACTTCACCTGCATGGTAAAATATTATTAGGTATGAGTGAGGTGTGTATACAGTGTTACTGCTATAGGTATTTATAGCAATATATTATTGCATGAATTTGCATATAGCTTTACTTTTCATCCAATCTTTTGATAGGTTAATTGCTTTATGAAGTAAGATTAATTTTATATGAAATATATTAAGAGAGCATCAGTCACTTAGTTTTATTTGTACAGAAAAATTGCAGTTAATTCTAATATTGTTTAATTTTGTATAAAATGTTGTTTTTATTTGCTTAGCACAAGGAAGTATCTTAATATACAACAAACACTGTATTATTTATCTGGATATATACAATACTTCTTATACATTTGAAAATTATAATAGTTTTGTGAATTTAGTAAAACTTGTAATGCATTTATATAAAATATTATTGTATGTTTAGGAAAAAACAGCATCACATATTTTCTTTTACTTTTAATCTTTTCCATGTAATGGAAATTGCATTAAGCATCAGTGATGTATTGATATTTTGTTATTTCTTCTAATAAGTTATACTGTTGAATTATAACTTCTGTAATTGTTAGAAAATTTTAAATTACCATGTGAAATTGAAAAATTTTAACTGCCTGAAATGGTGTATTTAGTGTAAAGAACATGTCACTATTTTAGCATCATTATTTAAATAGCATACAACTTTAAAGCTTGCAAAATTAGCTCTTATAATCTGAGAATTGTATTAAATAAGATGAAAGGAAATAAATAGCACAATCAGAATGATAGAAAAGGTCAAGACGTGTTGCTTTATTGTTCAATCATTAAGATTATTACTGTAGTTATGCTTCCAAGGATATCAACTGAAGACCTACATGAAAAAAAAATGCATAAGCATATAAAAAATTTAAATACAAAAAATGACAGTTCTTTTCAAGTTTAATGATTAATCGTACTATAAACATAACTAGGGGGCTCAGCCCCCTACTCGCTAACGCTCGCCAACCCCCCGTGAATTGCAAAGCAATTCACATTGAGACCGCTACGCGGTCCCAGCTCGCTTCGCTCACTCGCCCCTTTTTATTTTTCTAATAATTATAGCCGGAATAAGTACTACAATAAATCATTTGAACATATGAAATTGACAATTTTTTTAATGCAAAAAAGTAATCGAAAACTCCGTTGAAAACACAACTAAAAATGCATTTAGTTGATGCTGCTAATGGACATATAAATCATTTAAATACTATGAAAAAAGGATCTTGGAAACATAATTAGTTTAAAACTTATTGCACCTATAATATTGTACAGCACGGCTTAAATTCACTAAAAAAAAAAACACTACGTTGTAGGAAGATAGTTTATCATCAATGATTGTTTAAATTTCGTTAAACATTTTACTATTCTAATTGATTATAGATTTCTGCAAAAGATATTTTTACTTCATTGAAATTGAAGAAAAATCATTTTTACTTCAATAAAACACCAACAGAGGGCAGCAGGGGATTCTAGAAAGTTTATATTTTATTATCTCCGATTTTTTGTGTGAGTGAAATTCGTAAATAAATTCTAAATAAGAGTTGAGAATTCAATATTACTCATAATTAAACGACAATATTACTCATAATTAAAATGAGGAATCATCTCAGATGCTTTGGATTACATTCATATTGTTTTATTTTTAATAATTGCTAGATTGAGTTTCAGTGATTTGACACTAACGGCCATATTGGAGGTGGAGCTAACACAATCTTGTCTGTTCATTGGTCTGAGCTCTGGAAACTATGGTTGTTGCCAACGATAAGGTAGAAATTCAGCCCTATTTCCACACCACGTAAGACAAATATATATATAGATAACGTGCTCTGCATTAGGTGCAAAGAGTTACATATTTGGAATGCTAGTTTTCTAAAAAATAATCCTCATTTTATTTCATTGCAGAATTTTGCAATTAAATAAGGTATAAATTACTTTTCAGAAATTTTAATATTAAAAAGTAAGCACTGGCAAGAACTCTGAATTTAGTATTCTGATTCTAAATGTATATTTTCCTTTGAAATTTTATTATCTGAAAGCAAGACTCCATTACAAGTCAAGTAGAAAATAACTATTAGGGACCTTCTCCCAGAAACTTCTATTTTCAGTGTTAAATTTTTTGGATGGGAAAAAAAGTCAAATACGAAAAAAAATGTTTTTATATAGCTTTGAACTTTTCTAACATCATCCCAATATTTAGCCAGATCATGAAAAAGTATTTATTAAAACTTCTTTATTTCATTAAGATAGACAATCTCTTTTTTTTTCTTATGTAATCATTTGATGCGTACTGATACACATGATCGTTTTTGGAAGGGTGATGTTTGAGCCTTAATATTGACATGCATTTCAAAATTGCATGTTATTATTTCAGCATCATTATTTAAACAACATACAATTTTTAAGATTGCAAAATTAGCTCTTATAATCTGAGAATCAACTCATGACTGTTGTTGTTGGTCACTCAACCAGTTCACACTGGTAATGACAATTTTATAAGTGTAATTTTTGGCTGCTGATATCTGATTTATTAAAGTCTTATATTATGCTCAATTTGAGTTTTTTATAACCACAGATATATTGAAGAGTAATAATTAGTAGATGACCACAAACTTTATTAAAACATAAATGTGATCCAGCAGATTTTATCACACAAAACACAAGTTGTAAGGGACAGAAATGACAGAGACAGTAGTGACATTTTTTGTGATTTTGCCACTTTACTTTAAAAAGATCATTTTTGGAATGTTGTATGCACTACTTTCAAAGCCATCAAAGCTATGATTAAATGACTAGATATTGGTTAATCTATAAGTATCAATATTTAAATTAATAATGGGGACAGTATTGGTGATTATTAAAGGAATGCTTACCTTTACTCTATTCTTTTCAATCCAGAAAATCTTCTATATGAATAAATAGCAAGCAACAGTAGCTTTTTAAGAACAACATGTACTCCCCTACTAGAAACAATACTGAAAATGACTGTATACCGCCATCAGGACAGTAGTGACAAAAATGTAAGGAAACTTTAAATTTAAGCCCAACAAAAACAGGTGATATACATTTCACTCATATAAAAATTATATTATTAAGCTCCATAAGATTCATATTTATAATAAATGCATTGGGTTTAAAAAAATAAATAAATATTGTTTGCTGATGGTTTTAATGATCAAATTATGGGTTGAGAGCAGGGAACAGTAGTAACTTTGATATATTTAAATTTCATTTTAAAGATTATAAAACAAATTTTCACAGAAGTTACATGATATTGTAGAACAATAACAGAGAAACATTTTAACGTTAACTGAGAATTTATATTGTAAAGAAATGCAGAGATATACTGGGGACTCAAAAATCAACCTTATGAGATTTCGGCCCAACTATGGTGTTCTATTTACATGATTCCATTCTTCATATTTGTTTGTAATACACAAATATTAGATTGAACTTTAAATGATGCTACTGAATTAAATTCTAGGGCTGGCCCACCGGTATTTTGGCGCCCGTGCGAGTATCCGTCGGGCGCCCTCCCCCCCCCCCCTCCCAACCCCGAAAAAAAAGAAATACTCTTGGATTATTCTTAACTTTTTATATATTCGTTACCTTTAAACATACTATTACTAATTACTTATATTATTTAAAAAATACATAAAGGCATTAAAATACAATCCTTTTTTGTATTATAAAATGTCTCAAAAGGAAAATTTTAATTTTACAATAAATAACAGTTTTACTATGTAACATTCCCATCTCAGATTGAAATACGATATAATAATCTAGGGACGCAGACAAAAACGAGGCAAAGAGACTGATTCCCAACAGACAAACAATTGCCTTCCTCCAACCCCCACCCCCCCTCCTTTGAGAGGCAAGGGCAGAAAATTAATAAAAATCATCCGATCTGATGTTTACGTTCTTAGAAAGCATATTACCAAAATTTTATCTTCAAAAGCCATCATAGATTCTGGATAACTTAAAAACAAGAAAATTTACGACAAAAAGTTTGTATTTCAATTTTCTTGCAATTTCATTTTTGTTACATAAGATCTTCTTCAAAGCTCTTCCATTTATACAGAATTTCAAAAATCTGATAAGGAGAAATATACTCACAAAAAATACACTCTGGAACTTGAAGCATAGGCCTACGTGACAGAACCACAAAAAAAGTTTCCCGTATTTTAAACCACAGAATTTATTTGTGCACTGATAATTATGCGTGGAAACTGAAATTACCCCACACATTTAAAGCCACAGGGAAGTTGCAAAAAATTCGTCCTTCCTCAAAGGATGCCCCTGCCAAGATGTTCTCATTATCTACTCCTGGACAATTAATGGACCAACAACTGACAACTATATCCTGGTTTTCCCGAAAGAGATTAATTATCACTTCTTAGAAATACTTATATTGGTCATTTCCCTACCCGAAGTGTCCCCTCTCTCTCCGGCTCTGACCACAACATATAATATTTTACAGCTTTGTTGAAAGATTACTAAACTGGAATTCTTAGAACTGATTTTTTACCATCACCCTGGTGACAAAAAAGATAACTCTCGCTCAGATTCGGAGCCTTCAGAAATTATTTAACTTTATTTCTTCTGGCTCCCTATTGCTCCAAGCCACATAACTGTTTTTCCTTTGATTCCCCCTCCTCCCTCACACACACATTCACTTATGTGTGTACTCGTTTTGATTACATTAGTTCTCAAATCAGAAATAATTGTATTTGTTTGTGTAATCTTTCAAATATTTGGCAATTAAAATTTTGAGTAATCAGTGTCATAACATTTTCACTTGAATTTGAAATTCTGGGGTGGTCCGTGCCACTGATTACTCAAATGACACTGATTACTCTTTATGAATTTTATGACACTGATTACTCAAAATTTTAATTGCCAAATATTTGAAAGATTACACAAACAAATACAATTATTTCTGATTTGAGAACTAATGTAATCAAAACGAGTACACACATAAGTGAATGTGTGTGTGAGGGAGGAGGGGGAATCAAAGGAAAAACAGTTATGTGGCTTGGAGCAATAGGGAGCCAGAAGAAATAAAGTTAAATTCTGGGGTGGTCCGTGCCCCCCCCCCCCTCTAGTTACGTCTATGCTTTTATCCCATTCTTCTTTTAAACTTTGACAAAATTCTTTAGCTATATTTTTTTTTTTAAAGCGTGATGGCCGGGAAACAAAATATTTATAAATATGATTTTACTTACATTCATAATCATATTTTTCTAATTTTATTTTCTTGAAATACAAATTTATATATCTATTCCCGTTTAAATGTAAATTCTTTAAAGAGAATTATTTTTTTTTAACTTTTCTAAAATATTCTATCTTTTAATTTTTTTTATTTTTTGCATACATTTTCACATTTGATATGGAAATTATAAATATTGATTTGACTAAGGGATTTACAGAAATATTTATTTTAAAAAAAATTTTAAAAGGACATATATATTTTTTTTTTTTTTTTTTTTTTATGAGTATTTTTTACTACGAGGAACAAATTTTAAAAATTTTCACTTTAAATAAAAAATTCCGAAACCAATTTAAAGATTACATAGCTGAAAAACTTTGTACAAAGTTTCATGGTTTTATCTTTCATATTAAAGTTAAATATGAAAAGTCTTGATAAAAAAATATTTCCCCGCTCAACAACACAAAACTATAGCTGAAAAACAATGTAGAAGTTTCATGGTTTTATCTTTCATATAAATTTAAATATATCAATTTAAATATAAAAAGATTTAAAATATATTTCCCCGTTCAACAACACAAAACTATCTGACACATTTTCTGACTCGTTTTTAAGCATAAAAGTACTAGACTTGCAGGTATGTTTTTTGATGTGATATAAAATCAAAAAAGTTTTTTTTTTCTTTTTTGTTAAAAGAATTGCATCTTGAGTTATAAGTGATTTTTGTCTCAGGACAGCAGTTTTTTTTTCTTTCCTGCGCTGTCGTGTCCGGAAATTCGGTTCAAAACGTCAACTTTGACGGCATTGTTTGAAAATTCTTCTGCTTTTACCAAAAAACTCAAAAACGGTTCGATTACATTAGTTTTTTAATAAGAGCATCTGCCAATTTGACACGTTTGGGATAAAAAATGTGCTAAAAAACAGCCAGTTTGGATTTTGGCCTTACACAACGAGTTTTAAAATAAACCTTCTCTCTCTCATCGGAAAAAGCTGTTCAGAATAGATTGGAAAAAAAAAAAACAATTTTAAATCACTGATATGTGTCTTAAAAATATATAAATATTAAAATTAATAAGATGAACTGTCCTCACAAAAATATAATATTAATCACAAAAATATAATGTTAATAACATCACTCTTTAAGAATAAGTTTCCATCGACACTGTCTGATTTTTTCTAAAATTTGAACTAGAAAAATGTTTTTTTCTAAAATGAACTAAATTTATCTCCTTTATTTCCTGAGTAGAGTAAAAAAAAAAAAAAAAGAAAAAAGAAAGAAAGTACAGACCAGGAAAAAATAGTTACATAGTCCTAATTTCATATCAATAAATGTTTTGACGTCAAAAGAAGATTTGGTTCGTCCTTCGGTACAAAAAACAAATAACGAAATTTAGGAAAAAATGTCATGGAATCGGACGACCCAAAATAAAGATATATTCGTTAATTTTATACTCTTTGTTTTGAACAGGGCGTGATTTTCCCATTAAGGCACTGCTTAGGGGCGCCAGAGAATAATATTTGATTAACGAATTCATCTAAGATACCTGTAAGATTTATACACTGTTCCAATTATATTTGAATTGGTTCAATATTTCGGACATCGTGATGACAAAATTTGCTTCTGTGTGTCTCTGTAAACAAACTATAAGAATTACATACTTGATTAATGAACACACCCAGATCCAAGGTACTTGTAAAATCAATACACTGTTCCAATTAGGTTCGAAATGATTCAATTTTGGAACATTATCGTGTTAACAAGATCTAGATTATATATAGATAGATAAAAACGAAGCGATTACAGGAAAGCAATATAAAAATATTAAGATAAATATGCTTCCTAACAATTATTTCATATTTAAAATAAAAATTAGGGGAATGGATTGAAAACTTCTCTGTATACATTTATTTTGGAAAAGGATTGGAGAGGGTGCCAAAATGCTTGCGACTGAAAAATTCCTAGTTTCGGCCATGTATTGAAATACTATTACACTATTATTGATTTAATACAGATTAAATTAAGAATAACTAAATAAAACGATGTGCTGAAGTTAATTTTTTAATAAGATTAATTACATATATAATTTTTAGTTAGAGAAATTTACCTCTATTAACCTTTCATTTGCGTCTTCGACAAAAGATTTGGCGCTCCGATTATATCCTTTTTTTCATCATGGTTTTTTTCTTTTTCTTTCTTTTTTTCTCGGCGCCGACTTGATCCTGTAATAATTTCCCGATTTTTTCATGCCCGGCGTTTTGAGTATAATCTTTAAATTAATATTGTTTAATACAAAAAAACGAGAATAGGTAATTTGTACGATTCTCTGCAACTACAAGATGTTACCTACAAAGGACACTTGCCACTATCGGCTGCATCAAGGGGACAGTCGAGAGTCGACCGACCAGCGGGAGAAGAAAGAGTTCAGAATAGTAAAAATGTCAGTAGTAATTAATTAACCTCCCTCAGTCCTGGTGTTGAATAGAGGGTAGGTTATGTCTTTGTAGGATGTAATTTGATTATTAATAGCCTCGTCTTCTCAGATAAAGGAACCGGACATATGGTCTGTATGGGAAGATTTCAGTGTCCTTGAACTGTTATTTAAACCCAAGGTAGACCCACTCCTACAGACCGCAGCCTGGAAAAAATTAATGAAAAAAAAAACACGGAATCAAAATTATTTTTTATCGGTGATCTTTTGACTTTTGAGCGCCCCTTAAGTCGTTTTGCGACTTGGCACCCCGTGCGGTCGCACACTTCGCAGGCCCCTTGGGCCGGCTCTGTGTGCAAAGAATAATTTTCTACTACCATGTGTAATTTTACTTTTTTATAATTCTTAACTTTTTTTTATCCTGCTTGTGAAATTATTGGCATGATCTTTATGTTTAGGATTACTTCACAGTTATTAAAAAATATATATCATATTTTTTACATAGTTTAGGTTTGGAACTTATTTTTACATTCAAGGTGACTAACACACTTCTTATTCTTAAAAATGTAAATATCCTTTAATATTACCCTTTAAATTTTAATTTGAGATTAGTTTAAAAAAGCACTGAATAATAAATTATTTATCATGATTTTTTTTTACTTTTTAATCAACTTAATAAGTTGTAAAATCTAGAGATTTGACAATTTACAGACATGATTTGTCAAATTCTGAGTTCATGTATTTCCTTATTATATCTAGACCTAGTATATAGTGTGTGCAATACACACTGGCACTTAAGTCAAAGGGACACTTTCGTAATATTTATGAAGATAAAATACACTTGGGTAACGTCTAAAAAAAATCCAAAATGTCTGAATATTTAAAAATGTTATGCCTTAATAAGTAATAGTCCTGATTAGTTAAAACATTTAAAACAAAATGCAATATTTAAGAATGAATCTGCAAATTCGATCAGCCAAGAGGGGTGGGGGGGACAAATGACTTGCATTGATTTTTTCTTGCAAGCATTTGTGTAAATTAACCCCTTAATCGTCGTGCCCGAGACATTCACGGGCAGTGTAGGCGACGTCTGTTTTATTCAGAATGTTTCATTCCCACCAGTTTTTTAAAATAGTATAATTGGGTTCATTCTTGCATTGCTTTATCTGGCTATTAAATAAGCCGAACATTTCTACTTAAAAAAACTGGTGGTAATCAAGCAATCTTAATTATTAAAAAGTAGCTTACACTTAAAGAGCGCGACGATTAAGGGGTTAATAATGTATTATTCATATGCATTATGTTATGTGTAATCCATAATATTGATCAAATGTGTACTTCCTATTGAGTTATGCATAAATCATTTTCATTAAATATACAAGAATTTTAAGATGAGTTTGATGAATTTTACAACAGAAAAGAAATACAGTAGGCTAAAAGTATCATTGTGAAATATACAGGTTTTGTCTGATAAGTAATGAGACTAGTAGCCGCATGACACTCCAGTCGCCAGCAGCATGCTCTCTGGCAGCAGGATTTTTGATGAGGGGTTTATGCTAAGCAACGCATCAGCCTACAGTCACATCTGAGCTCTGACGCAATGCGGATCATGCGTGGTGCAAAAGCTGGTTTAAAGTTTTTGTCATGGCTGAAAACGTCTAAAATGAAGCATTCACTGGAGCAGTACTACGCAATTAAATTTTGCTTTAACTTGAGCAAAACCACTTCTGAGACACTTGCCTTGATTAAGACAGCTTACAAAGACAATGAATGTCTTGTCATGGGCTCAGGTTTTCTGATGGTGCAGTGAGTTCAAGAACAGACAGGAGACTGTTGAAGACATGGAGCGATCTGGATGCCCTTCGACAATTGTTTTTTACAAAAATGTGGTCCAAAGTAAAGAGTCTCCTGGACCATGGCTTCCTGCGATCTCTATACGGCTGTCCAAACGGCGATGAAAACGCGAATAGGAAGAACTTAACTTTTCTCCCGCTGCGACGATTTGGCGCTGGCGTCATGCACGAAGGGAACTAAAAGTTAAAGGGCTAGTTCATTAGATAAACATTATAATTGAGGTTGCATTTAGCTCTTACAAAATTATTTAGTATTTAAAAAATTCAATCTACACTTTCATTTATTTGATATATTTTATACAAATTGCTAAAAGTAATATATAAAGCAGTTTTAGGAAGTTTAACTGTTAAGAATAAAAATAAATATGATTACATGCACTGGTACTCCAAGACACTTTTCTAAAAAAATCTTTTTTTTTTTAACTAACCCGTCTAAATCCCCTCCCCCTCTCAATGACTTAATAATTTGATAAATATAATTCTTTGAAATTTAGTATTTCAAGCCTTCTATCTAAAATAATTAAAATGTCAATCTTGTAATAGTGACAATAATTAATTTAAACAGTGAATTATTCTCATAAATATTTTAATTGTTAAATTTATTTGAAAATGACTTTTTATTTCATTAATAAGCTTACATTAAATCCTGGTTTTAAATACAATCCTAAAATCAATTGCCTATTATTTTTTGTGGGGTGTCCATTACTGGAACAGAGAGTGTCCCTTTACTGGAATTTAGGGTGTTTTGATTTATTTCTGTTATTTACAATTAAATTTTTATTTACATTGGGAAATGTGACTATGAGCATGATTAAATATTGTTGATAGATTAATATAATATTAAAAAAAGTGGACTATAATAATTATGACTATTAATTAAAAAATAATTTTTAAAGAAATTCCTTAAGGGTATCCATTATTGGCACATCTACCCTATATTTACATTATGCCAAAAATAGAGTATATAAGAATAATGGCATTTCTAGAATTTTTTATTTTATTTATTTATTTATTTATTTATTTTTATTTATTTTTTTTTGGGGGGGGGGAGGGGTACAGAAAATAAAAACACAGAGTCATAAAAACACTTATTTGTATATATAATTTGTTTATTAACACAAGAAAACACACCTTCTCGGATTAAAAATTGTAAAAAAATATATACCTCATTATTTTTAATTAAAAAATTTCCCACACCTTCAAGTAACGTATCTAATCAATATATTTTTAAAGCATATATATTATGCAAAAGCAGTTCAAAATGTATGAAATCTACCACTTTTTAATATCCCTCAAAACAGTTTTTTTTTTTTTTTTTTTTTTTTTTTTTTTTTTTTTTTTTTTTTTAATAAACAGACATGGTAATTATAAAAAACTTTATGCAAAAAAAGTATTTATATTATTATTATTTTTTTACTATTAATTCTTATTTCAATTAATTTTTCTTACGAATCAACTTCAGCGATCTGAATCGTATTAAGATGCCTTTTATTTACATTCTACAGAAAGAAAATAAATACATATATAATTTTTTTTTTTTGAAACAGGGAATTTTAAACTCACGAATGTTACACTGGAAAGGTACTAAATTAAAAGATTAAATTAAATTTATGTTATTTACATAAAATTTAATATTCTACAGATTACTGGGTTAATTCGGAAATGTGTATAGCGAAAAATAAATTAGTATATAGTTATATATTTTTGGACGGTATAAAAATTAAAGGGCTTTAGCATATGTTTACAATGGAAAATATACTGGTAACGCGTGCATGAGGGCAGCGCTCGTAGTGGAGGAAAGATTAACTACGGCTTTTCGCGCTTTCCTATTGTTCGGCGTTTCGTTTGGACAGCCGTATAGAGATCGCAGGAAGCCATGCCTGGACCAACACCTACTTAACTCTCTACAAAGCCTTCAGAGTCACCGTTCCTGGCCGCTCTGACGTCAGTAACGGAAGACCGATCTCTAAACTGGTTTCGACCTTCATGTAGTCTCCCCACATACGTAGTAGCAGCATAGCATTCCTTGTTTTTCATAGTGAATGAAATGGAATCGTAGCATGTTCTTTTCAAGCATTGTTTATATAATATTATGGATAATAAAAAATCAATTTATAAGGTAAATGTTTTATACAATTGATAAATCGTAAACCTGTGTGTATGCATTTACTTATTTATATTACTTGCTTCTAATATTTTTGCCTGCTTTTGATACATTGAATATAAGATCAGGGGTGATTGTGCTCCGGGGGTACCCCGGATTTCCGGATTTTTTCGTCGACACTTCCGGGTTTTTCTTTCGGCTCTTCCGGGGTCATAAAATCATCCTGTTTAGCGGAAAAAACGAACTGAAAATGTGTTGCAAAAAGGGCAAAACTTTCGCCAAATTAGCGATAAACGTTTCAGTTATGGCAACCCTTACCCAGCACCTGATCAGTTGGGTTGGGTTGATTATTGACGGCCAATTATCTACACTAGGGATATAGGCCCGGGGGGAGTGCCCTTCGTGGGGGTCTTTCTAAGGGAACCTAATCCGTATTTACGCATGGAGAAATCCACGGCTCGAAAAAAACCACGAAAACTCCGAACAATTAGGCCGACGGGCGCGATTGGGATCGAACCCAGCACCTCCCGTCTACCAGCTTCGAGAGCACAACCTCTCAGCCACTGGTGGGGCTGGCACCTGATCAGAGGGAAACTAGCAAACCCTCTGTCCTGAGTGTTTCCTAACCCCTTGTCTTGTTTTAACCAAAGAATATAAACGAGAATACCTTTACCGAAAGATATTCTTTGTCCTACCCCTAACCAGGAGACAAAAATCAGTCTTCCAAAAGATGCAGGAGTACGAATCTTAATCTCCCCCCCCCCCCTTTCGTTTAACAATGCTGAACCTCCCAAATTCTGTTATGGGCTGCACCATCAGAGAAAGAATCTATGTATGAAATCTGTTTATTGTAAGGTCTATGGCTGCACCAGATGTCAATGAGTGCATATTTTTCATAAGCCTTCATTCAATACTCTTCCCCTCAAAATTTGCGCTTTTCTACGGCGAAATGGCTCTCGGTAGAGCATAATTTGAAAAGAAGAAAAAAATAAGTAGGCTGTAGATTAGGGTCTGCATGGGACAGGCCGAACGAAAGCTACCTTGGCCCCAGGGATGATTATGGTCCGAATTTTCCTAAACTTCCGAAAAATTGAGGCTATAATTTCCAAAAATTAAAAGAAATATCGGTCATAAATCCGAAAATTCGGACATAACATGTGTCGGTATTTCGGAAAATGATCGCCGAAAAAATCAATCTCGTCATTCGTTCGAAGAAAAGTCGCCAATTTTGTCAAAGGATCGTGGGAAAAACTAGACTTTCGTCAGAGAAGCACGAAAAAATGGCAAATTTCGTCAAAAACATTGCAAAAAATGGCAAATTTTGTCAAAAGATCACAAAAAAATGGTAAATTTTATCAAAAGATCGCAAAAAACGGTAAATTTTGTCAAAACCATTGCGGCAGACGGCAAATTTCGTCAAAAGATTGCGAAAAAACGGCAAGTTTCGTCAAAATATCGCGAAAAAACGGCAAATTTCGTGAAAAACGGCAAAGTTTGCGAAAGAACGGCAAATTTCGCCAAAAACTTTGCGAAAAACGGCAAATCTCGTCAAAAGATCACGAAAAAACGGCAAATTTTGTCAAAAGATCGCGAAAAAACGGCAAATTTTGTCAAAAGATCGCGAAAAACCGGCAAATTTTGCCAAAAGATCGCGAAAAACCGGCAAATTTAATCAAAACCATTGCGAAAAACGGCAAATTTCGCCAAAGGGACGCAAAAAAAGAAGTGGCAGGAGTGGACCCCCCCCCCCCTTTTGTAATTTTTCAGAAAATTTGCTGTGAATTTCAGAATTTTTTTTTTTTTTTTACTCAGAATCACCCCTGCTTGGCCCGGCCCGTACACAATTCATTGAAAACAGGCCCAACCCGCGGAAAATCAACTAAACCACCCCTGATTCAATATCTAAAAAAATTCAGATTTTCTTAACATACAATTAAGATTCTATATTTATAGGATAATTTTACGGTATATTTTAAAATTACTATGTGTTTGCAAGACAGAAAATACACTACAGCAACATTAATGATTACTTAGTCTTAGATGTTTTAAAATTCAAATAAGGATTCATTAAAAAGTTAATGTAGTTTAGAATAAAAGAAAAAAAAGTTCTGCATATATGCAAAAAAAACTTCCCTTGGATAATTCTCTATTAATAAAATTATCTGCCCTTTATCCTAACCTAAGAGGTGAAACATCAACATTTTCTGCTCTAATGAAATTGGCTGAATTTTTGCCAATTGTAATTTCAGAGACAGAAAAACTCCAAATGGATTTAGAACTGAGAAATTATCAGACTGATAGTTCTTTGAAAAATTTCGAAAATAAATCTCTAACAGTATTTTGGAAAAAAGAGATTGATCTTAAAGAAGCAAATGTTCAAAAATATCCTGTACTTTCAAAAATGATCAAAGCCATTTTAACTCGATAACTGGATTTTTTTTTTTATTGCTATGGAAAACCAGGAAAAGTCAGAGAAATGTTAGGGAAATTTGTTGCTGATCTGGAATTGACACCTTGTTTGTTTTATGAATATTTGGAATAAATTTCTTCAATGATAAAAAAATAAAAAGACTGAACTTTCCGTATCATATTTAGCAAGACAATGTTTACTCATCATTTAATGAAGTCATTCATTTTTCAGTGCAAATAAGATAAGTTAATCAAATTATGTTTTCTTACAATTTACATTATAAAAAATAGCAGTAATTATGGTATTCTTATTTTATTTGAGTTTCATGCAGTTACATAATAAGTTATGGTGTAAATGGATATCAGTATTTTGCATCGGTAATTTTCAGGGGTTTTCACTTGTGTGTCAAAAATTTTCAGGGTTTTTTACCTTGTGTCGCAATCACCCCTGCATGTTGCACTGTAGTAAGGAAAATGGAGATTTTAATGAAATCCTTCAATACAGTAATTAGTGTATATTAGTTTCTTTAATAAAATGGGCATAAATTCAAAGCACTGTCTTTTATTTAAAAGAGTTTCATTCTACAGTAGGTAAATGATCCACATACTATTTACCACTGGTTACAGAAGTTTAAATTATTAAAAAAAAAAATGTGCCTCTTTTGAATTGAATTACATTTAATTGAATGTAAATTTGATTTTGTGTATTTTGGATAAATTTATTTGGTACACTTCTGTTATACCAACACCATTGTCGTCACCAAGCGCAATAATTGGCACAAAATGAAATTCATGTGAAATGATTCAATTGGAAAAAAAATGTTGGCACAAAATTTAGCATTTAAAAATATAACATTTGAAAATTACAGACTTTTACGAACTATTTTATTAAATCGACACAAATATAGACTTAAAATAAAAGAACAAATAAATATTATATGACAAATTAATAAAATTAACTCAATTTAAACTACAGGCATAGCATTGTAAATGTCTCTTAGCATTGCAGTAAACATTTCACTTTTTGAATGAAGACGTTCATAGTTTTTTTGAATAAAAACTTTTTTTATGTATCCAAAGTCCTGAAACAATTTCATTGCAGCTTCCTCATCATCTGGTAACTGCCAAATGGTAAAATCCACATTAGTGTCAACAATAAATATAAGTTACTACTTAATATTAAATTATTTTCTATTTGAAAAATAGCAAATTAAGATGTTTTGCGAGGTTACAATTAAGTAATAATAATAATAATAATTAAAAAGTGTCATGTTCAATAAATAGCAAATCACAATGTTTGGCACGGTTTGCAATAAAAATATTTACACGTTCAGGGTTGAAATAAATAGCACATTAGCATACATTTTGGCATGGTGTTAGAAAAGTCCCATTTATTTTATTCAGGTACACAATGATTGGAAAGCTTTAGACAGGTGTGTGATCTTGGCTAAAAAACTGGTGTAATTATCAATTTATCATACATAATTAAATTTTTATAAGTCTAATTAAATTTATGTAAGGTTATCTATTAGAAAATACATTTATTTTCATTGTATCTTACAAAGTTGTAACTTATATGGTAAATTCTTAAAGAAAAACAGTTTCTTCCACTTGGAAGAAACCTATTTCTTCCGGCCGGTTTTTTTCCATGGTTTTTTCCGCAGTTTTTTCCACTTTGGAAATCCAGTCATTCTTGTGACTGGCCCTTTTATAAAGGTTGTGCACCCCTACTCTTTATATACCTTTGCTAACAAAATTGTATATGTTGACTGGGAAGGAAGGAACCTAGGGAGCTAAATCTACCCTTCCAAAATCAGTTTAAAAAAACATCTGATTATAAGCTTAGTCCCCCCCCCCCCTCTCCTCAAAACAAAATTCTCTCTGTGCTACTGATGGTAGCCCTCAACAACCCAGTCATTTTTTTAAGCGGCACTTTGCTTAAAAAGGTTGTGCATCCCTAGTTTAGAACAGGATCATAAATAGCTTATGTGTTGAAAAATTGGTAAAAGTGTACCGTTATTTGAAACTAAGCTAAACGTTTGGTAACTTATTTCATAGACCAGTAGTGTATTACCTTTCAAATAAATATCTTATTTTGTAAAAGTCATTTGAACTATTTTAAAAGTTCTTATTGCGCAAATTTTCTAATAAACATTCCTATTATCTGTTGACCACAAGAACGTTTCTACTATTTTCAATTCACTTATGTTTTAATTGTCAATTTATTTATTATAAAGTTCTACTTTAATTTGATGTACATTTTTATGGCAACAGTAATTAAAAAGTTACTAATTAATAATACATTTTGTTTTAAGAACGGTTTTTGTAAAAAAAAAAAAAATGTTTTAGTAAAGGCTGGCTTTTTTTAAATATAAGCCGGTCCTTATTTTAAAAGTGGTTTAAACCAGAAAAAGCTGGCTGGGCTAAAATCAGGTAGCCCTGGGCAGAAGCCCCTAAGTTAGCTTCAATGCAACAGCAAAAGGATCTTTTCTATATTTTTTAATCTGCAGAAGGGCAATTCCATGGTGTCGGATGTAAAAATTGTTCAAAATTTACTTATTTAATCAGAAATAATATATAAAAAATAAACAATATATATATTTTTAATGCATACCCTGTTCATATTTATTCAGAAAACATAAAAAATACTACCTAAAAGAGTTTTAAGTATTTTTTTTTTTAAATATTAACTCTTGGTGTCAGATGTAAGTGCACAAAATGGAATATTTGACATCCAAATTTCAAATACAGTCAACTCCCTCTAATCCGCAAATGCCTATAATCTGCACACTGTTTCAGATGTAAACAATGAAAATTTGGTTACCATTAACTGTGCGAGAGAAATTCAGGAATAGCGGCAATTAGATTGATTATCAGCAGACAGTCCCCTCCTACCAAAATTTTTGTATTTCAATGAAGTAAAACTTTATTTTTCACATTGGGGGGGGGGGGGGGGGAAAGTAAAAAATCACAAGACTGTTTTCTTGCCTATTACATGTTGTAACAATAAAAAAGCGTAGTTTCACTCAGCAAATTTTCACATAATGGTTTGGAAAACATTTTGTAAATGAAGATTACATGCATTGTAGTACAAAGGTCTGTTTACCTGTACATTGTAAAATATTATTGCTCTTAGACAATTGTGCCAAAATTATTACAAAAAGGCAATGATGTATCTACATTACTTTTACCCCCGAATACAAATTATCTTATTCATCCAATAAATCAGGGAATTATTCGTAGCATGAAATGCCAATATAAAATGGAATTTATGCACAAAATTATAACCTGATTTATCTGCTAATATGGAGGAGTATAGAAGGCAATTTACAACTAAGGGCTGTATATTTCTCTTGGCTGATGCATGAGTCTCTGTATACAAAAACACTTTAGTAGGTGCAAAGCAAAACTTGTGGCCAGCATCTTTAGATATAGACAGTAATGGTGATGATGTTGACTTAAGTGGCTTCAGTTTGGTTAGTGCTAAACCGAAATCTGCAGAAAAATTCACTAACACAAATCTAAAACTAAAAAATTCACTAACTGTCGTGCCAGATTTCTTGAATGGAAAAAATATAATTAGATGAATATCCTCCCAAGATGAAGCTGCAATAAAGAGGGTTTCACAAATGACATGAGTACTCAGGTACTCATTATGAGTACTCTACATTATAAGTACTGAGTACTATGTTAAACTCTCCTGAAAATAAGATAATTCTGACACAGAGTATGATGATGAAGGTGAAAAAGTAACTCTTGAGCAGGTCTTGGATATAGGTTATAAATATCTAGATTTTCTTCAGAAAAGAGTTTTATCTCAGAACAAGAAATAATGACAAAAAAGAAAAAATACTAGAGTTTTCAAACAAATGACAATTAATACTATGTTTGAAAATTGTAAAAACAAACAAAAGAAATTAAAAAATAAAATTTAAAGAAAATTTTCCTTAAACATAATGGGATTTTTAATTAAATAATCCAATCTTTTACAATCTCTTTCTTTTTTACCAACTAATTTATGCATTAATAATTAATTTACTGTAAAATTGCAGGAGAAAAAAATGTAAACAAAGCAATGACCTATAATCCACAAAATTCTATAATCTGCACAACCTTTGGTCCCAAGCTATGCAGATTAAAGGGAGTTGACTGTACTAAATTCAGCCCACTGGTTTATTAAAAAAATTTTAAACTTTAATATCTGAAAGAGCAAAAATAAAAGATGAAGATTCTAATTTTCTTTATAAAGTTATTGCAATATGATTATATAAAAATCTTTTTTTACGATGTCGGTACAAAATGCTATGGTGTCGGACGTAAATTAATTTCTTTATACAGCACAACTAAATATTTATTATTTGTATAATAAATGTGTATTTGTAATAACAAAATATGTATTTGTATTAAAAAATTACAATACTAGAATTATGCATATTTTTTTGTCATTTTCATGCTGTCCTCTGCTTCCAATGGGGGTAAGTGGTAAAATTTTCTTAATAACACATTGTAAACTGTAAAAAATCTTATCTTTCTCAGGCCATTTATAATATTGGTTAGCTTTGTGCATTACAGAAACTATTTATTTTTCTACAAGCTGTGTGATACATCCAGGGTAAAGGGTGGAGTCATATTTGACAAGTATCCAATTCTTTCACACTAAGACTTGTTATGTCAGTAATATTCTAGTCTCTGTCCTCGAAAGAAATGTCTTCATCTGCTGATAATTCATCATGAAATAAAATTATTTATATTTCTTGTTTGGGCAATTCCATGAAAAGTGAAACCAGGATGTCAAAATTTCATATTGTACTTATGTTGCTATATTATATATTGTTGTAAAGCTTAAACTGTCTATTTTCAATATATAGTATTAGATTTATAATAAATGTTAATTTATGTGCCTTTTTTTTAGTTTGAAATGGGATACTCTTGGGTTTTCATAACATCAGTAAAAAACACAATTTTTCAGATGCACAATTTCTATAGCAAAATAAAAATAAACAAAACTAATTGCTGCAAATTTTTAACAGCTAACATCATACTACCGTAATATGCAAAAAAAAATTTATTTTTTACAAATTAAAATTCTATAATTTAGAATTTAAAATACTGAATTTTGATGTTACGTCCGTAACAAAAATATAACAAAAGTTACCATTATCTCTTAAAAAATTGAAAATATAAAAAACCCTTTCTGGTGCTCTTAGCAATTCATTAGACTAAATGTTTTCCATAAATTAAAACATTTAATCTTTTTTAATTTTTTAGAAAATGGTGTTACAGACGTAACATTTTTTGTTTCAGACGTAACAAAAAATAGTATGTTACGTCCGTAACACATGTATATCTCTATTTAAATAATAAAAAAAAACAGTACAATCAGCCATTATTTAATGTATTGACAAACTTCCAGATACTTTGTCTTTGAAATTTTTAAATATACCAGTAAGTATTTAATAATTTTATTTTTTAAGACTATTGTAATGCATATATCTTTTCCTCTCAATAGAAGATTTTTTTCTTTTTTCGAGTAATGCAATAAACTGAATTTGTTTTTATAATTTTACACTGGCAATTGGCAACAGTATCACTGCTTATTTTTACTGCTTAAAATTTAGATATCTTAGCAAGCAATATTCAGAATGGATCTGAAAAGATATCATGGTATACCTGGGATAATGTGGAAGGTAGAATCTTAAAGATTGCAAAAGAAGGAACTCTTGATGAAGCTTTAAATAACCTAGAAGGAAAAATTCCTTCATTTCTAAAGCATTGTTTCATTAAGCAAAAACAAAGTATTTATTTTGAATATTGTAAGAAAAATGCATCGCAAAAAAATTGTGTTCTCCAAGTCGATTTTAGTGAAAATTACTCGATCATGCAACAAGATGAAATTCAAAGTGCGCACTGGACAAATGATCAAGTCTCGATATATACAGCAGTTGCTTACACAGTTTTAGGAACATTTTCCTATGCAATCATTTCAGATTACATGCATCACAATAAAACTGCTGTTCATGCATTCAATAGCAAATTGTTTGAAGACCTAAAAGAAAAGCTTCCAGAACTTGAATGCATTGATATTTTCTCTGATGGTGCCACACAACATTTTAAACAAAAATACACTTTGTGCGACATAACCTATGGAATCACAGATTACAATTTATACCTTAACTGGCATTTTTTCGCTACATCTCACGGCAAAGGAGCTGTTGATGGAGGAATGATAAAGCATCATGTATGGCAAAGAGTAAAATCTAGAACTGCATTTGTCAACGATGCTATCTCTTTTTTCCAGTGTGCTGACTCAATTACGGAGAAAGTTAAAGTTATGTATATTCCTCAAGAAGATATTTTAAAAGAATCGCCAAAATTAGAAGAACGGTGGGAAGACATAGAGCATTTGCCAAAAACACATGACATACATTGTGTTCGAACCGAACACATAAATGTTGTTAGATTTTCTCAAACATCTGATACAAAAGGAAATATTTTTGTTTTTAAAAATAATCTGTTAACAGCAGCAGCAACCACCACAAACTTACCAACGAAATCTATTATCACCAGAAATGATGAAATTCAGTTTGGAAACTGGATTCTAGCAGAGTTTAAGTCAGACAGACAAAGTGTTTTACAATTTGTTGAACAAGTTATTAAAAATCCTACAAAATCAAAAGCTACTGTCAAATTTTTAAAGAAATCTGGCAATAAATATGTTTGGCCAGTGGTAGAAGATGTTGCTATCATAGATAAAACACAAATTATAAAAGTACTCCCAGAACCTGTTACAGATTCAAGGGAAAAATTGACCTTCCCAGAATTAGTCTTATAGAAGTCTATCGATGTACTTATCAGGAATTTGAAAACTAAATTTCGAATTAGATCCTTCTAAAGTTTTATTTCATTAACTTTAATATTTTCTTACATGTGATTTAGTTCTAGATGCATCTAATTATTTATTATGTATTTCCACATTGGTGTATGCAGGGGAGTGATGTCTTCCCCCCCCCCCCTAAATCTTTTAAACTAGTAAGATACAACTTGAAATATTAAGAGACTATAAATTGATAGTACTGCCCTCTTCTAACAAAAATTCTGTGTATATCCATGATTTTACATGCTTAGGGAATTTCAAGTATCAGAGAAGTTACGTCCGTAACACCTATTTGTTACGTCCGTAACAAATATAAAAACCTCTGTCATAAATTACACAAGTAAAATCTACAAAAGCTTTATGATTTTAGAAAGCTTAAAGTCTCTAGGACAAGTATCCAAAAGAATTTTTTTAAAAATCCTGAATAGTTCACAGAAATATTTGCAATTGTATAGCAGTGTAGAATTTTGCCTGTTTTCTGAGTTACGTCCGTAACAGGCAGTTTTTATTTTTTGTTATTTTTTCTAATCAAGGAATCTTTACCCAAAGTTAGGATAGCATATATAGCCTCAAATTGAACATCATAAAAAAAATTGTATATTTTTATCAAACCAAATTGTAATTATGTGTGTTTGAAGTCTACAATTGTTACGTCCGTAACGATGGAATTGCCCGTTTGTGATAGGGGTGTAACAGACATAAGAATTTTGTTCTCTTTTATGGCTTTTATACAATGAACTGTTTTGAATATTTGGGATTGGGCGAATTTTTTCCCAACATGTATTCAAAAACTCAGTATTGTCTCCTATCTCTTCTCAAGATATGTACTGGATGTGTGTGTCGGGCATTAAGGTTGAAGCAACATGTGCGCATGCTTCAGGGGTACTGACTACAGTCACTTTTCCAGCTTTGATGTGCTTCCCTATTGTTCGTTTTATGGTTCCACCATTTTTTTTTTTTTTTTTTTTTTAGACCGTTGACCAGGCCCCTACCAACAGGTGCCCCATGGTGTGCATCTTCAAAATCTACCTGTGCCTATAGGCTGAGCCATCAGGGATTTTTAAATTTTTTTATGTATATTGGGTTTCAAAGTGCTTTGAGCCTGTTCATCTGTTTCACTCCAAGTGCTTCTGTTTTTATCTCATTTCAATGTGATGTTTTAGTTTACTTTTAAATGTCTGTAAAGATTTGGGAGTAGGATTGAATTATATAATGTTCAGTGTTGAATTAGGAAGTAAAATAATACAAGGAGGAAATTTTGATACAGCTAATTTCAGAACAAGAGAAAATAAATAAAAAAATTGGTTAAAAATTGTTCTCAAATTAAAACATGTTGAAATAAAAATTTTAAAACTCATTGCTATTCAAAAGAATTGTTTATGTGTAGTATAAATGTTATACATAATACTGCTTTCTATAGAGATAATGTTTTTTATTAAATGATTTTATGCATGTTTTTAAACTATAAGTAAAAAAAAACTACAGTATTACATATCAATAATCAATACTTTTCAGTTAGCCGAGGGCCAGTGAAATATATATACAGTAGAAGATCTTTGTAACGCAAACTTAAAAATGCGAGGTTGTGTGTTATATAGAATTTTGCATTATATAGCTCACATTTCACATATCATTAAACAGGGATCTGTTTAGGAAAAAATTGGGTCCTTTAAAGGACCCTTCACAAAACTATTTTCTCTAAAACAGGACCTTTCACAAAACTATTTTTCCTAAAACAGGACCCTTCACAAAATTCTTTATCTTAAAAATAGGTTTTTCACAAAATTTTTCCATATTTAAACTGAACATTTCACAAATTAATCATTTAAAAGTAAAATCTGACCTGTCCCTTTGACACATATAAAGAAGTTATATGTATTTTACATCCATATATCTTCTTAAAAATGTATAAACAAGAACCTGAATATAATGATCATTTCAAATTCACAAAATTATGACTAGATTTTTCACAAATATAAAAAGCTGTTCACAATTTCACAAAAACAGGACCCTGGGAAAAAAGTCTGGACAGACCCCTGTTAAACTTACCTTGTAAACATGGCTAAATATGTCTAAAATATATCAATATATAGTAGATTAACTTTATTACTGCATTCCTTGGGACTAGAAGTTAGAGAAGAAGTAGATTATAAATTTTTGCATAGTATAGATCAGGTGTTCCCAAACTTTTAGACTGACATACCACTAAATCGAAGTTAATACTTCCGCATACCACCAGATAACAAACATTACAGGCTGCACTAAAGAACTCGCACACAAGAGTGTGTGTCTCATATGTAAGGGGACTACGTTGAAAAATAAAATAAAATTTTGTCAAAAATCTTGTGTTTTCTTTGACAGACTGAGAACTTTTCGAGACATGCTCGTAAAGTTAATGTAGTTCACTGTTGTGTAATTTCACTGTAAAACTGAATGTAAAACGGTCTCTTATGCTTCCGTCTTAGCAGGTTTTACTGTACCTCAAAATGCACGATTACGTTACTAAATTTTTATTTAGATTGACTGCTTTATATTAACATTCAAATAAAAACTACTATCATCATTATAATTTATTAATACATACGATATAAAAATACAGTGTTTTGGTTGAAAAAAGCTACAATATTTAATGACTTATTACTTACCCATCATACGTAGTATAGGGTAAGTCTTGTAATCGTTTTGAAAATCAAAAAATTTTTTTGACGGATTTACACGTTTCAGACACTGGAGATTCCAAAAAATATATTTTTAGAAAAAAAAAAATTGCCGTCCGTCTGTGTGTCTGTAAACGCTCTATCTCCCGGACAAATTGAGATAGAGACTTGCAATTTGGTATGTACTTAGTATGTAATAATGGGAAGAAGCCTATTTCATTTCAATAACCTCGATTAACCGGAACATTTTTTTTCGGACTCTCGAACTATTCGTTCTGATGAAAGGTATATAAAAATTTTCGAAATTGTTTATTTTAAGTAGTAAATATAAAAAACAATAAAAAAACATAAATTTTGCATAAAACATGAAGTCGATCGGATCATGAGTTGCCGAGATATTTGTCATCCTATTTTCCACACTCTTCGAGTTTTCATGACCCTGTATTTCATCCAAATTTCACTTCAAAGATATATTTTAATTGGAAATTTGACGCTTAATCAGATGCAATAAACCGCTAGTTAATAGGAGTATTATTTTTGGAGTTATAAGGAAAAACCTCTTTCAAGCAATTCAGTAATCGAGCCTTTTTATGACGTCATCAAGCCACGATTTTATTTGAATATCAATGCATTTTATAAGTAGTTTACACATTTTTATTTTAATATTTTACATTATACATATACATGATGGGTAAGTATTGCGGTGGCCCCCAACGACTAGTTGGCCTACTTATTCATATGTAGTAGCTTTATTGCAGTAATTTCCAGGTGTCGTTAATGTGATGGGTAGGCTTGTTCTATCAAGAACAGCTTTCTCATGTCTGGTTCAATATTAGTTAGTTTTAGTCGTAAATTAGATTCGATGTTTAGTTTATTTCTGTATTACTTTTTTAATATAAAGAAGTGAAGAAAAGGCACATTCACATGGGTATATTGTGCTAAAATCTTGTAACAACAACAAAAAAAATATATAGCGTTTGCAGTCCTTATAAATCGTGTTCGAATGTTTTCTGGGTGATAAACTTACGCTGTTTTCGATTTCATAATAATATTCTGTATTTCATTTCACGTACAAGTCTCAGAATTTTGCGTACCAGTCGACAGATCTTTGCGTACCAGTACTGGTACACGTACCATAGTTTGAGAACCCCTGGTATAGGTCATTTCACATATTGTTAAATTTACTTTATAAACATGGTCCAAACATGCCTGGACAAAATCATTCATTATATTACTCATTTTCAAAAGCTTTTATTGTAATAATAGCAATTTTTTCATCAAAAAGATCTGAATTAAGGGGATAAAAAGTTGAAATAATGTATGAAATCTAGTCCCCTAAAGTAGCAATTTTCTTACAATGTGGATAACCAGGGCTGTAGAGTTGGAGTCAGGTTTATTTTGGGGCAAAAGAGTCGGAGTCAATAAAAAATACTCCAGTTTGGTTTTTAGACAGTTTGAAGTGAAATTGAACCAATTCTATGTAATTTTAAATTTATAAAATTAATTACAGGGGTCGTACATGTCCTGAAATTCCTGAAAAAAAAACGTCCTGAAATGTCCTGAAATATGGAAGTCTGTCCTGAAATTTTTGAAAAAAAAAATAAAGTCTTGAAATGTCATAAAATATGGAAGTCTGGCCTGAAATTTTGTACAATATCGGCATTTAAAATCCCCAAAAAACTGCCAATCTTTCAACCAATACTCTACAAATAAATGTGTACCGCGATCATAAGTTCAGTGCGTACGCAACGGCACTTACTTCCGCTTTCCCCGCATGTCTCTTCTTTCTCTGTGACGTCAATGCAGGCAGACTCTGGAGGCTGAGAGCGTACAATGAAATGATTGGACAGTCTTCTTTAAGAGAAGTCTTGCGATGAATACGCAGTAAGTAGAAAAAGATACATCAGGCGAGTTACGGAGATAAGAGAAATTATAATTGGCAACAAGTACTCTCTGATCTTAATCGTTATCGTTTGTGGAATAAATTAGTGTGATCACATGTGGCTTGCCATAGGATATATATACCTTGTTATTTTTTTGATGCTTGCAACACCGATCGTTTTAGATTAATGTTATTTATTTGTTATCTTATTGAAAGGGGAAAAAATGCCTAGATCTACAAAGTTCTCGGATGAATGGTTACAAAGAACAATTAAAGACGATGATGGTCAGGAACAGCTCGTTGGTATTTGGTGCGAAGCCGATCCGGATAGTGAATACTTTGCTAAATGTAGATTATGTAATAAAAAGTTTGGCGTTGCTAATATGGGATTTGGTCAAATAGAATCCCACGCAAAAAGTGGTAAAAAGCATAAATCTCGTATAAAGACTTTCTTAGATCGTCAAAGTGTATTTGTGACCACCTCAACTAAAGTAAATGATAATAATGGTGCTAATTCATCTAGTTCACAGTCAAGTGCTCCCGTTCTAACTCTTCAAATGCCAGCAAAAAATATTCAGTGGATTCCAGCTACTTTAAATGAGAAAATAATGAAAGCTGAAGGTGTTATTTTGTTGACTGCCATTAAGTGCAATTATTCATTTTCTTCAATCGGTGATTTGGGAAAAATTATGCCTGTTGCATTTGACGATTCTGATATTGCTAAAAATATTAAGCTGCCAGATGCAAAAGCAAGGTACATAACAAAATTTGGACTAGCACCATATTTTCGGCAGAAAATATTTTCTGATTATTCTTCTAGCAAGGCTTTTTTTACATTATATTTTGATGAAACTAGCAACAAACAAGTAAAGAAGCAAATGGATATTTATATTGGATATTGGTCTGAAAAATATGAAAAAGTTGTTACATATTATTGTGATTCTTTTTTTTGGGGTCATGCGAATGCCGATAAAATTTTGGAGAAAATTTTAAGTTTTATTGCTCAGAACGATGAATTGAAGTTGGATAATCTTCTTCAGTGTTCAATGGATGGCCCCAGGGTAAATTTATCATTTCAGAAGAAAATGAATTCACATTTAGCTTCACTTCAACTTGAAAATCTGATAGACATAGGAACATGCAGCCTGCATGTAGTCCACAATGCATTAAAAAAGGGTATTCATGAGCTAAATAGTGATGTTGAAAGCTTTGTGCTTTCAATATTTCAGTGGTTTAAAATGTCTGCAGCCAGGAGAGAAGATTATCATGAAATTCAAGACACATATTTGGAAAATGAAATAAGCAATCATTTATTTTTACGCCATGTTGAAAACAGGTGGCTAACTTTGGGCCCTGTGTGTGAAAGAGTTATAGAACAAATTGATGTTTTGAAGGAGTATTTTTTAATTTTTTTGTCTAAGACCAATACAAAACCAAATGAAAAATATAACAGTATTTCTAGTTTTTTGAAAGATTCAAAAAATTTGTTGTACCTGCATTTTGTGGTTTTCATGTGTAAAATTTTTTCTCAATATTTAACATTATTTCAAAGAGAGACTCCTCTTGTGCATGTTCTTTACACTAAGCAAAATGAACTGGTCAGAAACTTGATGCACAAATTTTTGAAAACTGATATTGTTGGGCATAAAGAAGGCCTTTCTTTGTTGAATTTAAAGTGCCAGGATGCAGATAATTGGTTACCGCTTAAGAAGATAGATGCTGGATGTTCTGTAAAGAAAATATTGAAATTTCCCGATGATAAAGATTTTCTCCATAATGTTAGAAGCTGTTTCATAAAGGTAACAGAATATTTGCAAGAGCATTTGACCATTACAAATCCATTGCTGCAAGACTTAAAGTATATAACACCATGTTATCAAAACAACCCTAAAACTAAAGAAGCCATGTGTCGCATTGCTGAGCAATTGACAAAAGTTGCAAAATCTGCTGAATTTTCTGACAATGTAAAATCAGAATATGCAATGTTGATGTGCGAAAATTTGGTTGCAGAAAAAGAATTATATGAAAAAGATCACGATATATGCAAATATTGGTCATCAGTATCTAAAAAGAAAGATGGCCTTGGCGAAACAAAATATCCAAACATTTCAAGATTAATAAAATCATGTCTTACATTATCCCATGGAAACTCTATTCCTGAAAGAGGATTTTCTGTTAACAATAATATTGTGACGGATGAAAGAAATTCACTTTCTGAGGTAGGAATAAAAACCCTCAGAATATGCAAAGATTACCTTAAAAATATCCCGTCAATATCCGATATTGTTATAACGAAAAAAATGATAACTTGTATGAAAAAAGCACGTGCAGAATATGCTTCCTATTTAGAAAAAATTAAAGAGGAAAAGGGAAAAGAGGGTTTAAAAAGAAAAATGGAAGAACAAGCAGAGGAAATCATTTTTAAGAAAAAAGCAAAAGAAGATCTAAATGAGAAATTAACAAAATTAAAGGATACTGAAGGCCAACTTCTTAAAGAACAAGAGACTTCCCATTCTTTATTAAATGAAGCTACACTTAAACTAGAAAATGCTGTAAAAAATAATGATTTTCAAGCTGTTAATGTTTCCCAAATGATGTTGAACATCGCAAACAGTACTATAAAAGATTTATCCGAGAAGCTTGCTACCTTAAAAAAAGACATATCTGATGTTCAAAAAAAGATATCAAACGTTTAAGTTATTGTTTTTTAATTGTGTTGCTTTTTGTAAATTGCAAACAATTTCATTAAATTGTATTTTGATTTCATACAGAATTAAATTGTGGTAATTAATCACCTGTGCTGAAATTTTTTCTAGTTCCTTTTTTTTTTTTTTATTCTTTAAGACTAGTTTAGCAAATAAAAAAGAAGTTGGAGAGTCCTGTAAGTATTCTTTTTTTATTCATGAAATTATTTTAAAAATTGATATTTATAGTTTAAAGATATACTAGATGGAACCCGTCAAAATTTGACGGCAAACAACTTGATAGTACCATAAAAATAAAATTTATAGTTGCTTTAACTTGACAAATTTCATAGTGGGGAGCATAATATGATTAAGCGGTCACTGACCTTTCCATTGATATATCACATGAGGGGTGTGTGCAAAGTTTAGAAAAGTACCCCCTTGGGGGGTCAAAGTGGGGGATGGACATGGGAGATGCATAATATGATTAAGTGGTCACAGACCTTTCCAATGATATATAACATGAGGGTTGTGTGCAAAATTTAGAAAGTACCCCTTGGGGGGGGGCAAAGTGGGGAGATGGGCATCGGAGATGCATAATATGATATAAGTGGTCACAGGCCTTTCCAATGATATATAACATGAAGGTTGTGTGCAAAATTTAGAAAGTACCCCTTGGGGAGGGGGGGGGGCAAAGTGGGGAGATGGACATCGGAGATGCATAATATGATTAAGCAGTCACAGACCTTTCCAACAATATATGACATGAGGGGTGTCAACAAAATTTAGAAAAGTATCCCTTGGGGGGGTGGGGGGCAAAGTGGGGAGATGGACATTGGAGATGCATAATATGATTAAGTGGTCACAGACCTTTCCAATGATATATAACATGAGGGTTGTGTGCAAAATTTATAAAGTACCCATTGGGGGGGGGGAAGTGGGGAGATGGACATCAGAGATGCATAATATGATTATGCAGTCACAGACCTTTCCAATGATATATAACATGAGGGTTGTGTGCAAAATTTATAAAGTACCCATTGGGGGGGGAGTGGGGAGATGGACATCAGAGATGCATAATATGATTATGCAGTCACAGACCTTTCCAATGATATATAACATGAGGGTTGTGTGCAAAATTTATAAAGTATGCTTTGGGGGGGGGGGGCAAAGTGGGGAGATGGGCATCGGAGATGCATAATATGATTAAGCAGTCACAGACCTTTCCAACAACATATGACATGAGGGGTGTCAAAAAAATTTAGAAAAGTATCCCTTGGGGGGGGGGGGCAAAGTGGGGAGATGGACATTGGAGATGCATAATATGATTAAGTGGTCACAGACCTTTCCAATGATATATAACATGAGGGTTGTGTGCAAAATTTATAAAGTACCCTTTGGGGGGGGAAAGTGGGGAGATGGACATCGGAGATGCATAATATGATTAAGCAGTCACAGACCTTTCCAACAATATATGACATGAGGGGTGTCAACAAAATTTATAAAAGTGCCTCCCTTAGGGGGGGGGGAGGGGAGGGGGTGGCGGGATGGACCCCGGAGATGCATAACATGAATAAGCAGTCAAAGACTTTTCCAGCGATATATCACATGAGAGGTGTCTGCAAAATTTAGAAAAGTGTCCCACTTGGGGGGGGGGGGGATAGACCCGAGATGCATAACATGAAAAAGAGGTCACAGGTGTTTCAACTTGCAACTTTTTTCTCGAAGGCATTTGATAATATTAAATTTATTTTACCCAAGACAATTTAACGATATTCTTAATTTTTTTGCATAATTCGTCAAATGTTCATGGAAAAAATCATGAAATTCGCTAATCAATAGTTGATAAATTATAAAATTCAACAATCGATAGCAGTAAAATTGGTCAATCGATAATGGAAAAATCACAAAATTCATCAAATGGTCTCCTGTAAAAAAATTGTCCTGCACACTGATGATATGATCAAAAGGATTTTGAAGTATAGGACAAAATTAACACTTGCCAGCGAGTAATGCTGAAAATTTGGCAATGGACTTTATTGCCACCACTGGTCAAACATAATAGTCACACTCACCAATTGCGATGATTGAATGGAAAAAGATTTTTTTCTCTGCTGTCGCTCGACAAATTTCGAAACCATTTGGCGAATTTCACGATTTTTTCCCCGAAATTGACGGATTGTGATTTTTTTTTTCTTGAAGCCATTCGACGATATTCGAAAACTTTTCCAACCAGTTGATGAATTTTGCGATTTTTCCACTGTCGATTAATGAATTTTGCGATTTTTCCGCTATCGATATAAGAATTTCGCAATTTATCAACTATCGATTAATGAATTTCATGATTTTATCCATGAACGAACAAATTGCGCACTTTCTTTCCGCTAATGTTTGACACATTTCGCCCTTTACAATTCAGCCAATGAGTTGAACGTTGTTTCTTTCCAGAAATGTCAAGAATGAAACAATGATTCTTTAGGATGAATTTCCTTCGTTCGATGTCACATGGAAGAATGTGTGCAATGCAGCAACGGGCGTCACAGACTTTTTAGGGCACCTGCAGACTAAAAACATCTAACCAATCTTCGCGGGGGGGAAAAAATCACAGATTTCGTCAAATGATTGTGGAAAAAACACTAAATTCATCAAAGGATCATGGGGAAACATGACTTTCGTTAAAAGACAACAGAAAAAACATTAATTATGCAAAAGGATCGTGAAAGATAAGCAAATTTTGTCAAAGAATCGCAAAAAAGGAAAGTTCACCAAAAGATCACGCTTTTTTACTAAATTTCGTCTAAAAATTGCAGAATAAAATGTATTTTATCAAAGAATCGCTGGAAAATGCGAATTTCGTTAAGGATCACGAGAAAAATGCGAAATTCTTCAAAGGATCGCTGAAAAAACACGAATTTCATCAAAGAATTGCTGAAAAAACATGAATCTTGCCCAATAATAGAAAAATCATGGTTCATAATCATTATGTCTAGTAGTATATGTAAATACAGTTTGTGATATAAGACAAAATTAACACTCACCAATCGGCGAGTAATACTGAAAATTGGTAATTGATGTTATTGCCAGTACTGGCTAAACTTAATAGTCACACTCGCCAATTGCGATGATTGAATGTAAAATGAAATTTTTTTCCCGCTGTCAATCAAAGAATTTTGAAACCATTTGGTGAAGTTTTTCCCGAAACCATTTTGTGAATTTCCCGATTTTTTCTTCAAAATAATTTTTCAACAATATTCGACCCAATACGCATGCGTAAAAAAATCACCAGCCAATGAGGTGAGGGTCTATTACTGTCTCTAGAAACGTGTTTGGGATCATCTCCTGTTTGTTTTTTTCTTGCACATTGCATTAAACCTAGGAAGGTATTTATATAGAACTCACTGTGGAGTGTTTAGAAGGTATTTATTTTATTTATTATAATTTGTATGAATACTTAGGTGTCCATTTCGGATTTACTGTTTAAAAATGAATTTAGGCTCATTTAACATTCGCGAAATCAATCCGATGGAAATTGTGTTTTTAGATCTCTATCATTTTGTATATATAGTACAGAAAATAATTATTCAAACGTACGTAAAAATATCGTAGAACACGTAATACAAAATTGGATCACTTATAGTCCGTTTATTATCAGGGATGAATCTTATGGTGTTCCGATTGCTAATGAAAACGATTATGTAAATATATGGTTCTTCATAGAAGTATGTGCTTCTTCACACTTCAATAGAAGCATTGTTTAAATTAATATAATTCTACAAATATGATGCAGTTTTAAAATATTGAGTAATGATTAATACTGTCAAGGAATCTACTCATATACGTAATTAAGTTTTGGTACTTCTCTATTATCTCATCGACCACTTTTCATAACAAAAACCCACACAGCACATACGTTCATATTACATCCAGTTTTCATCTACCAAGTTCGAAATACGTCTAAAGATGTATTTTGGACGTAGACAGCCAGCTAAAATACGTCCAGATTTTGTTAAATGTTTGACATTACGTACGCACATAATATCTACAAAATATGGACGTCATTTTATGACGTAAATTGGATGAAAACCGAACATACTCTCGTCATATACTTATGGACGAAATATCTACAAACTATGGACATCAGTTTAGAACATAAATTGAATGAAAATGCAACTAATCCAATTTTCATCAGATCCGGAACCAAATCTTAACAAGTTTGTCCCCATTTTCTGTTTTACGGACGTAAACTGGATGAAAACGGTACTAATCCAATTTTCGTCAAACTGGATAAAAATTGAACCTCTCAAGCCGCCATTTTTTTTATGACTGCGAACTTTTCAACTGCTAAACCTTGCAGACTTCTAGAATTTATTTTTATTTATTCTATAAATTTATTTAAACTAGTAGTAAAGCCATCTCCATTTTTAAATATATTGCGTTTAGTTCAGCTCCACTTCAGCTAATCAATCAATCCATCACTGTTTGTAAGATTTTTTGTTGATATTCATGAAAATTGGCGCGACGGAAGTTGGTAAGTAAATATTACATTTTGTTTTCTAGATTTATCGTGGTGATGTGTGTACTTTACATAAAACATTTCTGTAACGATTCTTTTTTCTTACTTATTTATACTTATTAATAATAATTCATATGATTTTACAAGTCATACGCAAGTGGTAGAGAAATAGAAGTTCGTTTACTTTTGAATAAGAAAATTTTGTAATATATTTTGTATTGTTGTGTATAATGAGTAGAAATGTTATGTTATGAAGTATTATAAGTCTTTAATCCAATTAAAAAGAAAGTTTTAATGTTTTTTAAAACACAAAAATCCAGAAGATTGTCAGTTAAAAACAAATCTAGTCTTGTAAAAATGCTTTTATTACCACAGATTTATGCAATATTTAGTTAAGATGCATTTTTTTGGTATGATTTAAGAAAATATGTGATATTTCATGCCTCGAAATTAAATTACTAATAATTTATATGATTTTAGAAACCATAGGTAAACGAAAGAAAAATCGGAAAAAAAGGCTGTTTTTTTTTTTTTTTTGTTTACATTTCAATAACAAAATTTTGTAATTAGTTTCTACTATTGTGCACACTAAGTAGTAATTAAGTAGAAATACTATATTATAAGCCTTTAATCCAATTAAAAATAAAGTTGTATTGTTCTTTTAAAACACAAAAATCATAAAAATTATTCATGGTTAATTTTACTTATTACTACAGTTTTACATAATACAGTAACCCCTCAATATATCGTGCTACTTGGGAGATAAGAAAAAAACATGATGGGGGGGGGGGGAGAAGAATGTTTATAAATTAAAAATAAACAGCTCTAAATTTAGATATGAGGTTTTCGATATAATACTTGTTTAAACAAGCTACGAGTTCAACAAAAAAGAGATGGTAAAGCATTGAAAAAATAGAAAACCATACATATACAGTACACATATTTATTTACATTTTACAGTATTTTCTGAAAATAAAAATCCAGAGTTGTTTGTTGTTTTATTTTCTTTGATTGTCTGCTTGCCACTGGAAATTAAAGAACAAAAATGAACTAATTGCATTTCAGTTACTTGCTTAGATTTCGTCGTTTCAAAAGTTGGCTATGATGTCATACACTCATGCACAGTTTTTCTTTTTTTTAATTGGTTATAAAAAGGAAAAAAGTTGCCAAATTTAGGGGATTTTTTCCTTTAATGGCAACCTAGCTATTGTATTAAGTTATTGGCTTGACGCAGGCTTGAAAACTGAAAAGTCACCAAACATCAGTGCGTGGGTATAACACATCTGTTCCCAAAAATTTTACATGCTTTTTCGAGAAACTAAATTTATCGGGGGATAACTGAAAAAGAGCAAAATAGCCGAATGTGCAATATAACAAGGGATTACTGTATATCTTGTAAAGCTGTATTGTTTTTACATGATTTAAGTATATAGAAGGTATTTTGTGCCTCTGTCTAAATTAATAATAGTACTTTAAATGATTTTAGAAATCATAATAAACAGAAAAAAAAAAATCAAATCAAGAAAAGCAGTTGTTTACTTTTCAATAACAAAATCTTGTAATATATTTTTGATGAATATATTTTATTATTTTTAGTTAGATATCAGTATTGGTAATTAAACAAACATACTATTATTGCACTCATATGCATTTTTTATCACAGATAATTTATTTCAGTATTTTTACAACTAACCTCTTCTAAAGAATATTACATTCATGAACTGAGTTGCATAAAATGTTATCTATATACAAGAGTGAGTGGTGACATCTGTACTTCTTAGTTGCTAGAGATTTTTATATTACTGACTAGCTTATACATTATTTTACAGTACACAGTGTACATTGGTTGTTGATTATTCATTTAAACATTCAAGATCGAACATCAATTCGTTTCTTGAATGAGATATTTGATCAATGTTTGGTTCTCGACCAGGGAAGGAAAAATAGGGAATAAGCAACTTAATTTATTATTTATTTATTGTATTGTTATGGGAGTAAATTGTACATACATGAGTTAAAGTGATCACAACATTTGCAAAATTCATGCATTTTGCTTTAGAACAAGGTTGCTGGATTCGCTAATTTTTTTTTTTTTTTTTTTTCTTTTTCAAATAACAGTTACTTAAGCTTCTTGTGTTTAGAAAATCGTCTGGCTTGTGAATAGATGTCAATCTTGCTTCAGTTGTTTTTGCTTCCAGAGGATCTTAGATGAGTAGTTATGTGTTCGAGAAAGTGATTACCATCTAAGATCCTTCGCAAGAAAGTCCTATACAAGATAATTGGTTAAAGGATGGACTCTAATATTTCAAGCAGGATCGAACTTTGAATAGGGTAAACTTTCTTTTAAAATCTATAAATGTTATTAAATAAAATGTTATCTTGTATGGTTATAGGTTTTGCAATATATATATTAATTTTCTGCTTCCATAAAGAGTGAATAATTTGGTACTTTTATGTTAGCTGGGCACAAATTATACTAACAATATATTTTTTTCAGTTACCAATAGCAACCTTTATTTTTCCCATAAGTAAATTAGAAATGAGGGTTAGGTATTAAAATAAAATGTTTTGGTTTATAATATTATTATTCTTATTACATTGTATTTTAAATGAAATAAGTGAAAGTCATGTATTTTAAAGAATGTGTTTTAAATTAAAGTTGGGTATTTTAAATGAAACAAATGAAAGGTTTATATTTCAAAGGTAATGAATACAATATTAATGATAGGAATATTATTTCGTGATCTATTACCTGTGCGCCGCTAACATAATAGTACTCCATTAATTTTGTTGAATATAAGCTAGCACAGGTGATAAATCGTCAAATATTGTTTGAGATGCTATCGTTGACATTGCAAGCATTTCTTGTCATTCTTCATGTGGTATTGTAACAACTAAATCTTGATTATATGAACAAGATTCGAATATGCTTAATTGTAATGAAAGTTTGGGACATTCGTACAATGGCTGAACAAGTAAAAATAAATAAATATATTATACACTATATCAGAGTTTCCTCCAGTTTAAAAAAAGGGCAGGGTGCTGCTGGTGAGAATAGAGCACTTTTTGAATTCTAGAGGGCATTTTTAAGATTCTTAAGGGCAGTTTTTTTTACTTTTAAAGGTATTATTTTGTTTTTTAAAGACACTTTTAATAGTTAAAAGCCTGAGCACTCTTTTCAAGACAACATTGAGTTAATTTTTTCTATGAATTATAGGTGCAGATTCACGGTCGCCAGTCGCCACGTGGCGACTAATTTTTTTGCTGTGGCCACTAACTTTCGGTGTTTAAGTCGCCATGTGATTTAAAAGTAATCAATTTCTGGTATTCCCAGTCTCCACCGTGAAATGTTAATTTTTTTTAAAGATTAAGACCAAAACACATAACAAACATTATTATTATCTTTTAATAACATTTCAGAATGATTTGTTTAACACAGCAAACTATTAAATATATTCTAATAGCAATGTTATTCGTAACAGTTTGTATCTGATAATTTTACATAGACTGTGATTTTTAAATATTAACTGTGTTTTGATTTTTTATAGTGCAAAATAAATCTCACGAATTCAGATTTTCTTTCATATGTACTTTTGTCTGGCAAAATTAAAATAAGAAATATTGTTTTTTTTATATTCCCCACTATCATGATTACTTAGCTTATACATATTTTTTTTTTTAAACCGTATCTTGCCCAACTTTATCTTCAGACTGTACATGATTTAAGATTTAATATTAAAAATTTTTTGTACATGTGTTTACATTAAATTACTTTACACTTTGAATTTTTTTTTTTTTTTTTTGTACCCCATATAAAGACTATTGTTTTTATGCGTTTGTTTTACAATTGTGGCCACTGGATTTTTTGGCTTTAGGAGCCAGTGACTCCTTCCAAATTTTGGGAATCTTCACCTATACTATGAATGCAAAAAGGAGAAAGTACACTTTTTTTACTGAGGGGCAAGAAGGGTGCTAATTATTTTACTGGGGCACAAGAATGGTGCTAATTTATTTTATGAGGGGCAAGAAGGGTGCCATTTTGTAAACCAAAGGGCAGGCAGGGTGCAGCACCCTTCCGAAACTGTCTGGGGGAAACTCTGACTATATATATACACACGCACATACATATCTATAATAAAAAGAAAAGTTTTTAGTTAATGGTATTACAGTAGAGTACCTCTAATTCGCAAATGTCTGTAATCTGCACAGCATATGAGAATGTAAACAAAGAAATTTAATTCTTAAAACCAATATTTATCAATAACATTATTTTTTTCACTTCAACTTTAATTTTATTTCTGATATATATTATCACTTTTCATTTAATACTCTTTTTTATAGTTTAAAATGATAACATATATATAAAAGTATTTTAATTAATTAACCATTTATATGTAAAAAAAAAAAAAAAATCCTTTTAAAAATGTATTTGTCTTACACATATATTTTTTACAATAGTTTGCCAAGGATACCGAAATTACTAAAAAACAAACTTTTGTGATTCAGTAGACAATTATGCCCATTTGTAGGCTGCAAGATACAGTATAAAAACATAAACCAAATGTTTTAATACCAACAACTATTGATGATAGATTTAAAACATATAAATATAGATAAATTATTTTTTTAATAATTTTTATTTTATTTGTGTGTTTTTGTTTATTTTTCAGCATTAACAATCTAAACTCATCCGAAGTAATAAGTTAAAAAAATGTAAACAAAGATTAAATAGACATAATCTGTAATCCACAAAAGTCTCAAATATGCAAAACACTCAGAACCAAGCTGTGCGGATTCGTGGTCTTACTACTGTATTTGGTACTTCTCCATTATCCCGATGTTCACTTTTCATTAAAAAACTCACCAAACTATGGGATTTAACACCAAAAATGAATGATCGTGATATTTACTTATTAGAAACACATTATTTAATTTTATTGACTCATTTATATATAATGATAAAAGTTTTTAATACATTTTGATTTTAAAAAACAAGATGGCGGACCGCAAGTGAATATGATAGCTTAGCCAAAGTTGATATTTTATTCAAACGGGCTTCTTCTTTTTTCTTTTTTTTTTTTTAGATTCTAAGGACAACATTCTTTTATTTGTTTATTGGCATTAGTGTTATAGCTTGGCAATAGTTTTTATGGAAAGTGGTTGATGGGATAATGGAGAAAAGTACCTGTTATTTCTTATTAAACCTTTTTTCTTTTCGTATTTCAAATGTAATGAGTAAAAAACATTCTTATTTTATTTATTATTTACAACTCAGTTTAAAGAGTTTTTTATGTATATCTTATAACATCTTCTCTTATATTCATTGAAAATTTACATTCTGCCAATGGTTGGCATGATTTAAAAAAAAAGGTAAATTGACATGCTTTCGCATCTTGTCTTTTGGAGTTGCAACCTAATATCTAAATATCACAAAATAAATTTTGGGCAGGGGGGCAGGCTATGCTTGCAAATTGTAAAAGTATTAATATTACAGTTAATTATAGATAAAAATTAACTTCTTTACTCACTGGTCACTGGCCAGTACATGGATTTTTTTACTCAGCAGTTTTTTTTAAGCACTGGCCACTAACAAACTTACATATACTTGATTGAAAAAATTTGTCAAATAGTCTCGGGAAAAAAATTGCAAAATTTAAGAAATAATATCAGGGGGGGGGGGGAATCGCAAAACTCGTCAAACAATCGAGGAACAGAATTGCAAAATTCGTCGAACGACAGCGGAAAACAGTGTGCAATTCGTTGAACATCAGCGGAAAGAAAGTGTGCAATTTGTTGAACATTGATGGGACAAAAACATGAAATTCGTTAATCAATAGTCAATAAATCGCAAAATTTGTCAATCGATAGTGGAAAAATCACAAAATTCATCAAATGGTCTCAGGAAAAAAAAAATATGTGGATATCGTCAAATGGTCTCAGCTATAGGTGCAGATTCATGGTCGCCAGTCACCACGTGGCGACCACGTCCTCCATAATTCTGCAATATTTAGCAATTTTATGTATTTTCCAGGCCATAATTAAATAAATACGATTTAACATAGATGCCACATTTCTGCTGAACCACAAATTTTTTGTTTACTTCTTTAAAAAAGAAAAAAAATAGTAATAAAAAAAATCATGTTGATATGCGCTGTGAATGAACTCTGTGGTGGCGACATACCGCAATTAGCTTGCAACACAAAAAAATTCGTAACGAGAATACAATAATTTTAGATCCCACTCATTAAATTTGTAGCTCTGGGATTTTTCCGATATGTTCTTACAAGTAGACATAGATATCAGCATGCAATTCTTCCATGAATAAGCAGAACTCTTCGAATTATCATTATTTATTTAGTTACCGTATTTACCCGCATATGCGTCGATTCTGCGTATAAGTCGACCCCCCCCCCACTTTCCCGATCAAGAAATTTGAATTTTCTTAAATCCCGCATATAAGTCGACTCCACCCTTTTCCGAGCAAGAAATTTGAATTTTTTTAAAAATACATTATTCAAAATCACCTGGAAAGAAAAGAAAGTACTAAATATACAATAATAAAGAAACTTTGATTTTTTTTTGTGCATTTATTCGAAATCATCTGAAAAAAAAAGTTCTAAATATACAATAATGAAGATAATAATATACTAAAGTAATATACAAAGTTAAACTGATTCAAGGTCCAATTCACTATCGGACTCACCAAATAATTCACAAAAATCTTTCGTCGTCATCGGCTCATCATGATACACGTCTGTATCGCTACATTCTTCCTCGTCGTTATCACTTTCGAAAATGGCATAATTTTCTGTGCCGTCTAGTTCGTTGCTTATGCAGCATTTCTTGAACGATTTTATAATCATTTCGGAAGAAATTTGATTCGACGCATCTTTAACCCACTGGACAATTTTTCATGAACCCCAAACTGACGAGAAGAAGCACAGTTGTTAGACTCTTCCGTAAAAGAAATAACTTTAAGTTTAAATCCAGCTGCGTATGAATTGCGTTTCTGTTTTCAAAAGTGCAGTAAGATAAACGAAGAAATAATGAATAAGTGTACTATCAAGAACACGTAAGATAGAACACGGGTCACGTGTTTTTAGAGAGTCGCATGTTTCTAGCCACTCGTGGACAATTCAATTGCACATAGGGGTGATACATTCTCGGAATTTTATCTACTGATCTTTCAGACGGAGGGGGGGGGGGGGGTAGGGGAGTAGTAGGCTTAAATTCATCAGCACCAAACCCGTTACTCAGTCTCCAAACCTTTACCTCAGCGCTGATAAAGAAAATCAATTAATTCCTCTTTTTCTCTCCTGGTATGGAAATCAACAGTAAACGACGTCATTGTGTTATGGAATGTGAAAAGAAAACAATTGCCTTTCAGAAGGGCATTTTTGACTTTTGGTTAAAAAAAAAAAAAAAAAAAAAAAAAAAAAGGACCCTCGCATAAGTTGACCCCTCTAACTTTAAACCGTTTTTTAGTCCAAAATTTCTCGACTTATACGCGGGTAAATACGGTAGTTAGAGTTGTTCTGCAAAATGAATTTGTCAATCGTTCGCGAACTTTGTGAAAACGGCTACGGAAAAATCCAGCAAATTTCATAGCTCATGAAATAAAACTGCAAATTTCGTGAACCGGTCGCAAATAAAACTGCAAATTTCCTCAATTGGTCTCCAAGAAATAATAATTAAAAAAAACGCGAATTTCAACAAACGGTCGAGGAAAAAAAACCCGTTAATTTCATCAATTGGTAGCAGAAAAAAAAGCAAAACTTATCAGTCGATTAAAAAAAAAAAAAAAATGTGAATTTCGCCAATTAGTCCAGGAAAAAAATTATGAGTTTTGTCAGTTGCCCGTGGTTTAAAGACGCAAATCTCATCAAGCGGCTACAAAAAAAAAAAAAAAAAAAAAAAAAATATTAATCAATCACAGAAAAAATTGTGAATTTCATCAATCGGTCACAGAAGGAAAAATCCTGAATTTCGTTAGTCGCAGAAAAAAAAATACAGAATTTCGATTATTAGTCGCAGAAAAAAGCATGAATTTCGTCAATCAGTTGCAAAATAAAATTGCAAATTTCGTCAAGGAGTTTCGATAATAAAACATGAAAATTGGCGATCGGTCACAAAAATTGTAATTTATTATTAAGGATTTAAAAAATCCCCTTGCCAACAAAAGTTGCAACGAGGCTTATAGTGTTCGATCTTTCTCCATCATCCCTGAATGTCAGAAAGTGTTGAATTTATTTTATTAAAATCTATAACCTAAAAGAAAATAAATCTTCTCCATATTTTTTCATATATTCTTTTGATTTTATAGACATATTTTTTATGCAAATCTCCATGTTGAGTGTTTATTTTCAGCTATATAAAACACCTTTTTTTTCCTTTTGGCATGGGAGGGGTGGGGTGGGGGAGTTTATTCATAGAACAAAAAAATTTAGGGAATTGTTTATATACAACTATGGTGGGAAGAGTCTATAAAATCCCGCTGTCCAAATTTAAAAGAGAAAAAATATTGTTTTTATGCTTTTGTGTCAAAATATGGCCACTGGATTTTTTGGGTTTAGGAGCCACTGGCTCCTTCCAGATTTTGGGAATATGCACCTATAGTCTCAGGTAAAAAAAAAATAAGAATATCGTCAAATGGTCTCAGGTAAAAAAAATTGAGAATATCGTCAAATGGTCCCAGGTAAAAAAATTGCAAATATCGTCAAATGGTTTCAGGTAAAAATTGAGAATATCATCAAATAGCCTCGAGAAAAAAACTCTTAATTCGTCAAATTATTTCGGGGAAAAAATCGCAAAGTTCACCAAATGGTTTTGAAATGCGTCGAGCGACAGCAGAAAAAAATCTTTTTCCATTCAATCATCGCTTTTGGTGAGTGTGACTATTAAGTTTGGCCTGTGGTGGCAATAAAGTCAATTGTCAAATTTTAAGTATTACTCGCTGATTAGCGAGTGCTAATTTTTTCAATACAGATAATTGTTGAAAAATTTTATGGTGAATAGTTTAGTGTAATACAAAATTTGAATTTTGAAATGGGCTTTACCTGCCTATTAGTCATTTTGTAAAAGATTCATTTGATTCAAAATTCATTTCGAAGGAAATTTTTTGTAATTGAAGCTCTCAATGTAATTAGCAGCTCCGCTGACTAGCAGGCAAAATTCGCTAGTTATGTATTAAGAATAATTTATGAAAAATGTTTTATATATATATATATACACATTTAAAAGTACAAGATAAGTTTCTTTTGTGGGGAATTTGGTGATTATCGGTCTCATCTATTTAATTTTTAGGTACTTTCTTGTTATAGCAGACTTCGATGGTGAATTGCCAAGTAACCAAGATGTATCACATATTATAGTCGTATATGATGTAATGACATTTTATTATTCTATTGCCAAATTATAGTCATATATGTAGTATATATATGTATGTAAATAAAATATCTATGAAGTATACACATAAATAATGTATATTGTTTGAATGTAGGGAAGACTGGTACACACTGGACATATGGGCACAGTGGACCATCCCCTAATATAATATTTTATTTATATAAACAAATTTTAAGCTTCTCTTCTATTCTAATAGACAACAGCACTGGATTGATTATTTACAGCCTGCAGAGAACATGTTTAGCTCAGAATGAACCATTATATCCTGATTGGTTGTTTTGAGATTCTAAAAGTAAAATTTTTCATCATCATATTTTTCTTTTTTTAGTAATTAAAGATAGTAGATAAATAAGATAAAACAACTATTTTGCAAAGGTGTAAGATACTTGTTTTTATTTAACTTTAAAGTTAATATGTTTAAAAGAAAGCTATAAACAATATTAATATGATTATTTATTGAAAAAAAAAAAAAAAAAAACCTTAATATATATATATATATAGTCATGATTTTTCTGGAATTATTTTGATTTGAAGCATAAGAAATTGGTAGTTTTTTCAAACTGAAATTTTCAATAGGGTGGTCTAGAATATTATATTATATTCAAATCAACTTAATCTAAAATTTAGACATAACCTTTTTTTTTTTTTAATTGCCCAGTGTAATGCCAAAATTTGTAAATTAATGCTAGTTTTCAAATTCTCAGTAACTCAGATAATGTCTTTTTTTTTTTTTTAATTCTATTTTCTGGTCTGTGGGAAAAGAAGTAGTAAGGTCAAAATTGTAAAATTTTCTCACATTTTTTCAGAATATGCAGAACTCAAAGTAACATTAAATTGTATATATAAATTTATATATAACTTTTTTGAGTTTGTGTTCTGAAATAATACTGAAATACTTAGTAAAATTTCTGTTTCTTTTCTCCTTTTAATTTCAATATTAAAGAAACTAAAATTGCAAAATTAATGTAGGTGACAATGTGAAATTTTCACCTTTAAGTTGCGGAACCCGAATTTACCTTTTCAAAGTCATGGTAAAACCCAAATGCTGAAATAGTAAAATTTCATATCTATATAAGTAGATATTTTTTATTATTTATGAAGTCTTCTATTTCTGTAATATTAACTAAACATGTATTTTATAGCTACTTTTTTTTTTCTCTTCATAGATGCTGTTGAGACTTCTATTTTGACAAATGAGACGTCAGATTGCCAAATTGAAAAAAGTTATTGCAAATTGGTTGTGGCATGCAAAAGACTGATTAGGGGGGGGGGGGGATTTAAAAGCTGTTTTTGTTTGCAAATTTGTATTGCATATTTTTCTTCAAACAGTGGCATGGGCTGAATGATTTTATAGATTGATTCTTTTAAAAATGCATTATTTTTTATATTAATGAAAGTATTAAATATATATTTTTAATAGATTATTTAAAGGATAATATTTTTAAAAATCAGCCTTAAGCCATGGCTTATTTTTCATAAATTAACAAAATAATTAAACTGTTTTGTTATTTAAAACTCATTGTACAATGAAAAATTTATATAATTTATAAATGATTATGCAAAACTCATTTCTTTTTTATATTAATAGATGACATCAAATAGCTGAATAGATTATTTTTTTTAAATTTAATTTCATAGTATATGATTAAATATACAAGATTTTTTTTCTGATTTAAATAAGTTGTAAATAAAGTACTTGCTTTCATGTTAAGTGAATGAAATTGAACTTTTTTTAAATTCATACATCTGTAATGAGAGTAAATTCTTGTATGTCAATATTTTTCTTTGAATTCTTCTGCTCTCTGGAACCAGAAGTGAAGTCGATATTGTAAAACTTTGATACTTTTTTCTCCCAAGTATGTCTTAAATAATACCAATTTTACTGTCAAGAACTTTTAATCGCTTTCATTTATTGTTAGATATAAATTTTTAGCCATAATGCAAGACATGCAAATCTTCTAGCCTATTTTCATTTGGTTATTCATAATATTGTTAAAGTTTTCAGTTTTGCCTTGAATAGGTTTCTTGCACCCATGTGTTTTCGCCTTTTAATTTCGTTATTCAGGAAGTTAAATTTGTAAAATTTCCAATTGAAGCTATGGAATCGAATTAATGCTGAAATTGTAAAATTCATATACGTATTAGTAAATACTTTTTTTTTTCATATGTCTTCTGTTTATGTATTAACTAAATATGTGTTTTTTTTTTTTTTTTCATCTTTTTCTCATAGGTGCTGTTAAGACTCATGTAAAGTGGGATGAAACATTAGAGTGCCAAATCGAAAAAGTTATCTCAGATTAGTTGTGGCATGCAAAACGTCGATTGGATAATAAAAAATAAATAAATAAAGCATTTTTTGTTTGCAAATTTTTATTGTATATATTTTTTAAACAATGATGTTGGCTGAATAATTTTACCCATTGAATCTTTTAAAAATTCATTAATTATTATATTAATAAAATAGATTTTAAAATAGATTATTCAAAGAGTAAATTTTTTTAACAATCATGACCTTTAACTATCTGCATTACTTGTAAACCCTTAAGCCATTATATTTTTCATAAATTAACAAAATAAATAATTAAAATGATTAATATATATATATATATATATGTTTAATTTGCTGTGCAATTAAATTATTTAATAATTTTTTTTATGTATAATTAAAAATCAAATATGCTAAAGAAATTTAATAATGGCAAAAGTAGATGAAATTGAACTTATGGATTTTTTTATCCATGCATGTGTAATGAAAGTACAATCTTGTACTCAAGGAATGTATTTAAGAATATTAGGGAATGAGGTGTCAGGTTGAAAAAGTTACCACATGTAAAATACATTTCTTGCATACTTTCCTACAAATTTCAATATGTAAAATTTTATACACAATATACAAAAGTTGGCAAGAAATATCTCATTTGCCTCCATGAGTTAGCAATATTTGAAAAACTAAAATTTCTTCTTTTTCTTCAATACATTTAGTCATTGTTATTCTTAAGTATAGCCATACTTAAAGGAAAAAATATGATTTTGCCTTCGAAAAAGCTATTTTAGTGAAAAAGAAAAGTGCAATAGTTTAAAAGCAATGATTTTACTGACAATTTAAATGGGGGAAGGGGGGGGGGGGGGAATGATTCATCAAATGCAAGACCTTGCAAAATAGTTTAATAATTTAAACATAATTGTTTAATAATTTAAAAAATAATAAGTATCCAATTACTATTTGTATATATTTGGTATTCTGGAATCTACAAATTTAATTATTATCAGTGAATAAATCAGGAATTTTTTCAACGAAAAGCAAAAAAGAAGTTTTTGAGATGGAAAAAAAAGATTAAGACTGAGACTTCAATTTTCAGCAGAAAATATAGCAGTATGGTACATCAGCGGTTCCGAAGCTGTGGTCCAGAGGGTTCTTCAGGGGATCCATAAAGGCCCTGTGTTCAATATAAAAACTTTCATTTTCTGAAATCGGTGACTAATCTAGTGAATAAAATAAAAGGCAATATAGTAAAACCTGTGAACATGGAATCAGGATAAAATTATTTTTTAGACAGATTTCTGTCTTCACAGGTACATTTGTCCGGTGTTTTTCTCATTGGGACCATGGAATTTTTTCGTTTAAGACAGAATTCCGCTACGTTAGAGACATGTTCTATCTTCATATGTTTTACTGCACTAAGAATTTTGTCAAAAAATGTAATACAATTAATTTGCTTATACAGTCGGACCCTGATTTAATGAATTCATCAGGACTAAAATTTTTATTCGTTAAATCGGGGTTCTGTGTAAGGCTCTCTCTCGGAAAAATATAATTCTCAATTTACTATGATTTATATCTTGTATGATTTATTTTTATTTTTGTCTAAATTATTTTTACACGGAGCTCTTGAATCCTAGAGGCCTGATGTATGTGCATCATATAAGACATTTGTGTACCAATTTCAGTACTACAGTAAGATAATATTGTTGCATGTTTTGAGTCAGGTAAATAATGTTGTCCTTCACTTGACCATCCTCTGAGGTGCACTTCTGCTTACTGAAAGGTTAGAGAAACCTGTTCTAAAGAATCAGTATATCCAGTCTTAAATCCTGGGAATCTGTGAAAAAGGGTCTATAGTAAATAAAAAATTAAAAACTGCTGTGATAGATCATATCATCAGATCTAACTGGAAATTTTCACACTAAAAAAATAAATTTGATGTAATTTAAAATGTTTAGACACAAAAATGTTGCAGTTGGGTAATTTTTTTCTAATCATGATTAGAATACAATACAGCAAAAAGTATTCAAAAAAGAAAAATCATGCATCAAGCATAGATTATGAAACACTTTCAGAATACTTTTACAAAACTTCGCTATTTAATAAGGCAAATAAAATACCTAAGTAATTATTTTAGAAAATGCATAAAACATTTGAAAACCAGATTTCAGCAATTACCACCCATAGACGGAAAGTACTCCAATTCTTTGATACATTTTGTCATTGACTTCTTAGTATAACCATACTTAAAGGAAAAAATATGATATTGCCATCGAAAAAAGCTATTTTAGTGAAAAAGAAAAATGCAATAGTTTTTAAGCAGTAATTTTACTGACAATTTAAATGGGGGGAAAAAAGGATTCGCCAAATGCAAGACATTGCAAAGGGCAGTATTGTCTGCTAATAAATGAATATAATAAATTTTTACAACTGGGCCACCTCTGATTTCTAATGAAAATATTTGCAATACTTAATCTCAAATATCTGCAATTAAATAAGGCGAAAACTTCCGTTTAAAAATAGTGCTGGTTAAAAATCATATCAGCATCATTACTAATGAGAATATTATGACAATGCTGAGAGACCAAAATGATATGAGAAAAAAACCAAAAAGTTTTTTTTTTTTTTTTTTTTTTTTTTTTTAAAGTAGATAGTAAAATAAAAATGTGAACAGCTGAAGTGCATAGATTTGTAGTAATCGAGAATGGATAAAAGCCAGAAGGTATCTTATAATTTCCATTTCTTATATTTATCATAAAAAGTTATTGTTACCCAATATGAAATCATACTGTCAATTTGAATACATTCACTTAGTTTTAATAAAATGACACAAATTAATCATATACATGATTTTGGATAGCAAAAGATAAATCATTTTGATGGAAAAGATTAATTTATTGAAATAAATATATTTCGATGCATAATATAAGTTCAGTGAAGGCATGATATATTTAACTGTGTATTGAAAAATTAAAAATATTGTTTGAATGTGTAAATACACTTTAGAAGACAAAACAAAAGTAATTTTACTTGAATTTTTAAACGAACCTTTTAAAGTCACACAAATTTTGATACATCTTTTAAAGTCTAAATTTTATATATTAAAGCTTATGTCATTTTCTTTTATAACAATAAATAAAATTAATTTAAAAAAATAACTGTGTTCAGGTGAAGGACACTTAACTAAAATAGTTTCTTTAAAGGTCTTACAGAATTAAAAGTAAAGTTAAATAAGTTTTATTAGCAATAATATTAAAAAATATTTATATACTCTCAATATTTTGAATATATATATACTTTTAAAATATTAAAAGCACAATAAATTTGACTGAAAAAGGTTTTACTTTTTATTAATTTTTATCCTTCCCTATAGGAACCCACATAACACAGATTCATCCAATTTTGGTTTAAAGTACGTAATTTGGACTTATGGACGTGTCCAATTTTCGTCCAAAAGTAGTCTGTACTTCATCTAAATCTCATCAATTTACGTTCAAATGTCACCACCTTTTACGTAATAAGTACGTCTTTTAGACGAGAAAGTGAACGTAAAATGAAAATAAGATGGACATAATACGGACGTCCAAAATTTGTTCATATTATGTCCAAAATGTGTTCATATTACGTCCATTTTATGTCTTTCAGACGAGAAAATGAACATAAAATGGACGTAATATGAACAAATTTTGGACGTCCGTATTATGTCCATTTTATGTTCATTTTACGTTTATTTTCTCGTCTAAAAGACGTACTTATTACGTAAAAGGTGGTGACATTTGAACGTAAATTGATGAGATTTAGATGAAGTACAGACTACTTTTGGACGAAAATTGGACACGTCCATACGTCCAAATTACGTACTTTAAACCAAAATTGGACGAATCTGTGTTATGTGGGAAACTGTCGCCAAACTGTAACGCGAAATAAACGGGAGAACGTTGTAATTAATACGCGCAAATGTTGAATTAAAAACCACTTGACGACATAACAAACACGTATAATGCTTCCGACATCAAGTACATGGGACTGCATTTTTGGCATTTATTCATACAGTTTGGCGATAGTATTTTGTTATGAAAAGTGGACGATGTGATAATAGAGAAATACCTAAGTTTTTTATACCAAGTTTGAAAATTTATCTTTTTTTGACATTTAAAAAAAATAACAGAAAAAACATTACAAATTTGCCCATTTGCTCAGCGGTCAAAGGATTAAGTAAATATTAATGATTAAGCGGAACTGGTTCTAGTTATGAAGTAATATTATTTTGCTCAAAAACCCCCAACAAAAAAAGAATTACAAAGAATAAGTAATCGTCTTTAAATATACAAAAAACAATGTGATTAATGACCAGGATTTTTTTACATATAACATTTTTTATATACAAAAAAAAACAGAAATAACCTCATTCATTTCACCAGATGTCAAAAATAGTTTTTTTTCCACATTCCTGGGCAAAGCACTAAATCCATAAAATCACCAATTTGTGACAAATTATGAGTTTCTTATGAATCGCCAATGAACGGACATGCAAACTGGTAAAAAATGAATGTAATAAATTAAAACATTCAAGATTTGTATACATACAAACAATGTAAATATTAATATTGCTACATGATACATTGTTTGTATATATACTTGTTTGTATACATACAAACAAATATAATGTAAACATTATTATTCAAATATTAAGAGTTTGCAAATCAAAACATTCTAAAGATTTGTATACATACAAACAATATAATGCATACATACTCTTTACAAATAAAATAGCACACTTATGTAATGACAAAACTTTTAAATCGAATAGAGATAATATATTTCTGTTAAAAAATAATGCTAAAGTTCAGACTTATATATATTATACATTCACAGAAAGCTAGTCACATTCCTGCATATTTATTAAATATTTAGTTGCTAAATACAGAAATAATATTTTATAATTTATATTCAGACGCTCGGATTCGCTTTTTTTGAACATATAATAATAAAAATATTACTACCGTGCGTACTGTCTTTTGACATTATATTTACATAATAGTTTTAATTAGCAATCGGAACACCATAAGATTCATACCCGATCATAAACGGAATATAAGTGGTCCAATTTTGTATTACATGTTCTACTATATTTTTATTTACGATTGAATAATTATTTTCTGTACTATATAAACAAAATGATTTGATTTCGCGAACGTTAAATGAACCTAAATTCATGTTACACAGTAAATCCGAAATGGATACCTAAGTATTCATACAAATTACAATAAATACAACAATAAATAAAATAAATACCTTCTAAACACTCCACAGTTTTTTATATAAATATCTTCCTAGGTTTAACACAACGTGAAAGAAGCCATCAAAACAACATGATTTGATCTTGATCCCAAATACGTTTGGAGACAGGAATAGACCCTCGCCTCATTGGCCGGTCCTTTTTTGACGCATGCGTACTCGGTCGAAATTCGATGGAAATTTGACAAAATTACCAAACTGCTTTAAATAGATGGATTTTATGGGGGTTCTTTTCTCTAATCAAGTGCAAGCAATAAATAAAATAACTGTTTCGCCATCATTAAAATTGCAACTTTTCTCTCATTATTATTCACACAGATTTCAAACAATTGGCACTTGATGCTTAAATAAATGTTTTTCAGTTTATGATGTTATTTATTATTAAGTAAATGTTGTTTTTTTTTGTATTTTAAAATATGAAATTTACTTTTGTTTTACTTTTTTGGATATGTTTGTGTTTTGTTCATTCATGAAAGCATTTCAACCAAAGACTGCAGTCAAAATAGAAATATATTCTGTTGTTGACATTCATACCCGGGTAGTATAGAAGTGCCCATATTTGTATTTAATGTTTACCAATAATTTCTAATGCTAATTTTATGTATGCAGTTTTAACATTGGAGGTGCTCTTTGATATATTATGACTTATAGACTCTAATTATTAGATAGTAATTTCAATTATATTCATTCAGTTTTATACTGAATCCTTGAAATAACCTGTATAGATTGTTTGTTTTGAATTTGTGTGTATAGGAGTTGATTGGTATTTCATTTTTCCAAGCTTAAATAAATTTTGATTCATGTATTTCGGCGTGAATGCCAGGTAAATGTGTCCTGAAATTGTCCTGAAATATTGAAAAAAGTATGTCCTGAAATATTACCAAGGTCAGTACTACCCCTGGAATTATTATTTTTATATTTTGGACTATATATACAAGGAAACCCAGGTTAAACAGGCCCAGTATACTGTCCAGTGTACAGCATATATGAAAACTGTTTTTAATTGAAATCTCTAGTTTATATTTAGTATGTATATAGTCCCTTCTCTGGGTTTTTGGGGTTTGTGAAACCCGAGGTAATGCAAAAATTGGAAATTTCTGCTCGTTTTGGAGTCCGCAGAATCCAAAATATCGTAATAGAAAAGTTTCCATTTTTTTCTTGTTTCCGTCAGATTTTTCAGGTCTGTGGGACTAGGAGTGATGCTGAAATTTTAAATTTTCTCTCCTTTTTTTCGTGTGCATAGCCCCCCCCCCCCTAAAAAAAAGTAAAATTGTAATTCTTTTACTGCGTCTGCAGTACTCAAAATAATGATGAAATAGTGAAATTTCTGTTATCTTTCTCCTTTCGATATTCAGTTCTTGCCGACCCGAAATAAAGCCAAATTATAAAATTTATGCAGGAAATAAAAAATTTCATTTTTTATTTTTCTTCCCTTAGATCGGAATTTTTCGGGTCTGTAATACACACAATAACTCCAAAATTTCAACATTTTGCTTTTTTTTTTTTTTTCTAAGTCAGCGGGATCTGAAATAGTAAAATTTCCATTTCTTTAGATTTCTCGGGTGTGCAGGACCCAAAATTGTACAATTAATAATGCTGATGAAGATATAAAATTTTTTCCCCTTTTTTACGGATCCGTGAGAACAGAATTAATTTTAAAATAGCAAAACTTTCACTTTTATTTTTCTTGCACTTCCTCGTAATTTTTCGGGTTCTAGAGAACCCAAATGGTGCTTAAATTGTAAAATTTTTGCTTCCTGTTTTTTTGGGTCTGCAGGAATAAATATAAACCGAAATTAAACATCCTTTCACTCATATTTTGGTATAATATATGTTTGATTTGGCATAACATATTTTGGTTATCGTCTTAAAATGATATACCAACATATTATATGTTGTTTGGATTCTTCTGATAGATCTTTGTGTGCGTATGTATTATTAATCCTCTTAATATTATCTAAAACTTTTATATTGACAAGTTTTTTATAGGACCAACCCTTATAGCAAAAAAAAAAAAAAATCCCTGCCGGCTCCGCCTACAAACAAGTTAGATTTCGAAATGGGCAGTCCCAACTGCGGCATCATGGCAGAAAAGCCATTTCTTCTGCAATTCCCAACAAACAGGCGCTCCACGGTCTGCGTCTTTGAAATCTACCTGTGTCTGTAGCCCGAGTTGTCAGGGATTTTAGGTAGATTTCGTAAGAAATACTACCTATTACATTCGCACCTAAGTTGGAATTTTTGAAAAAATTTTGCAGATCTACACCGATCGTGACTCCCAGAACCCCAGTTCAAAACTTTATATCTATCTATCTATCTATCTATCTATGTCACTTTTTTATGGACACGATGACTGCAATAATTCTGCACAGATCTCTTCGAAACTGATACATAAAATCTCGGTCAAGTTTGTTAATGCGCAAAATCGAACCAAGGGGGGGAGGGTGGGTGGGGGCTTTTTGTGAAAACAGAAAAAAACCCATAATTTCTTAATTATGATACGTATCGAATCCGTTTAAAGTTATTATTACTTACTTCTAGGAGAAGGGCCAAAAATGTATGTATGACAGATTTTTTATATAATTAAAAATGGTTCCAAGGGGGGGAAAAAGGGGGGTGTTTTAGAAGAAAAAAATTCATAACTTCGTCAATTCACATCATATCAAATCCGCTTAACTTTATTATAAATCCTCTTAATATTATTTAAAACTTTTATATTGACAAGTTTTTTATAGGACCAACCCTTGTAGAAAAAAAAATTAAAAACAAAAAAAAATCCCTGCCGGCTCCGCCTGCAAACAAGTTATTTTTCGAAGTAGGCGGTTCTAACTCCCGCATCTTTTCGAAACTGATACATAAAATCAAGGGGCATAAAATCTCGGTCAAGTTCGTTAATGGGCAAATTCGAACCAGGGGGGGGGGGTGGCTTTTTGTGAAAACAGAAAAAACCGCATAATTTCTTAATTATGCTACGTATCGAATCTGTTTAAAGTTATTATTACTTCTAGGAAAAGAGCTGAAAATTTATGTATGACAGATTTTTGATATCATTAAAAATGTCCCCAAGGGGGGGGGGAATAGAGGTTTCAGAAGAAAAAAAATTCATAACTTCGTCAATTCCCAAGATATCAAATCTGCTTAGATTTGTTGTAAATCTATTTAAAATTATCTACAACTTTTATCTTGACAAGTTTTTTATAGGACCAACTCCTACGGCAAAAAAAAAAATCTCTGCTGGCTCCGCCTACAAGCAGACATGAAAACAAAAAAAACCCATAACTTCTTAATTTTTATAAATATAGAATCCGTTTAAAGTTATTATTACTTCTAGGAAAAGGGCCAAAAATTTATGTATGACAGATTTTTGATTTCATTAAAAAAGCCCCCAAGAAGGGGGGGGGGGGCGAAATAGGGGTTTCAGAAGAAAAAAATTCATAACTTCGTCAATTCCCAACATATCAAATCTGCTTACATTTATTATAAATCTTCTTAATATTATCTACAATTTTTATATTGACAAGTTTTTTATAAAACCAACTCTTACAGTAAAAAAAATAAAAACAAAAAAATCCCTGCTGGCTCTGCCAACAGGCAGAGGTATATTTTGAAGTGGGTGGTCCCAACTGCCACATCATGGCAAATAGGTCTTTCTTCTGCTATTCCCAATTAACAGGTGCCCCATGGTCTGCGTCTTCGAAATCTACCTGTGCCTGTAGGCCGAGCCATCAGGGATTTTTTTTTTTTTTTTTTGGTTGGGGGGAGGGAAGTAAATTAGATAATTATTTAATTATTGTTGAAAATTATTAAATTACTACGGAAAAAAAAATTAAAGGCTTTAAAGTATGTACTGGTGGGGGAGGGAGAATAATTTAGATTATTTTAATATTGTTACAAAAAAATCATCAATATCTACAATTGTTTTTGACCCTCCAATTTTTCCAGATTTTCTTGTTAGAAGGTTAGGTATACAAACTTCTGAGATGATTATTCCAATCAATTCCAATTGCTTTTTTTCTCCATTTTATTGATGTTGATTCATCAGACCAGGTATATAAATGAACTTTAATGCAGTTACAAATGTTAATTTGGAGCCATCCAACTAACTTCCTTTTCTAATGGATATTCTTTTATCATAGTTTTTCACATTAGACTGTCACTGTTCATCAGTTTGTAGTAAGTCTCATAACATGCCCATCAATACACACTTTTTTCATGGCAGAATTCCATATTTTTGAAAATAGGTTATTGCCCCATTTTCTTTAGATGGCTGATCACAGATCTGTATCATTTTTTCTCAAAATGCAAGAGAAAGCATGGAAATAGAAGTTAACTAATATTATTCATTAGAAACACTAAACTGACTTATCCTCAAAATAAACAAAAATGGAAAATGTATATCACGTGCTAGCTTTGTAAAATCAAACATTATTTTACCCTTTCCTTATTTTGGAGTTAAATCTAACAATTCTTAATTAATTTTTCTTAAATATCATTTTGGTTTGTGGATAAATGTTTGTGACATCAGTTAAAATTGATAGATTCTATGCATCGCAATATTTTTGCAGTGTTTGTCTGTTTTATTATCATGACATAATTGTTATTTTAATTAATGAAAGAACTAAAAAATTAGTAAAACATCATTAAAAATACAGAGAAAACATCGAATTAAAAATCTCTTGATGACATAACAAACATGTGTAAACTTTCTTTTTTCCTATGAAAAATGGTCGATAGGATAATAGACAAATACCAATTATCTTTATTCGAAGTTCATCCCTATTGTCATTACCGTGATGCACAGTAATTTTTTATTCAGCTCCCCACTAGATGCTGTTTTGATACGACAGTATTCTTACCTTGTACAGTACCACAAGATCTAACAAGCAGTAATGTCTATTTTTGATTAACTATGCAAGAACTTGTAGTGTGATTTTTTTTTTTTAAATATAAACTTTTACTAAGTATTAGACTATTATTATTACTATTAAGTATTTACTATGTATTAGAGTATTGTTGTAAAAGAAACTATGAAAATTTCATTATGTTAACGCTAATCTGGAAATTTGAGGCTAACATGGAAATATCAGGAAATTTTAATATAAGATATTTGTGACCACTCTGTATGTACTTACTGGCTACTAAAAAATTATTCTCACTAGCCAGTAACTGGCAACTAAAAAAAAACAACCTACCAGCCAGTGGCTGCTAAGCAAAATTCCTTATTTTGATATTTAGAGTCAGCACTAAAGTAAAATGAGATTATAACTGCAAAAAACTTGTGGTGCACATGAAGAAAATATTTTCCTGAACTCCAAAAAAACATATTTAGAAACAACGAACTAACTGATTCTTGCAATTTGCTGAAATTAGTACTTTGCATTTTAAAGTCGACCTACATTTCTCATGTAATAGAAAAAATGAATCAATGTCCTTTTAAACATTGGACATGGATTTAAAATTTCAATGCATAGAACCTAGTTCAAACAAAGAAAATACTGAGGATTCTGGTTTTGGATTTCTTTCGTTCGTATTTTGGTTAAAACAGTTCTGCTCAGAAATAGATATTGAAAATTAGGGGTGCAACAGATATCCGACAAACATACTGTTTCCGGCTGATCCGGCCATGATCTGATATTTTTCAAAGTTATAAAAGTTACTCTTGTGCTGCCTGTCACAAGGGTACATTGTGAAAAAACTTTCAGTTTAACTACCTAATTGTTAAGGGTCCATAACATTTGGTGAAAGTTGAAAAATAGGTGCTGTGTATATATATAAAGCTGACTTTCTTCCTTTTTTAAAAATAAAAATTTTGTATAATTATTCTGAGTTGTTGATTTAAAATTTTTCAATGTTTAGTCATTATTAATATAATTCATTAATTGTACGTAAAATAATAGTGGGGTTTACAGATATTTTTTCCCCCTTCCAAACATTTCAACTCTCCTCCATTTATAAATGTTGGGAGGGAGACCTCCTAAGAAAAACTGAATTTCAAGCCCTGGGTTATCCACAAAAGAGTGGAAGGAGTCAATGCAATTGTTTTAAATTAGTATGTCCGTGCCTGCTTTCTGTGTTGAAATTTCTAGGCCTAAGTATAAAAGCCCATTTACATATTTAATTGTGCATAAAATACTGTTTATTATTATTGAAACAATTTTTTTGAAAGAAACTGTTCTCTTTTGATTTTGAAAAAAAATTCTTCTACGTAAGTTCACTAATTTTTAAATTAATAGTGAACAACGCAATGATTACATTAACAAAAATAATGTATGACTATTTCAGTGATATGTTTGTTGTCTTTATCAAATATAATTTAAACACAGTTTTTTTTTTAACAGTTGGCGTAAAGGCGCCCAGAAAAATAGCTGCCCTGACCGGGAAAGATCCTAATGTAAAAAGTAGGTAGTATTTTTTATTGTATTTTTTTTAATTTGTTTGTATGACTTATTCTGTGCCTACTTAACCCTTTATATCCTGAATTAATTTTCCAGCTACTTTTTAATTGTATTTTTGCATCATTGGATAAGTTTTGGTGCAGAATAAACATCAGAATGAGGAAAATAATTTTTATAGTGTTTTAGTGGTTAATTATGCAATTGTAACCACCATAAATTTTTTACCCTATGATATAAAATTGTTGGAAACAGTTCAGAAATGGATTTCATCTGTTCCGCCGTTTGTGATATATGCGACCCGTTTGTGATATATGCATTCGTTTCATCGGCTGCCAACAGGTGTCGCCACTACCAGAAATGGAACTTCCTCAAAACCCCACAAGATAGCAGCACTACAGATCTACAGAGAGATAATCACTAAATGTGCATTTTAAAGAAAGTAAAAACTGTTTAATCAGCAATAAACCCTTTGTGAAATGTGCGACGGACTAATTCCGTGAGAGAACATTCAAGAGCCCCTTTTATTAGTTAGTTGACGCTGAAACTTCGTGTCAGAACGACATAAACAATTCGCTCGTCCAATATTAGTAAAAACTGCGTTCTGGAAGCAATACGCTCCGGAACTTTGACGAAGCATAACCTTTTATGGATCTAAATTACCTTTACTTTTTATATTATAAGAATGTATCGTATTTAATCAAGTTTTTGTGTAGTTTTTCAGATATAAAGTGTGTACTTAAGAAGTAACCACGTGTTGTGTTTTTACAAAGAATTCACGCTCCACTTAATAAAAATAAATTCACATATTCTCAGAGCAAGCATAATTAGCTGCGTCACGAATAAGGATTACACCTTATAACAGGTAAGCAAAGCTTACATATTTTATTCGAATAATTGAGAAGTAATTGTATTATTTATCTGGTCATTTTAATCAAGTAAATATAACTCACGTCCTTTCAGATTATCTAGACTGAGTAAGAGGAGAAAAAAAAACGACCAGAAAAAAATAATAATATAAAGCATTGTATTATAAATATTGAATAAGTATTATATAACAGAATTTTTATTACATATACTGGTATTATTTTCTGAGATACATTATTGATATTATTTTTTCTTGGTGCATATAACATATAATTATTGTTATTGATCATTGATAATGCAAAAGTAAATAATAAACATTGAATAGAATATATGATGAACAAAACGGTAGATAATTAACCTAAATGAATATTGAAGTATTATATAGGTCACTATGTTGTGATATATATGTATAGACTAATGATAAATATAAATAACTGAAAAATATATATACACATTTATATAACGTAGCATTCAACATTTAATTATGGCTACTTCGTCCGCGAAGGATATATCGCTTGTCGAAAAGCTGAATGACAGTAATTACGAACTATGGGCCTTCAAACTAGAAATGCTGTTAATTAGGGAAGATTTATTTAAATATGTTACCCAAAACCCACCTGCAACTCCCGACGATGCATGGAAGGAAAACTAGGGCAACAATAAATCTTTCGATAGATGACAGCCAAATCTGTCATATAAAGCACTTAAAAACCGCCAAAGAAATCTGGGACACGTTGAAGAAGGTGCATCAAAGATCCACCTTATCGTCTAAATTGTTTCTCCTCCGAATATTATACTCACAAAAATTAAGCGACGGAGGAGACATGAACCGCCACATCAACGAAATTCTAACAATAAAGGATAAATTGTACGCCATTGGCGAAGAAATTCCGGAGACTCATATCGTAGCACTTTTATTGTGCAGTCTCCCTAGATCATATGATCCTCTCATCATAGGCCTCGAAGCTAGGGATGAAAGCGATCTCACTTTAGAGTTTGTTAAGACAAAACTACTAGATGAATTCAAGCACCGGGCTGAAAATAAACAATCCAACACAAATGCACGCGAAACCGCGTATAGAGTATCCAACAGACAGAACAAAAACAGAAAATATTGCGGATTCTGCAAACGACAAAACCACACAACATCAGAATGCTACCATTTGAAAAATAAAAACCAACACTGCAATAACACAAGACCTGACTGGAACAAATATAAAACTATTAATAACTCCAGTAACTATAGAAACAACACTATTAGTCACAAAAATGCCCAGAACAATCCCAAGGAAACATCCAACTATTGCTTCAATAACAAAATTGAAGGTGATCAAGATTTAGATAGCTCGGTTCCCCCCGGCGACGACAAAACATCAGAAGATAAAATCGAATCCATCTCTGTAAACAGGGCGCAAACACCAAATGAAGAAAAATATATAATTGACTCTGGATGTACTAGGCATGTCGTAATGTCAAAGCACAATTTTGAAAATTTTACGCCAGGAAACTTCGGGGATATTACAATAGCGAACGGAAAGCGGCTATGCTCACAAGGTCTGGGAGACGTGAACATTAAAATAGATTCACAAATTCCATTACACTTAAAAGCGCACTATACTGTCCCGAATTGCAGAACAATCTGCTATCGGTAAAAAGGGCCACCGAAAATGACATCAAAGTAATATTTGAAAAACAGAAATGCTCGTTCGTGAAGGATAACCACACAATTTTTACAGCTAGGTTAAATGACAATTTATATGAATTACAACCCAAAGACGATTACGGATATAACGCGCAAATTCAAACATCTTGCAGCGATAAAAAACTGCATATCCATTTGGCACAGAAGGCTGGGACACAAAAATTTTGAAGCGTTAAAACATCTCGCGAAACACAAACTAGCTGAGGGCATAGAAATACACAATTGTAAACATGAAACTGTTCGTACAAAATGCGTCGAGGGAAAGCTATCGATTGCACCCTACCCCAAAACCGCTTCTAATAGATCAAAGGAAACATTAGATCTGGTACATACAGATATCTGCGGAAAAATGCATACACAAACACTCAGCGGAAAGAAATACTTTATAACTTTCACTGATGACTACTGTCGGTTTACAATGATTTATTTGATTTCGCATAAATCAGAGGCAATAACGAGACTCAAAGAATTCATAGCCTAACGAAGAATAAATTCGGAAAAAGTATAAAAGCAATCAGATCCGATAACGCAAAGGAGTATCTAGGAGATAGTTTTGAGAATTACCTATCAGAAAACGGTATAGAACACCAGTTGAGCGTCCCGTACTGCAGCCAGCAGAATGGTGTTGCCGAACGCAAAAATAGGACTATAGTTGAGATGGCGCGCACAATGTTATCTGACGCGAACTTACCGAACCAATTTTGGGGCGAAGCCGTACTTACAGCAACATACCTGATAAATCGCTTGCCTGCCAAAGCAAACGAAAACAATAAGTCACCTTATGAGCTGTGGAATGATAGAAAACCCGATTTATCGAACGTACGGACTTTCGGATGTAAGGCATACGCCTATGTCGAAGAATCGAAGAGATCCAAATTTGACAAAAAGGCCGTTGAAGGCATTCTATTGGGTTACGATAATCGTAGTAAAGGGTATAGAATATACACAGGGGGAAACAACGTGATAATATCGCGAACCGTAAAATTCCTTGAGAACGGAGCAAGCGAAATTGATATAGTCCGTAGATCAGGAAATGGCGGTTGGACCTCCCTCTCCGGAACTGAGTCCATTTCGAGGAAGGCAGGATGGGGTTGGGGGGAAGGGTTGCTTTAGGACAAAAAAAAATCGCCAAGTAATACCTCTCCCGATATTCCCATGCGCTCGTTTCGCCAGACCTGTTTTTTCTTTGATCAATAAACAGCGTATTGCGTTTCTCTCTTAATTATTATTATTATTATTAAACTGTTGTTTTCACAACAAACTGTTATTTTTATATAACAAACTAATTGTTATTTACGTTACAATCTGCAATGGCTCCGAAAGGAAAAACAATTCCTTCGAAAGAAAGGATGATTGTGAATAAAGTCACAAAGTTTTTTGAAAAAGAAGCAAACGCCCAGAAACTTTTGTTTCCTCTATCGCAAGCACAAAAGCGGTTGGATAATCCAAAAATTCTATTTGAAGTCGAAGCCCACAAAAAAATTTTCTTGACCCAACCCGAAATCTTAATTAAAAGAAAATTACCCCCCCCCCTTTTTTTAACGTAACTATGGAATAATAGTCAGCAATTATATGTCTAAAATCAGTTTTATCATTTATTAAAAATAAATAAATAAATAAATAAATACTCATTCATATTCAAATGCTATACAGGTTTGAATTTGAAAAAAATATTCTGAATTGCCTTTTGTAAAGTCGTGTACCCGAACCTGAAACAATTATATTTAACCAGACCCACAACGAAAAATAAATTAGTCCCGAACCATAGAAACTTAATGAAGCTCATAATTTGAAACCATAAATCTAGATAATACTTCTAATTTATCTTACAATGTATGTCATATTTTGCATATATTGTTATTCTACAAAAAAAACAAGTAATATAAAAACAATTTTTTAAGTCAACTCCTACTTTTTAATCATAAATATATAAAATAAACCCGTGCAGCATTCATGTCCCACGTTATCTTTATTGAACATTATTTTATAATCATCGTTGCGGTATTTTATTTTTTGTTGTCATCACAAATTTGAGATAAATCTTTCATTTCATTTATGAAACAATGGGAGAAGTTTTTTTCTCCCATGTAAAAATTAAAAGCAATTAATTAAATTTACTGAATGAATTAATATTTGAAAAAAACTGTATTAACATCAATTGTCATCCAGTACAAGTTTAAAAAAGTTTATTTGAACTTGAATGGATAAATAGAAAATATTTTATTAACGATTGAAAATTCCAACAAGATATATATAGAGAGAGTGTGAGCTAATAGTAGGAATTTAAAAAAAAAAAAAAAAAGAAAAAGAAAAAAAGGAAGAACGAAGAAAAAAAGATTAAATCTTGATATCTCAAATCTCTTTATATATTTTCCCCACTCTTCCGTTGAAAATCGGGATGTAAAAATTTATTATACTACGGGATTTGTTAGGCAAAGAACGTGTATATTTTTTTCATTAATATTCGGAATCTTTTAGTATTTATTTTTTAACTATAAAGTTAATTTACAAAAAAATGCTATTACAACAAAACTGAAATAAAATCTTACAAACTAAAAGAATTCATAAAAGTTACAGCTACATAATTAGAAAAAAATCCCTGACGGCTCGGCCTACAGGCACAGGTAGATTTTGAAGAAGCAGACTTTGGGGCTCCTGTTTGTTGGGAATTGCGGAAGAAATGACTTTTGGCCATGATACGGCAGTTGGAACCGCCCACTTTGAAACCTAACTTGCTTGCAGGCGAAACCGGCAGGGATTTTTTTTCTTTTCTTTTTTTTTCTTTTTTAATAAGGGTTGGTCCTATAAAAAACTTGCCAGTATGAAAGTTTTAGATAATATTGAGAGGATTTATAATAAATTTAAGCAGATTTGATATCTTGTAAATTGACGAAGTTAAGATTTTTCACCTCTAACACCCCCTCCCCCTTCGGGCCATTTTTAATGATATCAAAAATTTGTTCTACATAAATTTTCGGCCCTTTTCCTAGAAGTAATAATAACTTTAAACGGATTCGATACGTATCCTAATTAAGAAATTATGGGTTTTTTTTCTGTTTTCACAAAAAGCACCCCTCCACCCCTTGGTTCGATTTTGCCCATTAATGAACTTGACTGAGATTTTATGCCCCTTGATTTTATGTATCCGTTTGGAAGAAATTTGTGCAGAATTATTGACGTTATCGTGTCCATAAAAAAGGTGACATAAATAGATAGATAAAGTTTTGAAATGGGGGTGCGGTTTTGGGTTCTGGGAGTCATGATCGGCGTAGATGTGCAAAAATTTTTCAAAAATTCCAACTTAGGGGAGAATGTAATAGGTAGTATTTCTTACGAAATCTACTTAAAAACAGCCCCGCTAGCAAAAGGGAGAAAACGGCGACAAAGCTTTAAATATGGCAAACTACACTTTCCCGCGTTAACAGTTTGACCGTTCCGGAGCTATTGGACTCGTCCGCTTCTACATCATGAATGATTGACAGGCGCCATCTCCTGAACGACGAACATTAAAAACATAAATGATTCAAAGACACCTACTGAAACCGTGGAGATTGAACTAAGTAATGATGAACAAAATCAAAACGACACCCCACAGCAAAGTACCGCTGAACCGCGAAGGTCACTAAGAAGTAACAGAGGTGTCCCCCCTGACCGCTACGGGATAAGCGCGAATATCTGTAAAATACAAGATCCGAAAAATTGGGAAGACATAAATAATATCAGGGATCCTGAAATAAAAAACAAATGGATAGAGGCCGCAAATGAAGAAATTACGTCGTTAAAGAAGAATAACACTTGGGAATTGGTGAAACCAACACCAGGAAAACGTACAATAGGGTGTAAGTGGACATTTAAAACAAAATATAACGCACGCGGAGAGGTAGAGAGATATAAGGCACGACTTGTCGCGAAGGGCTACTCGCAAAAATACGGAAGCGATTACGATGAAACGTATGCACCGGTGGTAGCGCACACCACAATAAGAAGCTTCCTAAACGCCGCCGTGTATAAAAATTTAAATATTACACACCTAGATGTAAAGACGGCATTCTTACATGCAGATTTAGACGAAGAAGTCCTAATGAAGCAACCCGAGGGATACGTTATAAAAGGGGAGGAAGATAAGGTGTGCAAGCTAAAGAAAGCAATATACGGGCTAAAACAGGTCGCAAGGGCCTGGTACATAAGAATTAACAAGTCATTAAGAAATTTAAATTTTAAGGAGTGCAATTCAGATCAGTGCTTATATAAGAGAAACGAAAACGGGGATATTTCCTATATAATCGTGTACGTGGACGATATTTTAGTCGCCGCAAGCGAAGAAAACACGCGCAATATATACGCGGAATTATCTAAGGAATACGAAATTAAGAATCTCGGCCGGGTATCGCAATTTCTCGGAATAAATATTAAAAGGCTAGACAACGGAAACCTTGAGCTAGACCAAGAGAATAAAATTGAGGAAATAACCGAAAAATTTAAATTGTCCAAATCAAAGCCCACATACACGCCCATGCGCACAGACTATTTCAATGCAGACCCAAACAGTGAAACACTAAGTGACAACAAACAATACAGACAGGCTGTAGGAGCGTTATTATACATAGCGACGTTAACCAGACCGGACATAGCTGCCACGGTAAACATCCATGGAAGAAGGAATGAACATCCCAGAAAAGCAGATTGGGAGGCGGTAGAAAAGGTAATAAGATACCTGCATACCACTAAGCACTTGAGGCTAACTGTAAACAAAAATAAGCCACCCGTACTAACTGCATATAGTGACTCAGATTGGGCAGGAGATAGAGAAGATCGGAAGTCCACAACTGGGAATGTGTTAAAATTAGGGAACAATCTCGTGTCCTGGACATCAAGAAAACAAAACTGTGTAGCGTTATCGACTGCAAAGGCAGAGTATATCTCTGTATCCAACGCCACGCAAGAAATTCAATGGGTTCTCAATCTACTAAAAGACCTAGAATTGCATCAAACTTTACCAATCGTAATATACGAGGACAATATCGCATGTATAAAGTTGAGTGAAAATGAAAAACAACAATCCCGTGTGAAACACGTGGACATAAAGTACCACAACGTGAGACATTTAAAAGAAAGCGGGGTGATCACACTGGAATATTGCCCTTCGAAAAGGATGGTAGCTGACATCCTTACCAAGCCCATCCCCAAACCTCAATTTGAGCACTTGAGAACAGAACTTCAACTTACACCACCACAGGGCTCAGATGAAAAGGGGGGGTGTTGGAAACAGTTCAGAAATTGATTTCATCTGTTCCGCCGTCTGTGATATATGCGACCCGTTTGTGATATATGCATTCGTTTCATCGGCTGCCAACAGGTGTCGCCACTACCAGAAATGGAACTTCCTCAAAACCCCACAAGATAGCAGCACTACAGATCTACAGAGAGATAATCACTAAAATGTGCATTTTAAAGAAAGTAAAAACTGTTTAATCAGCAATAAACCCTTTGTGAAATGTGCGACGGACTAATTCCGTGAGAGAACATTCAAGAGCCCCTTTTATTAGTTAGTTGACGCTGAAACTTCGTGTCAGAACGACATAAACAATTCGCTCGTCCAATATTAGTAAAAACTGCGTTCTGGAAGCAATACGCTCCGGAACTTTGACGAAGCATAACCTTTTATAGATCTAAATTACCTTTACTTTTTATATTATAAGAATGTAACGTATTTAATCAAGTTTTTGTGTAGTTTTTCAGATATAAAGTGTGTACTTAAGAAGTAACCACGTGTTGTGTTTCTACAAAGAATTCACGCTCCACTTAATAAAAATAAATTCACATATTCTCAGAGCAAGCATAATTAGCTGCGTCACGAATAAGGATTACACCTTATAACAGGTAAGCAAAGCTTACATATTTTATTCGAATAATTGAGAAGTAATTGTATTATTTATCTGGTCATTTTAATCAAGTAAATATAACTCACGTCCTTTCAAAAATAAAATAGTAAATTTCAAATAGTAAACTTCAAATAAAATATAGGAAATGTTCACCTGTAGAGTATAGAAAACAATAGAAAATAATAGTACTAAATAACCGGTAATAAACCACTAACATACTCAAATGAAGAACAACATGCATGTCAATTCTATTGCAAAATGGATTTCAAATGTAGCATGGCAAATGTAAAATCCCTACAATGCAAAGAAAGAGGATATGTGCTTGAATTTGCCATCTCCTACCTGCTGTCAGAAATACTCTTTGTGCCATTGTGAACACCATTAGGAAAAACGGTCATATTACGAATATATAGGTGTTTTATTAACCCCTTGGGGACGAGCGACACGAATACGTGATGCATAAGATGCTCAGAAACCTTCTATTATTTCCACCAGTTATTTTTTTTTGTAAAGTTTTCCTTATCTAATCATAGTATTTTTGCGATTCAATTAGGTGAAAATTTCTCATTTGAAAAACCGGTGGTAACAGATTAAAAATGCTGTAAAAGACGCTCATCGCGATTGGTACTTACAAGTACCGTCAGGATAAAAAGGGTTAATGTAAACTAAGGAAATATTTTTATAAAAATAACAATAAAACACAGGTTATCTGCAACTATAATAAAGAAGGAAGTTTGTGTGTGTGTGTATCTGTTTCTCGGTTGTGTTCTGAAGCAACCACTGCAAACAGAGCAACAAAATTTGGTGAGAAGGTTCCTCTATGCATGTAGTTTGGCACCTCGAAGCCAGATTTTGGATTTTTTTATTAGATTTTTTAAATTTAATTTTTAATGCGATTATTAGTGTTTTTTCACATTTCGCTGCATTTTTTTCTTTATTACAGACATGTTACTTTTCCGCGGAAACGCGGAATTCCGCTTTTTCGGCACTGAATTTTATCATTCCTGAGATCAATGCAAATATGCATTAAAATTTGACTTTTTTTTGGGGGGGGGGGGGGCAAGCGGACGAAATACATCCAAAATGTGAGAATGAGCTCCGTATTCGTACGCCGTCAAGAAATTGAATTTGTTTTCTCTTTCACGTTTCCTCCCTTCCACTTACTTTCTGTTTCCCCTGCCAGACCTTCTCTTTCCCCTGCCTGATCGCGCGCACCAAAGCAAACAGCGTCAAAATGGGGCGGGGTCATGTGAGATCTCCGGGAGCAACGCCGCGATTCGACTTTCTCCTGCAGCTTCGATCGTCTCGAGTTCCGTCTGGCCGATTTTGGTGTTTGGTGAATGGAAAATTCCCTTTTGCAAATTGGCAACACTGTTAAGCGCGATCGGCGATCTTTCGTCAGTTACTTTTGACACAACACATGGAAGATGGAAAGTTTTTGTGGATTGTTGCTTCCATCGTGTTGATTTCTGTTTAGTTTTTTTTGGATGTTTTATTTTTAATTTTTGTGTAGTCTAGTGAATAGAATGGCGAATGTTATTACTGATATTGCAAAATCCCACGATATTGATAAGGAGGAAAGAAACAAATTTCGATGTGAATGGCTTACAAAAACAGTCACGGTAAAACTTGAAGAAAGTGTTTCTTACGTGATAGTTGGAGATACCATACAAAAAGTTGATGTGAGTGGCAAAACAATTTGTAGTCTTTGTTCTGATCTCCAGTATTACGGTAAAAGAGGATTTTCTGCAATATCCGACCACTTAAAGTCGAAAAAGCATGCAGAGAAAGTTTTTTTAAAAGATGACAACTATTCTTTGCCAAGTACTTTTTTCCTTTGTAATCCATCATCATCATCAGTCACAAATGCTGCTCCAACTAAAGTTAATGTCCCCATCTGTGACAGAATATCAAATTTAGAGGCTTTAATTTTAGGTGTTCTTGCAGAACATAATTTGCCATTTACCATGGCTCCTGTTCTAGTTGAAGTTGGCAAAACGCTAGCAGAACACAGGAAAACACTAAATCACCTCTCATTAAAAAGAAATTGTGCAGTCTACAAAATGAGATATGGTGTTGCAAAAACATTTTTTCAAGAAACTCTGTCAAATTTACAAAACATGAAGTTTTCCTTAAATATAGACGAATCCGCAAGTAATAACCATATTATAAATTACATATTTAAATTTGCATGACCAATTATATTATAACTTTATTGGTTGGGGGGGGGGGGTTGCGTGAGGGCATAAAAGTTCAGCTTTTTTGTTGGTGGGCTTGTACCATGTCTGTTATTAGTAATGGGAATCTAGTTCCAATCTTTTAGCACAATATAGTAAATTCTATCCTACTTTCAATAAAGTTTATGCGAAATTTGTACAGCAATTTTTGAATTTCTGGTGAATTTTTTCCTTCGACACTATGAAACTTTGCCAGAATGCTTGATTGGTTCGGTGGTTGTGCTTCCATTTCAGCTTCAGATACATTCAGAATCGTCAGGTTTTTTTCTCTTTTTAGCTTGGAGAAAGTTGATAATTCTTTACAGATAAAAAATCATGATTTTAAAAATGCGATTTTTAGTGTTTTTTGACGTTTCGCTGTGATTTACCCACATTACTAACCAGAATCCGGTTCCAAACTTTTAGCACAAGCGATCATCGTCAAAGGATCGTGGGAAAAGTGCAAATTTCATCAAAAGATTGCTAAGAAAAGTGCAAATTTTGTCAAAAGATCGCTGAAAAGCGCGAATTTCGTCAAAGAATCGTGTAAAAACCATAAATTTCACCAAAAATAGCAGAAAAATGCGAATTTTGCCAAAAGATCGTGCAAAAACGCTAATTTCGTCTAAGGATCGCACAAAAGAACGTGAATTTCATAAAAGGATCGTTAAAAAACACGAATTTCGTCAAAGGACTGCTGAAAAAACACAAATTTTGTTAAAGAATCGTTGAAAAAACGCAAACTTTGTTAAAGGATCGCGGAAAACCCACGAATTTCGTCAAAGAATAGCGAAAAAACCTGCGATTTTCGTCAAAGAATCGCGAAAAAACCTGCGATTTTCGTCAAAGAATCGTGCGCAAAAACTGCGATTTTCGTCAAAGATTTATGTGAAAACCGCGAATTTTGTCAAAGAAACGTGTGAAAAATGCGAATTTCGCCAAAAGATCGTGGGAAAAACGTGAATTTTGCCAAAAGATCACAGAAAAATGGGAATTTTGTCCGTGTAAAAAGTGCGAATTTCGTAAAAAGATCGTGGAAAAAAACGCGAATTTCGCCAAAGGATCACTGAAAAAAACTCGTATTTATTCAAATGATGGCTGAAAAAACGTGAATTTATTCAAACGATGGCTGAAAAAACATGAATTTCTTCAAACGATGGCTGAAAAAACGTGAATTTCTTCAAACGATGGCTGAAAGAACGTGAATTTGTTCAAACGATCACTGAAAAATGCTTATTTCGTCAAACGATCAGAGAAAAGTGCTAATTTCGTCAAAATATTGCTGTAAAACCACGAATTTCTTCAAAATTTACCGCATTGGGTTAAAAGATTGAAACCAGATTCTTTTTACTAATGTAAATTTGTCACGAAACGAAGAAAAAAAATATAATAATAATTAAAAGTCCAAAAACTTGCTTCAAGGTGCATAACCTCAAACATATAGATAACTTCCTGCCAAATCTTGTAGCTCTGTGCGCATCGCAGCAGTCTTTTCACAAAACAGCACACACAGACAAACATCTATATTTATTATTATAACAGTTTTTAATCTAAAAAATATACTGAACTATTTTTTGAAAAATCAGGTTATCCTGATCTGCAATAAAAAACAATTAGCACAGACCTGTCATGCGTTGTTAAATCAGCTTACTTGATCTAATGCAGGACTCGAATTCAGACATTTTTCTCTGGGAGAGATATCTAGTTCCACCAGGGAGGAGAATCTCAGAAAATTCACTGTTAAGTTCAGAAATTTGGCTTAGGAATGAATGGACAAAGCATTAATTGAATGGAAAGAATTATGTTTAATCAACCCCACCCGCAACAAAAAAAATTAGCAAAAACAAAAGTCTGCTACTTTGTGTGCTTATGCATATACACATACGTTCAATTGATTAGTATTTGTTCTCTTAAAATTTGCAGCAACCAACCAACCAACCTCCAGATTAATTTGAATCTTGTGTGCTACTATTTCTCATTTTCAAAGGTTGGCAGGTCTGCTGTTGAGCGCTGAAATAAAAAAGCAGGTCTTTTTTTTTAATAGAAATAAATTCATTTTCCGTTTCATTCATGAGTTTTAATTCATATCTTTAAAAGTTACTGGTCGATTTTTATGATTTTTTTTTTTTTTGTTGAATTTCCGATTTTTTTTTACACATTTTTGATATCATTAAAAAAAGTCCCAAGGGGGGGGGGAGAAAGGGGGGTGTTAGAAGAAAACAATTCTTAACTTCGTCGATTCCCAAGGTATCAAATCCGCTTAAATTTATTGTAAATCTCCTTAACCACTTCAATGGCTGCCCCAAGTCTAATCGGGGGTAATAACACTGTTTCCCTATCTACATGGCCGTTGAAGTGGTTAATATTATCTACAACTTTTATATTGATAAGTTTTTTGTAGGACCAACTCGTATGGCAAAAAAAAATTAAAAACAAAAAAATCCCTGCTGGCTCTGCTTACAAGCCGACGTGAAAACAGAAAAAAAACCCATAACTTCTTAATTTTTATACATATCGAACCCGTTTAAAGTTATTATTACTTCTAGGAAAAGTTAAATTAGTTAGTTAAAAATTTATGTATGACAGATTTTTGATTTCATTAAAAATGCCCCTAAAGAGGGGGGAGGGGGAATAGGGGTTTCGCAAGAAAAAAAATTGTCAATTCTCAAGATATCAAATCTGCTTAAATTTATTATAAATCTTCTTAATATTATCTACAACTTTTATACTGACAAGTTTTTTATAGGACCAACTCTTAACGGTAAAAAAAAATAAAACAAAAAAGTTTTGCAGGCTCCATCTACAGGCAGGGGTATATTTTGAAGTGGGTGGTCCCAACTGCCACATCATGGCAAATAGGTTTTTTTTCTGCAATTCCCAATAAACAGGTGCCCCACGGTCTGCGTCTTCGAAATCTACCTGTGTCTGTAGGCCGAGCTGTCAGGGATTTTTTTCTTTTTTGCATCCTTAGCAGGCCCACTCGAAATTGTTTTATCTGGCTGCAAGAGGTAAAAAAGGCCACTTTCATTCATATTGTAAACGTCCTCTGGTTTATACTCTAAAATCAGTGCACTCAATTTTTTACGACCATTTAACATATCTTTATCAGCACCTGCAGTCTCACCACTTCGTATGTACTGAGAGAATCGTCGTTGCTTTTTAAATCTGCTCAACCAGCAACAACTGTATTCGAAATTGTAAATAGCCTCAAACCAGAATGTCATATGCACATTTGCCGTCGCTTCGCTAGATCTCTCATTCGCTGGCTGTTTCATTGCTGGGGATTGGCAGAGAGAATGAAATAGCCTCGAACCCAAAATTCCATATGCACATTTTAATTTTAAAAAAAAATCTAAATTAAAATTTAAAAATCCGGCTCCTAGGTGCACTTTCCAGTGACAGCATCTACACATGACAAAAATTTCAGAGTCATAGGTGTTATAATTACGTTGATTGCCTTTCTTTTAGCCAGTCCTAAGTCTCGATAAAAGCTTGAAGGAAAAAATAATGCCATTTGGTTTTTCATAAAAAATTTCTGTGAAATTCCAGGTTTGCTTACAGTAACATATGGGATTGTGCATGGCACGCCCAGTGTATGCTGTCTATGGCAGTGGGGCCTCTAACATTACTTTCGTTTAAAATTAAAAAATCGTTTAATCTTGATTTCAGGTTCATTTAAGGTTGTTGGCACGGGCAACGCCGGGTGGGTAAAAGCTAGTGAGTTAAAATAAAGAGACAGGATATTCTACAGATTTAGCTGGAGAATTCTTCAGTGTTGCAATCAACGTCCGACCGAAACTTTGAAAGATTTTTCATTGCACGCCCTTTTTTTTTTCTAGAAATTGGCATAAAGTGGACGGAGAAGTTTTTTTTGGCATTGTTCGCACCTGAGAGAGGAGAGCCCCTTTCAGCCAATGGCGTGCCACGCTTTGTCCCCCCACTCCAGAAGTACATTGGGTCACATGACTTGCTGGTCGGAATCAGGACTTTCACTTGCTCAGCATGCAGTATTTTTCTTCTCCCAGTGACAGGTAGAATGGGTGGCAGGTGTTGAGAACAAAACGAATTCTTTGCTATTTAATAAAGTTTGAATTGAGCTTCAAAGCATCTAGACGCAGGAAAAGGAGGTACCCTTTGAAGTTCTAACAAAAAATTTTAAAAAGAAAGATATGCAAAGAAAATACAGCAATTTCTAGAATTTATTTTATTTTATTTTTTTTTGGTATATCGAGTTGGCGCTTTAACTGATGAATTACATTGAAATTCCTATTTTGCAGATTTTTTCATAGACACAACTGGCAGTTAAACGGAATTGGCACTATTTCGAGATGGCACTAAATCGGGGTTTGGCTGTATTTCCACAACTGTCTCTCCAAATGTTCTTATCACTCATTCATAAGTGTTTATGGCTTTGTATTTATTCAAACATTTTGAAATGGTTTTTTAATTAAATACATTTTTGTTTCTACTTACTGTTTAGCCATATTAATCTTTTAAACCTCCAGGCTTTTCCTTTCTCCTCTGTTCACTGTATCACGTTTTTCATTCACGGAAATCACTGCAATTTGTTATCATTTTGCCGACTCTTCATCCCAGTGCATTGGTCTAATTGTCATGTCATAATTTGAGGGAGGTTATGGCGTTTTGTTTTCAAACACACACCCTGTTTTTTTTTTTTTATTGATCTGTGCTGTGGTTTTATGATATTATTTTTTCTGATCTGTATTTTTGCATTTAATATGTTTCATCCATGATATAATCTTCGAAAATATGGCAGGAAAATGCGTATTTAATGACTTATGGCTTGAAAAACCTGAATATAAACTATGGCTAAAAAGGAAAGTGAATGATGTGCATTCTGCCCGATGCACGTTGTGTCATAAAACTCTGGTTATATCTTCAATGGGTGAAAGTGCTCTTAAAAGTCATGCAACAAAGTGTGGAAAACATAAAGAATGAGTGGCATATAAAACATCAGCAGCAAAGAAGGCTGAAACGTATTTTACAGATTTTAAATCTGAAGACATTGCTCAACCGTCAACGTTGGCATCTAATTCTCAACCACGGACGATCGAGTCACTTGTTGTAAATCACGATGTTCTAGATGCCAAAATTTTGTGGACTTTAAAGACAATAAAGTATCATTTTTCTTGCAAGCCAAATGAAGATATTGAGAAAATATTTCGACATTGCTCAAAAGTTTACATGTGGTGAAAAGAAAACTGCATATTATGCAGTATTCGCAATCTCACCATATCTGCAGCTTAGTTTAGTCGACGATATGAATCAGAAAAACATACTTTTATTTGATGAAACTTTAAACACCCTTAAACAAGAAAAGCAAATGGATATCCATGTCAGATATTGGCACAACAACAAAGTAATTACTGCTTACTTTAATTCTAATTTTCTTGGTCATAGTACATCGTCCGATATTTTCGATGTTTTTATATCTGCAATCGTAAAATTAAAATTTTCTAAAGCAATTCAAATATCTATGAATGGCCCAAATGTAAATTTGAAGTTTCACAGCATGTTACAGGATTATTTTTCCAAAGAATTCGGTAGAAAATTGATAAACATTGGCACCTGTGGTCTTCATACAGTGCACAATGCATTCAAATCTGGCTACATTGTAAGAACATGGGGAGTAGATGACTTTTTGGCTGCATTGTATTATTTATTTAAAAATGCACCTGCACATAGGGAAGGTTTTTTGAATATTTAAATACTAGTAAAAAAAAATGCATTAGCATGGAAAGAAACTTCATTTAAAACTCCTGCTTTTGTAGTGATATCACATCTTTTTTTTCCGCTTAAAGAAAAAAAAATTAAACTCTGTTTTCTTAACTTTTTATTATACGAAATTTCTTTCCATGGTACCTTATTAATTTAAAATATTTTATTTTAAATTTATCTAATAATATGATGTCATGAAAATACCTATTATAATTTTTTTAAAGGATGTAATAAGATATCCTTGGAATAGACAGGCAATGTGTGACTATTTCCCTTATAATGTCTTTTCTAGAACCATTTTAATGCATGTAATATTGCGTGTATCTCTAAAAACAGTCCTTGAAAAGTGCTGGAATTTAATTTGTTCTCAAGTGCGTGTATCTCTTCTAAACAGTCCTTGAAAAGTACTTGAATTTAATTTGTTCTCAAATGTATGAACCAGGACTCTATGTGTATTAAAAATATTTTTAACAAAGCTTTTATGATAAAATAACTCTATGTATATTTTTCTTATATACCTTTTTCTACTTTGTTCCCTTTCCGAAACTTTATGTCATGGGTGCAGTAATATTTAGGAAACTTCTGTTTTCGATATAAAAGGTAACTGGAACTCCTCAGCGGAACAAAGTTTTTGAGTACATTTAAAAAACGGTTCCGGTAGACCATTAATTGAACTGTACGTTTTACTCAGTTATATGTTTTGTTTTCGGGTCCCGAGCAAAACGTATAACTGGAGTTCCACTGTATATATATCTTTGAATTTCAAAAAACATATCAAGTTCTTGTAACAATCTAATTAAATCTCTAGAGAGATAATTAGTAATAATGTGTAGACAGAATATATATATATATATATATATATATGCAGAATATTTTTCAATGTGCCATGCTGCAAAAGAGGCAAAAACTTTTTTCAAGAAATTTTGAATGGACATTTCTTGAACACTACTCAAACTTTTTTGTGGATAATCAAGGTATTATCATTATATATTATTATCATTAAACTTAAATTGATCTAGAGATGAATCCAATATCCTTCATTTTATTTCTGCCGTCTAATGCATTACAAATCCTAACAATTCTTTGGCTTTTGTAATTTTTCAGGCACCACCAAAGGTCCTGGGAATAAATACTGTCCTCGTCCTACGCCTGAGTGGCAGAAACCCATCACAACTTTCTTCTCAAAAGAAGGTGAATCTTCTAAAGCTGGTGAATCTTCTAAAGCTGGTGAATCTTCTAAAGCTGTGGATGAGGAACCTGAAGAAGTAGAGGTGACCAGGTAAGCAATTAATTTGCAGTTGTCTCTGTCTTACTACTTTGTGTTTTAACTTAAGTATTTTAATGCCAAAATAGTTTGTTTCCTCTTGTTTTCTTAGTTGTCAAAATATTTCTAAAATATATAGATCAGGCCGCAGTGACAAAAATGCTACGTCATCGAGTTACAGGATGAAATCATTATGTTGGAAAAGATTATTAGTAGTAGATTAAGGAATGACTGGTCTGCCTTGTCGTATCTTGGAACGATATGAACAGCAGAGGATGCCAACTCGTCATTTTGGTGATACTATCACGTCATCGAGTTACGAGATGAAATTGGGGCCAAATTAAAGGTTAAATATAGTATTTAAAAAATATTTTGGTCGGCCTGGGCATATCCTGGTAGGAACCCCCAGGCAGACTAAAATTTATGGCAGAAAAATACTTCATAGTACAGTTGAGACCAAATAGACATAATATTTTACATTACACTTCCCTATAAACTACTAAGTAGTGTTTCCCCTAAGCGTTTTCGAGAGGGCACTGCAGCTGCCTGTTTTTTTATAGTTGTAAATGCACCCTGTCCGTTTTTATATAGCTGGAAATGTGCCCTGATTGTTTTGGATTCGCAAGAATTTGCTGTTGCGAATTTCAACAAAAGGTAACGAGAAAATATCGCAAAATTCCTCTATCGGTCGCAGGAAAATATCACAAAATTTGTCACTCGGTCACAAGAAAATATTGCGAAATTGGTCATTCGGTCGTCTGTAAAAAATTGCGAAATTTAGCAGTTGGTTGTAGGAAAAAAATTTGCGAAATTCTTCCACGATTGCCCTAAAAAAACCCCATAAATTTCGCCATTAAAATGCTGAAAAAATCGGGAAATTTATCTATTGGTCGCAAGACAACCCCCCCCCCTGCAATATTCGGCAATCGGTAGCAGGAAAATATTCCAAAATTCGTCAGTCGTGGAAAAAAATAGCAAAATTCGTCCATTGATCGCATGAGAAAAATTGGTAAATTTGTCAATCGATTGCGGCAAAAAATTGAGAAATTTGTATATCTGTCACGAACAGTGCCTGATTTACGACAGGACATTCGGGGCACGGGCCCCGGGCCCCCGATTTTCAGTAGCCCCCAAATGCTACTAAAGATTTTTCAAGTATTGGCCAAAACAGTTTTAACTGTCAAAAAACAAAATGGAAAAATCTGTTTGTCAGAGATTGTCTATGATATGTCAAAGTAACTTCATTTTTTTTTATTGTCTTTTAACAATTTATGTGCAGTAATGTACAGAACTCCATTTTTGGTATCGCCATATTATTTCATTTTTATTTTACATGTAAGGCCCTCATGGTTAACATGGACAAAGCTGTGTGGTTCTGCTAGTTGCTTGTGTAAATTTAGTTTTTTTTTTGCTTTTCATACAAAGCTTGTATTTGAAAGAAAAAGCTATTTCAGGGTTCCCAGCGACATGGAAAATCTGGAAAGTCAGGGAATTTCAAAGTAGTCAGGGAAAGTCATGGAAATTTAAATATATATAGGAAAAGTCAGGGAATTTATAAATATTTCCTAAAAAGTCATGGAAAGATCTGGGGGGAAAAAAAAGTTTGAATTTGAAATTTTCTTTTTTAGAAAGGTGTTACTATATTTCTCACTACATGACGCCTCTGAAAAATCTCTAGACTCTTGTTGGTTTCAAGATCGAGAAATTCCTTCAAATGCAATGCAGATAAATCATAATATGGAGAAAAGTTTTCTACATTTTTTAGACTTTTTCATGATATTTCACATTCTAGACTTTGTTGTACGGCATTCATTTGAAAACTGGCAAAGATGAAGTTTTTTTGCATCATAGTATTTTATAGAATTTCATTTTGCAATTTTGTTGAAAGGTGCTTGAATTTTCTCCTGGGGAAAGAGTATGAGCCCTGTTATTACAATAAAAATTTGATTTTTTTTTTTTTTTATGCTGCTTGTTATTTAAAGCAGATTCTGTGTATGCCCGTTTGATCATTGGATTTTTTTGGATTTAGTCAGGGAAAATCATGGAAAGTCAGGGAAATTGCCAGACATGTTCTGCTGGGATTGCTTTGGATATTATATATTTTTTATTCAAAGAATCTGTGCAAGGGGGGGCCCATACGCATCTGTGCCTAGAGCCCCCATATTTCTAAATCGGTCCCTAGTCACAAAAGAACATTTATTTTTCTTAGAATGCTGTATTGAAATTTCTAAGGAAAAATTACTAATTCGTGTTCCAGAATTATTATTATTATTATTATTTTTTTTTTTTTTGAGATAGTAAATATTAAGATTTTTTTTTAATAAATTATATTGTTTTAAAGAAAAAATGTTTCTGAAATAAATGGCTATTTTTTTAGATAGACAACATAGAAATGCATGAAAAAACTTCAACGTGCAAATTGATCTCAAGGAAATGTGTGTTTTGGAATAATAAATATTTTTTTAAACAAATTTTTTGAGTTTAAAAAAAAATTAAATATCAAAATCTGTACATTACTAAAATAAAAAGCAACTAAGCCATATTTGTAATGTTTCGCATTTCATTTGAAATAAATATTACTTTTGTTTGATAGGCACACTCAGCTGATGATGCACTTTTGATATTAAAAAGGATTATAAAACATTTCTCTCTATTCTAAAAAAAAGTAACCGGTGCTCTTTCTCAACTTATATTAAATAAAGTATTACTTATAAAAACATGAAATTCGTAACTTTGTGGAGATATGTATGAATGACACACTGAAACACAGTTTTTAAATTTAAGAATTATTTTGAGCACTATTTAATATTGAAATTGGTTAATTTATTTCAGTTATATAAGCTTTGGATCAAAAACTATACATAGCAATTTAACCATTTTTTCCAGGCACATACTTAATTAGATTGTAGTGTGCAAAGTGCAATAATTTTTTTTTAATTCGACTAATTTTGTAGAGTTTGTAGGATCTTTTATTCAAAATTTCATTAGCTGAATAAAGTTTTAACTTATAGTTTGAACTAGCCAATTTTTTTGCCAGATTTTAAAAAGGCCAAATAATAAAATTTACAAATACTTTTCAATAGAAAAATATGTTTATGTGTAATTGACTTTTGACAGTGTCAATTGACTTTTCATTGCATGCCGCCTCAACAGATATGACTGATGTACTCTATAAGAAGTAAAATGTTTATCAAATAAATAGAAAAATTTTATAAATAGTAAAAAAAAAAAACTAAGTGTTTTAATACCCAAATTGTTTTGTGATAGTTTACCTGGAAAACTGGTTCCTTGTTCAAAGTCTCTTACGTCTCCAACCATAAGTAATAAAGATCTCTTTGCTCCACAGGGCCTTTCCATTCACCTTTATTTTCTAAGAAAGATTTCATTTTTCCTTCTCCAATTTTTTCTTTGAGAATTTCCAAAAAAGAAGCCATTTTTCTCTTTATGGGTTATATTATCATTTTCTTTGATGTTAGTTTGGATTCAACAATTAGTTTCTTTGGATCCCATGGAACCAGTCCACATGCACGGAATCCACTGACAATTGTTTCAAGAGTTAAGCGATCTAGTGCTGACTTTATAACTGGTGGAAAGTCATGTTTCTGTATTTGTTTGCCTTCATGGGTTATTCTGAAGTTCACTACTTCTTACTGCCAAGCGCTTTTAAGAGTATGGAAAACAGCAACGTCCATTGGTTGCATCAGGTGTGTGGCATTTGGGAGCAAAGCTACCATTTCAATTCCATGAGCCATAAAGAAGGTGCTTAGGTTCAGAGATATGTGAGAAGTAAGTCCATCCATAAATAACAGTACAGGTTTCTCTATGCCATGCTTATTTAAATATGGCTCAAAAATATTTGTCACATACTCATAAAATGTTTCTTGAGTCATCCATCCATTTTCCGACTTTCCAATGGCCCAATCAGAAGGCATGGCCTCTGCAATTTGTTGAGGGATCCTATCATACCTAATATTAGGAAAACCATGTCTTGGTTGTCCCAGTAGTGGGTCACTTGTGTACCAGTAGTGGGCCAGGTGGCCCACTACTGGTTCAAATTATCATAAACCAGAATTAATTACAGAGAAAGACTTATTATAACATAAATTAAACACCGGACTTCCTAACTCACAATGAACATGTGTTCCAGTAGTGGGCCACCTGGCCCACTACTGGAACAACTTGAAATTTAATGACCCAGAAGTGGGCCACCCCCCCAAACTTAATAATATGTTAGTTTTATACTTTTTAAGCATAAGGAATAAAGTATTAATTTATACAGTGTTTAGAAATATGACATTTTAATATAAAATACAATACACATTTAAAGAAAAAAAATATTGAATGGAAACTTACCTCTTAAGGAAAGCAGTAAGAATGATCCACAAAATCCTTGTATTTTAAGACTGGAAGAAAAACACCCTTCCAGCTCAAAGACTATCAGAATACTGAAGTTGTCCCTTTGTCTGATAACAGATAAGGGTTCCAGCCAGCCAATCAGCAGTTAGTTTGTTATCTGGCAGGGGTGACTAAAAAACTTGTTTTTCAACTTTGAAAACTGGTGGCCCACTATTGGTACACTTACCTTATTTATTATTTATTTAAAAATATTTATCTTTAAATATATTCAAACTATAAAATGCATTTCCGTTTGTTGTGTACCCAGTGGCAGAAAGTTCTGTAGCTGTCTGCGACAAGCTTTTAAAGTTTCATAATCTGTCTGCAGATTTTGCGTGTAATTTTAATGAATGAATAATACACTAAACTAGGAATTTTTCATCATTTTATTTAAAATAGGGTAAGCTTGATGCATTCTCATTAATTTTGCAACTTTTGATGTTACATATCCTTTCATCATCTCACTTCTTGTGGGATTTCTAAAATGAGAAGGATAAGCTTAGGGGGGAGAGGGGGGGAGAGAAATTTCCCTCTCCTGATGCAGCTACGGAAATTCTTTCTGGAGAAAAATGTCTTAAAGTCCTGCATCAGCTTCAGATCAGGTTAACACTGTTTTCAGTTCGAGCTGAGTTTAGATTCCTGCAGGTTGGATTTGGGTTAACCCAATTTTTTAAAAGTTGGTTCTGTATATTGTTTCAGATTTAAAAATTTATGTATTAAACATAGATGTTTGTGTGTGTGTGACGTTTTCTGAAAAGACCGCTAAGTGCAGAGCTGCAAGATTTGGCAGGACTGAAGTGTTGTTTTGTCTGAAGTTATGCACCTCAAAAGCCCACTTTTGGACTAGTTTTCTTAATTTTTTATGTGTTTTTTTTTTCTATTTGCAGCGAATTTTCTACATTATTAAAAGGAATCCGGAATTCCTCCATCTATTTTTGAATTTCTTTTATGCAATTTTTAGCATTTTTTTTTTCATGTTTTTCGACGATCTTTAGACATTAGTAAAAGGAACTGGGCTTCAATATTTTAGCAGTCTTTTTATGCAGTAAATTTTGACGATACACGCGATTGTTTTATTCCAAAGTCATTTGATGAAAGTCACGTTTTTTTTTTTTTTTTTTTTTTTTTTTTTTTTTTTTTTTAAATCGTGATTCTTTGCCAAAATTCACGTGTTTTTACTGCGATCTTTTGCCAAAATTCTCATGTACCGCGATCCTTTCCCAAAATTTGTGTTTTTTTTTTTTTTTTTTTTTTTTTTTTTTTTTTTTACGAAACTCGCGTGTTTTTACCCCGATCCTTTCCCGAAATTCGCATGTTTTTATCACGATCTTTTTTACGAAATTTGTGTTTTTACCGCGATCCTTTGCTGAAATTCGTGTTTTTTACCACGATCTTTTGCCGAAATTCTTGTTTTATTACCGCGATGTTTCGCCGAAATTCGCGTGTTTCTACCACGACCTTTTGACGGAATTCGAGTGTTTTTACCACGATCTTTTGACAAAATTCACATGTTTTTACCACAATCTTTTGACGAAATTCTCCTGTTTTTACCTCTATCTTCTGACGCAATTACGTGTTTTTACCGTGATCCTATGCCGACATTCACATATTTTTACCTTCGATCTTTTGTCAAAATTACGTGTCTTTACCGCGATCCTTTGCCGACATTCACGTGTTCTTACCACGATCCTTTGCCAAAATTTGCGTGTTTTTATCGCGATCTTTTGACGAAATTCGCATGTTTTTACCGTGATCTTTTGACGAACTTCGCGTGTTTTTACTGCGATCTTTTGACGAAATTTCATGTTTTTACCGCAATCCTTTGCCGAAATTCACAAGTTGCTGCCAGTTTTTTAAAATTAATTTCATTAGTGCAGACAAAAATTGTCCGCAAGAGGTTTTCTTTGTCCACGACTACGTCGCTGTGTCGCGGTGTTTCTGCCACTGGGGTTGTGTAAACTACAATAATTTCTGGCAGATAAGCCACGGCTTATCTGATGGAAATTGAAATTTTATTGCTTGTATTTTATTGGTGTGGTCTGTACAACGGTGCGGCTTATAGGACTGGGCGATATTAAGATTTTTACGTCGCAATACATCATCGAGGCTAAATTGCAATATCGCGATGCATCGCGATATTACACTTTTGGTATTACAGTACAGGATCTCAAATCCGGACTGGCTGGTGCCGCGATCGTTCCGGATTTCGGAATTTTCTTGATTTTAGGTACTGCATACCGGATTAGCCCGCGGTCCGCCATTTTGTTTCTCAAATGATATCAAAATAAAGGTAACATCTGGCTAAAAACATACAATAATCAAAATTTATATTATTTCATAAATACTTCTACGCAAGGTGTTTCAAATAAATATTTTCATAAATCTTATAAATTTGACTAAAATTATTCCAAAATATGACTAAAATTTAGCCAGATGTTACCTTTATTTTGATATCGTTTGAGAAACAAAATGCAGAGCTGCCAACTGCTACGAAAAAATCGTAGTTACTACGATTTTGAGCCAAAAACTACGATGCTACGAAAATCTGTCTAAAACTACGATTTTCTGCAAAAAAAAGAAACGCGAATTTCGTCACAGGATCGCTCGAAAAAACGCGAATTTTATCACTTGATAACGCAAATTTCTTCACAGGATCGCGCAAAGAAACGCGAATTTTATCACTTGATAACGCAAATTTCTTCACAGGATCGCGCAAAGAAACGCGAATTTCGTGAAAGGATCGCGAAAAAACCGCATATTTCGTCAAAAAATCGCGAAAAACTATAAATTTCGTCAAAAGATGGTGAAAAAACGGCAAATTTTGTCAAAGTATCGCGAAAAAACCACATATTTCGTCAAAGGATCGCGAAAAAAACCACATATTTCGTCAAAGTATCACGAAAAAACGACAAATTTCGTCAAAGTATCGCGAAAAAACGGCAAATTTCGTCAAAGGATCGAGAAAAAACGGCAAATTTCGTCAAAGGATCGCGAAAAAACGGCAAATTTCGTCAAAGAATCACAAAAAACGGCAAATTTCGTCAAAGGCTCGCGAAAAAACGGCAAATTTCATCAAAAGGATCGTGAAAAAACTGCAAATTTCGTCAAAGTATCGCGAAAAACTGGCAAATTTCGTCAAAGGATCGAGAAAAAACGGCAAATTTCGTCAAAGGATCGCGAAAAAACAGCAAATTTCGTCAAAGTATCGCGAAAAACTGGCAAATTTCGTCAAAGGATCGAGAAAAAACGGCAAATTTCGTCAAAGGATCGCGAAAAAACGGCAAATTTCGTCAAAGAATCGCAAAAAACGGCAAATTTCGTCAAAGGATCGCGAAAAAACGGCAAATTTTGTCAAAAGGATCGTGAAAAAATGGCAAATTTCGTCAAAAGGATCGCGAAAAAACGGCAAATTTCGTCAAAGGATCGCGAAAAAACGGCAAATTTCGTCAAAAGGATCGCGAAAAAACGGCAAATTTTGTCAAAAGGATCGCGAAAAAACGGCAAATTTCGTCAAAAGGACCGCAGAAAAAACGCCAAATTTCGTCAAAAGGACCGCAGAAAAAACGGCAAATTTCGTCAAAAGGATCACAGAAAAATGACAAATTTCATCAAAAGATCGCAGAAAAATAACAGTTAGTGCCGGGAGTGGATTCCCCCTCCCCCCCTTGTTGTAACCTTTCAGAAAATTTGTTGTGAATTTCAGAATTTTTTTTTTTTTTACTCAGAATGACCCCTGATGCATATACACATGCGTTTAATTGATTAGTATTTGTTCGCTTGAAATTTGCAGCATAAAAAAACAGCCACAAACCAACCAACCAACCTCCAGATAAATTTGAATTTGGTGTGCTACTATTTCTCATTTTTAAAGGTTGGCAGGTCTGAAAATGGCAGACGGCGGGGAGACGTGGCACAAACCGTGAGTCGGGAGACAGATTTTGAAATTCAAACCTGTTTCTTCTTCGTTTACAGGATGAAATTGTCCGCGGTCTCATGCCTCCCCGGTGTTTGATGCACTTAGAAAACATTAGAACTCCCCACTTTCCTTTTCTGCTAAAACGCTGTGAATGGAAAACTCTACTAGCTAGAGAGAAACTATTCAAATTTCATTCTTTATAAAAAAGGACTCAGTGAGTGCCAGCAAGTTCGCGCTATTTGCCTGCAGGAAAAAGAAATTATTGAGCTCAGGTACTGATTTAAAAATTTGGGATCCTGGGCACAGATGCTTGTGGAAGGGGGGGGGGGACGACTTACACCGATGTTTACAGCTGCCTTGAGTAAAAAAAGACATTAATAAAAAAAACTCTAAACAAAATTGAAAAAGCAAAAAAGGGCTTTTTTAGAGATTGACCTCAACTACCCAATGAAAAAAAAAAAGTAAAAATATTGAAGTGCAAACGGGATATTTAAAATAAATGTCTCCCATAGGATTAACATTATTAAGTGGGTGTTTTCACTTGAGTGAAGTAGCCCCTTAAAAAATTATTTTAAAATGAAATAAACGAAAAACTGATTTTTCCATATTATTTTTTTTAGTTAAAAAACTTATCTGATTTTGGCCAATAATTGAAAATCTTCAGTAGCATTTGGGGGCCCCTGAAATTCGGGGCTCTGGGCCCATGCCCCGAATATCCTGTCGTAAATCAGGCAATGATTGAGCCGCAAGCAAATAGAAAAAAATATTAAAAGAAAAAGAACGAAAAGCAAAATCCATTTTTTTCTTGCTATTAAAATAATATTTTTTATCTCCATTGTTTATTTGCAGATGTCGTTGAAATTTTCAGCAAGTTGCAATAATAATAAATGAAGCTGTGTAACAATTTTTTATTAAAATATAATAAGTTATTAGAGAATTAGAGCTCCCTGTAAAATTGGCCACCAAAGAGCTGCCGCAAATAAAGGAGAGTGGTTTGTTTTGTTTATTCATTCAAACTCCAAGAAGTCAATGGTCGAAGGTTATCAAAATGAGATCATTAGCTTGGATGGATAATGTTTCATTATGCAGAAGGAAATCGTGCAGATTATTTTATTTTTTTTATTATTATTAAGTCTGTTCTCAAATGATCTGGTCACTAACATGAATCTTTCTGACTCATTTTTAAATGCAGAAGCATAAAATTGGCAGTTCTGACAGTTGAAGTGATTTGGATTCGAAATGAGTTTCCTATTTTTTAATAAATAAATAAATTACTTATCTAGTTATAAGCGATTCATGTTACGTGACAGCATGCATTTTCCATAGCTCAGAGCACTAAAGCAAGAATTTGGTTCAAATCGCCGACTTTAAACATTATTTTATAAAAAAAATTTACCTTTACCAAAAAATGAAAAACGTGTTTCGATTACATAGTTTCTGAATAAGAACACATGCCAATTTCATGCGTCTCAGAAAAAAATGAATTAAAACTTATGTCTGAAAGAAGACACTTTCGATTTGGGAACGAGCATAAAGATAAAAAAAAACCTTACAAAAGCGTTCATCCAAAATAGGATATTTTATGTTTTACCAATGCTTAGCTAATCAATCTAGAAAATGATAAAGATGCTGCGGCGAATAGTTTTGTTTCATTATAGATAAATAATGTTATCATGCTCATATAAGATTTATAAATCAATTTCTGTTTTCCAATGTCATGTGTTTTTCTACAGGAAAAAAAAAAAAAAAAAAGCAAAAAAAAAAAAAATAGTCTTAAAAAAAATACATGGAAAAGGAACAGAGTACATTTTACACGTGTGAAAAGAGCAGGGGGCATCGGCTCTTAAAAGAAATATGCCAGAGTGTGGCGTCCTTTGAAAAAGCCAAATTGTAACACTGGGGAGCATGAAATAGATATCTGCACATGTCAGGGCCATTTTTTATTCCTGTAACCTGGTAAGGCCTGGTCTTCATCCATTCCTAACTTTTTACTACAGACTCGGGACAGGACGGGACAGACTTCTTCCTAGCCCGAGCAAAAATCAGTAATATACAGCCCGGCATAGCCTGAAAATAAAATCTATGCATAAATAAGTGTGCTTTTGAATAATTTTAAATGTAGAATAATGTTGCTTCAGAAATATTGGCAAATTTTCTAGAAATCCAATCAGGTCAGGCACCATCTGAGATTTTATGGTAATCGTCGTGAAAACGAGAGAGGAATTCCTTGCTTCAGAAACATCTGTTGCGCAGGGTGGATGCGTGAAGCAAACGTGTACGGTAAAAAAGTTTTAGTTTCGTTTCGAGTCTCGGAGCGAAGAAGTGGGCTCAGAATCCGCAGTCTTTTTGAATCAATATAATAAAGTATAAGGATTATAGTGAGTGCTCATTACAGAGTATAAGAATACACCACAATTTATACCGGACCAGACTCGGGCCGAACTTTTTGCTTTTATACCAAGCTGGGAGAGGCTAACAAAATTTTTGAACACAGGAAGCCGAAATTTTAACTTTTTTACCGGGCCAGACCAAAAGTTTTCTTCTACGAATCGGGTCGGGCCTGGAAATTTCGGTCTGTACAGACCTGTAGCATGAAAAAAAAGAAACTTACCTTGGAGCACCTATTGACACCGTAAAAATTTCGTTAAAGGATGGGTAAAAACATATTCCAACTATACATTTTTGGTATAAGAGGAAAAAAAAAATGAAATGTGTTGAAAATTGAGGGGGGGGGGGGGGTATTTTTGATATTTTACTGTAATTTAGATTAAAAACATTATAACAAATTATTCAGAAGAGTGTAGTTTCGTTAAATCATCTGGAAACTGTGATACGAGCGCATGAAGCGCCATCTATACATGTTTTCGGAAATTATTTTTTTCCAGTTCTATTGCGGTCCGGATTTCGGGTCTTCCAGATTTTAGGATTCCGGATTTGAGGTCCTGTACTGTACAAACATGGTCGTAATTTTAATATAAAATTTAAGAGTCATACATACACATTAAACTTATATTTTAAAAAACCCTTTTCTTGAGGCATATGTTTAAAGACAAAAATGCAAAATATAATCAAACTTGCTGCAAAAAATAAATAAAAGATTTTAAAAATGTGTTATAATTAATTAGAAGAATCTTTAATAAAATGAACTTTAATTCTTAAAATAATATCTAAAACCAGAATTTTCAATATTTAGATACATTTCACGTAACTATTCATCCTCAAAATTTTATGGAATTATCTTTAATATTAACGATTTTATCAATTTGCGGGCGTAGCCTGCCTCCTCTACTGGCCAAAATTTAATTTCTGATATTGAAATAAATTACACTTAACTATTCACACTGAAATTTTCATGCAGTTATGTTTAATATTAATGATTTTATTGATTTGTGGGCAAAGCCTGCATTTCTATACTGCCCAAAATTCAATTTCTGATATTTATATAGTACTGATAGACTTAACTATTCACCCTCATATTTTTATGCAATTTAATATTAACGATTTTATCAATTTGCAGGCATAGACCACCTTCTGTACTGGCCACAATTTAATTTCTGATATTTTAATTTATTACACTTAACTATTCACTCTCAAATTTTTAGCACCTATCTTTAATAGTAACAATTTTATTAATTTTCAGGCGAAGCCCGCATTTCTGTACCGCTCAAAATTCAATTTCTGATATTTACATATGTAACACTTAACTATTCACCCTCATTTTTTTATTGAAATATCTTTAATATTAACGATTTATAGCCCGCCTCCTGTACTGGCCAAAATTGAATTTCTAATATTGAAATAAATTAAACTTAACTATTCACCCTGAAAATTTCATGCAATTATGTTTAATATTTACGATTTTATTGATTTGTGGTCGAAGCCCGCATTTCTGTACTGCCCAAAATTCAATTTCTGATATTTAGATAGGTTACAATTAACTATTCACCCTCATATTTTTATGTAATTATCTTTAATATTAACTATTTTATCAGTTTGTTGTCGTAGACCACTCCCTGTACTGGCTAAAACTTAATTTCTGATATTTTAACAGATTTCATTTAACTATTCACTCTCAAACTTTTAAGCAACTAGCTTCAGTATTAACGATTTTATTGATTTGCAGGCGAAGCCTGCTTTTCTGACTGACCAAATATTAATATCTGATATTTAGATGTATTACACTTTCAAATCTTACCAATAACTAGTTCCTAAAGAAATTCTAAATAATAGAACAAGCACTATAACCCATAATATTTTACTGCTCTGGCTTTAAGAAAAAAAAAAATTCATTTCAGATGAATACATAAATTGAAAATTCATGGAGAGGGGGGGGGGGCACTCTTATACCTCTTAACTCGTGAAATAATTTGCAAACTGGTTTCTGCCCCCCCCCCCAGTTGAAAATTCAGTGGGCTCTGAATACTTATCGTACAGGTTCAAATTGACTAATTCATGGCAAAAAATATATACTTCACAAATCACATCACCATATTTTATTTTCTCAAATGAACATAGTGTTACTGCTCACTGATCATTTATACAGCTAGAAAAACAGACTTTTAATTAAGCATGCAGTGATTTGTGATTGGCATCGATTTTGGATAATTCCGGTGTCTAAATTAACAATATGATCTCTCAACATGCTTCATAGGAGCATTGTTTATCCACATCGAAGACTGGAGGAGAAACAAAATCGGTCTTTCCTAATGGTCTCATTCATGCATGCGTTGTTTGTCCACTTCGAAAAACGGAGGAGAAGATGCCCTTTGTCACTGGTCTCGTTCCCCATCAGAGCCATTAAATAATAAGCCGTCAGATAGTGTTAAATTTGTTAGCGGCACACTAGCGCCACTACCTCTGCTGCGGAAGGAAGGCAAAACAGAAGTGCGTCGCAGAGAAACGATACGATTTATTTATATCGATATTTTATACGATTTTTATCGTTTGTATCGATGTTTTGTTTTTGCACTTCCTTTAAAAGCTTGCTAATTATTGGGATCTTTTACATTAAAGCTAAAACTATAATGAAAATAAAAAGAAAATTGGAATTTTAAATATTTTTTTGTACACATTTTAACAAAAAACTGGTAGTTTAACAAGAATATTTTATAACAATATATTTCATGATGTTAAATATTTTTGAGATTTTTTAGCAATTTAATAATAATTTAAAATCTAGTAATTGAAATATTTACTCAATAAGAATGAAGATTATTTAAAGATTTTATGCATACAGGATAACTAGAATAGAAAAAAAGAACTGCACATTTTTATATTTTATTGGATTTTTAAGAACTATGCAATTAATAATTTTACAATTTATCAATTTTTTTTTCATAAAATAAATAAAATATAAAACGAAAAGAATAAATAAAATTTAACATCATGAAATATTTTTGTTAAATTATTAGTTTTTTGTTAAAAATATATACAAAGAAATATTTAAAATTCAAATTTTATTTTTATTTGCATAATAGTTTTAGCTTTACTGTAAAAGGCCCCAGTAATTAACAAGCATTTAAAGGAAGTGCAGATTAAATTGCCCATAACATCTCGCAATTTTGTATTCAGCATATCATTTTTTAACACTTTCCAACCTAGTTGAAAAGGGTTTATGACTTTGGTTTGTCTGTCCATGCTCTAACTCGCATAAATATTCTCGGATTGCCCTGAAATTTTTGTCGTTTACTATAGCATGTTCCATATTTCAACTTATAGTTTTTTTACAGGGACAGTCAAAAATATTCCGTTACATTACAGTCAATGGGAAATAATCATTTCAAGCGCATTTTGATGATGCTACATCATTTAAAACATGATGAAATTGATATATAATTATGAAGCACATTAAAACATGCTTTTTGTAGAATATGGTGTGCAAAGCATTTATTATTCATTTACAAGAGAAAAGCGCAGAAGAAAAATATACGTTGTTGTTTATGGTCGGTAATTGCTGCGAGTGAATTTTAAGTTTTAATTATTGGTGTGTACAAAAGCTTCAGGTAATATGCAGGACTGTGCAAAAGATTTTGAGTGCATTTTCATTGGTTGGTGAAAATTGCTAAATGTGAATATTCTAACTGAACTAAACTTTATCATGCTATTTATCCCCATCTATTGATCATATACAGGGATGCACAAAATAATTCGACTACTTTTTTGACACTGGAATGTAATTTTGACAGCTGTATTTTTCAATATGTTATATGTTTTCTATACTGTTTACTTACATATCCTTCTCCACCTTATTTAACGGTGAAGTTTCATTACAGTTTTCTGGCTGTGTTGGAAAGTGTTTCATAATCACACATAACTTTTTGTTCTTGTTTTTAATACATTGATCTGGTTCTAGTTGCTAAAAATTATACTTACAAGGGAACCACTTTTGGTGCAGCTCGCACCTAGCATCCATACATGGTACATTTCGTAGCCCTATACATAAAAGTTGAGAACTGACAAAATTTCTCTGTTAAAATCATATTTTATATATTTTTTATAATATATTATTTTTTCATTATTGGATTTTTAATTGATAATTTCATGCCAAAAGCGAGTCAAGTCGCCAAATAGGGTGCTACGAATCCAAACCACTACTGACTCACACAGCAGAAAAGTATGACATTCGTCCAGGGTTGTCTGAAAAAATTCTACAGCCAATGTCACACCACCAAAAATGCAATTATAATGTTGAAATGTTTCAAAATGAAATTCGTAGGTTTTTAAACTTCTTTCAATATTTTATTCTTACTATTAACTAATTTGTATTTTAAAGTATTTAAAAAACTTCTCTGTTAATAGTCTGATAAGTGGTCTCGAAAATTGCATTTTCTGAAAGTTATGCTGCTGTAAAATCAAAAGATTATTTTAACACAAAATTTTCAACAGTTCTCAAACTTTGTATTATATGGCTTTAAAGTGCCACCATGTCTCAATGCTAGGTGCGAGCTGCACCAATAGAGGTTCCCTTGTTAGTAAAAAGCTTATTTAAAGAAATCAATATAATTGACCACTCTCTCTTAAAAAAGTACAAATTTTCATTAAATAAATATTTTATGTAAAAATAGAACATCATGAAATTTTGTAAAAAAAAAATTCTTGCAGTATTTGGTTTAAATAGCCACAAATACTTTAGAAAAGAAAAATAAAACTTAGATTTTAATAATTTAGTAAACTGCAGCTAAAATGCTACTTTAAAAAATAATAAGACTTCAAACTTTTAATGTAACTATTGGGTTGCTCGGAAAGTTCTTTCCGTTCAGGAAAGTTGGTTCGTACCGGAAAATTCTATTAATTATTAGACATTAAATCAGATGGCTAATGTCTAATAATTGACGGGCAGAATTTTCTGGTACAAATTCTTAAACAGAAGGAACTTTCTGAATAACCCAATATATGTATTTAAGCACTAATTAGCAGATAGTTAACTACCAACATTTGTATAGATTTCTCTGTGGCATATGTTGAATTTAATTGAATCCTCTAGTATGCCTCTAGTATTAAGCCTCTAGTATGTGAATTATATACTATATCAGTGATGAATGCAGCGGTTGGGGCAGGGTACACATACACCAGATGATTTGCAATTTTATGCTTTTATTTTTATATTATGTTAAAATTGTTATTATAAGACATTATAAGTAATGTGTATTTCAAAACACAGGTACAATGACAAAGATTGTGTACTTAAAAAAAAAGAAAAAGTTTCCTGTTGGAAATGGAATTATAGTTACCCTTATTGATAAGAAAACTTTTCCAAACCTACAAGGAATAAAACCTAGAAAAATAGAAAGTTGTTTCTTTCTGTCAAGAAACTTTTCCTTTTTGATTCAGAAACTAATCTTTAAATACTGAATAAATTCCTGTAGATTAATGAAATCTCTCCTTATGTATAAACGAAAGCTTCGCAAACCAAATAAGTAAACTCATCTTTAATAATAGAATAAATTCCTATAAATATGGATAACTTTCCATTCACACAAAAATGTTTTGAAAGAATAGACAGAAAACATTCCTTTTTAAAAAGGAAACATTTCTGAATTAGTCATTCGGGAATCTTGAAAAAGATAAAATACCTCTGTAAAATAGAAACTTTCTTTTCTTTATGGAAATATATATTTTTTTTAATCAGAAAAAAAATCCCGTATCATAAAGACTTTTTCCTTATAAGGAGTAGGAACAATGACAGATGAAAATACTCACCTTTTGGACACTATTTTTGTTTCCTTATATCTAACTTAAATATCATTAAGAATATTTTTTGCATGCCTATTCACACAATCAGAATTACAGATAAATGGGTAAAAAGAATATTTCAAGTATATGTTAAGATCATAAAATAGATTACTTTGGTATGTTTTGTAAATACAATGGTCCAATTTGTTAACGTATATTGGTACGTTTAAATTTTATTTATTTGTTACAAGTACACTTTTTGATGTTCATAATATACATAGCATACTTCTTGTTTATTTGCAATCTGCGTGTATACGTATCCTTAATATATTCAGTCAAGATAAAAACAAAAGCAAAATTGTCCAAAACAAACCATTTCGCCTGCTAAAATATTCCCGCACCCCATGGGTGCAAGACTTCAGTCTCCGGGACTGATTTCAGTCTTGGAGAGATTTTTGACTGGTAGTAAATTCTACTTTATATACTTAAATAATAGCAATTTTACTATCAAGAACTTTTAATTACTATCTTTTATTGTAAGAGATCCATTTTTATCCATAATGCAAGACATAGAAATCTTCTAGTCCATTTCCATTTGGATATTCCTAATACTAAGAAAAATTTTCAGTCTTGGCTTGGTTGGACTTCTTGCACCCATGCCGCACCCTTAAAAGCATTTTTTTTTTTTTTTTTTTTTTTTTTTTTTTGTGAAAAATGTAAATTGTTATATAAATGTAAAACAAATCGGGTGAAAACAAATTAGCTTCATCTTTAAATAGCTTTCTTAATTGAAATGAATTGGAAAAATTATCAACATGGAACTGAATAGACATAATTAAAAAACATTGTTTAATACCAACTATTCTCACATTTTAGCAGTGATAAATTCAGCAGAAGTGCTTGGGATACACACAGTGGAGGATTTGTGATTTTATGCTTATAAATATATTTTTATTATGTTTAAAGTTATATCATAAGTAAGTTGTCTCTAAAGTCTAAAAACACAGACAATGACAGAGTTCATGGTTCATACACTTGAGAGCGATTTTATGTTTATATTTGTTGTAGAAGCGCAATGTTCCCCCCCCCCTTTTGGAGGAGAATTTTTGTTTTAACACTGACCTTCATAGTAACCATAACCAGATATATAATATTTAATTTAATGTATTTCATTTTGTATGGAGTGTTTTTAAAAAGGTAAAATTCTACATATTTTTTATGTTATATAAGTTAGTTGTTTCTCAAAATACAAATACAATGACTGAGTTCATGTTCATATACTTGAGATCAAATAAAATTCAAGCACTTTTCAAGGATGTTTCAGGGTTGTTTTAGATCAAGGTGGGAAGAAAAGGAGAAAAAAAAACTTTTTAAAAATTAAAATCAGATTTTTAACTAAAGATTTTTATGATTTTTTTTTCTTCCTAAGTTAACCCTTTAAGACCTGAAGAGTTTTGGTAGAAATTAAAAGCATATAAAAATTCTATTTGATTGAAAAGAAATATTTTTAAAAAATTACGTTGTCAGGTTATGTCAAGGGGGATCTACACAATTGTGTGGTGCAGGCTAAGCTTTAAATCACAGGGAAAGAGGAAATTGTTTTTTCTCTCCTTAGGATCACCTATACAATTGTGTAGGTTCGGTCTTAAAGGGTTAAGATATTGATAGGCAACTTAGAGTTGTAGGTGGTTTTAAAAATAATCCATAATCCGTTTTCATACAGGTATTCTTGTAAAAATCTTGCTAAAATAATGCGTACTAATATATATATATAAATATATTATAATAATAAATCAAGCTGTCTTAATGAAGACAAATTCTGGAACAATGTTATTTTTTGAGGTGGCAGAAGTAATTTAGTAACATACAGATCATTTAAAAGTAAACTAAGACAATATTTTGAAAAAAAAAAATACTGTATACAATTGTTTAGAAATCAGACAATCTTTACCTTCAAAATAATTTTACTTTACAAACATACATTAAAAAGTACTTTTTATTTCAGATTGTTTTGTATCTTTTCTATTGATATAACTCAAATAATACAAATAAAATTTACTTTTTTTTGTCAGCTCATATTTAGATGTAAAGTATTTTGTACACCTGAAAAATTTTTCAATCAATTTGTACTTTTTAGTATTATTATTCATTTGGAGGAAAGTATTTTTCTAAATATATTTGGTATTTTTTATGTTAGCCGGATGCCAATTATATAGAGATGTAATCACTGGCACCCAGCTAACATAAAAATACCAGTTATTTGTATGCTTTAAATTTTATTTAGTACTTTACTTATTATTATTAAATAGAAGCATTAATATATGTCTTTGTATATAATGTTATAGTGAACATGGTATTTCCAGGTACTTTAATAAATTTACAATCAGCATAAAAAGAAAAAAAATCTTATCTATTTATATTACTAAAAGAATTGACAAGTTTCTGTTCAAGAGAAAACACATATTTTTTTTTTTTTTTGATTGATTATTTATAAACATATGTAGACTTCCAGCCTTTATTATCTGAATTTTGCTTTCAAATGCTGTGAAACAAACATGATTGAATATTGAAAGATATAGAATAAACAAAAGTATTCTATACATCAAGCAAAGTAGAGCAACAATTTTGGCTTATTTAATCTAAATAACGTGAAGGTTGTTTAAATTTTTCAAGAATAAAATTGCAACATTGATTTAATCAATTATAGATAAATCTTATTTTTAATCAGCTCACCATAGTTTAGGTATACACAACATTACATAAATTAAAATGGTTCTAGAATAAATATAATACATTAGAAAAAATCACCACATTGCTAGACTATTTCAAAGAATTCTTATCAGATCTTTAGATATATATTTTTTTCAAGACAATATATTAAAAAAAACTTTTAAATAATAAAGTATAGTTATTTAGTAAGCTACATCTATACCATGGGTAAAAATGTCATGCATTAAAAAGTAAAGTAATATCACTACAAGAGCAGAAGTGAATTCTCAAATGAAGTTTCTTTTCACGATATTGAATTTTTACCAATACTTAAAGATTTGCGATTAAAGAACATCACTTCAAAATTAGAAGTAAGCTAGGGATTTCCCCTTATTTCTTATTACTGACTTCTCCTGTTACTTAACATTTAATCAAAGTAATTAACTTAACTGCAAAAGGATAACAATGTTATGTGGTGGATAGACAATAAAGATGATCATTTAAAAGAACAAACACATTTATTAAACATTTAAAAACAAACAATAAATAAAAATGAATGTTTCAAAATTATATTATTTTGTGGTACTTTATATTTAATTGAAATAATAAAATACAGCTCACAGATGTAAAATATTTACATCTTGAGACATTAGATTATGATAGCTGTTTGCAGAGTGTGTGCTTCTGGTGTCATAAAGTTCATTACCATGATGATTAAGAGCAATCACCACAAAGTCTGTAATTATTATACATGTAGGGTTAGACAACACCTCCCCCACAATATCTTTAGCCACACTGCTTACCATTTAATTAAAATAACTATGTGCATGATGGAGGCTAAAATAATTCAACATTTTCTGAAGGAAACAAAAAAAGTTTATTAAATCTGTAGGTTATACATAGCAAACACATCTTTTAGAAAATACGTCATCACAGGCACATAATGCGTCAAACTTTCAATAACTTCTAAAGTCCAAACATAGTTCATTTATACTGCATATATTAACTGCATATATTAACAGCATATCTTAACTGCATATATTACTGCATATTTTATACACTAAAAACAAGTAGTCACCTGCTACTAAATAAAACACCACCAAAATCAAGCTTATTTGCCAAAGCTACTTACATGTTGAACTGATTTGTAAAACTGTAAACTTCCCAAATATATACAGGGTGACAAGAAATAACTTGGACGAAGTTTCAAACCAAAGATCTGTAACTACCACTAAAGTTATAAAGTTATTGTCATAGGAAATTGATTCTAGAAAGCTACTAAACAGGTGTAAATAAGTTAGTTGTGATAACCATTATGGTTAACAAACGATCTGCCATACTTGAATTACATAAGCAAGGAATGAAACAATGTGAAATTGTTCAACGATTGAAAGTGCCTTAGCAGACGGTTTCATACGCAATCAAAAGGTTTAAAGAACTCTGACATGATGGTGACAGGCCAGGAAGAGGAAGAAAGCGCACAGTTAACACGTCAAGAAACCGGGTAGTTATCAGAACGCGAGTTCAACGAAATCCTAGGATTTCAATGAGAAAGGTTGCTAGAGAGGTGAAGATCAACAGAGAAACCGCACGTTTGATGGCAAGAGTAGAGCTTGGTCTTCATCCTTACAAAATGAAAGAGGCTCAAAATCTAAGAGCAGACAACAAACGCACAAGACTTCAAAGGTGTAAAGAACTGTTAAAGCGGGCCGCAGGTGATCTATGGCAAACATTTGTCTTCACAGATGAGAAACTGTTTTCGATTGAACAAGCTCACAATAGCCATAATGATAGAGTTTGGTCAGCAGAAGCACCTGGACCTTCTTGCATTGTTGAACGGCGTCAACGACCCCAATCTGTAATGGTTTGGGGTGGGATATGTGCTAGTGGGAAAACACCACTTGTTTTTGTTGATCAAGGGATAAAGATTAATAAACAAACATATCGCAAACTCATTTTGGAAGATGTTGTCTTACCTTGCTCACAAAAGTTCTTTGGAAACAAAAGATGGACCTTCCAACAGGATTCCGCACCTGCACACAGAGCTAAAGGCACTCAAGATTGGTGCAAGACATTTTCCTGACTTCATTGGAGCTCAAGAATGGCCACCGTATTCCTCAGATTTGAACACAATGGATTATTCTGTTTGGTCCATGTTGGACACAAGGGTGTGTGCTAAATCTCGTAAAACTTTAGCATCCCCAAAGAAATCCTTATGCAAGGAATGGGATAAAATATCAGTAAGTGAGTTGCGGCCCATAGCCGAAAATTTTGTGACACGTTTAAAGCTCTGTATTAAGGTTAAAGGTAGCCGCTTTGAAACTTTGTAAATATATTAGCGAAATAATGTATTCATATTTATTTTGAAGTTTGGTCGTAATATTTTCATTAGCATTAAAGTTATAATGTATCATGTGTGTCCAAGTTATTTCTTGTCACCCTGTATTTCAAACACAATACAAAATCTGCATTTTAATGTTGCCAAGTTAATAAATATAACTTTCAATAAGTGAAAGACACACCCACTAGAACAAAATGACATCACTGTGTCAGAATGACATCAAAGGAAAAAACAAATCAGAAAAGGTTAACTAAAAAGTAACAGAAAGTTAACTTCACTACCAACCACCCAACCATATGCTGAAAAGGGTAAACAAGCATGCACACTTGCTGTAAGTACTAGACTATTGAATTTAAACATTAAAAATGATTAACTATATAAGATACTTAGAAAGTAAATTAAACTAAAACTAGAAGCAAGCTTTTATATGGTGCTGGTGGTTATTAAAAAATGAGGAGCTGGGAAAAGACTAAAATATAACTTTAAGCCTACAAATGCCCCCCCCCCCCTTTTTCCTAGGTCCTCTGCTTTAGCCAAACAACCATTTTCTAAAATAGAAAAATTTCTCACTTGACAATGCTTTTGTCATTACATCAGAACACTTACTAGATACATACTTAAGTTCAAAATTTCCAATATTTTCCATTACAAAATAACTACGTATATCAATATATTTGGTTCTTGTATTTTCTATATTGTTTTTAGAAAAACTTATAGTACTTTGATTGTCACAATGGATTGTTGGTTTAGTTAAGTTTAAGTTCAAAAAAGAAAAGTCATCAATTATTCTTGTTAACCAACACAGTTCCTTGACTGAGTCTGATAAAGCAACATACTCAGATTCCATACTTGATAAGGCAACACATTTTTGTTTAGAAGAGTTCCAAATAACAGGTACTTGGTCAACAAAAATTACTAAACCACTAACTGATTTACGATCAACTAAATCTGAAGCCCATGTAGCATCAGTATAGACATTAATATTACAATTTGAAATTCTAGATAGATTTAAACTCAATTCTTTTGTATCAATAACATATTGCAAAACCTGACACAAATTTCTCCAGTGATTCCATGATGGCTTATTAGAAAACTGAGATAAAGCAATAACTGAAAATTGAATATCGGGTCTACTTCTAGAAGCTAAAAACAACAAGCAACCTATTAACTGTCTGTAAGGGACGTATATTTGTTCCCCCTCATTTGCTAAGTTTAACACTGTTCCTGGTGTTAATGGTAATTTGCATTTAATTCTGGGAACATTAAAAATTTCTGCAATTCTTTCAATATATTTAGTTTGAAGCAGTACATAAGACCCCTCACGTTTCTCAAATTCAACTCCTAAAAAATTTCTAATTTCACCTAGAGTGTTTATTTCAAATTTAGATTTTATTAATTCAATTACTTTGTTTAATATTTCCTTATTCTCTGCAAAAATTGCTAAGTCATCAACATAAACTAGAATTACTACTTTTATTTTATAAATATATATGCAGTTACATTTCAATACTTTATCAAAACCTAAATCCTTCAAAGTTTTGTTTAATTCATTAAACCATTCACGCCCAGCCTGGTGGAGCCCATATAATGCTTTATTAAGTTTCCATACATACTTTTCATTAACTTCCTGGAAACCATCTGGCTGCTCAACATAAATTTGCTCATTTAATTTTGAATATAAGTATGCACCTTTCACGTCAATATGTTGGCTAAACCATCCCTTTAGAACCACAAGTACAATAAAGAAAAATCTAACAAGTGGAAAAGCTATGACAGGTGAAAATGTGTCAAAATAATCAATTCCCTCAACTTGTCAGAATCCCTTCGCTACTAACCTAGCTTTAAAACTTTTAATTTTACCGGACACATCCTTTTTCAGTGTATATACCCATTTTGTACCAAGAACTTTACTCTTTTCAGGACGGGTCACAAGGTCATACACTTCCCTATCTTTTAATATTTTAAGTTCAGTACTCATAGCTTTAACCCACTCTTCTTTCTCAGGAAGATTTTGGGACTCACTAAAACTAATTGGGATTTTTATCTCAGCAGAATGTGCTTCTGGGTTAGATTCTACGTCCTCTTCATCAGTTTCTATTACAGGTTTAGCTTTAGAGTCACTTTTCAGTTTAACTTCAGGCAGGGAAGGATCTGAATTAGTTTTAAGTGGTTTAAAATCAAAATCCTCAGATTTAAAAACTATACCCTTTTTCTTGCAATAATCCTTCACATCATTTTTACTTCTTAACCTAATACCTGGTTCTGGATAGTAGTAAACATCTACACGACCTGCAGAACTACCCGACTCTCTAACCTTTTCAATTCTCTTCCAATCTGAAAAAGAAGTATTTTCAACTGGGTCATCTTGCACTTCAAATTGAACCATTTTATTGCTAGAGTCTTTAACTGGTTCTGAAATAAAATCATTTTCAATGATTTTCAAATGTTTAGTTACCTGTACTACTTTAGTCCCTGGAAACCATACTCTATAACCTCTCGTGCTCCTGGTGTAGCCAATTAAAGTTCACTTTTTAGATCTTGCCTCTAATTTATTACGATACCTTTTGGAATATGAACAAAAACAGTACTTCCTATAACTCTCAAGTACTTAACCGAAAAGTTTCCACCTTTCCAAACATTCAAAGGGGCTTTCCCATACAATTTAGTGTGAGGGTATCTATTTTTTAAGTAATTTACAGTACAAACCATTTCAGCCCATAATTCTTTAGGTAAATTTGCCTGAATTAACATTGCTCTAACTCCCTCCATTAAAGTACGGTTGTATCTTTCCACGATGCCGTTCATCTGCAGCGAATATGTATTCGAGTGCTCATGTTTAATCCCCTCATCGTTTAAGAATTTCTTAAATTGATTAGAACCAAATTCTTTACCCCAATCAGAGCAGAGTCTTTTAATTACATGGCCTGTCTGCTTTTCAACCAAAGCTTTCTAATGCTTGAAATAATCAAATGCCTGACTTTTATGTTTAAGAATGTATACATGTGCATACCTAGAGAAATCATCAACTAAACTCGAGAAAAACCTAGCCCCACCTAAAGAAGGTTCAGGAGCTAGTCCCCAAATGTCGAGGTGCACTAACTCTAAAATGCTACCTGTTGTAATATCATCTATAACATGATGAGATTCTCTAGTACTTTTTGCTAAATTACAAACTTCACATGACCCCATTTCACCAGATAAATTTTTAAGTCCAGTTACATAATTTGTTTTGAAAATTTTACCAAGTTTATCTTGGATTTATTTTGGATTCTGCATTTAAATGACTAAAACGCCTATGCCATAGCATTAAGTCATTAGAACAATTATTTAACTTACTATTTCTAACAACATAAGCACAAGATTCATTAGACACACATTTAGCAGTAATACAATAAAATTTAGTTACTAAAGGCACTGTTAAAAATTCAGAATTATCAGGATTAAAAATTATAGCTTTACATTTGTCAAATTTTACTTAAAAATTTTTATCAGTTAATTTTCTAACAGACACAAGATTTCTCACCATATCAGGAACATAATACACATTTTTTAAAGTAAAAGTTCTTACCACAGTTCACCTGTAAGTCAATGTCCCCTATACCACAAATGTCAGCAATTCCTTTTGCTATTACAGCTTGGCTTTCTAATTCTCTGAAATTGTAGAAGAGAGATCGGTCGAAACTAAAGTGATCTGTTGCTGCAGAATCCAAAATAAATTCCAGTTCGGGTCCATCAGACAATCGGGCGGAAGCGAAGAAAGCTTGATTAGGCAGTTGGGATTTCCTTGAACTTGATCTGAATCTGGGTCTATACTGATTTAATCTCCTTGTTTGGGATCTATGTCTACAATTCTTGATTAAGTGGCCAACTCGACCACACCTGTAGCACTTTCGGGTTTCTTGTTGCACAGTTGAATTCACAGCACTAGGAGGGTGGACCTTTGGTGTAGTATCAGTCGAAAAATTTCTAGAAGACATTAGAGCTGTATTTCGATTTTTGAATACACCTAGGTCATCTAACTGTTTATTTTGCAAACGGTCATATTCAGCAAGTAAAAATGGTCGAAGACCTTCCACAGTGAATTCATCATCAGCCAATTGATAAAGACGAGATATAAGGGTTTCATAAGATGGCGGTAAACTCTCTAAGATTTGAAAAGCAATTTCATCTTTAGGCACACTCTTCCCTGTTTGCTCTAAGTCTCGAACTATCTCCAAAACTTTTCCAATGTACTGACTCATTGTATCACTGGCCTCAAACTTTGTATTTATGAACTTTCTCTGAAGGTGAGCAACTCTTGCACGTGACGTAGGTTCATAAGCACTTTTCAATAACTGCCATGCCTCAAAAGATGATTCAGCACTAAAAACTACACTTTTGATCTCTTCAGTCAAACTTAAACATATGTATGCCAATGCCTTCTTACTTTTCTTCATATACTCATCAAAATTTTCAATATTTCCTCCATCTGCTTTTGCTTTACATATTTCTTTATCAGAAGTATATATATCTAAGCCTTGGCTAATTAGCATCATATCCATGCTGAACCTCCATGCCTTCCAATTATCATTACCCAATTTAGGGAAAGAGAGAGTTTCTCAGTTATCTTACTCATTTTATCACAAAATACAGCAGAACAAAATAAAAGGTAAGCAGAGCGGAGAACCACGCTCTGCTACCACATTGTAGGGTTAGACAACACCTCCCCCACAATATCTTTAGCCACACTGCTTACCATTTAATTAAAATAACTATGTGCATGATGGAGGCTAAAATAATTCAACATTTTCTGAAGGAAACAAAAAAAGTTTATTAAATCTGTAGGTTATAGTTAGCAAACACATCTTTTAGAAGATACATCATCACAGGCACATAATGAGTCAAACTTTCAATAACTTCTAAAGTCCAAACATAGTTCATTTATACTGCATATATTAACAGCATATCTTAACTGCATATATTACTGCATATTTTATACACTAAAAACAAGTAGTCACCTGCTACTAAATAAAGCACCACCAAAATCAAGCTTATTTGCCAAAGCTACTTACATGTTGAACTGATTTGTAAAACTTCAATCTTCCCAAATATATATTTCAAACACAATACAAAATCTGCATTTTAATGTTGCCAAGTTAATAAATATAACTTTCAATAAGTGAAAGGCACACCCACTAGAACAAAATGACATCACTGTGTCAGAATGACATCAAAGGAAACAACAAATCAGAAAAGGTAAACAAAAAAGTAACAGAAAGTTAACTTCACTACCAACCACCCAACCATATGCTGAAAAAGGTAAACAAGCATGCACACTTGCTGTAAGTACTAGACTAATGAATTTAAACATTAAAAATGATTAACTATATAAGATACTTAGAAAATAAATTAAACTTGGGAAAAGACTAAAATATAACTTTAAGCCTACAATACAAACCGATTTCCGACTTACTCTTTTCCTGAATTCCAATAAGCTTTATCCATCGCTGACATCTAAGGAAGACATGAATTAATATAAATTATGAACATACAATTTGTGGATATTTACAGGTTGAATAGGGCAGATTTACTTGATGAAATTTTATCATCTTAGAAATACTAACGATTCAAAAGAAAGAATTTTTAAAACGTAAACTGTTGGCATCTAACGCCTACTTTCTGATTTGTGAAAATCTTGTTTTAATAATTATATTAGGTAATGAGTAATCACGCTTCTAAATTTTCCCCGTAGGCTAACATTAGATTTCATGATCGGGAGTTTCAGTTAAGCAGCCCCTTAATAATGCATGTGCTGTTACTTATATATGCCATATGTACATCGTATACACATGTCATATATGACCTGTGCTTAACAAATTTAATAAAATCTAGTAACGAAGAAAACATTTCGCAGGTAAAAAAAAATATGTAATTTGACAAAACACAAAAGTTTTTTTTTATGAATTGAGAAAAATTAATAATAAGCACAGTTTAGAATAACATATAATTAAATTCAGAAAGATAATATAAACTTCCTTTTGTAATATAATCTCTGAAAAAAAAAAATGCTGTAAAGGCCAAATTAACCGGCATGTCTGAGAAATGCTGATGTCTCAGCAGATGAGTGCTATAAAATGTTTATACAATGATGGTGGGGGGGGGGGGAATTACACATTGAGACCATGTAAAAAAAAAATTATAATTTAACAAATTACAATGACCATTAGGAAAATGTTCCGAAAGCTTTTAAAAAAATGTATGCCCAGGTTGCAGTTATGATTTTGCCAACATCATCACAAAGCTTATATATGCATCCTAGATATGCATATATATATACATATATTCCAAACACTCCTATACGTGCCATATATGTCATTACACACATATTATTTACGTCTTACGTGTCATATATACATCATATACACATGTCATATATACACATCATGTCAAGAAATGTTATATATATATGATATATTATTTTAATGCCATACATGCTTTATAATTTGGCGATAAATCTTGGTCGCTTGGCGATTCATCCCTGGGTATAACACGAAGTACCAAATTTCTACTTTATTTTTCATATCTGATAATTTACATCTATTTTATTTTTGTAACTTTAACATTTTTGTAACGATTTTATGCATTTCTATTGCCTATTCAAATAAAAACTCTTCTAAAGTTACAGAATTTTGTTAAAAATTCTTCTAACCTTTTACAGAATTTCATTAAAAACGCTTTAAAAAATAAAGTGACGACGTCAAGAAGTCCATTCTCGACCGAAAACAACAACCATTTTTGAAAAAAATATGTTTTTTGTAATATTATAAACTTTAAATTATGAAAGTTTTAGAGTGGGATCTCAATGGGATCAGCAGTTATAAAACAAATAATGTTTAAAATTAATAAGACAATACTATCTTTAGCACAATCATAAAGTTGGTGAGGTGCCAATTTTAAATACCAGCCCCAACTGGTGCTTAATATTGGCAGGGATAGTACTTGTCCTGAAATTCCTGATATTCCTGAAAAAGATAAAAACGTCCTGAAATATGGTAGTCTGTCCTAATATTCCTAAAATTTTGAGAGTTTTGTGCTGTATCGGCATTTGAAATCATCAAATAGGGGGTAGGTGTACCTTTTTACTGATGCAAAACGATCACGAAAGTCTCAATTTTCTTCAGTCTATTGTTAAAATAGCGATTTTTGTCGATTTGCACAAAAAAAAATCACAATTATTATCGATTAGTCATTAAAAAAATAATTGCTATTTTTGTCTGTCAGTCACAAGAAATTAACAATTTTTATCAGTCAGTTATAAAAAAGAAAATCTTTTGCAATTTTCGTCGATCAGTGAAGGAAAAAAAAAAATCAAGATTTTCGTCTTTCCGTACAATGCAAAAATCACAGTTTTTTAGTAGCTTGGTCAAAGAGTTCTGATAAAATTACTTTTTTTTATATTTTTTTCTATATACTTTTACAACAAAACAATTGTGTATATAGTGTACTATTTATGATAATAAAATGTATTGAAGAGGGCGTTAAGGGTTTTTTCGGTTCGGTTTCAGAGCTGCCAACTGCTACGAAAAAATCGTAGTTGCTGCGATTTTGAGCCACAAACTACGATGCTACGAAAATCTGTCTAAAACTACGATTTTCTGGAAAAAACAAACAAAAAAAACGCGAATTTTGTCACAGGATCACTCGAAAAATCACGAATTTTGTCACAGGATCGCGCGAAAAATTACTAATTTCGTCACAGGATCGAGCTACGAAATGCGAATTTCGTTACAGGATCACTGAAAAAACGCGAATTTCGTCAGAAAATTGGCGGGAAAAAGCAATTTCGCCAAAGTATCGCCGAAAAAACGTGAATTTCATTCAACTGATTGCTGAAAAAATGCGAATTTCGTCAAAAGATCGTTCAGGGGTGATTCTGGTCCGAATTTTCCGAAAAATTAAGGCAATAATTTCCGAAAAAAAAAAATATATCGGTCATAAATTCTGACATTAAATGTATCGGTATTTCGGCAAATGATAGCTGAAAAAAATCAATCTCGTCTTTCGTTCGAAGAAAAGGTGCCAATTTTCTCAAAGGATCGTGGGAAAAACATGACTTTCGTCAGAGAATCGCGAAAAAATGGCAAATTTCGTCAAAAACATTGCGAAAAGCGGCAAATTTCGTTAAAAGATCGCGAAAAAACAGCAAATTTTGTCAACAGATCGCGAGAAAAACGTGACTTTCATCAGAAAATCACGAAAAAACGGCAAATTTTGTCAAAAACATTGCGATAAACGATAAATTTCGTCAAAAAATCTCGAAAAAACGGTAAATTTCGTCATAAACTTTGCGAAAAACAGCAAATTTCGTCAAATCGCGAAAAAACGACAAATTTTTGTCAACAGATCGCGGGAAAAACGTGACTTTCGTCAGAAAATTGCGAAAAAACGGCAAATTTCGTCAAAAGATCGCAAAAAAACGAATTATTTTTGTCAACAGATCACAGGAAAAACGTGACTTTCGTTTGAGAATCGCATAAAAACGGCAAATTCCGTCAAAAACATTGTGAAAAACGGCAAATTTCGTCAAAAAATATCGAAAAAAACGCAAATTTTATCAACAGATCTCGAAGAGAACTGCAAATTTCGTCAAAAGATCGCGAAAAAACATAAATTTCGTCAAAGGGACGCAAAAAAAAGTAGCGGGAGTGGACACCCCCACTCCCTGTTGTATCAGCTTACTCGACCTGATGAAGGACTCTAACTCAGACATTTTTCTCTGGAAGATATACCCGTATTCGTGCTAGTCCATCGTGCTAGTTCCATCACCCCCTCCCCCCAACTGCCTTGGAATCTTTCAGAAATTTGGCTTCAGAGTAGACAGAGCATTAATTGAATAGGAATAATTATGTTTAATCAATCCCACCCGCAACAAAAAAATTAGCAAAAACAAAAGTCTCCTACTTTGTGTGCTTATGGATATACACATGCAATTAATTGATTAGTATTTGCTCGCTTAAAATTTACAGCGTAAAAAACTGCCACCAACCAACCTTCAGATAAATTTGAATTTGGTGTGCTATTTCTCATTTTCAAAGGTTGGCAGGTCGGTTTTCAAGAAAATGTGTCCTGAAATTCTCCTGAAATATCGTAAAAAGTATGTCCTGAAATATCTCCTGAGCTAGTACTACCTTGTATTGGTTTTTTTAACATAACTGCTGATCCCATTCAGATCCCACTCTAAAACTTTCAGAATTTAAAGTTTATAATATTACAAAAAACATTTTTTTTTAATTAAATTAAATTATTTTTTTAACCAAGCATAGTCAACTTGCATATCAAATTAAACCGTATGAGATTCTCTTTAAAATGAGGGGTCAAACAACTCTCTACACCTGATAGAACTTGATAAATTCAAAATTGAAAACATTTATATAAGCCAAAAAATGATGATTTTTCGAAATAAAAAAAATTATAAAAGTATTAGTAGATTACGCCCGCTGCGCTGGTCGGTTTCTCCAAAAGAACCTTGAATCCAACGAAATATATTGGTGAATTTAACCTTGTATTTTATAGGGATGTACCGGATATCCTGCTTATTCGGCACTCAAACCAGATATCCGCTCCGGCCGAATACTTCAATATCCGGTTACCGAATAGTGACTCATTTTCTAAATCATATTTTAACATTATCAGAAAAGGTTCCTTCAGGATTTGGGCACGATGAGGAGTGGGCTCGCTCGGCGCCGTGAGGGCGCCGACGGCGCCTATTAGTTTTTATCAGAAAAGGTTAGTGCAAAATTAATTTGTTTCTTACCAACATTATCCCGTTAAAACAATATTAGTAGAAATAAATATTCATATTTTCGCAGAAATGAAATTATAGGATTTATATATACCGTAAAATCCCGAAAGTAAGCCCCTCCTCGAATGTAAGCCCCCCTCCCAATTTTAAGCAATTTTGGGTTTTTTTTCCATTCCTGAATATAAGTCAGCCCCCCCCCCCCCAAAAAAAAAAAAAAAAAAAAAATCCGTAAAATCTCTAAAGTAATCCACCCTCCCCCTTTTAAGCAATTTTGATTTTCTTTTCCATTCCCAAATATAAGCCCCGCCCCCCCCTCTCACATACATAAAAATTTTTAGGCACAAAAAATTGATTTTTAAAAATCCAAGGGAGGCAATTTTCATTCTTATGATATTTTTGACAGATTTCCACTTATGTTTTTATATGATGTTAATGAAATCCTTCCTCTCACATGAAATATCTGTTTCCCTTCTATGCCCTCTCTAACATAAAAGGTTTGAAAACTTGAGAATCTTAAATTCTTCTGTACTTCTTTCTGCTCACTAGTAACGTAACAATTAGTAAAAAAATCAATCCTCTACACTACAATCTCCCTTTCCATCCAAAATTTATTCCTCTTCTCCCTCAGCATATAAAGTTTAAAATCTTAAATTCTTTATAAAAAAAAAATATGCTCTATTTGTTGCTCTCTACTAACAATAAATAAATATAAAGGGAGAGTTAGATGATCATTTATTTATTGTTGCTGCAAAGTAACAATACAGCATAAAATCTTTAAGAAATAGTTTTAAAGATTTTAGTTTGTGTGCTGGGGAGAGGAAGGGAGAAGCAGATATTTTTGGGGTGGGGGAGACACAATTTGAATAATTATTTAACTATAGTTGGAAGAAGGTTATAAATAGATTAAAAAAAAAACTTTTAAAGACTTTAAAGTATGTACTTGGGGGGGGGAGGAAATAAAGAGGACTTTTTGGAAGGGAGGAGTGTATAATGTAGATCGTTATTTAAATATTGCTGGGAAAAAATCACAAATAGAGCAGAAAAAATTAAGAAGAAAACTATGCATTTTAGGTAGATTTCGTAAGAAATACTACCTATTACATTCTCACCTAAGTTGGAAATTTTGAAAAATTTTTGTAGATCTATGCCGATCATGACTCCCAGAACCCAAAACCACCCCCAGTTTAAAACTTTATATATATATATATATCTATGTCACTTTTTTCTGACCACGATAACTGGAAAAATTCTGCATAAATCTCTTCCAAACTGATACATAAAATCAAGGGTCATAAAATCTCGGTCAAGTTCGTTAATGGGCAAAATCGAACCAAGGGGGGGGAAATGGGGGGGCTTTTTGTGAAATCAGAAAAACCCTCATAATTTCTTTATTTTTATACGTATCGAATCCGTTTAAAGTTATTATTACTTCTAGGAAAAGGGCCGAAAATTTATGTATGACAGATTTTTGATATAATTAAAAATTGCCCCTAGGGGGGGAAAAAAGGGGGGTTTTAGAAGAAAAAAAATCATAGCTTCGTCAATTCACAAGATATCAAATCCGCGTAAATTTATTATTAATCCTCTTAGTATTATCTAAAACTTTTATATTGACAAGTTTTTTATAGGACTAACCGTTATAGCAAAAAAAAATTAAAAACAAAAAAATCCCTACCGGCTCCGCCTGCAAACAAGTTATTTTTCGAAGTAGGCGGTTCCAACTCCCGCATCTTTTCGAAACTGATACATAAAATCAAGGGGCATAAAATCTCGGTCAAGTTTGTTAATGGGCAAAATCGAACCAAGGGGGGGGGGGGGGGGGGGCTTTTTGTGAAAACAGAAAAAAAACATAATTTCTTAATTATGATACGTATCGAATCCGTTTAAAGTTATTATTACTTCTAGGAACAGGGGCAAAAACTTATGTATGACAGATTTTTGATATAATTTAAAATTGCCTTAAGGGGGGGAGGGAAGGGGGGTTTTAGAAGAAAAAAAATCAGAACTTCGTCAATTCCCAAGATTTCAAATCCGCTTAAATTTATTATAAATCCTCTTAATATTATCTAAAACTTTTATATTGACAAGTTTTTTATAGGACCAACCGTTATAGCAAAAAAAAAAATAAATAAATAAAAAAATCCCTGCCGGCTCCGCCTGCAAACAAGTTATTTTTCGAAGTAGGCGGTTCCAACTCCCGCTTCTTTTCGAAACTGATACATAAAATCAAGGGGCATAAAATCTCAGTCAAGTTCGTTCATGGGCAAAATCGAACCAGTGGGGGGGGGGGGGGACTTTTTGTGAAAACAGAAAAAAACCCATAATTTCTTAATTATGATACGTATCGAATCTGTTTGAAGTTATTATTACTTCTAGGAGAAGGGCCGAAAATTTATGTATGACAGATTTTTGTTATAATTAAAAATTGCCTTAAGGGGAGGGGGGGGGAGGTTTTTGAAGAAAAAAATTCATAACTTCGTCAATTCCCAAGATTTCAAATCCGCTTAAATTTATTATAAATCCTCTTAATATTATCTAAAACTTTTATATTGGCATGTTTTTTATAGGACCAACTCTTATAGCAAAAAAAAAAAAAAAATCCTTGCTGGCTCCGCCTGCAAACAAGTTTGGTTTCGAAGTAGGCGGTTGCAACTGCAGCATCATCGCAAAAAGGTAATTTCTTCCACAATTCCCGACAAACAGGCACCCCACGGTCTGCGTCTTCGAAATCTACCTGTGCCTGTAGGCCAAGCCGTCAGGGATTTTTTTGTTACCAAAGGGGGGGAAACAGTAATTTTGAGAACAGATTTAGATTATTAATTATTTATTGTTATGCAATAAAATAGGAAATTTAAAAAAATTATTTAAAAAATGGTTTTTATTTCATTTTATTTATTTTTTTATTTATTTACTTTTTTTGGGGTGGGGCAGGATTTATTGTTGGGTTGGGAATTTATTTTTATTATTTTTTTTAATCTACTGAAATACGGAAGATTATCGTCCCTTTTTTTAAATTTTACGAGATGCATTTGTAGGGGGAGGATCTTCATGAGAAAAGGGTGGGGGGCAGAGGGGGAGAAGCAGGGATTTTAGGAGGATGGGTTAATTTAGGTGGTAGGTTGGAGTTATTTATTTTTAATATAGAGTATTTAATAAGTCTGAAAAGAAGTTTAAAATTAAAATTTTATAAAGGTTAAACTATGCATTTTTGGTACCATTTTTCAAGGGGGGGGGGGCAAAGGGGGAAATAGTAATTTTGAGAGCAGATTTATATGATTGATTATTTGTTGTTACAATAAAATAAGAACTAAAGAAAAATATTAAAAAAATGATTTAATTTTTTTTTTTTTTTGAGGGGGGAAGGGGCAGGATTTTAGGGTTGAATTTACTTTTATTTTATTTATTTATATTTAATCTGCTGAAATACGGAAGACTCTTGCCCTTTTTTTTAATTTTACAGATTTTAAATTTTATGTGATGCATTTGGAGGGGGAGGATCTTCATGAGATAAGGTTTGGGGGGGGGGGGCAGGGGGAGAGAAGCAGAGATTTTAGGAGGTGGGGTTAATTTAGGTGGTAGGTTGGATCTATTTATTTTAATATAGAGTATTTAATAAGTCTGAAAAGAAGTTTAAAATTAAAAAGTATAAAGGTTAAACTATGCATTTTTGGTACCAGAGGGGAGGGGGGGGGGGAAACAGTAATTTTGAGAGCAGATTTAGATTGATTTTAGATATATAATATTTATTGTTACAATAAAATAAGAAATAAAAAAAAAATCTAAAAAAATATTGTTTTGGGGGGGTGGGGGGGGGCAGGATTTTAGGGTTGGGAATTTATTTTTATTTTTTTTTAATCTGCCGAAATACGGAAGATTATCACCCCTTTTATACTTCTAAATTAATGATAAAAACAGGTTTTTAAATGGTTTTTAGAAAAAATCCAGATTATAAGCCCCCCTCCCAAATTTAACCTTTTTTTATTTTGAAAAAGGGGGGGGGCTTACAATCGGGATTTTACGGTAAATGAAAATATAATATTTAAAATATGACAACTAATTACAGTATGGAACCATTTATCCTGAATCCAGTTAACCGGAAAACCAGTTATCCAGAATATTTCCAACTGACTGATTTCAGAATCTTTCCAGAAAAAGGTGCCATGCAGTGCCAGTTTGACATGTGCATTGTTTGATAGATTACCACATGCATTGTACAACTTGAATAATATCTAGTATTTGAAATGAAAGCCTTTTTAGTGAGATATTGAGCATTTTAGTTTTATGCAGAATTATTGTTTCCAAGGTATTGCCAGAAATTGCCTTCTTTCAAACTCTGATTGATCTTGATAGGATCTGAGCCTTAATCAGAGTAATCTAATAATTTAAAATCAGTAACAATGTTACAGACACAAATTATTCTATGTGTATTCTTCAAAAAAAAAAAAAAAAACGTAAAAATTAAAGTGTTAGTAAAAGAAAAAATAACAAAATGATATTGCCTTCATTCATTAATTTATAAATTCAATAAATGAATTAAAAAAAATTCTGATACGAAAAACATTACAATAAAAATTTTTTTTAAAAATTACGTTAGAAAAATAAAACATGTGTGTGTACAAATTTTATTTTGTTACAAGTTTCATTAAAAAAGGTTAAACATAGTTTAATGTGACGGTGTTATTCCGGAAAAATATGGTAAGCAGAAAACTGACTAACATTTCTTTTTTTGTAAAATTGAGCCTAGAAAAATTATTTATATGCTAAGAATCGGTGTGAATCCGCCATTGTGCTCAGCATCAATAATAACAGGTTATGGAAAGTTGCCAGATTACGCATTGATTTTAACATTTCCTTTTTATACATAAAATAATAATTACTTGATAATTTGTAAATTTAGATTTGAAAAAAATTTCACAGTCAAAGGGATTTTCTCTGAATAAAAAACTAAAATTCTTTTTTAGAATATTCCAGTAAATTTTATACACATGACGTCACACTCCAGTATGAGCAGCTGCAATTCACTCCAGCAGATAATCTTTAGCCTCAATCTAGGGTACTTGTATAAATTTTAAACAAGCTGGATAAATGACAGCAGTTGATGCCATCGCTATCTCCAAATCAAAAGATTCTGCTCCCAAAATGAAATTTTTTTTTTTTTTTTTGTAATTTAAAATGTTTTTTATTTTTATTTTGTGCAAATAATGTATTAAATGAACAAATTTATAAGTAATGTATTTACATATATTCATATTTATCACTATTTTATGAAATTATTTCATACATTTTTTATACTTATAAAAAAGTGTTCTGAATTACGGAAAAACCCCTTATCCAGAATGCCCCAGGTCCCAAGCATTCTGGATAATGGATCCTATACTGTACTTGCAATGAGGAGCTTCTCTATTTAAATTCTGTTAGAAAACATTTGTCATAGGAAAAGTAAGTAATAATATGTACGAGTATGTAAGAAAAGAAAACGCCGCTTCAATAAGATGTTTAGTATTTATAAATAAAAAAGATTTATAAGTATGAAAAACAGAGAAATTAAAATTACTTAATGGTTTATCTCTTTATGTTCAATGACCCTGAATAAAGGGATAAAAACTACTAATATGTATATTAGAATAGTCAAAAGAAAAAACATTGATTAAATGTCAATACTTAATTAGTAAAAAGCATTTGTTTTTATGTTATTAAGTATATTAAGATAATTAATAAATGAGTTTAAATTTATTATTAACATTTGAATGACATAAAATTATAATAATTTAAAGTTTTCCTTTCTTAAAGCAAACATAAAATAGAAATATTACTATTAAAATTAAAAACAAAAAAGTATTCGGCCGGATACCAGATATTCAGTAAAATTTTGTACTGGATATTCGGTATCCGGCAAAAATTCACATCCGGTGCATCCCTAGTATTTTAAAGTAATCTGTACCTTTACCTGGAATATCCTAAAATAACATAAAAACGGATACTTATTTCACTAAGTTGTGTTTTTTTAATACTTGTTTACTATTACGTTTACAATTTATCACCGTTTTCCATTGATTTATATGTTTTATAGCTACATTTTTTAATAACGTGAATTAACCTATATTATTCACAACTAAAAAGAAATGGAGCATCTAGTATTTGCCGAGAATTAAATAAAAATCATGCACTCGTGACATCCTAATTCACTTTTATATTTTAACAGAATAATAAGGTTACTATAATTTGTGACTCGTGCTGACACATTGCGGTTATTATTATTTTTTTACACGTGGAGTTTTCGCTATGGCACTCCATTGTGAAATTTGGTAATTTTTGAAATTCAATATTTGAAAAATGGCATGATCAGTGGATTTTAAATTTATATCAAGAAAAACACAATTTTTTACCTTTCTAACGCAGTTTGTCTAACAATTTTCTGACAAATAGTTTTCGAGCAATTGATTTTTCCAGTAACTTCAAATGTTTCATTTTCCAAGATTAATCTGTGGCAACGATTAGCGAAAATCCCAGTCGTCAGCAACGCATACCTTTTTATTAAAGAGGATATTCTCATTTGTATCATCAGGGAGAATGATTCCTGAAGGTTTCATTAAAATCTGAAATGGTCAGGTTGAATATTGAAAATTTTTGGTTGATTTGACGTGGAATGACCCTATTATATTGTATTATGCAGGTTTTGTGACATTTTAATTTTTTTATTTCAGTTTAGGTCATGATAGAGTGGAAATATATTGTGTTCAGCCATATTCTAATTTGACAAAAAAAATACGAGATTAATTTTTTTTTCTGAATTTTTATTTTATGTTTTTCAGTAATGAGGAGCTTGAAAGTCCCTGCACTGACGGTAAAGGTGTTGATGATAAAAATGCCATTCCTGTGCCAAGTTCTGATAGTGTAGCTGGGAAAGATGATTTTAAAGATGAAAGTGTAGCTAGGAAAGATGATTCTGGAGATGTACTGTTCTTATGTATTGACGATGACGAATCTTTGTCTGATGACTAACATAAGTCTGGTAAAGAACATTCTTAAAATGTTCATATTGTTAATTTTTAAATTGTGATACTGTTGTAATTGTATAGCTCATATAAGTTGTCCATTGTCAAATATCTTTTTTGTTAATTTCTTAGTTAATAAACTTTTAAAAGAGACAAACAATTGTTATAATTTTATCAACTTTTTTTGTTACAGTTTTTAAACATTACATTTTTATACTCTTGTATTCTGAGATTTGGTTTCTAAAATAAAAACTGTTGCATATTTATATGAACAAAAATATCAACTGCTGAAATTTTTTTTAAAATTATAGTAACTGCAATTTTTACTAATTCCTCTTGGATTTTTCAGGAATTTTCTCTGTAATATAAGATAGTTTTCAGATACAAATGCTTCTAATTTTATAAGAAAAAAATCGCAGTGATTATGAAAAATCTGTAGTTATTGGCATGTCTATGAGAGTCATTCTCCTAGAAAATTACATACAGACATATATATATAGTAATTTGAAATGGCTCTTTGGTATTGTGATTTCAATGAATATGGTCAGTTTCTTATGTTTTACTTAATTTTACTTAAAGTTATATATACAGTGGAACTCCAGATATACGTTACCTGAGTTGTACGTTTCCCTCAGTTATACATTTCAACTCAGCGGTCCCGGCCGCTTGCCATTAAAAATTAGCTGAGTTATACGTTTTGAGTTGTACATTTCCCTCAGTTATATGTTATGTTTTTGCGTCCCCAGCCAAAATTTTGTCTCATTTATGCATTTTGTAACTGGAAACACTGACGACGCGTCGGATGAGTATGATTTGAAAGATCTCACTCTAATTTCGGAGCTGCTCTAAGGTTTTTTGACGTAGTAAAGCGGTTCGTCAGTAGTAAAAACAGGAACGGTGAGGCGGCTGCATTATTAACAGAAATGCAAAGTTTGCTGTTCAATATCGGCACTGCCAAAAAGAAACAATCAAATATTAAAGATTAATTCTACAAGATTCAGTAAACTGCTGCAATGTCTTTTGATAATGGATTTACGTGCCAAGGCAATTCCAATAATTTCTTTTAAGTACACTATGTGTATTAAAAATATTTTTAATAAAGCTTTTATGATAAAATAACTTCATGAATACTTTTCTTATGTACTTTTTTTCTACTCTGTTCCATTTCCGAAACTTTATGTCATGGGTGCAGTAATATTTAGGAAACTTCCGTTTTCGATATAAAAGGTAACTGCAACGCCTCAGCGGAACAAAGTTTTTAGGATGTATTTAAAAAATGGTTCCGGTAGACCATTAATTGAGTTGTACGTTTTACTGAGTTATACGTTTTGTTTTCTGGTCCCGAGCAAAACGTATAGCTGGAGTTCCACTGTATATATATATATATATATATATGTTATTAAACAAACTGCATCATATCCATAAACAGAAGGTTAATAGCTGGTTAGCTCAACAGATCACAGCAGATGAACACTTCATTGTTGAAGAAAAAAAAAATCCTCTTGAACACAGCAGTAAGTCAAAAGTCTAATCTGGTTTAAGTTTTTAATTTTCTTGAATTAACTCTTAAGAAATTGTAAACATAAAGCTTGTAATGTCCCTTTTCTCTGAGTCAAGATAAAGACAAGTAAGTGTAGTTAGTAATAACATTTAATAGTCATTGTATAAAATTTAAATCAGCCAGGGGTGATTCTGTTCAGAAAATTTAAGTTGATCAGTTCCAAAAATTTGTATAATAAAATGAAAAAGTGACTAAAAAAAAAACGGAACAGAAAACAAACTTCTTAACATAAAACCCTCTTAACAGGTATTAGCCAAGAGTGAATAGTGTTTCTGTGAATATTTACATCATGAATTCCCTTCTTCAGAAGCAGGGTACCATTTCAACAGTTTCTGGGATGGGACAAAGTTTCTTTGAGAGATAGAGTTTGAAATAGTGTGCAGGATTGTGCAGTATTCGCACAAAATAGAAAAGTCCCTCTTAATAAAAGTGCGGTGTAGTATTTTACCTCCCTTACATACTTTCACGTGCATGATTCTTCAGAGATTTTTTTTTTTTTTTTTAATTTTTGTGGAACTCAGCATATTTTTTTCTTTTGATAAATTTTGTAAATTAATTTGAATTGAACATGGAAAAAATTGCAAATTTCTTCAAACGATCTTGGGTAAATATAATTTATTTCATCAATGATCTCATAAACAAATAACAATTTTCTTCAATCAGTTGCTGAAAAAAATTGCAAATCTGTGGCAGAAAAAAATTAAATTCATCCATTGGGCATGAGGAAAAATTGCAAATTTCGTCAAAAGATTGTGCAAAAAAATCACTAATTTCATGAAAAGAATCACAAATTCCAATAAACTGCCGAAGAAAAATATCACAAATTTTGTCAAAAAGATTGCAGAAACAGAAAGTGAATTTTATCAATCAGCCGCAGGAAAATATTGCTAATTTTGTCAAACAGTCACGTAGAAATATTGCGAATTTTTGCAATTAATCACACAAAAATATTACGAATTTTGTCAAAGAATCATAGAAAATATCACAATTGTCAATCGGTTGTGCAAAAATTTCACGAATTTTGACAAAGCTAAAAGATTGAAGCTGTGTTCCTTTTATGAATGTCTAAAGATCACATGAAACAAGAAAGAACTTTAAAAATCATATAAAATTCGTAGAGGAGAAAATTTTTTATATTTAGCTGACAGATTGAAACCAGATTTCTTTTACAAATGTCAAAAAATCAACACAAAACATGAAAAAATGCTAAAAATCAAAAAAAGAAAATTGCATGAAATATTCATAATTATCTGTAGGAAGTCTGAATAAACTTCATTTAAAAGATGCCAAACTTATATTGGGCTAAAAGATTGAAACCAGATTATTTTTAGTAATGTGGAAAAATCACTGTGAAACATGACAGAATGCATACAAAATTAAATTAAGAAAATCTACTAAATGGCTTCAAGGTGCATAACTTCAGACGTTAAAGATGCCTTCCTACCAAATCTTGTAGATCTACGTACAGTGGTCTTTAGAAAACTGCACATACACACAGGCAAAGATCTATGTTTATTATTATAGATATTATTTTTAGTCTGAAACAATATACTGAACTAACTTTTGAAAAATCAGATTAACCTAATCTGCAAGTACCTAAACTCAGCTTTAAACTGACCTGAACCGAAAACAGTTAACTCGAACTGCAACAAAAATAATTATTTCCCTTCGCTGCATTTTTCAGAAATATTTTCTGTGAATTTCAGAAAAATGTTTTTTTACTCAGAATCACCCTTGAAATCAGCAGTCTTAATTTATTTAACCTAATATTTGATGTGTTAAAAATAATTTATGAAACAAACATGTCAGTTAAACACATCATATCTCTATATATGACATCTAGGTTTTATTCATTTCCCACTTTCAAAAATTCAGTGATGAAGATATAAGTTCCTAGGAGAATGACTCATATGTACATGACTCATTGTAGGTTGAAAAGTACCCTACAAATCATTGTGTAATATTTATTCTGATTCAAAATAATCAGTGGCAATCAATTTGTAATAATTTATCATTAATGGTATACTATTACAGATGAATAATTCTTCATCTGTACATGTGATGTTGTGCACAAAAGTTCATAAATTTTCACATGTGTAGCATTGAGATCTGCATTGGACAGTTGTATCATGTCTGAGCTTAGGCTTAATTTTTTTCAGCTTTGTGCCAGGCTCAGGCTTATATTTTTTTCTGCATACAAACCAGGCCGAACCAGGACTTAATTGTTCCCAAGACATGTCAGGCAGGTAAATTTTTTTGTAAAAATGATAGTGATAATGAACTTTTAAATGGAATCTTTGGAAATATACTTCGATAAATTAGAGAAATATTTTTTTTAATTACCCTTTTTAGGGTTTCCTTCATCTCGGGAAACTCTATTAGTCCCACTTCGTTGTCTGTCACAGAGCCGGTTCTCAGGAACTATATAACTTACAGGCATAAAATTTTGTGTACTTATAGCTGAATAACTATTATGAAGCTCAAAATCATAAAATTTGAAAAACTCATCTTATTTTAATATATAGATAAAAAAACAAAAATCAAACAGCCTTTTCCTATTAAATTTAAACATTTTTCGTTATAGCAGTTGCCAACAATTAAAATTCCACAATAAAATTCTTTCTACAATAATTAATATTGAAAAATTTCCACGTGGAAAATGAAATAAAAAGTTTCACCAATTGAAAAAAAAGATTAATATGATGTCATATTGATAATAAAATTGAAATTTTCAAACATTTCTCAATAATGCAAGGAGTATGAATATGTGTAAATACAGAAAGCAGCTTAATATGATGTCATTAGCGAATTAAAAAGAAAATTAATCTGACATCTAATATTTTGAAGGTGTCTATACAACATGTTTAATTTTGAAATTGATTTTTTTTTTTAAATATCGCATTTAGCCCACATGACAGATATTACGACAGAGTATAATAGTGGGCTTGGTCCGCTATCAGACCGGTTCAGATTTTCGAAAAAATGAGAAAAATAGACCGGTAAATTTTTACTTTATAAAAAACATTACTTTTTTTTTTTTTTCCCCTAAATGAAATTTATTTGGATTTATTAAAGAAAGGATAAAGTGTTTTGAAAGGAATATTAAATGAAACCTTTTGTGCGATCTTTGATCACACTTACCCACTTTAAAAAATATATATACAACTTTAAAAGTTAGGATTTATTTATAACCATCCTTTTTCTTTTATTTATTTGTAGAAATTGACTTAGGCCAGGCCTGATTTCAATGATTTTTTTGTTTGGGTCAAGCCACAAACTGCAAAAATATAAATGGACCTGGCTGAACTTTTTAGTTTTTATGCCAGGCACAGACCTGGAAATTTTTGTCTGTGTATACCTCTACCTTTAGTCATACCATTGAGTTATAAAATAGGTAACTTTTAGCACTATAGTAGCTATTTATTGCAGTTGGTAATTTATATTTACTAGGGTAGTAGCAAATAAAGCAGTATATAGGCACTAGTTCAGTAGAAAATAGCATTATTATTACAGCCATGAAAGTTCCTCCTAAAGGTGGACTTCCACCTTTTTGAATACAATTTTGGACATTCTCTGATTTGATACAAAAATGCAAAGAAAATATTAGAAATATGAGTGCGTGTATGGGGGAGAATCTGGAAAATTTAATCCTCAGACATTCATTATCTACTCAAGCCCTTGGTGTTTGTTTCTGAACTGTTTTGCAGAAGAGGTATTAAATCGAGGATTAGCTTCTTATGAGCATCTGAAAATCGTATAAATGAAGTTTAGTGTCTGTCGAGAGTGAAATTATTTTTAAACTTTAAAAGGGAGTGAAAATTTGCATAAGGTTCTTTTCGGATTAGAAAATATTTTGTCCCATTTATACAACACTTTTGGGTAATTTCAGCTCTGTATTTTTAGAGATATATTTCTAGAACAAAGATCACTTTAACTTTAATAAACTTGGCATGATTTTTTTTTTCCCTTAGAAAGGAAGAGAAAAATCTTAATCAAACCATCCAGAAAAATTAATCACTGTACTTCACTTATATCAGCAGATATATTTGAATGTACCCTTTCATCTAACACTTATCCACTCTTTTTTTTTTTTTATTCACAGAACCTGTACATTTATTAGTTTAAATGTTTTTTATCTATTTTTTAATTTATGAACAGAAAATAACAATCCTACATACAATTATATTTCAACATATATTAATATCTGTTAAAATGTGTCTAAAATATAAGAATTTATCACCATCATATAGATGGAAAAAATTTTCCGCCATTTTTCCTATTTCCTACTCTCATGCCTGATTATTAGAAAAAAATGCATTGCTGTGTTTAGTAACAATAGGAAAAAGAGAAAATATGTCATTTTTAGGTATAATAAGTAGGATGCACCAAATAGAGATTTTGACAGAATACTAAATATTCAGCACATAGATGAACTAAATTCTGAATACAGTATAGGACCCCACATCCGGAATATTCGAGACCACTGAAATTAAAAAATTCAAGCTAATTTTTAAAAATATCATTAATATACTCAAGATACATGTTTATGAATATACAGTGGTGGCCAAAAGTGTGGACATTTTTTGAAAGTTTCATGTTTTTCAACTTTGTGTGCTTGTAGAATATATTAATTTTCACTTAAATACAAACGTTTATATATCAAATTGAAGGTAATTTAATGTAGAATTTAATAAAAAAAACAGTATTACAATATCTGTATTACAAAAAAAGTTATACAACTAATAGTAGGATCTATCTTAGATTTGCATTTTTTTAAAGTGATACTTACACAATCAATACTTAGTAGGATAACCCTTATTTTTTAAAACAGCTTCACAGGGTCTTTTCATCGAGTGAACGAGTATTTGGAGTTCATCTTTTGTAATCACATGGTGCCAAGAATCAATTATAGCTTCAATAAGTTGTCTTTTATTGGATGAACGTTTTTTTCGTACAAGAATTTTCAAACGTCGCCACATAGTGGCTGAGAGGTTGTGCTCTCGAAGCTGGTAGACGGGAGGTGCTGGGTTCGATCCCAATCGCGCCCGTCGGCCTAATCGTTCGGAGTTTTCATGGTTTTCTTCGAGCCGTGGATTTATCCATGCGTAAATACGGGTTAGGTTCCCTTAGAAAGACCCCCACGAAGGGCACTCCCCCAGGGCCTATATCCCATGTGTAGATAATTGGCCGTCAATAATCAACCCAACTCAAACGTCGCCACAAATTTTCAATTGGATTGAGATTAGGGCTGTTTCCTGGCCATGGTAATATATCTATGCCTTTATTTTGAAACCATGCTTTGCATACTTTTGCTGTGTGGCATGGAGCTGAATCCTGCTGAAAAATAAATGGTATGTTGTTGGGGAAGAGATCCCTAATGGAAGGTATCAATTTTGGTTCCAGAACAGTTTCAATGTATTTTTGGGCATTCAGGATGCCATCAATCACTTGAATTCGGCCCACACAATCTGCAGACATACATGCCCAAATCATGACATTTGTTGGGTTTTTGTAGTTGCTTTAATGCAATCAGGATGAACTGCTTCTCCTACTCTACATCTCATGTATTTTCTACCATCACTACCAAAGAGTGATATTTTACTCTCATCGCTCCAGATTACTTGCTTCCATTGATTTTCTGACCATTTAATGTATTCTTTTGCCCACTTAACTCGTTTTTCGCATTGCTTTTGATTTAAATATGGTTTTTTCTTTAGAATTCTAGCTTGTAGTCTAAATCCTGATAACCTTCTTCTTATTGTTCTTGAACTTACTGCAATACCCGCTGCATTCATTTCACATCTAATGGCATCTGATGAAATTTTTCTATCTTGAAGGCATAGCCGTTTAATTTTTCTATCGGCAGTAGCACTTGTGCATTTTTTTCGGCCTGATTTGGCCTTATTTTCCACTGATTTCGTTTTTTCATAATGTAAACAGAACTTTCGTACACCAGAACAAGTCACTGAACCACCAACTTGTTCTGCAATTTCAGCATGAGAGGCCATTTTCTCTCAATATGACAATTCGGCTTCTTTTTGTAGATGTCCAATTAGTTCTTCTTGTTGATGACATTGTTTAAAATTAGTTTAATTAAAAAAAAGGACTTTAAATATTCAAAAAGAGCAATACTCTATTTAATTGTACTAGTATGCATCATTCCACAAACTATTTCCACAACAATAACTCTTTTACCATCCAAATAACCTAAACATTAGTTACAGACATTTGATTGTCCTCAGAACAGTGTTTGTGATTGGCTAGTACGCTTTTATTACAAAAGACGTCCTTATTCAAAACGATTTGTGTTTGTTTGTTCTACTAAAATGAGCATAACTTTTTTTGTAATACAGACATTGTAATACTGTTTTTATTATTCAATTCTACATTAAATTACCTTCAATTTGATATATAAACATTTGTATTTAAGTGAAAATTAATATATTCTACAAGCACACAAAGTTGAAAAACATGAAACTTTCAAAAAATGTCCAAACTTTTGGCCACCACTGTATATGTATATAAACACACACATAGAAATGTTACACTTTACATTCATATCAGTGATTCTTTCTTACTCACAATTACTCGTCTGCTTAGCCAAAACACTACTTGGTACACCACTAATTTTATCACAGTATATGATTACATGATGCACAAATTCCCCTTCTGTTCTGATAAAGTCTGAAGTTGCATCACTGGAAATATATTGAAGAAGGATAATTTTCCTGATTTAAAGTATTTTGTGAATATACTTCCTGAAGATCTAGGTTTATTTTTAAATAAAATGGATACCTTGGATTCATTGCAATATCTATTCTATACATTGCAACTGGAAAATGTACCTGAAAATATTAAATCATGCAAGCGAAATAGACGGGCAGTGAAGCTTTATTCGCTAAATTAAATATTAAGTAGCAAATGCGATTTATTGTCAAAAGTCATGCTTGCTACACTAACAATGCCTCATTATAATCCTGAGTATGAAAGGGGGTTTAGTTAGTTACAAAAGCAGATGCACACGTCATGTTAGCTTGAATGTTAAAGATAATAATCTAATTGTTTTATTGAATGAAAAATACAAATGGAATTTTGCTTTAAAAAAAAAATTAGAAATGGTGCAGATTTTTTTGTTTTGTTTTTCATAGGAAATAATAAGTTTCAAATCCCTATTAAGTTTTTTTTTTTTTTTAAACCAACCAATTTAAATATTTTAACAGTTTTGGATCATCTGTTAGGATCATAGGGCTCAAAAGGGTTACACAGGACCAGGGACAATTACACATTTTGTTTTACTGATATTTTTTTCTTTTAAAAATTTGCACATGTTTTGAAATGCAAAGTATTTTACACAGGAACAAGGAAAATTTCTCATTTCTTTTTATAAATTAGATTTGAAACCCGAAGGGTTTTACATGGGAATGAGAAAGTTTACGTATTTCAGGGCTGCCATTTGCTACTATTTTCAGCTTCAGGAGACTAAGGCAACTATTTTATGAAAAAGGAGACTTTTTTGAAAATGTTATTCTAGCTCTTTCAAATGAAACAACAATAAAAAAAAATTTGACTGTTCCAGTACAGTTTTTCCATATGTTCGATACCATCACCAAATAGCACTTTTCTTGACTAAGGGTCAATTTCATTCATTTTCCCCTTAACCATTTTGTTTCCTTAGGGGAAAACATGAGTATAAGGAATAATTTCTCGATACTGTGTGTGTGTGTAATATAATAATAATCTGAGAAAAGGAATGTTTAACAACTGTAATTGTGTATTGTAACAACAAAAGTTACTTATAAAACTTTAAATATCCTTTAACTATCCAATTTTATAATTTATTAGCTTTTTTATGTATTTTTTTTTTATCTTGTTACTTAATGACTGATTACCTGACCTGGAAATTTTTAGAAACTAAAGACTAGAAATTTATTGAATATTAGGAAAGTCTAAGGAGGCATTTAAAAGAAAAATCAGTGTCCAGGAGGAATGGGACGGGGCAGATTTCATCTTGGAATCTATATAAACAATACATTTTTCATAATGGCTGATATCAGTATATAAATGAAATACAGGAGGAATGTTTTGAATTGTACACCCTTCCTGTTTCTTTTCCTCTCCTCCGTTTTCCTTATGCAAGGTGGGTAAAGAGACCAACTGCTCCAAAACATTTTGTTGCATTTGATTCTGGCACATTTTTTTGTTGCTGTTTATTTTGGACATGGATAAGTACCATGAAGTACCATATCCAAGAAGTCATCACATAAAATGTTCTTTAAAAATAGTCTCTTGAAATCACAAAGACTGTTTTTTCTGAATATTATAATTAATTAGCTTGTCCATGTCACCAAATCGTGAAATCTGTCATTGCTAAAGACAGCACATTTTGCAACTGTATGAACTTGAAAGCAAAAGATAGGGTGAAGCTTTTACCCTTTTAGCAACCCCAAAACTTCCCACCTCTTTTTCATTTAAAATGCTAAAGGGCTGAATAGCGAATCGAGCCCTTCACAAAACAAGAAGCTGCAAAATTCTGCATGTGTTATGATTTTTAAAAATGTGACTTTTAATTGTTTTGACTCTTTTATATTATATATAACTCTAAGTGGTGAGTAACTGGGAAAAACAGAAAAAGGCATGGAATTTCATATTTGTGAAAAAAGGCAGGGATTATTAATCAAGAGAAATTTAAGTGGTTAAAAAAATTGTTGCATCTGGAAAATCATACAGGTTTTGGATAGTTTCAGAAAATATCTGTTTATAACTTCATCAAAATTCTATTTTTTGCTTACTGTCTCTAATAATAATAAATAAATAACAAACAATTATTTAAATTATTCTTACACCTTTGTCTAAAATATACTTTTCTACCCTTTTGTCCCCCTCAACATATAAGGAAGTTTAATATCTTTATATTATATATATACACACATATATACATAAAGATATCCACCTGATTTATTGCTCTTTAATAAATAAATAAATACTCGTATAAATTATTATCCTTTTTTCAAAAATTTCTGCTTCCCTCCTCCTTTGATCACCAGATATAGAAATTGAAATCTTTAAAACTTTATATTTAAAAAAAAAAAAAAAAAAAAAAAGAAGAAGAAGAAAATCTGCCTCATCTGTTGTTTACTCTTTCTAACAACAATAAATAAATAATTTCAACCTTCCCCATTCAAAATTATGACCCAAATTTTCTCCCCCCTGAAAATCTTTGTAATAATTTTTCAGATAGATTTTCGTAATATATGGTGCATCACACTAAATCAGGGCATAATAACCTCGAGAATGTTATAGTTTCAAAACTAAGCAAAAACCTGGGGAAAATTAAACTTCCCGTATACTGATCTGCAGTGTATTAAAAGTTCCAAGAAAGATTTCTTGAAGGTCATCATGAAAGCAAAAACTAAATGCTGGAAATTACATCTGCAACTATCAAGTGTTGATCCAAAAGTTGCAGCAAAACTGAAATATCATGAAAACTAAATGGAATTACTTTTAACAATATTGTTACACAATAATTAGATAACATGTAGGAACAGTACTGAATCTGTGCACATTGTATATAAAATGTTGTATTGTTGTAATCAGAAAATCTTCATCATTTTTAAGGAAAGATCAGGAAATAATAAGAAAATCTGTAAAAGGGAAATCATTAATTATCTACCCCGATCTCAATAATGTGACCATTTTGGATAATACTTTATATGCAACTATTTTGCTACTAAATCAATGATTATATGCTACTATTTTTGCCTTTGAAAGCTACTAAAGCAACTATTTTGAATAATTTTTGGAAAAACCCAGTTTTTTCCGTTTTTTTTTTTTTTTATTCAGGAAAAGAATGGAAATTTTGGAAAACATGATATCTTACAAATGTTTCTCAAAAATAAATTACATTTTCTTAAAAGATATAAAATAATAAACATTTTTTTAATTTCTACATACTAAAGAAAATATTGTTTTTCACTTTACATGAATATATTACAAAAAATTTTAAAAAGTCAGCTTTTAAAAGTTAGCCTTTCAGCCTGTGTATAGGTCACAGAAAACAATCATCTCGGTATGTGCAACATGAAATGATGCACTGTAATGGAGAGCTGAAACAAAGTACAGTTCTGTGCAGAGTGCAGTATTTTGGTCTAAATGCTAGAATTCCATAAAAAAAACTTTAAAAATCCAAATTACATGACCCTACTATTTCTCTATCTTGTAAGCATGCCTTTTAGTTCAGTTTATAATTTTCAACTTTTATTTGATTTATAATTTTTTTTTCATGAAATTCTAGCATTTAGATCAAAATACTGCATTCTCTACAGAAGATTCTACCATAAAATCCTGAAAGTAAGCCCCCTCCCACTTTTAAGCAATTTTGGTTTTCTTTTTCATTCCTGAATATAAGCTCCTCCCCCCTCTCACATACAAATTTTTTTTTTTTAAATCCAAGGGAGGCAATTTTCATTCTTTTGATATTTTTGACAGATTTCCACTTATGTTTTTATATGATGTTAATGAAGTCCTTCCCTCACATGAAATGTCTGTTTCCCTTCTATGCCCTCTCTAACATAAAAAGTTTGAAAACTTGAGAATCTTAAATCCTTCTGTACTTCTTTCTGCTCACTAGTAACGTAACAATTAGTAAAAAAATCAATCCTTTACACTATAATCTCCCTTTCCATCCAAAATTTATGCCTCTTCTCCCTCAGCATATAAAGTTTAAAATCTTTAAAACTCTTTATAAAAAAAATATGCTCTTTGTTGCTGTCTACTAACAATAAATAAATAATCAGCCATTTAAATTTCCTTTCTACCACCAAGATGTCTGCTTCCGCTCTTTTGCCTCCCCCCAGCAAAAACATCTTTAAAACTCTATTTTTAAAATATATTCTGTCTTACATGTCGCTCTCTAGTAAAAATAAGCAAATAATCAATCATATAAATTACCATCCACTCTACTTCTCTCTCTCTCTCTGAAACTTACACTTCTCCTTCCTTCCCTCCCTCTCCTCTCAGGATACAAAGTTTAAAATCTTTATTAAAAAATTTGCTGTCTAGTAACAATAAATAACTTATCAACCATTTCAATTATCGCTTTACCACCAAAATGTCTGCTTCTTTCACTTAGCTAACCCCTATCAAAAAATAAATAAAAATTAAACTATTTATAAAAAAAATCCTCTGTCCTCTTTGTTGCTCTCTATAAATAAATAAAGAATCATCTAAATTGCAAACTCCTTCCATCGAAATTCGTATTTCCCTCTCATCCAAAGGGTACAAAGTTTAAAATATAAAACTCTTATGTGAAGAAATTTTATGTCCTACTTGTTGCCTTCTAATTTGTCACCCATGTTTTCTGTCTACACCAAAAGTGTCTGCCCCCCCCCCCCCCCCCCACACACACACACACAAACTTTAAAATCTTTATAACTCTTTTTTTTTTTTTTTAACTGCTGTATTTATTTCTCTTTAGTAACAATATTAATGAATAATCAATCATCTAAATTACCCCACTTTCTCCCAAAAAATTCCACTTCCCTCTCTGTCTTGCCACCCAGCAAATAGTTTAAAATCTTTAATATTATTATTATTTTTTTTTTTTTATGTTGATCTATTTCTTATTTTGTAGTAAAGTAACTCATCTTACTTACATCATCTCATATAAGTATCACTCATCTAAAATAATCAATCTGTTTGAAATTTTTTCTCTGTTCTATTCTCCCAAAGAAGGGGAGTGGATTTCTAAATATGTGAGAGGAAAGCAAAAATGTTCATCTTTTTTTCCAGTTTGGCTGTTCTTCCCTGAATCATGTGTATGTTTTATGTTTTGAAATAAATATGTTCTCTAAAATAACTCCCCATCTATTAAAATATCAGCTGTGAGAACAGCCAAACTAGAAAAAGACTAAAATCTTCTCTTTGCCCTCACCTCCCCCCCCCCATGTCTAGAAATTCATCCCTTTTTCTGGGGATGGAGAATGGAATTTTAAAGGGAGAGTTAGATGATCATTTATTTATTGTTGCTACAAAATGACAATACCACATAAAATCTTTAAAAAATAGTTTTAAAGATTTTTAAGTTTGTGTGCTGAGGGGTGAGGGGGAGTGGAGAAGCAATTTAGATAATTATTTAATTATAGTTGCAAGAAAGTTCTAAATAATAATAAAAAAACTTTTAAAGACTTTAAAGTGTGTACTGGGGAGGGGGGGGGACAAAGGAAATAAAGAGGACTTTTTGGAAGGAAGGGTATAATGTAGATCAGGCATGTGAAACACGTGGCCTGTGAAGACTGACATTTTACTTCTGTTTAATTTATTTGTTAGAAAACACACGCTGAAAGTACTCTTTGCAGGAACAGTATTTTAATTTTATTTGTTTATGTTGAAACTAATACTTGATTTTATTACTCTCTAAAAATAATATGTTGTATTTATTAAATACTAAGAAATGTAAAATTAATAAAATAAATGTATAAAATGTATAATTAATAAAAGTAATTTAGAATAGTTAAAAAAAAATCAAAATATAAAATTAAATAGCTTTGCATGAGTCGCTCTGAAAATGACACAAATTATCACGTTTATGCTTGACACTAACACTCTGAATATGTCACCTAGGTTCTTCACTTGGGCTTTAGTCGAACATATGGATTTTAGATTTAAGCTTTTTAATTATTTTCATTACTTAGGTTAGTAATTGTTATTGTTAATGAATCATGCATGATCTTTCTTTCATTTCTTATTGATATGCAGACATTTTATTGGTATACTCTCGCACATCCCAAGATTTATAAAATAATATATTAAAGATTTTTACACACTGTGAATAAATATAATAAATTGAAGATGAACATCGCAGATTTTTTTAAAAGGTGATTTATAATACAATTATACTCAACGGAAAAGTGAGATTTTATGTTTGATATGTAGACACTGTTGGAGTTTGGAAAGAATCTAACATTAAGAGGTGCAACAGCACAAAGTACAAAGAAAACTCACAAAAATCTGGCTAAACATCGAAAATATAAGCTGTCGGTATTGCAACTGATACTGCTTAAAAAAGAATTAAAGTGCTTTCACCAAGCGTATTGAAGAAAATATATTTGCTTTAAAAAACTAATTATCGTCTTTCTTACATTCAATATCCTTTGAGTCAAAATATTCACTGCCAAATTGAAGAAATGATGTCTATTGAAAATACCACAAGCATAAATAACATTGCTTAGAAATAGTTACAGTGAATAGATTTATGAATGCCGGATATATGCTTAAAAACTTATAGTGATTATAAACGTATATTATATTCGTACGTACATACTTAACCATCGTCAATCTAGACAATATCTTGGAAATATATATCTCCTTTTACAGATATTTGACGGCTGCCCATCATAAAGTTTTAACTGTTAAATAAGGTTGCAATTTTCATTATAAATCGACAAATTATGCATGTGGATTATAAAGTTAATAAACACCAATAAACAAAGTACTTATAGTTTTTATTTGAAATTACAAAGCACCTAAGTAAAATTCAACATCAAAGGAAATTCCATAATGGTATCTTGGTATTTGATAGTATTAGCTTGTTCAAATCGAATTTATTACTTTGAAAAAACATGTACCAAAAAGTAAATGTATTTCATTTTAAATGTTGCCAAAGCATTATCACAAAAATCATCGGAGTGGAACTTTTTGGAATATGCTAAAAATATATTAAAATATTAAAAAATGAATTCAAAAGAAGATTTATCAAGAAATATGAAAGTTGATTTAATCTATTTACTTCACCTCTAATGTTTGATATTGAAATTATTCTTCAGAATTTATTTCTGCAGTTAATCAAAATTCAGTGTGATTCCATATTAGAGCGAAAATATATGAATATGGGGTTTCCATATTTCTGTAATTATCATCAATCGACTGATTTTTTAAAGTATTGTGCAATCAGGCGTATTTTAGTTATGCTCGGTAGCGCACTTTTTTACGACATCTTTGCGTAGCTGCCTACCTTTTGTTATTTTTCAAGTCAAATGAACATAATTGAAACCATAAAATGTATTTAATAAATGGAATCAAGTAAGTAGCGTATGGATGCAAGACACATTTTATTAAATACATTTTCTGTTTCAAAATATGTTTATTTTATTTTTACTTAAATAAAACACGGAAGATTAACAGTTATACTATTGCTAGATTAAGATTTAAAAACCAGTGCATACAGTCAATTCTTAAAATAAATGCTATTATGAAAATTCAATTAAACTTTGCAGATTTGCTTGGTGAAAAGTACTTTTGAGTATGTTGTCGAAAAATAAGATAAAATAAAATATGTATAATAATAACTTTGGAAGTTTACATGAATATTTCTTTAATATGGCTGTGCTTTGTACATAGAAATGTTGTTCTGTGCGATGGTAATAACATAAATCTACTATTTTTATGTGGCCCGCGGCTGTAAACGAGTTTGACATGCCTGATGTAGATCATTATTTAAATATTGCTGGGAAAAAATCACTAATAGAGCAGAAAAAATTAAGAAGAAAACTATGCATTTTTGGTACCAGAGGGGGGGGGGGCAAAAGGGGGAAACAGTAAGTTTGAGAGCAGATTTAGATTATTGATTATTTATTGTTATACAATAAAATAAGAAATTAAAAAAAATTATTTAAAAAATAATTTTTAAAAATTTTTAGTTTTTTTTTTTTTTTTTTTTTTGGGGGGGGGGGGGGGTAGGATTTTAGGGTTGGGAATTTATTTTTATTTATTTATTTTATTATTTTTTTTTAATCTACCGAAATACGGAAGATTCTCACCCCTTTTTTAAATTTTTACAGATTTTAAATTTTACGAGATGCATTTGTAGAGGAAGGATCTTCATGAGATAAGGGTGGGGGGTAGGGAGGGAGAAGCAGGGATTTTAGGAGGATGGGTTAATTTAGGTGGTAGGTTGGAGTTATTTATTTTTAATATAGAGTATTTAATAAGTTTAAAAAAAAGAATAAAATTAAAATGTTATAAAGGTTAAACTATGCCTTTTTGGTACCAGAGGGGGGGGAGGGCAAAGGGGGAAACAGTAATTTTGAGAGCAGATTTATATGATTGATTATTTGTTGTTACAATAAAATAAGAAATAAAGTAAAATATTAAAAAAATGACTTTTTTTAATTTTTTTTGAGGGGAGGGGGATTTTAGGGTTGAATTTATTTTTATTTTATTTTATTATTATTTTTTAATCTGCCGAAATACGGAAGACTCTCGCTCTTTTTTTTTAATTTTACAATTTCACAGATTTTTAATTTTACTCAATGCATTTGGAGGGGGAGGATCTTCATGAGATAATGTGGGAGGGGGGCATGGGGAGAGAAGCAGAGGTTTTAGGAGGTGGGGTTAATTTAGGTGGTAGGTTGGATTTATTTATTTTAATATAGAGGATTTAATGTCTGAAAAGAAGTTTAAAATGAAAAAGTATAAAGGTTAAACTATGCATTTTTTGTACCAGAGGGGGGGGGCGAAGGGGGGAAACAGTAATTTTGAGAGCAGATTTAGATTGATTTTAGATAGATAGTATTTATTGTTACAATAAAATAAGAAATAAAGAAAAGTTTTTAAAAAATGATTTTTTTTGTGTGGGGGGGGGGGGGCAGTATTTTAGAGTTGGGAATTTATTTTTATTTTATTTTATTATTATTATTATTTTTAATCTGCCGAAATGCGGAAGATTCTCGCCCCTTTTTTACTTCTAAATTAATGATAAAAACAGGTTTTTAAATGATTTTTAGAAAAAAATCCCGATTATAAGCCACCCCCTCCCAAATTTAACCTTTTTTGATTTTGAAAAAGAGGGGACTTACAATCGGGATTTTACGGTACTTTGCTTCAACTCCACATTTCATGTTGCATTCACCGAGATAATGTTTTCTATGACCTATATACAAGGATCTTACTCTTCTACCACCAAATGCTCTCCTGAACCTTTTCCTGTCTTTACCAGTCGTATTTTGCTGGACTTAGACATATTCTTTGTTATTTTACTTCAAATTTCTTCATACTCATATCTTTCTACACTTAAAAAAATATTGTTACAAATTGATTTCTGGGTAACTAATTAACTCTTTATGATGTTTTGTTAATTTTATTATGCTTTACTAGCTCAAAAATTGAAAGTTGGCAAAAAACTTTAGCAACTTGATAACAGTCATAATAGATAGTGATGAAAGTCCTCCTATAAGTACCAAAATATGGCATATATATATTTTTTTGAAATCCTACCCTAGATTGACACATTACCAAATAAAATGGAATCTGTCTGACACTCCAAACATTTATATGCATTGGCTACATTCAAGAAAAAGAAAAATCATTATCATCAACCTAACCAGATTTTACTGCCATTTTCTGATTATTTGGCTATAACGTTTGATAAATTAATTAGAATTGAACAAACTGTATTGCATGATATTTTCGATTAAATTATCTTTCCAGTGGTATATAGCTTTTATGGTATAACTAAGAAATATTGGGTGTTAGAGCCATCAAACTTCAAAAAAACATTTTCCCCAAAAGGTTTCCACATTTTTGGCCACTGCTGTATATACAGCTAGATAAGAGATTCATTGGCGATTTCAGCTGTTATGTGACATGTGTTGTTATTCTAAAATCATCACATTTCTGGAGGATTCAGAATGGAGGTTGAAAAATATTTTGAATTTATTGAAGGGTCCTATGTTTTATGGTGAAGAAATTGCAAAGGATCCTCTAAAGGACTCAAATTAGGCTTACAGATCATATTTTCTATGTTAACATTTTCATGGGAGACACAAAACATGAAAAAATATAAAAAAATATCAGAATGAAGGCATAATAAAATTTTGACTTTATTATTTTATAAATTAAATTTCAATTTTTCCAATTCGAAAAAATTGAAAAATACCCCTTCGCAAAAAAACCCAGTTTTTTTCCCAAAGTTTCCATTTTTTTTTTCGAGCATTCCCATTTCTAATCACACATTAAAAAATTTTTGAATGCGTATTTGTTTGGTATTATTCTTCGTATCTGGCTCAGCTTGAGGCTATTTTCTAAATTTGCATAATTTGGAAAACAGTATTTTATTCCTTTTCCATTAATTAGAAATTTACTGTGTATCACATGTTTGCTTTCTTTATCAAAACAGTTAATGTGATATTTCTTTAACCCTTTAAGACCAAACCTACACAATTGTGTAGGTGATCCTAAGGAAAAAAAAAAATTCCTCTTTCCCTGTGATTTAAAGCTTAGCTTGCTTCACACAATTGTGAAGATCCCCCTTGACGTAACCACACAACGTAATTTTTTAAAAAATATTTCTTTTCAATCAAATAGAATTTTTATATGCTTTTAATTTCTACCAAAACTCTTCAGGTCTTAAAGGGTTAAATGATAAGTTCAAATTTTGCCTTGAAGTATTTCTGTGGATAACATGCGAATTTAAGAAATTTCTCATTCAAACAATTAAATTTTATTAGAGATGCTTAACTGCAGCAGACAATAAATTAATCCTTATAAAACAAGCTGTTGCCTGAAAATGGTGTATTTTTCACAGAACTATTGTAAATTTTGATATGAATGGTGTAGATGCAAAAGTCACACTATCCACCTTTTTTAAGGTATCGAGTTATTCATATCACTGTGTTCATTTTTTAAGGCGAATCAGATTGTAATAGTGATTTGGACCATAAAAAAACATATTACAGTTGAGAAAAAATGCTGAAAATTTCATTTTGATGCATAACACACATTATCCAACAACTGTTTTGCAGCAAAACTCACACTCTCCAATTCAACCAATCAGAGAGGTAAAGAAGTAAAAAGTAGTGTAAAATGCTCCACTAGTTTAATGACAGTGAAGAAGTTGAGCCATGTCTAATAGTAAAATTTTTGCACAAATTATTTTTAATAAATGTTTTTTGTATTTTGATTTTTGTTGTTTATAACCCTCCAAAATAACATAATGAAGGCTAATGTTAAGATTTTTTTTTTTAATTCTTTTTTTAAATTTATAACCATTTTGGTTTATAACTAACATTACCCATAAAAGTTTTCTGTAAAACTCACATTTTCCATATTTAAACTAGATGGAACCTGTCAAAACTTGATGGAAAAAAATTACTATAACAGTATCAGTAAAATAAGCTTATTTTAAAAGTTTTTCCTCCAGTGAAATACAGTACTATTTACGATGCAAACTCTAAATAAACAACCTGTAAACAACTTTTGTAATGCAAATCAGTTCGACATTACCGCCATATTCCCCACAGCAAGAAAGAACATTTCATGGACTTATGAAGTATCATACAAATAGTATATCCCTATGTCCACCTCATATTCAGTAAATAAAGCACACATCCACCCCCCACACCTGTGATAATGCAACTGAATGAGATCCTATGTGCATTGCATCTGCTCAAAGGCATCGTCAAAATAAATTTGTCAATAAAATTAAATAAGGTGTTTATAATAAGTGAATATGGATGAAAATTATTTTGGAAATGAGAAACAAACCAAATATGCTTTCGTTTAAAAAATAAGATGGAGGATCACGGGCAAATGCCAAAGCTGTTTTAAATTTTTAATCAAGTGACTGCCAGAAATTTGGTTGGTACAATGGTTTACGATACTCCTTCATTGTAGGGATTGACTTTTAACTTTTGTCTTCAAAAAATATATATCTTAAGTGTTTGTATTTTGCTTGGTATTTTTTTTTTCTGAGCAAAATACACTATATTTCCAATGATGATCGGTCACTTGCGATTTTAGACGTTTTGTTAAATATCTGGAAAGATACATGAGGAATTATCCTGAAACTTCAGGAGTGTAAACAACATGATAAACGTCATATATTTCCGCGAAGATTTTTTTCCCGAAACCCCATAAGGGGCCATCAACAAATTGAAGAAAAACGAATATCTTTTGGACAACCCTGTAGAAACTAATATTGCAAAAGCATTCAAACTGTAGATTATGATTAAGTGGCTTATTGTAATAATTTGGGTTCATTTTTATGAAGATAGCATGTATACTCGAAGAGAAATTCAGGTTTTTATAAAAACAGTCCCAAATTTTACCAAGTTTTTTGCTTATAATTTGCAGAGTTTTTAATATAAAAACAAGTTATTTTCAGAAAATATGACAAACAATATTGTACACAATACCCTGCAATCAGAATTAAAAAATAATAAAAATTGTATGAAAAATGAGCATGTTTACTAAATATTGTTTCACTGCGCATGCGCGAATTCAATCAAAATATACTGTGCATAATATATTAGCTAAATGTATAGACCAACTTTTATGAAAGTCTCAAAAACATAGCTTGAAAATTCTGATAGTAATCGTCGATAGAATAAGCTCGAATTTCGCTGTTCCCAAAAGGAAGCAAAAAGATGAGGGGTTGTATCCAAATATACTAGCTTTAGCTTATGAAAGTTGACATAATAAGAATTAAGTGTCTCTCATTCTATATTTGATACAACCCCTCATCTTTTTGCTTCCTTTTGGGAACAGCGAAATTCGAGCTTATTCAACGTTATAAGCTATGCTCAGAGGTCGGAAAAACTACTTTTTGTTTGTAGCAAACTACAACTACAGCTACTTTATGAAAAATGTAGTTAACTAAAACTACAACTACTTGTTTTAAAAAGTAGCGATTACAAACTACTTTTCAAAAGTAGTCACTACTTCACTACTTTAGTTATCATCGCTAATTAAATATGCCGCAAACGATTTTTCCCTATAGACCATAATGTAACAGAATTCTTTTGAATGTCCCTGTAAGCGAGATATAAATGCTACACATTTCATTTTAATTACTGAACATTCTATGGTAAACTTCAATAACATATAAAACTTTCATGGCAATCCGAGTATATTTACGAGAGTTAGAGCATGGACAGACATACCAAGCGAATTCATAGACACTTTTTATTTATGTTGGAAAGTGTTAAAAAGAGGAAATTTGAAAACAAAAATTGTAATGATCTTACAAATTTATGGGAGTGATATAGCACAGTAGCGCTTAAGGTAGTTCTGAAATTCCTTGCTTAACAACGCGAAACTTTCTGATAAATTATCTTACTCATTTTTAAACACAAAGGCATAAAATTGGCAGGTCTGACTATTGAAGCGATTTGGAATCGAAATGAGTTTTTCATTTTTTGATAAATAAATTACTTATCAGGTTATAAGCGAATTGTGTCATGTTTTTTCCCTTTCCCCTGCTGCAGCGTCAGAAAATCGGTTGGAAAGGCCGACTTTGACAGTGTTTTTTGAAAAATCTTGTCTTTACCAAAAATTAATATAAAATAAAATAACGAATAGGGGAAAACGTCTTTCAGTTACAAAGTTTCTGAATAAGAACACCTGCATTTTCATGTGTTTCTGAACAAAAATGAATTAAAGAATATGTCATAAGGTAGCTAGTTTGGATTTGGGAACAACCTTAAGAGCGGATAGCCCTTGGTAAATTGGAATACACATTATTTTTTTTTTAAATAGAACTAAACAGTCCCATTTCTTTACAATTTAAATATAGTTTCTGAAAGCAATTTAAAAATTTAACAAGATCATGGGGACTTGTATAAGTTAAATCCTAGCTTTTCTTGCCTATCTATCTCTTTTTGTTTGTTTCCCTTTGAAAACCCCAATTTCAACATACTGGGCTTTAGATTCATTCTGGAGACAAAGATATTTCATTAAAACACCAAGCTAACCAATATCAAATCAAATATAAAACATTATAAATCAATTATTTTAATGATAAAAAACCTGTGCAGCAAAGTAAAAATAAATAGCCATAAAAATAAAATTAAGCATTCTTAGGTATTTTTTTAAAATACTATATTTTTATTTCCAACCACCTTTGTTTTCAAATTTTAATTGCTTAATAGGCACATAGCCAACACAGTGAAAAAGTACCCAAGCCGGGACTCGAACCCGGGTCATCAGATTAGCGCACTGACGTTCTACCAACTGAACCACTTGGGAACGATACTCAGCCTGGAACTTTTTCACCATAATATGTTGGCAAGGCTACAAACGCAGCACAAGATGGAATATTTTCCGTGAGCCGCCAACCCTGGGGCAAACACAAAATCAGAGAAAATCCAGCATCGACAATTGAATAAATTCATATTTAATACTTGGAAATTTTTCCAGAGAAAATTTCTCACGCCTGGCATTCATAATATTCAAGTTTGAATATTAGGTTGCAACTCTTTTGAAACAGGTGAACTGTCAGCTTTTTATTTACTTGTTGACATCATCACTTACCATTTCACCGAGTATAACCATTGTACACTGAAATTTTTCATTTTGCAGCCAGTGATGTAGTCGTGAAAAATCCAGAGGGCATAAGCTATAGGCAGAAGGTATAATACCCTAAAGAGTATATGCTATAGTGTTTTTGAGAAGAGGCTATACAGTATCCTCTAAAATAATCCAGAAGGGATACGGCGTATCCACCGTATATCCTACATTACATCCCTGTCTGCAGCCTTTACATTTCTTAGCATCAAATAAAATTATTGTAAACAGTTTAATAAATAACATAGCGCCTACAATATGAATATACACTAATTTACCTTTCTATATAATACTTTATCATATATATCTGTGTTTGTGCGTGCATGTGTCAGAGAGAGAGAAATAGTATGAGACACCCACCCCCCGAACATTTTCTTGAGCACCCCCTATTGTTTACTTCTAGCTACAGCCCTGCATCAAGGCCATGATCCGGCATCAGCCAGCATTACACTGTATAAAAACAGATCTCCTTGAGCATGGAAAGGATTATTACAAATTTTCCAATGATGGAAAATTCATTCCTAGTGCATTGATGGTGCGTCATCTTTTTCACAAAGAATTTTCTAAAGAACATGAATGCTTATCATGTGAGGCAATGATGCAACACCTTGCTCAAAAATTAAATAATTATACTGCCGATGGTAATAGTGGGATGAGATAGCTGAAAATTGTACCAAAACATTTCATATCTGGCAACCAATGCGCCACTTTATATTCAAATAGTACATGGATAGACGAGTCTAAAAAGCCCGGGACACAAATTTTCTTTGCCCTCTAGCGGTTTTGATGATGTAATCAATATGGTCGCCAAAGTTTTGCGATGCGCTTCTACATTTCTGTATATAACTCAAGTTAATATTTTAATATTAACCTATATTGTTAGTTATTATTAATCCGAAGAAAACGCGCTGGCCAACGGTATATTTGACATCACTGGTTATGTTCATAATACCACAAATATTTATAACTTTATTAAAATTTTTGATTTTTCTTTGATTTTTTTCAAAACATTTTGCTAAATAACTTGAAATCCGTTGCATGTAGCTGAAAACATATAGTATACTTTTTTTTTGTCAGAAAATTACCTTTTGAATGGTATATATGACTTCTATTTTATCCCAAATATTTGCTGCAAATTTGCCAAAACAATGTAGCGTTGCACAGAGAGTCGTTATTGCAACAATGTAATTTGTATGGGTTCCGAAAATTAATACAGTGGCTTTATAACTGTTTAAGTATCAAATGTAATTATTGTAAATTTTGATATACAGGGTGTCCTAAAAGTCTCTGTACAACTTCAAAAATTTATTACAAAAAAAATATTAGGCCTACAGCAAAAATAATTACAACCGTGCATAGAGTAACTTAAAAAGTTTTTTTCTACTGCCTTAGTAAACTTCAACATGAGATCCTTTCGTAGCACGAAGGATATCAAGACGATATTCCAATTCAATCCACGAACGTTTTAGCATGCTAACATCAACAGTAGCTACTGCTGTTTGGATCTTTTGTTTCAATTCCATGAGACTATTAACTTTTGTTCAGATTTCATCAAACAGTTGTAACTACTGTTGATGTTAGATAATGTTAGATGTTAGATGATGTTACTGTTGATGTATGATGCTGAAACGCACGTGGGTGGAATTGGAATATCGACTTGATATTCTTCATGCAATGAAAGGATCTCATGTACAAGTATACTAAGGTAGTAGAAAACACTTTTTAAGTTACTCTATGTACTGTTGTAATTATTTTTGCTGTAGGCCTATTATTTTTTTTGTAATAAATTTTTGAAGTTGTACGGAGACTTTTTGGGACACCCTGTATATGTAAATAAATTCTAGTTTTTTTTTTAGGGCTATGAAACTTTCATTTCCGTTTTAAAATCAATGACATGAGGCATACTTAAGGTATAACTGTAAGATAAGTTTCAAACATTTATACGTACAAGACTGAGAAACAAAAGAATGTACAATACAATTTTATACAAATTTAAAATCCAAATTTAATCATATCCTATAGATTGTCAAATACACTAGTGTAAGCCATAATATCTAAATAACATAATATCTTGCTGTCATATGCAATAATATCCAAATGATTTATGTAAATTCACTTGTGATTTCCGATCACGGTCGGAGAACTGCGATTCACATACACAAAGTTTCGTATATCGTATTCCCATTTTAACACATTTACAAGATGTGTATCGCTTGCGGCAAATACAGGAGGTACATTGTTCACAGTGTTTTGACACTTCTGGAATTGTTGTCCACACAGGTCGGTTTGATCCCCACTTGGTTGGCGAAGGTATTGTGTAATGTGCAACGAGGCTGTTGTTTCATTCTTGCTTGGAGAGTAGCTCGTTTGATGTGTTGTGTCAAATCATCTACTGTAGGAGGTATGTTTTCGATGGCTCGATTCTTTCTTGTAAGTAACACTCGTCTGCAGTCATTGATGCTCTGAAGATCTGATGCTTGATCTCATAAAGTAGCATAACAAATCGCTGTAACAGACCATGACATTCATCATCAATATGAGAGGTGCCTGTACAGAGCTGATGCCATACACAATCAATTTCACGAAATGACATCCAGAGCTTCCAAACTGTCTTCTTGCCAATGCCACAAAATGTGGAAACTGTGTCACAACTAATTACAGAATGAAAAGCCAACAAATTTCTGCAAATTTCCAGTGAAAGTGTGGCACAGATCTCATGAATTATAATAAATTTCTTGTATTTTCCACAACCGTACTCAATCCATAGTTCATCAATACCATGTATTTGTGGGAATAGTGATATTGAAATAACCACTACATCTGAGCCCACAGTTTGTATTAAGATGCGAGTATGTCCACTTTCTACTGCATGCTTAACATGGAGAAGTAGGTGGCCATATGCTTCTTCGTGTGAGATGGGAGAAATGCTTGATACATCCCAAATGCTTGATGCAAAGACTCAGTCATCATAAGTACAGACAACATGTTTTCCTCGATACTCGTATCCCACCATTTTCTTAGCTAGCAACTGGAACAATTGGGTCTTGTTTTCATTGACACATAGGAATTGCTGAAATTATTTTGAAATTTCAGATTGTAGAGTGCGCACGAATACTGGTAACCAAAGAGAATAGTGGACTGCGTCCAACGCAAATGTCCACGGACATCTGAGCCAAAGTATCGACGTACATTGTAAAGTTAGATGTACGAATACTCAATACAAGATGTACTAGAAAGGACCCCAGTTTGATGACTGTGTTTCAGTACTGAAACTGAGGACATTAAGATGTTTTCGATAAAATCCACAGCTCAATCGAATCTTATTTATTTAATCTACTTTATTTATTATTACATTTTTTAAATTGGCCTCCAAAAATTTAAATTTCGAGGGGTACGATAAAAATTCCCCCTTAAAACCCTAGAATATATTTACATATACATAAAAAATTACAATAATAACATGTGCTACTTAAATAGTTATAAAGCCACTGTATTAATTTTCAGAACCCATATAAATTACATTGTTGCCATAACGAACGACTCTCAGTGCAACACTACATTGTTTTGCCAAATTTTCAGCAACTGTATGTTATAAAATAGAAGTCATATTATACCGTTCGAAAGGTAATTTTCTGACGAACAAAAAGTATCCCACATGTTTCCAGCTACGTGCAACAAATTCCAAGTTATTAGCAAAATGTTTCAAAAAAATCAAAATCAAAAACAAAAATTTTAATAAAGTTATAAATATTTGTGGTATATTATGAACCTAAACAATGATGTCAAATATGCCGTTGGAAAGCGCATTTTCTCCGGATTAATAATCACAAACAATATAGATTAATATCAAAATATTATACCGAGTTATATAGAGAAATAGAGAAGTGCGTCACAAAACTTTGGGGGCCATATTGATTACGTCATCAACGCCGCTAGAGGGCCAGGAAAATTTGTGTCCCGTGCTTTTTAGACTCATCTATCCACCACATACTATCTGAATCCAAAGTGGCGCATTGGTTGCCAGATGTGAAGTATTTTTTAGCTATCTCACCCCACTATAATGGCAAAGCCATTTTTAGTTACACATCTTGTAAGGAACATTATTTTATAATTATATGTACTCCTCTTATGATAAGAGCACAAGAAATGCTACCTCAAACAAAAAAAAATGTTTTAGTGGATTCATCAGGGGGTATGGACATGGACAGAGAAAAGCATAGATTATATTTATTTCTTACTCCTAGGGGCCGTCTACAAATGATGTCATGCTTGGAGGGGGGGGGGTCATGAAATTGTGACAAGGGGGTGGGAGGGGGTAAGAAGAAGTGTGACATCACACATTTTGGTTAAAATAAATCATCTAAAATCAGCAGATTAAATTTTGAAGTTATTTTGAAATTACCAGAGTTAGAGGGTATTTTTTAATCGGGGCTAAAACAACTTTCATGTAATTTATTTTCACTTATATTCCTTTCTTTTCAAAAAAATATATTAATATTTTATTACTAATTGTATTACTTTATTGTATATTAATTATGTTTCTGTCGTAAACCTTAATCTTATTTCATACAAAATAAGTAAACGAATCATTTTTATTGTTGTGCTCACAAATGTCATTAGTTAGAGTTTAAAAATAAAATTTGAAATATGATCTATAACGTAGTGCTTTGTTTCTGAACTGCAAGTATATGTCTATGTAATATAGCGTGACATGTGACAAGGGTAGGAGGGGGGTATGGTGTAGTGTGACACTTTGTGACTAAGGGGGGAGGGGGGTCAAAAATATTGAAAAAAAGTGTGACATTTATGGACAGACCCCTACAGCTGCTGTTGGAGTACCTCTTGCTGCCATTATAATGGACTCGGAGAAAAGAGATGTGCAAAAAAATGCAAGATACTGTGCAGACAAACTTTAAGTATAATACAAAAGAGACTAAAAAACTTTGTTTTATGTAGCAAATGGAACAATGCCACCAGCACAGTGGTTTTATCCATTCGCATCTGTAACCTCTCTACGTTTACAAATTCCAATATTGCCTTCACAGCCTTCAACAAGTACAGAAGAAAAAGAACAAACAAATTTTTGTGATGTTAGGGATGCAATGAATTTTGAAACCCCTCCATTGACTAAAGATGAAAAAAAATCATTGAAAGATTTTTATGAACGAATTAATGCGGGATTAGATAAAAATCCAGAAAATTATATTCCAGCAGTGCGAAAAATGTTAACTCAATTAAAACAGACACAGGTTTCTTATCTGCTTTGCACACATTTGGTAAATATAAAGGTTACAAGTCTGTTAAATGTGCAAGAAAATTAATAAAAAGAAGTAGAAGCCATAGTAGGTCAATCGGTGTACAGCCAACAGCACTAGGCCATAGAGTAAAAAATATCACAGGGCAAAAGATAAGCAGGCTGACCTAAAAAAACAGCTTTCCTATCTGTATTAAAACAACATCATTATATACAACCTTTGGGTATTTGCCCAGTAGAAAGAGGAAAGCACCTCCCAATTTGCAAGATTGTGTTTTGCCAAATAAAAGTTTAGGAGATTGATTATCTGCCAGCATAAAGTTGTCTGCTTAATACATTTTTTTTAACATAAATTATTTGTCTGTATATAGTTAATTGCATTTCCATTTATATTATTTTATGCATTGTATACAATATCAGATTTCTTTTCTTGAAATTATTTCTGGTAATTTATTAAATTTCTGCATATATAATATGTTAAATTGGTTTTGCATCCTGCACATGATTTTTTTTTTCTCTTGATATACTTTCTGTGCTTAATTAAATACTTTTTATGATAAATTTTATGCGCTATGTAAAATATAAGATTTTTTTTTCTCATCAGCTATTATATCCTGTACTTTCCATATACAGTAAAAGCTCCATTATCCAGCATTCAGGTAACTGGAAAAATTCGGAGAATTTTATTTTTCTCTTCCTGTGAACAGTTGAAATTTTTTTACGGAAAAAGAAATTATTGTTTTTAATAAATTATTTAACAAAGATCTTTGTACTATATTATATTTTAAATATTATATTTACTCAAGAATATTTTATAATTGAATGCGTTTCATCTACACTTAACTGGAAATTTAAATAAAGACACTCCAGGGTAAGTTTCTTTTGTTTTATTGTAGGATTTTTATCCGTTAAAACTTTTTCTCTCCAGCCGGCTGCTGATAAGTAAGGTTATATCAAAGTTTCACTTTGTTGAGGAGTTGTAATTATACTTTTCAAAAGAATAAACAGAAATAATAATAATTAAAAAAAAGAATGAAACAAAACCCTTTTCTTTCTTTACTTATTATTTAAAAAATAATTGATACCTCCATTGTTAATTGCCCAATTGTATTCGAATTTTCAGCGAATTCAAATATTAATAAATTAGGTGCTTACCAAATTTCTACTAAAATACAACAAGTGTTCAGAAAAATGGAGCCTCCCCCTTCCAATAAAAGAACACTGTCTGAGCCACTCCAAAAAAAAAAAAAAATGCTGATGACATTTTGTAGTTCGTTTTTATTGTGATCGATTTGATGATAGAGCTTCCGATTTCTTGCTGTGTAATTTGAATGTTGGTCATAAGTGAAGTGTGTCTACATGTCCCACATGTTTGATATTATCAGCTTGCATCTGATAATGTTTTTAGGTATTCAGAAAGGATTCATTATTATGGGTGTTGGGAGGGGTTTGCTGCACCTGTTCTTGGCCTGCATGGGACAGGTACACTGTAAAAAAATTACCAATGTTTCTTATTTTATGAAAATATGCTATAACCACGAACGAAAATATAATCTTCTGAGTTATCCGAAATTTCAAATAGCATGTTACATTGTCTTTTGAATCCCCAGAAACGAATACATTTTCAAAATTTAAAAGAATAATTTATAAAAACAAATTATTTTTAGCTGCCCGAATTTTTCAGAAACGTTTCCGAAGGGTTTTTATAGTGTATTAATTAGTGTCCTCAGGCTGGAATACCTGTTTTTCGAATGCTATCAATTCTGAAGTAAACATTTTCATGTTCAAAAAAATGTTTAACAGACAAACATGCAAAATTGACAGCGTTAACAATAACATTAAAATTAAGATGATTTCTTTACTCTTGCATGTATAAATTAACTTATGCGGCTGAAAACGTGTACTTGAGAATGGATAACATTCGAAAAACAGGTATTCCAGCCTGAGGACACTAATTAATACACTATAAAAACCCTTCCGAAACGTTTCTGAAAAATTTGGGCAGCTAAAAATAATTTGTTTTTATAAATTATTCTTTAAATTTTGAAAATATATTCGTTTCTGGGGATTCAAAAGACAATGTAACATGCTATTTGAAATTTCGGATAACTCAGAAGATTATATTATATTTTCGTTCGTGGTTATAGCATATTTTCATAAAATAAGAAACATTGGTCATTTTTTACAGTGTATGACTGAGGCAACAAGTGAATCCTACAGATTACAGAACTTAATTTTCCAAACATCTATATGCTTTTTCTGGAAAAGAAGGAAAAATGGCAACATTTTAAAAAAAATTACGGGGTGTAAAAATGTTTCAGAAAAAAGGTAGGACGTATTATTCCTTTTTAAAAAGAGCAGGGCGTGGTGCCCCTTGAAAAACATCTAACAGGAACATTAGTTGATTTCATTAGTTTTATTATTTCCCATGTTGTGGTTTACTTTATTAGCAAATGCACTAAGAGCATCATCTGTTATTCATCTTAGTCCTAAATTAAAATCTTTGAGATGTCTAATTTTAAATAATGAAACATTATAAAATATTAAAATATAAATTTAGAAATTATATCCTAATATAAATATTGTTTTTAATTTGGCAAAAATAACTTTATCAAATGCAAATTTAATAATAAAATAATTTGATCGACTTCATAATGACAGGAAAATAGGCCAAAAAATCATTTTCCTGTTTCACGGTTACATCAATGCCCTTCTTCTTTTATGACAGATCTTGTAGCACTTCAACTATCCTGACTTTTCCAGTATCCTGCAATTAGCACTTCCCGAGTATGCCGGTTAGTTGAGCTTTTACTGTTTAAGTTGATTTTGCATTTTGTATAATATAAAATAATTCTTTCTCCGATAGTTTCCTGATTTCTTGCTATGTGGTTTGAATATTGGTCATAAGTGAAGTGTGTCCACTACAATAGCCTCTGTATTTATATGTATTGATTGTTTTGCATTGTGTACAGTATAATATAAAATAATTGTTTCTCTTAAAGGGCTTCCCGATTTCTTGTGTTTGCATATTAGTATATTATGTTGTCGTGTAATTTGAATATTGGTCATAAGTGAAATGTGTCCACTACAATATCCTCTGTATTTATATGTATTGCTTTTCTAAATACATTAAATTGTTTTTGCATTGTGTACGGTATAATATAAAATAATTCTTTCACTGATGATAGAGCTTCCCGATTTCTTGCAGTGTAGTTTGAAAGTTGGTCATAAGTGAAGTGTGTCCACTACAATATCCTCTGTATTTATATGTATTGCTTTTCTAAATATATTAAATTGTTTTTGCATTATGTATGGTATAATTCTTTCACTGATGATAGAGCTTATCGATTTCTTGCGGTGTAGTTTGAATGTTGGTCATAAGTGAAGTGTGTCGACTACAATATCCTCTGTATTTATTTGTATTGCTTTTCTAAATATAATATATTGTTTTTGCATTGTGTACGGTATAATATAAAATAATTCTTTCACTGATGATAGAGCTTCCGATTTCTTGCTGTGTAATTTGAATGTTGGTCATAAGTGAAGTGTGTTTACTACAATAGCCTCTGTATTTATATGTATTGCTTTTACATATATATTAAATTGTTTCTGCTCTGTGTACAGTATAATATAATATAATTATTTCACTATTAGAGCTTCCAGGTTTCCTGTTATGAAGTTTGAGTATCTGTCATATAATTTTATTCTTTGAATATAACAAGATTTGTCACCATTATATACTGTGTATAGTAAATTGACTTTTCCATTTATATTAAATTGATTTTGAATTTTGTATATACACTGCTCAAAACAATTAAAGGATATTTGAAGTTTTATATAAAATAAAGATATAAACGAAATTTTTTTTGCCGAAAATAGAAGAAGAGAATCACAAATGCAAATTTTTCTGGTTTTCAAACTGTGGAGTATGCAAATTTTGAGTTTGACGTCAAAAATGTCGCTTCAGCGGCAGCGAATGAAATTTGACTTTCAACTGGATAAAAGAGAATGAAGACAAGGATGATCGGCATTCAGTGATTGCTTTGTTTCGATGAGTACGATGTCTCAGCGAAGTTATTTGACAGATTCAGAAGCTTGGAGAATTGTTGGTAGGTTAGAAGTGGGCTAAACTCAAGCCGAAGTAGCGCAAGCCATTGGAGTGTCACAAAGTGTCATTTCCAGGATCTGGAACCGTTTTTTGGAGAGTGGATGTGCAGGCCGAAGACCAGGGCAAGGTCGTAGACGGGCAACAACGCCCAATGAAGATCGGTATTTAGCGTTAACAGCTCGGAGACACCGAAACATGAACGTTACTCTTCTCCAACAACACCTTCGCTCGGCTACAGGCACCACGATTTCAACTCAGACTGTCCGAAAGCGGCTCCATGCTGTAGGTCTGTATGCTCGCCGACAGATGGTATGTGTTAGATTAACATCAAGGCATCGTCGCGACCGCAGGGAGTGGGCAACCGAACATGTCAACTGGAGGAGAAATGAATGGACCAATATTCTGTTTTCTGACGAGTCCCGTTTTTCTGTGCATCCGGATAATAGGCGTATTTTCATCTGGAGGGACCGTGGCAGTAGGAATAATCCTGCGTTCGTGCACAAAAGTGTCAGATTTGGCGGTGGAGGAGTGTTGGTGTATGGTGGCATCTCCATTGACGGGCGCACTGACCTCTACATCATTCGAGATGGAGCTCTGACTGGTCGCCGATATAGGGATGAGATCCTCAGACCTATTGTAGTCCCTTACGCTGCAGCAATCGGAGATAACTTCATTTTAATGGACGATAACTGCAGGCCACATCGTGCAAACCTGGTGGAGGATTTCCTTTTCGAGGAAGGAATCGTTCGAATGGAATGGCCAGCGTGTTCTCCAGACATGAATCCAATCGAGCACGTTTGGGACGCTCTAGGAAGACGAGTTTCTGGCCGCCAACAACCCCCACAAACTCTCCAAGAACTGGAAAGAGCTCTTCTGGAAGAGTGGGGCAGAATACCTCAACTCGTCATTAATAGCCTCATTGAGTCCATGCCTCAAAGGTGTTCAACGTTGCTGGCCGCCCGTGGAAACCATACCCCTTACTGAAAATGATTTTCTTTGAAGAAAACACCTTTTCTTATTCTTTTTTTCTCATATGCACAAATTGTGTTTTTTTCCTTTTGTACACAAATGCGCAATAAAATGCATTTTTTTCTGCCAAACATGTGTAATTTATTCTCATATAACCTACTATGTCTGTCGACCATGTATCAATCAGCTAAAAAGTTTCCCAGATACAAAATCCACCTAAAACTGCAATATCCTTTAATTGTTTTGAGCAGTGTGTATTAAATTGATTTTGCATTGTATATGGTACAATATAAAATATTATGCATTGTGCATAGTATAAAAAAAATTTTCACTATTTCCTGTGTATGGTAAATTGCCTTTCTATAGCTATTTAATTAATTTGTAATGCATATGCGATTTATTCATGTGTTTTTTTTTTATTTTATATAGTAAACTGATTTTTTTCTACACTAATAAAAGAAAGATGTTTGTGATGACTAAGGAAATTTACCACATGTCGAGGTATCAATTTCATTCCGGATAGACAGAGGCAGGTTCAAATTCACCTGAAGCTCAGATTTTGGATTTTTTAAATTTGAATTTTTGTTAAATGAAATGTTTCATGTATTCCTTCCTTTCCAAGTTTACAGGCAGTTTTGACCCACTCATATGAGCAAATGAAATTCAATTTTTTTGCCTGATCACTTTGTTACTTCTGAGAATCAATTTTTAAAAAACTCAAAACATATGAAATAGTATATTAAAATTAATTTTTCAAAGAGGTAAGGCCATCTGTTTTAAAAGGAGGTATATTTAAAGTAATCTTCGGAAAGGATAAGGTTATTTTAGGCTCTACTGATTTCAGGGATGGCTAGAGGGGGGAGGGGAGGCATTATCCCTCTGGAAGATTTTGAACATGGGTGCAAGGCCTTCAGTCTTGAAGGGATTTTTGACTTATAGTAAATTGTATTTTATATATTTAAACTAACGAAAGCTTTACCAGCTACGCTGGTTGGTTTATTTAGTAAGAAAATTTCATTTAAAATCCTGTAGAAACTGCATCAATGTATTTTTAAAAACTGTGATTGTTTATTTATTTTTTCACTGGTGAAACTCTGAACTAAAATCGGTAAGTTTTATTGAGTCAAATGATCCAAAATGTGTTGTGATTGGACCCATACAACCTGAGATAATTTGAAATCAAATGGCAAAATCCTTAGCGTTTTATTTCCTTCTCTATATAAAAATCAGGATATTGCTAAAATAAAACATTTTGAGCTGAATTCAAAAATTTGGTGACAATCTGAAATCTCAGCCCACTTTAAGCAAGGAAGCATATTTTTCAGATCCAAAAATATGATTTTTTTAGGGCCCAAAATTTGGCAGTATAAAAATTTTCAATCTTTCGGTGAGTAGTCTCAATGTCTTGAGTGAAAGTCGTGCGTTTCAGCTGTGAGAGAATGCATTAAAAAAGTGAATCAATTAATTAAAAAATAAATGATATTTCCACTTCTAATTATCCCATTGTTATGAAAATTAGATATTTCGATTCGTCATTGAAAAATATATATATGTGCATGATTTTAAAATCCATAAATGCAATATTTTTAAAAAAATTAATAGGGCTGTAATTCTTCTAGTATAAAGAAATATGGTTTCCTTCCTCCTTATCAATTGAACACCAATGAATGGGATTCTCATTGTAAACCCTGCTGTCAAACAAAACATGTGGAAGAAGGCTCATCGATCACGATTAAGGTGCTCCGGGAAGGAATAGAGAAAATAGAAGCTGTAGATGGAGTACTAGGGTTGCGAGCAGTAAGCCAATAGGCAAGCTATTCTTTTCCCAACCCTCTTGATTGTTGTTAATTCTTTTACCTCCTTTATTCAACGTTCAAAACAAGTTGAAGCATGCGCAGAAAGATCGATTTTGCGCTGAAATTTTTCGCTTGTTGCTTTAATAAAAGGATATGTTTATGTAAGGATAATAGCAATTTTTCTTTCAAGAACTTCTAATCATTTTCTTTTGTTGTAAGAGAATTTTTTGGTGCAAGACAAAATCTAGCCCATTTTCGTTTAGTTGTACCTAATACTCAAAAAATGTTTGTCTTGGATGGACTTCTTTCAACTAAATTTTTAGTATTATATGTGTATTAATGGTCTAGAAAAACAATTTCATCTTCCGAAACTCCACAGTCTCCCTGCACCACCCGAGCTATAGAAATCTGAATTCTTGTGTTTTTAGGTACATTTAAGATTGTTATCCAGGTCCCCTGTAAATGCCGAGCAAGCAGCTAATTAAATTATTTTTACACTTTTTTTCATCAATATTTTCTGTCTAGTAAATTACTTCTTGTTTATATGTACATGTATACAAACTTTTTTTTTGCAGATATTTTCTATTTTTAGTAATCCATATATACAGGGTGTCCTAGAAAAATTGAAACAAGTTTTTTTGCCTGTTTTGTAAGCAATATAGATTGAAAAAAGTGTTAAAAATAAAGTAGGAATGAATATGTTAATGAAATCAGGGGTTGGTGCAGGTTTTTTCTGTTGGGGCTTATTTTGTGAAAATTATATTTTTTATGAAATATGAAAGCCAATTACTCAAATTCAAATCAAGCATTTATTGATAACAACATTTATAAGTCAGTCTGCTAAAGTTTTCCTTATTTGTGAATTTATTTTGCTTGAAAATTGTGCATTTTAAATGAAAAAAAATGTATTAGAATTTTCAGTTAAAACTATTTTTATCTATGTTATGTATATCAGGCATCTTTAACCTGGATTGCTTTGCATATTGTATAAGATTTTTTCTTATTGATTCTGGCAGTATATAGTTATTTGTTTCTCTATTTATATATAATAAAACCTGAACAGCTAATGCCTTGAAAGTGTGTAATTTGTCTGTTTTTTAGTGTTAAAAACATACGGGAACTACAAGGGTGATTTGATAAGTTCTCAGCCTGAGAAAGCACAAGATTTTTGACATAATTTCATATTATTTTTCAATGTAGTCCCCTTGCAACTTAATACATTTAAGGCACACTCTTGTGTGTGAATTCTTTTGTGCAGCCCAGTACGAGGATGGTTGGGTTCGAAAAGTTCTCGGCCTAACAAAGAAAATACAAGATTTTTCACAATATTTCACTTTATTTTTCAACTTGGAACACAATACATTTCAGAAGACTCTTGTTCATAATTTGGTGATTTTGGTCAACAAACGTGGCACGCATCGAGCAGAAAGCTTTTTCATACTCTAAAGCATTGTGTAAAATGTAGTGACCACAGTCTATTGAGGTGCTATGATGTTTAAATGCAGCCCACCTTTTTATATTGAATATGAAGGACAAGAATCCTTCAAGGTGGAATTTAACTCTTTTTGTATGTCCATGGGGGTTAAACCTCTTTTAACAAAGCATTTTATGACAGCTTGAACTTCAATTTTGTCCATTTTTAGAAAATGTCAAAACTTGTTTACTTCATTGCCCAGCCAATAACCAATAAACTCACGTGTCTGAAACTAGGCAGCATGTCATCTAAAGGATCATACTTTACAAACTTCATTGTCATTTGATCATACTTGTTCCATCTCTGTGTCAGGCCGAGAACTTATCAAACTACCCTCATACGTGTTGATGATTGAAAAGTGTCCGCTAAATAGGTGTCTGCTATTCAGGACTGTCCATTATGCAGATTTCACTGTATATTTTTTTTATGTATTTTTACTGTAAATTTATTTGCACACTGTTACTATTTGTATTTGAGAAAAGATTTTTTATATATTGTGCATGATGAAAGGTGATTTTCTTTTTCATCTCTACTCTTTGTTTCTGCATATAGCAAATTTCTTTTCTATTTATATATTAGATTATTTGCCTGTTTATGTAACTTTATCCAATAAATTTTAATGTGGTAAAATGAAACTTGTGTTATTTAATGATTGAATTCTACCAGGAAAATGATCTTTTATCATCAGGGTATCTAGCCACCTGGGAAAATTAGGGGATTGTTAAAAGCTGGGAAAAGTTAGAGAAATTTGAAACCCCTGAGAAAAATTCAGGAAAAAATTTCTGATTTCTTTAGGACTTTAATTGAATGCCAAAGTATAGAATGAATAAAATAAAATATGGATTAGTCATATTATGTTTAAAACAGAATAGTAGAAAAAACATGATCAAAACAGTAAAGAATCGTGCAAAACTTTCTCTGCTCATCGAAAACATATTATGTAAGAGAAAATTTAATACTCTCTTTACATTCATATTTTGACAACAATTTATATTTTGTTGCACACTTTCAATACAGAAAAACTCTGGCTATTACAATATAATTGAATTGGCAAATTTGATAGTATAGAGCATGGTTGGGTAAACTGATTTTACCAATCTGTAATTCTGATCAGGTAAGGTTAATACTATTTTTTTTCATTGTGGGTTGGCTTGGCTTTAAATATTTTGGGTTATGCTTTGATTTTTTTTGGGCTGAGTTAATTTGATTTTTCAAGTGAAAGTTGTGAATATTTTTTAAATGAAAAAAACAATATATTTTAATATTAATGAGTGTATATGTATTTAAAAAAAATGATATTAGGGATATAGGCAATTTTTCCATAATTTTATTAAAATATGGATTAATTTTCTTCAATTTCGGGTTGAGAAAACTTTTTTTGTTTTTTTTGGGTTGACTTTACATAGAAATTTCAGGGTATAATTCGATATTTCCTACTATACCTTGATATTGTAGCAATACTCTTTTTGTAACTGAACATATTATTGAGAGTTCTATTTTTGTAAATTTTTACTTAGGGTAACAAATGGGAAATCATTCGGTCAAGTAGTTTAAGAATTATGCAGGTTTTAATTCTGGTTTTGCATATTTGTAGCTTCTAGTAATCAATTTCTGTTAAATTTATAGGTTACAATTCATATATATTTTTTAATTTAAAAAATATATCAATTTTCAAATAGTTGAATGCTTATTTCATTTTTTTTTCCTGTGACAATTTTGTGATTAAAATGTATCTTTTTTCTAAAAAAATATATATATAAACAATGTCTATATATGAAAAGAAATAATTTGCATAAATAAAAATAACTTGTACAAAAAATATTTTAGAATTTCTTTTTATATTCACCATTAATGTGATTCTCAAAAAAAAGATTTTTCATGCTGAATATAAAACTTTGACATATTTCTGGCACATTTTTAAACATAAAATGATGATTCTTGAAACAATTTGGAATTGAGCAGTTTTTTCCATTTTTTGATAAATGAATTTGATCTTGAGTTAAGCAATTATTGTCCCAGGACAGCAGATTTTTTTTCTCTTTCCTACACTGTCGCATCTGGAAATTTGTTCAAAATGCCTACCTTGACAATATTTTCTAAAAAATTGCCTTTTTTGAAGAATAGTTGTCAATTTTGATATATTTGAGAACAAAAATGACAAAACATGTATCGGAAAATAACCAGTTTGGATTTGAGAATAGCCTTAATTATCTTAAAATATATATCATTGTAGTGGGTATTTACACTTTAAAGGTTGTGTGAATTCTTTATTGAGCAGGAATTTTATAACAAAAGTACTAATTATTTTTATATAAACATGTAGCATTACAAATTAATGAGTAGCATTTATAGAAGACTATAATTCTACATTGCCATATTAACTTTTGTATAAAATTAAAAAATATATGCAACTGAAGAAAGCTAAGTGTCATTTAGAATTTTGTGCTTTGTTTACAATACAGAAATTAGGTAAAAAACACAAAATATGGTCAATGGATAAAAATATAAGAAATGTTTTGGTATATCTTTTATAGACTACATAAAAATTCACTCGCCTGTGGGGAATAGATTTAATTCCCCACTTCTGATGGGGGTAGGAGTATCATGATATTTAAAATATATTTTTGGTGGGTGTGTTATGAATGCATATTTCAAAGCAATAATCCCAGCATGAAATGCATGATTCATTGAGGTCAGAAAAACTGAAGAGAAAATAGAATGAATTAAATTTATCTTACTTAAGGAAATATGAAGTCACTGAAGCCAAAGGCAGGAAGAAAGAAACTTGTAAGGTCTATCTTAAAAGTTTTAGCACGAGCATAAAATGTCGATTTTTAAAGAATAATAAAAAGTTAGAATAGCATTATTTAATTTGCAGATTTCGCAACTTCATTTAAGTAAATGATATCAAAAGTAGAAAAAATGAATTACATAATTGTAAAAAATATAGTTTAAAATATCTTCAAACAAAACTGTCTCAAAAGTTTATGCACAATGGCAAAAACAACTACGTTTATCATTTTTACAAAACTGTTATAAATTATTTTTCCTTAATTTCGGATTAGTTCAAATAAACATTTCGATCAAAAAATAAATGTTTTTTGTTGGGTTTCTGGTGCCAAAGAGTACCATGCTTTCTCACTGCAGTATGACTCCCTTGAAGAACTCTAAGAACCCTCTTGGAGTTCTTCAAGGGAGTCATACTACTTTCCATTGCTGTAAAAATGACAGGATAAAATGCCCCAGACAAGTTTATGTCTGGACTTAAAGCTGACCAGTCAAGAATTTTAACATTTTTCTATAAAAGTCACAGTTTTGCAGAATGTTATATGTGGATTGAGGCATTATGTTGTTGAAAGATCCATTTTGAGCCCCCCCCCCCTACAAAAAATGTCACCGATTGGAAACAAATGTTGGTTCAGTGTCTCTTGGGAATTTTGTCTTCCTTTTGGAAAAGCCAGAGAGGTTTGGCTATTGAAGCCGAGTACCTCCCAAACCATAACAGGCCTGCTGCAGAATGCCCTCGGTTCCTTTCGTAGTTCATGCCATTACTTTTATAAAGCTGGAATTTGGTGTCATATAACATCATTACACCCGTCCAATCACGTGTTTCTAAAAAAGAATTACATAAAGTGCTTAAACTTTTGAGACAGTCTTTCCAAGAAAAAAAGTAAATTAAATAAAAATTAATCTACTTTTTATTTTAACCAAAAAAAGTTGCTTATTTTGTTTGATTTTGATTAAATGTCAAGTATTTATTGTAAATTGGCTTCATATATTTTCTTCTTCAATTTTTAAAACTAGATTTGCAGAGTGCTTAAACTTTTGACATGGATTATAATAGGTGAACCTATGTTTATTTAAAAACTCAAAAAGGAAAGGAATCAACCATTACATCTTGGTCACTGTTGTAAAAATTCCTACTCCACTGGAAATCATCTTAAATTTGAAAAAGATGAACTTGACAATAGGACTTTATTCTGAACAATTTTTAAAATATTAAAAATAATGGCAGGCTCTTCAAAAATCTTAGCTAATAAAAATTACAGCAACACTTCATGGCTAGGCAACACATCATCCTAAAAGAATGGAATCTTTAAAGAAACCATTAAAAAAAAATCTGCAATGGCATATCCAAGCTAGCTCCATGCTAGAAACCTTGCGCCAGGACACAACATATTTTAATGGCAACCCATTATGCTGAATTCAGTGTCATAAATTCATTTCTGAATTTAATTTTCAGTGACAGCAAGCATTATTATTATTATTATTAAACTGCAAACCAGGCCCCTACCTGCCAGGCATTATGCAAGCTTAAAAGTCTACTTCACTCAGTCCAAAACACCTGTTCGCTAATGTTAATCCTTTGAGGGAAATATTTTACAATATCTCGTTCACATTTCAGTATTTTACAATGATTTTTTTTTTCATTGGATAACTGAGGTCGATCTGTATGCAGGCCCTTTTTTAGTTTTTCGATTTTGGTTGTATTTTTTTATTGAGGATACTTTCACTTTTGAAACCGGTTCCAAAAGTGAAAGTATCTTAATAATAAAAACTTGTGATCAAAATTAAAAAAGTAGAAAAGAGCCTGCATAGAGATTGACCTCAGCTATCCAATGCAAAAAAAAAAAAAAAAATCATTTTAAAATATTGAAATGTGAACGAGATATCATAAATTTCCCCATAGGATTAACATTAGTGAGCAGGTGTTTTTGAATGAGTGAAGTAGCCCCTTAACGAGTTTGTGTACCTAGCCGTGGGGCAAAATTCACCTAATCTCCTGATAGCGGACAGCAGGCTATATACTTGTAAAACAGGGACACCAAAAATACCTAAATGATATATTTGAAGTGATTAGTTAAAAATACCAATACGGAAATTTAAGAACACAAATGAGAGCCAAACTGAAACAAGATTGCATAAGTGTGATCAAAGCACGCCTCTTAGGAGCACCGTCAGCAGAGAATACATCAATACAAAGAGGCTTTCCAAATGGCATATTATGCAAAAGGACAAGTTACTTTACCAAAGCAAAAATAACATGAAAATGCATTGCTGAGGTAGGGTTAGCAAATACAAGTGAACGCCGGGAGTAACAGCTGTGCCGATTGCAATGCATATGTGCTGAATGGAAAATAAATGCGACAGTTACAATTACTGCCACTTATGAGAATCATTGGTTAATCACATTAGTTACTTTTATGAATCAATCAAAACCAAAATCAGTATTAGTATATTTTATCTCATAATCAACATCTACTACTTTATTAAATCTAATGTTATTCAACAAATGGGATTCATTGAAACAAAAGTTATATTGCATTTAAAAATGGAGAAAATGCGTAATACATGCATATGAAAACTGGTCACTTATTTCAAGAAATTGCAGTGTCTACTACATTATTCTAATAAGTCTTAGTGTAGATCATTTTTAAAGAAAAAGAAACCTTGAAATTGCCTTATTAATTTTTACATTCACAAAAACACAAAGCTTGACAAATCATATTTGAAAGTCACAAACAAATACAATGGAAGTTTTGGTTTCACATCTAACAATTAACTAATTCAAAAATGTAATTAGTAATAAAATTATTTCAAAATACTTTCATCTTACATGAAAGCTTTAAACTAAATTATAAAGTCTCCAGACAACAAGGGTGAAGAAAAAGTAAAACATAACAAAAACAAGGGCATCATTATCCCCTGCAACAGTTTTACAATCCACACTCAAACTAAACTGAATATGTCAGAAATCTGAATTAAAAGCATTCTAAGAAATACATAGTGGCTATCAAACAAAGCAACTAAATCCTAAATTGACAGTAAAATTTTAATTGTACTGAATACCTAGGCTACATGAATAATCCTTTTCTGCACACTATTGTATAGTGGAGAGTCGTTTAATTGTGTCCCTTTTTTCTTAAAAAAGACTAGGCTATCGATTTCCACAAAATAAATAAAAAAAAATTTGATAAATGCATTTTTATGCTTGAAAACAATGAAAGCTCATAAAAATTAAAGTACCATAGTTAGTGTTGCCAGATGTCCCAATTTTCAAGGCTTTTAAGACCCTTCCCATAGAAGCAGTGTGTGGAATGCTAAAAGTCTCGACTTTTCATGATGTGCAAATTCTTTTAGTATCATGCTATTCATTAGTCTGCATCAAGTAGAACTTAATGCAGTAAACCAGTTAAATTAAAACCTGTCGATAACGAAAATTTTTACAGTCTCGTTGAAAGAAATCTAACTGCTCAGCCAGAAACTTGTTTAAAATAGAACATTTTCTGATACTTGGCAATTCTGTTATTGGTTAATTCCATTGTAACTGATGTAACACTTGATCATCGACTTTTGTTTTCAAAACTGTAGAAAATTTACTAATAAAGCTAGAACTAATTTTTACAATTTAAAATATTTCTTACTAAGAACTTAATATCCAAATACACTAGTATGCGAAACTTAAGCAACAAACACAAAATGCTAATTTCTGAACACGTGAGTACTCAAAAGGAAATTCTATAAACAGCAAGTGTAGAAAATAGGTACTACCCTAACAGCACAGACAGTCGATGGGAAGTCTTCTTGACATCACAAACGGTCACAATTGTCACAGTCACTACAATGAATAGAAATGTGATACCTTTCATTCATCTCATTTGGTCACTCCACTGAACAGTCACCATGACTGCTGCTTTTTGACAAGTCAGCAGGTGATTTTACAATGAAGTCATCTTGTGACTCTCATGTGACTGTCATTTTGACACTCCACTGTAAAGTCATCATGATAGCTGATCCGTGACGAGTTCCCAAGTGACAGAAAAAGAAATCATCTGGTGACTTTTCACAAAGGAGTGCAATGATGACTTCACAATAGAATGTCAATCACCGGAAAGTCACCATGCGACTTCATTGTGACATTATTTGGCGATTCATCACAATGGAATGCTCACATTGACTTCAAAGTTCAGTCTTCAACTCACAGTGACTTGAGAATCACAAGGTGACCCATCACAAAGCGACAGTCACAGTGACTTTTCAGTGTTAACATTCATTTGAGAGTAATAATGAGACAGTGAAATATCCCATATTTTGATTCACCATAGAGATTGTGACACTTCTAACCATGTGTGACGTCAAGGGGACTTCGCATCGACTGGCTGTGATGTTAGGGTAATATCTCTTTTCTACACTTGCTCTTTATAGAAATTTCCTTTTGAGTACTCACATATGTTCAGAAATTAGCGTTTTGTGTTTGTTGCTTAAGTTTTGCACACCAGTGTATATGCAGATTATTCCATCTCTCTTTTAGTCCCAAACATTGCAATTCAAAATTCTGTAACTGATGTAATATAAAATAGACAAACATTTTTTCTGCTTTCAATGAAGTGTAAAAATTATCAAAACTATCTCATTAAAAAGTGATTTAATGTTCTCAACAACACTATGTAATGACAAATTATAACAGTAACTTGTTTAATTAATTTCTGAACAATAAAAAAAAAAAAAAAATGGCATTTACAAATGTAACTGGTGTAACTTTTATTGTGTAACTGATGTTACATTGACTTTACAAAGACAATAATGGTTCTTAACTTAGTTTGTAAACAGTAATTTACAATGCCTTTTTATTCAGATTTTATTATACAATATAAAAATATCAAGCTTTACAATCATACCCTTAAACATATTATAAATTTTATTTCTCTCTCAAAATGAGACTTTTTTGTGGAATTGCCCTATTACAGGTTTTACTGTATTATTATAGTTTAGTAAATCCTGTAAAAAATGGAACCTTTTTATAACAAATCCCATTTTATACATAATACATTCATATTCTCGCTATGGAAAGAATATCATACAATTACAATTGCCCAATCAAAAACTTTTCAAAACAGAATTTTGTTTCATTCACTAGTGATTCTGCTTTCACAAATTTTACTCACTAAGTTTATTGTGTTATTTAATACAGTAAAACCTACTAAGACAGAATCTCAAGTGACCAGACAAATTCAATTTTAGAGAGGTTTTTGTCTTAAAAGGTAGATTTGTATGGTACTCTTTCTGTCAGGACCATGGACTTTTAATGTTTAAGACATGGTTGTGTTACAGAGAGTTTTCATAGAATTTTATTTATTTGTATGTTCTGATATAGAAGCCACTATCCTGCTTTTTCTGACAGTGGGCACCACTAATCATAGCTTACAAAAATTTAATTTTTACTGTTTTAGTTGTTAAAATTGAGATAAAGCTAAATACAATAAACCTGTGAAAATGGAATTTGCCTATAATAGAATCCTGTCTTCAACCAAAACATTTTATGCTCCTTGCAAAAGGAAATAATACTATTACACTTTCTAAGATAAAAATTTATTTAAAATGGAATTTTTCCTGTCCCCAATGATTCCATTTTGAAAGATTTACTGTATAATAAAATAAATTGTAAACCGTTATTATAGTTATAAATCTAGGAGAAAAAAAAATCATTAAACTTTGGCTGGCAGGGCCCAGGTATATTTAGGCCAAGACTAGTTATTACCTTTTTCTGCTGACTCAGGCAGAGGATTAAACCTCATTCTTTTGGCCGGAGTCTAATGAAAAAAGTCAGCCCAATCCTAAATCAGTGTATGGCACTTTTTTTTTCTAAAAATAATGGTTTAATAAATTAAAGGCATTTTTCAAATATATACTTTTTTTTTCTTTATAGAGCCATAAAATTATGAACATCTTTAACCATTTTTTTCTGCATTGTAAACTACACATATTTTTGAATGAGTGTTCATATAAGTAATTGTCTCTAAGTGATCATTAATACTGTTATTCTGTATTCCATAAATTATGGATATATAATGTGCTGTATATTAAAATTTCTGGGCTGTTTAATAGCCTCTGCTTGTTAACTAGGAGAAGACCCTTTAAATGCCTCAAAGGAGGACTTAAAGGAATCGACTGGGAGCAGAGACTTAATGTCCAATCCGCACCTTCCATCGGTGCAGCCTGTTAGTACTCTTGCCTAGTGCATGGGGAACGAACGCGGATGGGCTTCCTCCAACCCGCTTGGCCAGCGTGGAGGAATTTGGCCACCCCCCCCCCCTTATTTTACCATGAATTCACAAAACAAATCACGGACCTCAATTCCCGGCAGTCTGCATGTTCCTGATTACGGCAGCAATCAGAAAAACATGAAGACAGAGGGTGCTAAGAATCACCGGGCTCGGCTTGGCTGCCATAAGTTGATGACCTTGGCTACGTATAATGGATGATTCTTATCTTCTGAAAGTCGTTTACAGGAACTTGAAGAAGAATTAGAAAGAATCAACTGGGACATTCTAGGATTATGCGAAGTAAGAAGAAAAGGTGAAGAGAAGATTGATCTTGCCAGTGGACATGTATTGTACTACAGAGGTACAGAAGATGGAAAAACAAGTGGTGTAGGATTTCTGATTCATAAAAGGTGGAAGAATCAAATCGTAGAATATGATAGTGCATCAGATAGAGTTGCAAGGTTAGTTATACAAGTGTCAAAAAGATACAAGCTGCAAATTACCCAAGTTTATGCACCAACAATTAGCTATAAACTGATGAAGAAATTGAGGATTTCTATGAAGAAGTAGCTTCAATGCATCAAAAAGGAAAATGCTACATAAAATTAATAATGGGAGACTGGAATGCTAGAATTGGGGAAAAAAAGAAAGGTGAGTTCTCAGTAGGAAATAATGGATATGGGGTGCGTAATGAAAGAGGAAACAGATTGATTGAATTTGCAGAATGTGAACAGATGTATATCATGAACTCATTTTTCAAGAAAAAGCCACAAAGAAAATGGACATGGCATAGTGCAAACGGCTCAACAAGTGAAATCGACTACATCTTGACAAACAAAAAGCATCTTATTCAGGATTGCAGCGTTCTCAATAACTTCAATACAGGAAGCGATCACAGGTTAGTTAGATGCAAACTGCTTTTAAATACTAAAGTGGAAAGAATGAAGCTTTTGCAATGCTCAAAGAAATCAGTCGATATTATAAATCTCCAGAAACATAAAGAAGAATTTAATTTAGAACTTAAAAATCGTTTTCAAGTACTTCAATCAATCTTAGAAGAAGAACAAGATGTTACAGTAGTGAACAAGAAAATAACAAATACTCTACAAGAAATTGCAAGGACGATAGCTGGTGAAGCACGAGTAATGCAAACAAAGAAAATAACAGAAGAAACAAGAAGATTGATGAAGAAACGCAGAGAATTTAAAATGAAGAAAAACTATCCTAAATCAAGAGTTGAATATGCAGAATTATATAAAACGGTAAGAAAATGTGTTACAGAAGATATCAGAAAATTTAACTGTGATCTTGTCAAAAAAGTTCTAGAAGATAACAAAAGTTTAAAATCAGCTAAGCGCAAACTGTGTGTTGGAAGAAAAGGTATTTTTGCACTGAAGAGAGCAGATGGAACAATCACCAAAATCAATAATGAAATAGTACACATTGTCGAAAAATTCTATAACGATCTATATAAATGTGAAGATCAAAGGGAAATCAACCTACGTGATCCACTAGTAAACATAACAGAAACTGAAGAGATAATCCCAGTGATGACAGATGAAGTTGTACAAGCCATTAGAGGCATGAAAAAAGGTAAATGCCCTGGCGAAGATGGAATTACAATTGACCTTATCAAAGAAGCAGGAGAAGAATTTGCAAAAATGCTAGCCATACTGTTTTCCAAATGTCTCGAGAAATCAGATGTACCAGAAGATTGGAATAATGCTGTGATGGTGTTACTTTATAAGAAAGGAGAAAAGGAAAACATTAAAAACTACCGTCCAATCAGCTTACTGTCAGTGATTTATAAAATTTTCACCAAAGTTTTAACGACAAGACTTGAATCAGCTCTGGACTCAGCTCAACCTAGAGAACAAGCAGGATTTCGAAGTGGATTTAGCACAATGGATCATATTCAAACAGTAACGGAAGTTATAGAAAAACATAAAGAATATAATTTATCTCTCTGCCTTGCCTTTATTGATTATGAAAAAGCATTTGATTCGGTCTACACATCTGCAGTAATTACTTCTCTGGAGGACATTGGTATAGACAAACCTTATATCAATATCATAAAGAAGATCTACAAGAAAGCAACAGCCACCATCCGTTTGGACAAAGGAAAAGCAAAGATCAAGCTTGGAAGAGGAGTAAGACAGGGAGACACCATTTCGCCTAAGCTTTTTACTGCTGTCTTAGAAAGTATTTTCAAGAAGCTGGATTGGGAAAACAAAGGGATTAGAATAAATGGGGAATATTTAAGCCATCTCCAGTTTGCTGATGACATTTTAATTTTCAGTAATAGCCCTGAAGAATTGCAAAATATGCTAAAAGATTTGGCAGAAGCTAGCATTAATGTGGGATTAAAAAAAAATTTGGAAAAGACTAAGGTGATGTTCAATTCATTTGCATCAAAAAAGAAAATCGTCTACAACAACACTGAGATTAAAGATGTTGAAAGTTATGTGTACCTTGGACAAGAAATATCATCAGACAACAGTATCATGAATGAAATCAATAGAAGAATAAGAAATGGATGGAGTGCTTTTGGGAAGAACAATATTATTCTGAAGAGTAACATGCCTCTTTGTTTGAAAAGAAAGGTGTTTAACCAATGTGTTTTGCCTGCACTAACTTATGGAGCAGAAACTTGGACACTAACAAAACGGATGGTACAAAGATTACAAACAACGCAGCGAAGTATGGAAAGATGTATGCTAGGCATAACCAGAAGAGACCGAAAGAGAATAACGTGGATAAGAAGTCAGACGAAAGTTTTTGACATCATCGAGAGAATTAAACGGCTAAAATGGAAATGGGCTGGGCACATTGCAAGAAGACAAGACAATAGATGGAGCACAAACACCCTACAGTAGTATCCCAGAGATGTAAAACGACCAAGAAGACGACCTCAAGTAAGATGGAGTGACGAAATCAGAAAACTGGCCGGTGTTAATTGGATGACTAAAGCACTAGACAGGCAACAATGGAAAAATCTGGGGGAGACCTACATCCAGCAGTGGATTGAAAAAGGTTGATGATGATGATGATGATGATATTAAAATTTCTACATAAATATGTATGGAATATACTTTTTGAAACTTTTATTATAGGATAATGTTGGTAAAGAAATGTTGGCTTTTTTTTTTAGAAATTGGGTCTGGCCGGTCTCATAAGATATACAAAAATAAATGGCCCAGGTAATTTTTTTAGCTTTTATAACAGCCCAACTATGGTCAATAAAGCTTTTGTAAGGGTCTGGGTTGAACCTTTAGCTTTTATAACAGCTTTTTTAGCTCAGGGCTGCAAGTATGGTGGTTTCTTCAAATCAGAAAGCAATTTATCTTGAAAATAAGGCTTCAGTTATGAAATAAGTAAGCTTGGTTCTTCCAAGATGAAAATTATCAGGTACAGGCATCATGGGAGTAAAAATTTCTTACAGATCATCCCCAACACAACTTTCCATGAGGCCTTCCATTTCAAGAGTATCTTGGGAGAGAATGAAAGAATGCAACCCATTGGCCAAATTGTTTCCACAGTCTAAGTTGCTGCTATGCCAATATCACTTCCTAAAGTCAGTCTGGTCATGGCTATGTAACAAACATAATTCTGTTAAGGACACAGATCGCCAACAATTATATTTTTTGTAAAAAATATGTTATATGCAAACAATGAAGAGGAGTTTTTAAAATATAGAGAGGAGATGACATTCATCTGACGTGTTTAAAAATAATAATTTTTGGCAGTACTTTGATTTCCTATGGAGCCAGAAATCAAACTAGGCATTATGTTACTAAAAAATCTTGCCAGTTTGAGGGAACAATGCCACAAATTATGTTGAGGCAGTTTTCCGAATTATAAAAGATAATATACTAAACTGAGTAATGGCTTTTAATATCAATCAACTTGTGGACTTTACTTTGACTAGATATGAGATGTACATGCAGAAAAGGCTGATTGATTTTGTTAATGGAAGATTATCAAAATCTTTACTATACAAGATGCAACCAGTTGAAAATTATATCCATAATGAAGACATTCATAAAAATGGTAATTATGGCAGACAATTGCTGAAGATGCACTTCTATGTAAACAATCATTTCAGTCAGCACATGGATGACATATTAAAATATTCTCTCGGGTTTTTGTGAAGTTTTTCTAAACAATAAGTCATTAATACCATAATGTTATGGATCAAAGATTTTAAAAGTCTCATTACAGCAAAAATATCCAATATCTTCTAATGAAGAATTGCTTAAAATTTCTTATATTATCATTACATTAATCCAGCCATTATTGCTCCTGATGTATTTGATATTGTTACTACTCAATATAATGAACAACTAGCTGATTATGAGAGATTAAAATTATCTGCAATAGCAAAATTTTTACATTTTTTTGTTACTGGTAAAAAATACATGGAAGAGACAGACTATTTTGTGTGCTTAAATTCTTACATCAATGACTGTCATGAAAAATGAATGTCTTTTTTTGAAGATGTATGTAAAGTTCAATAATTAGAAGAATATTTCGATAATATTTTCTCTGAAGCCATTATTAACATTCCAGAAATCTACATGAACTTAAATGAACTACAGACCTTGTATAAACTTTTAAAGGAATGGGAATATGATTTGGTTCCTGATTCTAATGATGTGTTACATGACTTAATTAAAGACTTTGATAATGTGTTTGAGGAAATATGTGGTATTTCAAGTAATTTTGTTAATACAGAAATATGTTTATCTTTATAAAATAAATATGAATTAGAAGTTGAAGACAAAACTGAAGAAAAAATTTGTGTAAAAACTAAACTTATGTTAATCGCACTCCTTCAGGTTTTTTTAAATGAAGATAATGTAACTGACCTTTTTAAGAAAAAGCCTGCTCTTGAAGAAGAAATGCAGTTTGAGAAAATGTGTTCCACAAAACGAGGAGAAACTGATTTATCTCTTAATTGGATTAAAAATTCACTAAACTGACAGACATTACATATTTTACAGTCAGTCTTGGAATTCAATTTGAACTCCTTAGAAGTAGCAAGCAATTTTACATAATTACAAAGAAATATTAACGATATTGCAAAAGATATTGTTACATGGGTATTCTTTTAGAAACTGTAAATATAGATATATAAGAGTTATTAAACAAGCAGTATCAAGATATTGCTGAAATGAATATGTTTGAACATGTTAAAATCAACAATGATTTACTTCTCTACTTCTTAAATAGTTAATTTTATGGCAAATGTACAACATAGTTTTAATGAATGCCAAAGTTTATTAATGTGAGTTGACTAAGATGTTACTATGAAATTCTATATCTGTTACATATAGTTTCTTATAAATTGTTATTTATGTAAATTTTAATAGATTTTATATATTGTTTGTTTTTCAAGTTCCAATAGATTTTAATAATGTACTGTCTTTCAGTGATTTTAAGAATTATTTTTCTGCCATTTACTTATAATTGAAAAAAAAGCTTATTTTAACATTAAAACTTTTCCTTTAAGTTATTCCAAGCAGGGCCTGAATTAGACTATCTAGGTCATAGGGGTAAGCATCATTCTGGGAAGGGCCCCTTCTACCTATTCATAGAAATTGTTTGTGAATTATGCTTACATGGCTAGTACTAAACTTCATACCTATTGTTTACTTTTGTTGTTATATTATACCTATTGTATTATACATAAATTTTGTATCAGGTACTATTTACATGTGTATACAGGGTATCATAAGACAGATAGCCAGCCACAACTTAAAAAAAAGTACTAGTAGGAAACTAGTTGAGAAAATGATGGATTGGTTGACATGCGTATTTGTTTGCAAAATTCCCCTTTGCTTATCTGCATATGTCATAAGATTTCTAAAAAGAAAATGTCCCCAATTGGTCATCATAAATGATTTTAACTTGCATTGGTAAGAAGAAAATGTCAATAATGAATGTCACTTGAAAACAATATTCTATTAAATTGTTATACTAAAATTTCACCCATTATTTTTCTGATGATGCAGCACATTCTCTTTTTTTGGAGAGGGGGAGGGAGGAGGGGTATGGGAAATAGAGAGGAGAAGGGGAAAGACCACACTCCCTTCTTAAATCTTTGAAAATGATTTTTGTCAAAAAGAATTTTGGTCACTTTTGGAGAATTTTAACCATTTGGCACACCTTTGATGAAAATCCATATTACTCTCATGGGGGGCCCGGGACAGTTGCCCCACATTAGTCAGGCTCCGATTCCAAGTTAAAATCAGAAAACATAAATTATGAGCCTCAGTTTCTCCTGCAAACTTGTACCAGGTTTCCAAGCTTATTTTAACATTAAAACTTTTCCTTTAAGTTATTCCAAGCAGGGCCTGAATTAGACTATCTAGGTCATAGGGGTAAGCATCATTCTGGGAAGGGCCCCTTCTACCTATTCATAGAAATTGTTTGTGAATTATGCTTACATGGCTAGTACTAAACTTCATACCTATTGTTTACTTTTGTTGTTATATTATACCTATTGTATTATACATAAATTTTGTATCAGGTACTATTTACATGTGTATACAGGGTATCATAAGACAGATAGCCAGCCACAACTTAAAAAAAAGTACTAGTAGGAAACTAGTTGAGAAAATGATGGATTGGTTGACATGCGTATTTGTTTGCAAAATTCCCCTTTGCTTATCTGCATATGTCATAAGATTTCTAAAAAGAAAATGTCCCCAATTGGTCATCATAAATGATTTTAACTTGCATTGGCATACCTGCCAACATATCAATTTTGAAAACCTTACAATTTTTACGACGTATTTTTATGTGCTTAAAAAGGTTTAATATATGCTATGAAAAAAGTAAACATCTTCTATGCTATTCATATATATATATATATATATATATATATATATATATATATATATATATATTCAATGGTTGGAATATCACAGTTGGAATAAATCTGAACTGAGATACCCAAACTATATAATTTATATAATTTACCTAGTAGTTGAAAATACTTTCCTCTGTTCATTTATTATATTCATATATAGTCAATTATATTTTTAACTAAAAAAAAAACAAAAACATGAGATTAAACTTACCTTAATAATTAGACTGTTTATCCTTAATTGAAATCCTTTACTTCAGACAGTTCAACTATTGTACTTAAAAAAAAATGTTTTGGCTGGACCATAGTTTTAGATATGCCATCATCAAGTAGTTATAAAAAAATAAATTGTTCTAGTGTAAATCTTGATGTTTAGTATTTATACAAATTATTAACCAGAAACTATACAAATATATACAAATTACTATATACAAATAAAAGCACTGTTCATTACTCATTCTTATTTCTTAAATTATTGTAAGTAGCTGATTTAGCTTTACTCAAAAATTCCTCATCAAATTTTTGTTGATAGCAATGTCCCTTTTGCATGCTTTTACAAATTAAAACATTTTCCAAGTTTTCATCTGATAAAGAACTCCTGAATTCTGTTCTTGTCTTGCGTACACTGCTAAATACTCTCTCGCATTCAGCATTGCTGTGTGGTATTGTCAAAACACACATCATAAAATTGGCTATCTTTTCATATTTCAAAGAACCATCTGCTGCTGACAGTTTCCCCACAATAGCCCACTTTTGATCCATCCTCTCTTCTTTAACTACATCAACAGGAATGTCATCAATCTGTAAACAACAAAATTCAGACTGAAGTTTGTCTCTAGCTTCATCTTCAGACTCATTTTCATTTTGAAGATACATTGCAGGAAATTTATTTAAAAAGTACTGTACATCAACAAAAGATTTGTTACAAATTTTCTGCAAATCTGCCACCTCAGCATGCTTTAACAAAACATTATTGAATGGAAATTTATGCCTCATATAATTGCAGCATGTAATAAAATATTTCCTGACATTAGAATAAAATTTAATCTTTTCATTGCTCTCTAAGGTATTCACAGCTTTCAAAGTAGTACTTCCAATTAACAAGTCAGCATCATTTTTTTGATTGCATACCTCTGCATATTTGATATCAATTAAAGAGGAGGAATTTTTAAGAACATCTGGTTTAACAAATTTGCAAAGAATTTCTTTAAGCATATCTAATAACAAAGAATTTAAAACATGGATTTTTGGTGCTTCTGACTGCAAAATTACATTAGTTTTTTCGAAAACTGGTATCATGTAATCTAAAAATAAACAATACGCCTTGTTGACATCGGATGAAAGAAACATAAATAGTTTCTCTTCCCTTGTTAAATTCATGAGACTTTTAGACTCACATAACTTGCTTGAAACTCCATCTGACTTCATCTTTTTACATGAAGGTTCACCACCTCCACTTGCAGGTCTCTTTTTTGATGAATTGCTAGAGCTTTTCTGAGCTGTTTGCAGTGGGATTTTATATGTATCAAGAGATGACAATGAGCTGCTGTTTTGAGATCTTTTAATTTGATTCTTAAAAAAACTTGCAAGTATATCCCATTGCTCTAATAAGCGCTTCAAGCTTCTACCCAAAGATAGCCATCTAGTACATACATGTTTCAGAATTTTTTTATTTTCTGAATCAAACTTAGATTGTAGGTCCTTAAATTCCTCCTTCCGTTTAGAGCTTCTTTCAAAATAATAAAAAATGTCAATTAAGATGTCATCAACAGGAATCAATAAAGATTTAGCTGCTTTTTCAGCAGCTAAATGTATTAAATGACAATTACAGCCCATCACTATAAGTTCTTCGTTTTTTTCTTTCAAAATAGATGCAACACCTTTTTTATTTCCTAGCATTACAGGTGCATTATCTGCACTAAAAGCAATACAGTTCTTCATATCAATGTTTTTTGCCTGTAATACATCAATAACTAACTTACCAATATTTTGCCCGGTGGAATTTCCGGACAAAACAGGTAGAGCTAGCAAAGAACTTTTGATTTTGCCTTCAGTTTTGTCCAAATAAACAACAACAATGGGATATAATTGTGAATTTGAATCGTTGCTGCCATCAACCGCAATAGCAAAAACTGACTTACTTTGCAACTGGTCCATTAACGATTTTTTACTTTCGCAGGCCATTTCTTTTATTATTGAACTAACTTTAGTTCGACCACATGAAAATTTTTTTGCAGCTTCACACTTTGGGAACATGTTTTTGAAAAGCTGCCCTGCATGATCTGCGACTGATAGGGGCAGATTATGTTCTAAGATGAACTTCACAAATAAACACTCTGCATTTATCACTGCATTCCCGGGGTCTTCGGAATTTAAGAAATCGCTAAGCTTCGTAGTTAAATTCTGTGTTTTCAGGAAATCTGAATGTTTTGTTGATCTAAGATGATCCTTTATATCACTTCTACCTCCGTGAGCAACTTTAAAATCTCCGTTACACACGGTGCAATGAGCATGATGTTTTCCTTTACGAGATTCCATTATACACGGAAATTCTCTCGAGTATGCTTCTATAAAAACTTGATTATACTGCTTCGGTTTAGATTTTTCCATCTTTTAACAATAATGGAAAATACTAAATAAAAAAGAAAAGAAATCGTACAGAATGATCGAAGTAAACAAGCTGAACTTGAAACAGTACACTACGCACGTGTGCATTCACGCTAGCTACAGATAAGATCTGCTCCGTAACTCCGCTTCGTTCTCAGTCCTAACCAGTTTATCTCAACGGCACCCGATAACAATGGGCATGCGCGGGTCTGCGTTCAGGAGAGGTGAAAGACTAATTTCGCAAAAGATTCCCTGGATATCCGATGGTGCGTTCGAGGGATGCGCGCTCGTTCTTGAAAGAGTAAGAATAATTTCGCAAAAGATTCCCTGGATATCTGACGGTGCGGTGCATTCGAGGGATGCGCGCTTGAGAGAGTTTGATTTAATGACGCTTTATTCCGTAAAAGAAAAAAACATAACGCATGCATTATATTAGAACTTTTATCTTTCATGAGATGGATAAAATAACCTTTTACGATTCATTAATAAATTTTGCGCAAAACCGTACAATCGTACTGTTTATCCGTACGACCGTACACTTAGACCAAAATCCGTACATTGTACGGCCAAACCGTACAAGTTGGCAACTATGCATTGGTAAGAAGAAAATGTCAATAATGAATGTCACTTGAAAACAATATTCTATTAAATTGTTATACTAAAATTTCACCCATTATTTTTCTGATGATGCAGCACATTCTCTTTTTTTTGGAGAGGGGGAGGGAGGAGGGGTATGGGAAATAGAGAGGAGAAGGGGAAAGACCACACTCCCTTCTTAAATCTTTGAAAATGATTTTTGTCAAAAAGAATTTTGGTCACTTTTGGAGAATTTTAACCATTTGGCACACCTTTGATGAAAATCCATATTACTCTCATGGGGGGGCGGGACAGTTGCCCCACATTAGTCAGGCTCCGATTCCAAGTTAAAATCAGAAAACATAAATTATGAGCCTCAGTTTCTCCTGCAAACTTGTACCAGGTTTCTTTTATTTTGAAAGGGAGGGGGAAGGAAGGGAATCTCAAAGTTATTTTTCAGGATTAATAGTTTTTCATATCGATGCCAAAGAATGTTTAATAACAATGATTGCTGACTAACAAACTTTAAAAATAGACCGATTGTTTATATTTTTTATAATGAAAGTAATAGAACAGGTTTTTCTGATTTTGGTACAAATTATGAACTTTTTCTTAGATTTCAAGATAAAAACATTTTTTCTGAGGTGTATGAACCCATCCTGCACACCACATATACAGTAGCATAGCCAGGATTTAATTTTCTGAGGTGAGCAGGAACCTATGAAAATGGTAAGAATTTGTCCATTAGATAAAAATTGGGAGGTGGTGAACTCCAGCCTCCTACATACACACAATAAAAAGAGCAGTGTTTGCTTGTCTTGTTGATCACCAGTCTTTTGACCAAAAAAAAAATCTGTATGGTTACTATAATATTAGTTCTCATAAGACTTCTCTGTAGTTTGGTTTATATCTTATTTTCTTCGTGGTTAAATTTTAATTATTGAATTACAACAAATATTAAATGTATTAATTAGAAGTCTGACACACATTTTGTTGTTAATTTTTAATTCTTAGATATATATATATATGCTACATATGTCTACATTTCCCCACCTTTAACTTTTACAAGTATGAATTCTTTTTCGCAAATACATTACAATATTATTCAGCTTAATCATCAAACGTTTTAGCGGCACTCTAGAAAACACTCTAATTTTAAAAGTTTTTTTGGTGATATTTAAACACAAAGCATTATTGATAATGTTTTGCTTAATAGACGAATTAAATAATTTTATTTATTATTGCGCAAACAAGACTTTACATTTTTCGCTGTTTTTTCTAACACATATTGCTTATTTATTGATTTATTTTGTTTAGCAACTTGTTAAAATTAAATCCTGTTTCCATTTTAGGAGAATTTAACGAGTTTGTTTTAAATTCAAAACAGGGAAATTTTGATGGTTATATTTTTTATTTCACCTCACTATCCTTTCAAATTTTATTATTTATTTATAAATAAGTGAATAAATTTTGTTAGGGGGGAAATGAGGCACAGTGAATCACACCTTCAAAATGTACATATTTAACATTGTTTAAATTACAGTTAATAGGTATTCATAAATGGCAGTATAGCATTGAATATTTTCAATCTTAAATAATAGTCACAGAATTCTCATTTTAGACATTTTTTGTTTATAGCTGCAAAAAGTAAAATCTTGCTGCTTTAGAAGTTCAGATTTTTTTTACTAATAAAGATTAATATATTTTTCTCTGTAAATATATGCTGTAATTTATGTATTGTAATTTACTTTTCACCATTCATGGTCCACTGTGTCTTATTATATACCCCATGTCTGTGGTACATTGGGACACATTTTTAGGTGCGTTCGTATTTATATAAATATATAGCACCTATAGTCATCGTTTGGTCTGTCCGCATATAACAGTGCAAAAACTACGCAACCAAATGATTTGAAATTTAACATATATAATCATTGCAAAAATTTGTCGAGTTAAAATTTTATGAAAATCTAATCAAAACTTAAAGATATTAATAAAAATATTTATTAAGTAATTTGAATTCTTTAAAAATTGGTACTTCCTTGCTATAGCAGCTTCTGAGGATTAATCGTCCAGCAACCGAGATGTATCACCAAGTTATATGACTTGTATGACGTTATAGTCATATATGATGTATATGACATTTTATAACCTCTATGACAAAGTTATAGTCACATTCTTCTTTCTATTACATCCTATCTTACATAATTAATTCAATGATATCCCATGATAGGTAATGATTTTAAGTGGCCATGGTGATTATGTCACATTTAAGATGGAGTCATATTATTTCCATATTACTGAATTTAAAAACAGAATTCATATACTAAAATTGTTTAATTTTAACAATCATATCAACAGTTTTTGGATAGGTGTATCAAAATAAATAGATATTAAATGGAAAAAGAGTCTAAATATAGATTTCAAGTTCTGAACTTTTCAAAGCTTTTCTTAAGTTTGGAATTTTTAGTAAATGTCAACAAAAGATTAAAGGTTATCTACTTAAAATGTACTTATTTTATTGCAGAAATTAATCATATAACAAGAGATAATATAACTCATTTCACTGAAAAAATAATAGTACGAACATACCTCATTTGTCATGTTTGACGTACAATTTCTAACTTGTTAAACTTAAGTTTCTTTTTTCTTTTTTTTTTTTTTTTAATCTATTATACTTTATTAATAGTGTTCGTACACATTTCTTCAAATAAAAATCAAGGACCAAAACCAAAAAATATTGAGGACCTATAAATTGAATAAATTATTGAATTATAATATGCATTTTTAAACCGACAAGCAAGTGGTATACGTGCCGAGGCTTGTGGTTTTCAGATCCTGAGAGACTGAATACATGCACAATTGGAACATTTTATTTTTAAAAGTTTAACATATAAAAATTTATCATAATCATATTTGAATTATGGTAGAACATATTCCTTTTCAACTGGAGAAGCAAATGGAATCAATAAATAATTTTTTAATTCATGTTAATTTGATTTGTTAAAAACTTACTGCAATGAAATAAAAGTGAATTAATTCACCATGTATCTGTTTCTAAAATGTGATTCTTTTCTATCATCAATTTCTAATACAAAGCTAAACAACACTAACAAAAAGAAAACAAAAATAAAACTCTTTATTTCTTGTTTATAGGAAACTTTCTAGAATACTTAGAAGGAGGTTGTTTGAGTCAGTTGATCTACTATAAACATACAGTGGTGGCCAAAAGTTTGGACATTTTTTGAAAGTTTCATGTTTTTCAACTTTGTGTGCTTGTAGGATATATTAATTTTCACTTAAATACAAATGTTTATGTATCAAATTGAAGGTAATTTAATGTAGAATTTAATAATAAAAACAGTATTAATATATCTGTATTACAAAAAAAGTTATGCTAATTTTAGTAGAACAAACAAACACAAATCATTTTGAATAAGGACGTGTTTTGTAATAAAAGCATACTAGCCAATCACAAACACTGTTCTGAGGACCAATCAAATGTCTGTAACTATAGTTTAGGTTATTTGGATGGTAAAAGAGTTATTGTTGTGGAAATATTTTGCGGAATGATGCATACTAGTACAATTAAATAGAGTATTGCTGTTTTTGAATATTTAAAGTCTTTTTTTTAATTAAACCAATTTTAAACAATGTCATCACTAAGGAAAACTAATTGGACATCTGCAAAAAGAAGCCGAATTGTCATTTTGAGAGAAAATGGCCTCTCTTATACTGAAATTGCAAGACAAGTTCATGGTTCAGTGACTTGTTCTGGTGTACAAAAGTTCTGTTCACGTTATGAAAAAACAAAATCAATGGAAAATAAGGCCAAATCTGGCCGAAAAAAATGCACAAGTGCTACTGCTGATCGAAAAATTAAACGGCTGTGCCTTTAAGATAGAAAAATTTCATCAGATGCCATTAGATGTGAAATGAATGCAGCGGGTGTTGCAGTAAGTTCAAGAACAATAAGAAGAAGGTTATCAGAATTTGGACTACAAGCTAGAATTCCAAGGAAAAAAACCATATTCAAATCAAAAGTAACGCAACAAACGAGTTAAGTGGGCAAAAGAACACATTAAATGGTCAGAAAATCAATGGAAGCAAATAATCTGGAGCGATGAGAGTAAAATATCACTCTTTGGTAGTGATGGTAGAAAATACATGAGATGTAGAGTAGGAGAAGCACTTCATCCTGATTGCATTGAAACAACTACAAAAAACCCAACAAATGTCATGATTTGGGCATGTATGTCTGCAGATGGTGTGGGCCGAATTCAAGTGATTGATGGCATCCTGAATGCCAAAAAATACATCGAAACTGTCCTGGAACCAAAATTGATACCTTCCATCAGGGATCTCTTCCCCAACAACGCACCATTTATTTTTCAGCAGGATTCAGCTCCATGCCACACAGCAAAAGTATGCAAAGCATGGTTTAAAAATAAAGGCATAAGACAGGGTTCATACTCTCTTTACATGATAAAATTCAAGCATCTTACCCAAAATTCAAGCACCTTTTCAGCAATGAAAATTTTAAAGTTACAAAATACTATGTCTGTTTGTATAATGCAAATATATAAAGGAAAAAAAAATCATTTTCATATGTTTTCAGGTGAATGCCATGCATAACATATAGTAGCGAAGTCTTAAATGTGAAATGTTATGAGAAAGTCTCCGAAAAATACAAAAAATACTTTTGCAGTATACTTTGAAAGTTATCTGTGCTAACACTAGACACTTGATAATTCTGCACTGCTATGATACACACAATTTTAAATAAAATTTAAAAAAAACTAAACAATTTTTTATACTTTACCTTAAATTGAAAACATCCACTAAATCATTTTACAAAAAGGTATATTAAAACAGACACACAAAGAAAAATTTGCATGTTTCAGCATGAATAATTTACTGCATTTTAAATACAAGATTTTTTCAGCCTTTACGCTTTTTAATTGCCTCTTCTATTTTTTCATCTAAAATTTTAACTTCAGCCTGTTTTTCTTTTATGGTTTTTCTCAGACTGTTTGACTGTATGCAGAAAGTTATTTTCTTTGTAGACTCTGCCTTCAAAGACAACTCATCCGCTCAATCCAGAAGTTCTTTGATGTCAACTTCCAGACATTTTTTCTTTTTATTTAAGTCATCTAAATCATCTTCAAGCTTTCTTTTCTTGTTGTCAGTGAGACATTTTTCCTTCTCTTTTTGCTGATCTTTCAGGTATATCATGTACCTTTGTCTACCACTGGATGCAGACGAAAGTAGCCCTTTTGTTATAGGTACTTTAAGCACGCCATCACAAAACTCTATATGATCTTTTATAACTCTTAAAGAAATATAAGAATGTTCTTTTAGGTTTTCCACTTCCATATTTTTGTTAATAGAGAATCCTCTCTCGACAGAAGCTTGTCCATGGGACAAAAGCAACACAAGTTTGGTCACATGGAAAGCTTTAACATGTCCTTTAACACACATATGATCATACAAAATCATCTAATCTATCTGTCGATTCATTAAAGCTCATGAAAACTGATAACTTTGTTGTTTCAAGGAAATCTTGATAACCCAGAAGAGTGGTTATCGCAGATAATCCGTAGCGGCGTATAATCCGCATTACAAGAAAAATAAAGTTTTTTAACGTATAATCCGCGGATTATAGGCAGGAAATTAGGGTATATATTTTTTTAAGCTTGCAATTATATTTTATTTTGAATATCTGAATAAGAAAAATTAAGCACCTATAAAAAAAATAATGAAAATTAAGCACCTTAATTAAAATATAAACAAATTGAAGCACTTTCAAGGACCTTTTTTCTCTCTTAAAAATTCAAGGACTTTCAAGGACCGTATGAACCCTGATAAGATATATTACCATGGCCAGGAAACAGCCCTGATCTCAATCCAATTGAAAATTTGTGGCGACATTTGAAAATTCTTGTACGGAAAAAACGTCCATCCTATAAAAGACAACTTATTGAAGCTATAATTGATTCTTGGCACCATGTGATTACGAAAGATGAACTCCAAACACTCGTCCACTCGATGAAAAGATGCTGTGAAGCTGTCTTAAAAAATAAGGGTTATCCTACTAAGTATTGATTGTGTAAGTATCACTTTAAAAAAATGCAAATCTAAGATAGATCTTACTATTAGTTGCATAACTTTTTTTGTAATACAGATATTGTAATACTGTTTTTATTATTACATTTTACATTAAATTACCTTCAATTTGATATATAAACGTTTGTATTTAAGTGAAAATTAATATATGCTACAAGCACACAAAGTTAAAAAACATGAAGCTTTCAAAAAATGTCCACACTTTTGGCCACCAGTGTATAACATAAACTTCATATGCGCGTCTGACTAATGACCTAGCTGATGCATATTTTCTATAATTTTTTTTGTTACTTTTATCTTTATTGGAAATAGTTTTATTCGTACGTCAGGTCACACCATAATTACTGCTCTTTAGATTTTCGCTCTTTGAAAAGGAAAGATGGGCTCTATTTTATACTTCTTTTTTATTGTGGCCAATTCCATTGCACAGTTAAAAAAAAAGTTACTAATCATGGGTGTTGAAAACCAAAGAAAATGTTTGGCACAATCAAGTTAAGAGAACAATTTTGCACTCTTCTTTGGTTTTATCTTTTTCCCTTCAATAATTTTTCATACCATTTTAAATTAAATGGTGTAATGTATGTATCGTATTAAAAAACTAACTAAAATGTCTAATTGATGCATATATTTCACTGCTGATGAAATAGCGAAGATTATGAAAAACAATACATCTTTTAAAAGTAAAAATTCTGAGAGTGAAAGTGAATCTAAATAAGTAATTGACTCTGACTATTTTGATAAATATGAAGATGCTATAGTGTGCATGTTTTGAATTATTAATTTTTGCACCTTAAAATTCAATACATGTATTAGATATGTTTATATATATAAATACTTATACAATAAGTATTTCCATTTTCAAAAAAACTTTTAACATAAATGACATTTCTGATTAGTATATTTTAAATTAGTATTCATTTTTAATAGTTTATTATTAATTATTATTCAACACAATTTACTTCATTGTATGTTTAAATATAATTTTGTTTTCCCAAGATATTTTTATCATCAACGAAATTTATGAAAAATATATTTTAAGTCATGATTCAATTTTACTCATTATTATCAAACACTTTTCATTAGAATTTACATTTTTTTTATACATATATATATGTATTGTTTTCATTGTCAAAAATATTTTTAACATCAGCAACATTTTTCGAAAATGCATATTTTAAATCATTATTCTATATTCTTGAATATTTGTTCAGAATTTTTAGAGAATGTGCTTTAAGGCCACCTTTTTGCAAAAAGTCCAGGACGCTGGAAAAAATTGGACAAAATGAAAATCTGCTGATTTTCCATGTGTTTGACATATAAAATAATTCTTATGATGTAATATGATTATATTCCTACATTATTTATTAATAATAAATATTTTTTTCAATTAATCATTTAATTAAAATAGAATGATTGCACTATAATCATAATCTAATAAATTCATAAAGAAAATGTTAATTACATGTTGGTACAATTAATTTTAGACAATATTTTACTTTAAAAATAATCTTATGCTGCATATTCCAAACAGTTTTGATTAAGTGGAATCAGAACCTAAACCAAAACTGAAAACTTGAACAGAAATTAAAAACCAAAACTAAAGAAGCTGAACCTAAACTTCAGCTATCTTATTCATAATGAATTTTATCAGTGGTGGAGTTGATTGTCTTTTATTTTAGCATTTTCTGTCTAAGAATTCCAGTAATCATGAAGCTAATGGGTTACTAAATTCTTATGGTGGTGTAATGCCTCAACTAACCAAACTGGATGGAACAGTCACATCAAGTGCTTAGAGACGTATGTGTAAAACAAAGATTTTTCTTGAAAATTATTGATGGACACTAAGAAGAAGTAGATACAAACATAAGGAATATAATTAGCAATATTGCTTTATATAATGAACTGAAACATCTAATCAGTTTGTTGAAACCCATCAATATTTCACTGGATGTTCTACAAAGAGATTCCTCTACTATTGCAAATGTAACCGATGAATTCTTGACACTTTTGAAATCTGAAGAACTTGGAATTTATAATAAATGTGTACAGAAAAAATTTGATGACTTTATCCTGTCAGCTCACATTTATCACACCTGCTATATCCAAAATACATGGGTGACTTACTAATAACCAAGAAGAAATAGCAAGGAAATGGGTAAAAGACATTGATAAAAAAAAATTGCCATTGATTGTTAAATTTTTCATTAAGGCATCTCTATTTCCTGATACATATTTCTCTGATACAATCATAAATAATCTACCACCAGCAGAATGGTAGGAATCATTGAAAAGATAGCGACTTCAAATTTTGCATGTCATCTTTTTCATTGCGTAGCCTCATCAGCAAGTATTGAACAAATCTTGTCTAAATCAGCATGATTCAAAACAAACTTAGAAATAAGCTTGGATTATAAACTGCTACAAAATTTTTAATGGCTTATAAAATGTTAAATTCTAAAAACAAACAACTTGCTACTGATCCTGGAACATTTGACAACTATTAAATATACTACAAACTGTATGTATTTTGAATAACAAAATTTAATTTCTTTATTATATCCTTGTTATTTTGCATTTGATATTTTAACTAAAAGAAAACTTTTATCATTATATTTTTCTACTTCTTATTGATGTTCCCCCAATAGTAAAATGTGTATATACTGAATGTTTTCATGCATATATTAAATTATTAATGTCCTTACAAGTACAGGTTTCATTTCAATGTAACATCATCTTAAATAACATTAACTTGTTATTTCATCATATGACTTCTTTTTTTAATAAGATTTGAGGCTGCCAAACATTTTAAATTTTTTTATTTCTATTTTTAATTTTGTAAACTGATTATTAATTGTAATGGAACTGCCATATGACAGATAAACAAGTTAAAGTTTACTGCAAATGTATATGTTTTACAATTGCTATTTAATACATTATAACTTAATATTGATATACATTTTATTCATAAATATGTTTTCATAAAAAAGCTTCTAGATGAACTGAACTTAGTTTTTCCATGTAAAATATTTCACATAATGTTGTACATATAAATATGTTATATGTGATATTTTGATATAAAAGTTGTTTCTTGAATGTTATAAATCAATATATTTATTTATGATTGTTAAATTCTGCATTTTTAATTTAGAATTTTGAATTTATTAAAAGTGGACAAAATGATATTTTGTCCGGAATGTTTTTTTTTCCAGAGCGGAAAAAACCGGACAACCCTGCTTTAATGAGACCTTCCTTGTCAGTGTACAAAACACAAAGAAGCAGAAAATATATAAAATATGTGATAAAACTTAATTTCTTTAAAAGCAATCCTTCAAAAGGACACAAAAAAAAAATCTTGAACAGGTTGTCAGCTATTAAAGCCACCTTTTGAAGTTAAAACAAAAGTAATTGTTAAGTTACATTATATTGAAAGAAAAGAGGTATTAGAATAGCAACTGTAAGTAGCAATAAGAAAATTCACACTTTTTCAATAACTTCAGGTTTTATTCCTTGACCAAAACATTTCCTGTTTTTCACTGAAGAAGGTGATCTTCTATAGGTGTTACATGTGAACTTCTCTAAGTCAAATGTCTATAACTTAAACTTAAAATATTTCTAAATTTGTCATTTTAGTTTAAACATTTTAATAATGATTTTTATAATTAGTTTTTTTGATATATCAAAGTAATTTTAATCTCCATATAATCAAATATTCATCTATAAATTGAAAATTTCAGAAATATTCTGCTGAAATGTTTAAAGATGACTTTTTACGAGACTTATCTGAAATACCAGGCAACAAGAAACTACCTTTATCAAATAACTTTACTGAACTTTCAGATTATTTTTTATAGATTTTTTAATTATCTAGACCCTGCAAATTAAAGCTTTAAATATGAACTGTTAAATGAGTTTTCCACTTTTGTTATGATATAATGGAAATCCTATCAAATAAGATTATATAATACAGTAGATTCCATTTGAGACACATTTGTTCTAAAATGATTTTTATCTTCTAAATTGCGCTGCCCCAATTATCAGAAGTTAATATTTTTTTCAATTTTGTTCCTATATATTAGTTTCTGAAACATTTTATAAGTAGTAACTCAAAACATATAAATTATACTACACATAAAAATTATATTTTAAACCATGATTTATTTAAATCACCATAAAACCAGGATACAAAACATACAGGTTTGAACATTTAAGTTGAAAGCCCTCATTGTTAACATAATCATGCGATGAACATTCGTTATTGCATCATATAAAAATTAAATTGCACAGTATGGTTATGGTTAGTTTATGTAATATGATTGAATAACTGAAGAAGAGAAATTAGAAATTAAAATGTCTTAGGGACAGTTCCTTTCTTGCCAATCAGAGACTTGTGAATATGAGGAATGACACCGCCCCCCGCAATAGTAGCTTTGACAAAGTTGTCGAGCTCTTCATCACCACGAATAGCAAGCTGGAGATGTCTGGGAGTTATTCTTTTCACTTTCAAATCTTTACTTGCATTTCCGGCCAACTCCAAAACCTGTAGAAAAGATAATTTTAAAGCAGGGTTGCAAAAAATTTTAAATTAAAAAAGCCACACCAATATATTTTAACCTTTTTGGAAGTTATTGGGTTTTATTGCATATCATTTTTTAAAATTGATAAATTTTATAATTTAACTAACTTTAAAGGTAATTTATTGATCTGTTGAATATACAAGCTGTTAAGAATAATTTAAATCTTTTATTAATGTCCCTTTTAAAATTAGATGCTTTCAGTATTTATATTAATAAAAGAATTATGCTGTATGAGAGTCTTGACAATGGCTAAGGAAATTCATACAGAAGGGAATTTATGAGAGGTTTAAACCCAGTGTTCGAAATTAGCAGTCGTTAGTCGTAAAATACAACTACATTATAGCATTTGACGACTGCAGAATTATTCCCATGCATCAAATTTGAAGCCTAGCTTTTTTTAACACTTATTTTTTTTTTAACTTAGCCAATCACCCGCTTTTGAAAATTTGGTCTCACACAAAACAAATTGTTGTTTAAACATACGACAGTTTGACAGCGATTTTTAGCAGAGTGTACGAATCCAAATAAATATATTAATTTATGCAAACGTCTAAACTTTATATTGAACCTGCCATTTAACACTGTTGAATGTGAAAAGGGATTTAGTCAGTTTAATTTAATAAAAAATGATATGCATAACCGTTTATCCACTGATACTGTTAATGGTTTATTAATGGTAAAACTGTATAGACCCAATTTAGCAGATTTTTGTCCAGTTAAGTTGTAAATCCATGTAAAATAATGTAGCTGAAGGACAGTTAGACGTCCTGATTTTATCATTTAATTTTATTAAAATTAATATGTATTGTTTGAGTTTCATCTTTGCAATCTATATGCAGTCACAACCGTTGTTAACATTAAATTGCTTAATCTGAATTTTTGCTTAACATGAATTGATAATGCAGTCCCAACAGATAAGATGGTATTATTTTAAGGTTAACACACACACACAAAAAGGGATCCTTTAGATTTCATGTTAACAATATTCATCTGTAATTATATGTATAGTTTTTTTGTTTTTTTAAAGTAGATTTAAGTGTAATTATCAACAATGGATAAAATTTTGTTAGGTTTAATTTTGTTTAAACTGGTTAAGTGTATTTTTTTATTAATTTCTGAATGTACTATTAATTAAAAAGGTTTTATCAATTTTAAAGTTGCTTCAATTATAATATTATAGATTAAGAAATTCAATAATTTAAATAAAACAAAATATTCATGCTTTTCTATAAAGTAACATATAATGATACATTTATGTGAATTTCAGAAATTGCAACTAGAAATTTTTATTTGACGCCTAAGATATTTACAGTAGGCGTCATTTGATGCCTACCTTTCATTTCCCAATTGCTATCACTGTTCAAACCTTTCAAATATTTAAAGAACTGTCAGCTTTAGATTCATTAACTCCCCCCTCCTCCCACTTTCGAATATTTAAATTTCAAAGATACCAGGAATTAGCTCTCAATTAGCTCTAATTTGCTCTGGTTATGGTACTGAGATATTCCAATTAGAATTGTGGGGGGCTAAGTTAACGATAGCCACCCTTCACTTCCCAATGTCGAAATTTCAAATATTCCAAAAATTAGCTCTCAATTAGCTCTAATATTAGAATTTTCTCTGGTTATGGTACCAAGATATTCCAATTAGAATGGTGGGGGTGCTAAGTTAACGCTAGCCAAAATATGCCAAAAATTAGCTCTCTAATATTCTAATATCAGAATTTGCTCTTCTTCTGGTATCGAGATATTTCAGTTACAGGAAGGCGGGGGGGGGGGGGGGGGGGGGACAGCCCCCCTACTTTAGAATATCGAAGTTTCATATATGCCAAAATTTAGCTCTAAATTAGCTCCAATTTGCTCAGCTTCTGGTATCGAAATATTTCAGTTAGAAAGGGGGACCAGCCTTCCCACCACTTTCAAATATCGAAATTTCAATCATACAAAAATTTAGCTCTCAGTTAGCTCTAATGAGTTGTCTAATATTAGAATTTGTCTAATATTAGAATGAATATTTAAAAAAAATAATTTTGTATATATATATATTTTACTTTTACCCCATTTTTAAAAAAGGTCACCAGCTGAGTAACAGCTGAAAATGAGACATTTTATTCACATATTAAATGGTTTAACATAAAAACATTAAACGTTGATGTACATCATTCACAAGGAAATCTGAAAATGAAGATGGTATTTTGCCAGAATTCTGGGAACAGATGCTTTACACTTACGCAAAGATATAAACATAAGTTTGTCGACTTTTTGGCTGGCGCGATTTTCAAGCCCACGCCAAATGAATAACTTAATACAATGGTTAGGTTGCCATTAAAGGAAAAAATCTCTTAAATTTGGTGACTTTTTTCCTTTTTATAACAGATTTAAAAAAAAAAAAATTGCGTGAGTGTATGACATCATAGCTGAATTCTGTATTATTAGCTTAAATTCTCTTAAAACTAAAACACTACCTAGGTGTCTTTAAATATTTTTATTATAAATGATGTATAAAAACAGGATAACACAAAAAAAAAACTTTTTAATGAAATATTTGAAGTAATAGGTGTTTAATTTTTTCCTTTTTTTTAAACATTTTACTTTGGTTTTTGTTGGATAGCAATGTCACTAGGCTTTTGGAATTCTGAGACTTAGACACTTCAATTTCTTTTATGAATTGCCTCCCCAATGTTTGATTAAATCGTGTGCTATTGTGCATCTGCAACATGTTCATTATTTGGCAATTATCACAAGGTGATTTATAATCAGTTACTACACTTGATGAGGAACTAACAGTTTAAAACATTTGCTGATTTGGCACAAAACTGAAACTGGGGCCAGTGTAATAAAGATAGCAGATCCTATATAAATGAATATTAATATGACCACATCAGTATATATGTTCCCTCTAGGTCATTTTTTTAAGGGTGCAGTGCCCTGCCTGCTCTTATAATATAATGCAATACTCTCTTAGTTATACCCAGTGATCTCATCTCTTGTAAAAAAAAAATCCATACTGCAGTATTTCTAAATCCATGTGTCAAGAGTTTACCAAAATTACAAAGCTTCCTAATTTCTTTCGAAGAAAGAAACAAAATTACAAGAGATTAAATTATGTCATAGTTTAATTATATATAGTTTTTATTATAATTTATATAAACATTCATAATTAAAAGTTATTTTATTTATCATACCTAAAAATTACACATTTTCTCTCTTTATTATCATTGCTAAAAATACAGTAAATAAATTTTTTCTTGGCATTTTCTACTCAGCTAGTGCCGTTTTGTACCCTATCCCTTTTAAATTTCTCAGTTAAGTCTGAATGGAACGCAAAAATCTCTTCAGATGATAAAGCAAAATCAAGGCTCAGAGCTCAGGTTTAAAATAAAGCCTCATTTAAATAAAGAATCTGATTTTGTGTACAATCTAGTTTACTGCATTATAATGGTTGTGCCATGAAAGTAAATGAGGATGGCTTTTCTATAATTTTTCTCAGATCTGATGTATGTAGTTTCAGTTTTATTTACCCTGAAAAAGAAGATGTTGCAACAGTGTCCGAAAGAGGTTACTTCACTCATGCAAAAACACCCGGACACTAATGTTAAGTCTATGTGAGAATTTTTTTTTAAATATCTCATTTGTATTTAAATATTTTGAAATGTTTTTCCTTTTGCATTGGATAACTGAGGTCGATCTCTATGCATGCTGTTTTTTTCTTTTTCGATTTTGGTTGCAGGTATTTTATGAGGATACTTTCACTTTTGGAACCAGTTCTGAAAGTGAAAGTATCCGAATAGATAAAACCTTTAAACAAAATCGAAAAAGTAAAAAACAGCATGCATAGAGATCAACCTCAGCTATCAGATGCAAAAGAAAAACCATTTCAAAATATTTAAATACAAACGAGATATTTTTTTTAAATTCTCCCACAGACTTAAAATTAGCAAGCAAGTGTTTTTGCATGAGTGGAGTAGGCACCAAAAGAATTGTTTTAGAAATGAAATTTGACTGCAACATATCTATCAGAATTTTTACTGATTCAGACTAAATTCATTTAACAATTTTTTTAAGATAATTTATTATTTTTAATCATTAAATAAATATTTGGTATTTTGTAGACATAATTATTGCCTGTAGCTTGTAATATCATTTCTTTAGACATTTAATTATTGTTGTATACAGTTTTTAAAAATGCTTAATTCCTGTGGGTCAATCCTCCCTTATAGTGGGTCAAACCTCCCTCAAGTGGGGAAGTTTGACCCAGCTTCTAGAATCTTGAAAAATCACTAATCAAAAGGATAGTTTAAAATTTAAATAGAAAAAAATAGTGTAAAATGATGCCAAACATTATAAGCTAGCAAATAATGTCAACATGAAAATTTTATTATGTTTTAAAAAAATAGAAAAATATTTTTTTGAAAAATGGGTTAAACCTCCCATGTTTCCCCTACATTAAGAGCAAAAAAGGTTAACTGATAAGTCTTAAAAGGACATGGACAGCATAATACATAATATTTACTTCAGCAGTCAAATATTCCAAAATGGCAGCAGTGTATACAGCTGCAGTAGCACCAACTCTGCCATGATTTGTTGCTTTCTGCTTCAAATGACGATGTATACGTCCAACAGGAAACTAGAAACAAATTATAAGTAAAATTAACATATGTATTTTTCATTTTTATACTTACATTTAAAGACAGACATTTGAAAGGAGAATTAATATACATATGAATAATCAGAGATACCAACCAAGAGCTTAACCAGAAATACCAACCAACTTGATGCCCAGTCCATCAAGAGTCAATAAGCAATGTATTAACATTGTGCAATTATCTGTGTTTTAATTTTTTTTTAATTGAAAGATGAATCTTCCTCCCATTCTGAGAGAGCTTTCTTCTAAAATTTGGATGTCCTTTTAATTTTTTGGCCATTATCACATAAATGAATGGTCAATATAAAAATATTTAGCTAAACACAAGTTTTGATTATTTGCAAACATGAAAATGCAGAAAAGACTTAATGTTTGCGAGAATCTGATTTAATTACTTGTTATTTTCATTATCTCTTTCTTTTTCAGAATTTATAATGGTTAAAAGATGATTTCCCCAGTGTTTTCTCAGTTTACAAATCAATTTTCAGTTCTCAACTGTGGACTAAAAAAAAAAAAAAAAAAAAAAAAAAAGAGTATTGCAGAAAAGTAAAATAACAAAAGCAGAATGTCCAACAATGATGATATTAGAAGCGGTAAGGTAACAGCATCTTTCATCTATTAATTTAACATTTTCAGGTTCCTGTAGAAATGGAGCTGAAACTGCTCTTAGATGAAAAATAAATGGAAGCATTTATGAAGGTTTAGCTGTGAAATATTTTATTTTAATAATGTATCCCATTCTGACCCACTAATACATTATCTCTTTGTGAATAGAGAGAGTCTAAATTACTTCATACAAAAACCAGTGTTAGGGAATTGCAACATTTTACTCGCCACTGGCAAGTGGATTTACTGACAACACGAGCTAATCTTTAAGAAGGCTTATAAACTTCTATAAAATATGTTTTTTACTTGCTAACTATATTTTGCAACACTCTTAAAATTACCGCAATGTAAATAGGGTACTAAGTTCTGTTCTCTTGTAAACTTTTGTCTGTTGTATATATTTCTTAATTTTATGAGAAAAAAAATATGCAATAGTAATGAATTATTTTTGCAGTTGCATAAATTCTGTCATAACAATTATCAACTGTACGTTCCTTCTTGCTAACCCATAAAATAAATCCTTGGCTGGTAAGATTTTCTGAAAAAAAAAAGAAATATATATATATATATATATATATATTCCCCACCCCTGCAAAAACATATGCTTTTTTAGCTGTAATTATTTCTTGTCAGTTAATTTGAATTATATTTCTTAAAGAAATTTAATTTTTATGAATATGTGCCTACATTTAACTTCTACATATATGTTAGGAATAATGTATTATTAAATATTTTTTTTAATACTGTGGCACTATAACTAAAATTTCATAGGACATAACTTCTTTTTAGTGCTGAAAGATAAGACTCAGCATTCGCAAGGTTTTCCTGGAATGCAACCCTCGTGAATGTTAAGGGATTAATCTCTTAAAACCGTTTATAATTTCCATTTTTAACTGTCAATAAAGATATTTAGAATATTTAACAAACAGAATCATATTTAAACACGAAAGTATAATCATGCACCAAGCATAGATTATGAAACACTTTCCAATACTTCCAGAATACTTTAACAAACCTTAGCTGTTTAATAAGTTAAATAAGATACCTAAGTAAACATTTTAGAAAATGTAAAACACATTTGAAAACCAGATTTTAGCAATTACAGGCCATAACCACAAAAGTACTCCAATTCTTTTGTGGAGCCCTGTATATAATCTATAGGTTTGTATATATACACTATATAGTATGTTACAATTTAGTTTAGTAAGAAAACACAACACACTTGAAAATTCAAATTCATCCGTTTCTGCCAATAGACGAAAACATACTTGAATTATTTTGCACAGTGCTGTATATTAAGATTTTTATACATTACTCAACTAAAGTTTAATTCAGGCAAAAACACACTGTAAACGACTGAAATCACTTTTTCAGAAAATAACACACATAAGCAGCCATGTATCCAGTTCTTTTCATGGCCCTGTATGTGATTTTATTTATTTTCAACAAATATCTCTTAGTGTACTAAATATTTCATGTTCAAAATGCATAACTATTAAAAACCCATTTTAATCTATTTACACTGATGCACCATAATGCTTACAAATTTTTTTGTGTAGCCCTGTATATGATCAGTAGCATTTATACATGCATTTATACATTCAAAAATTTAGTTAAATGCATACCCAACTAAAATCCCACTTCCAATTATGGCTTATAAACAATACTTTGGCACAGTACTGAACCCGAAATATTTTGCGTGTCCCTGTAAATGAAGAATAAATGCTATGTGCCTTGTAGTAAACCTCAATAATGTATATCCATTTCATTATACAGTATAACCTCGATATCTCGAATCTCTGGGGAAGAGAAAAAAATTCGAGATATAGAGGTTTCGAGTAATCAAGGTTTTGACAAAATTAAAAAATCTAAATCTTAGAAATTGTGTTTTGCTGTAAAAAATAAGATTCATTAAAAACTATATGTACAATCTACTAATAATTAAAAAAATGTCTATTTTCAACGTTTTAATATAATTTCAAAATTGTGTTATACACATACCTGTTTTGATTAAATACAATATCCAATTCTTCATCAAGAAATACATTTAGTTTTTTCTGAAGAAAAAATATTTAATTGAAGTCTGTCGTCTCACAGAATCTTTTTGCAATTACACAGTTTTCTGTAACGTAGCAATGGCACCAAAAGCTTCTGTTCGAATATTATCGTTTGTTTCGAGAAATCTCTGCAGCAGGTCAACTGCCTTCTCGGCTTCCTGCACGGTAATTTTTTCGTGCTCTTGTTGATCGAGTAGTTCTTCGATTTCTTCATCAGAAACTTCTGCATTAATGCTTGAAACAATCTCTTCATCTCTCATCGTGCCACACACTTCAAGTTCATTGTCTACATTCAAAAATTCTTCAAATGAAATTTCAGTGTGATATGCCTTTTGTATTGATTCCCAGTGTTCTAGATTCAGTTCTCCCTCTTCAGTTGCTTGCTTAATGGAATCAACTTCCTCTGTTTCACTGGAATTTACATTTTCTAAAAATCCTGCTTTGATAAAACAACTTCTTATCGCTGTTTCTTTAACATTTCTCCTTGGATAGTCAGCCATTCGCATTGACTGTGAGATGTTGAATTAGGTGTGTTAGAAGATTTACCTTCACCGATGTTATCCAGGAGTCTTCTCACAATTTGCGCTCTATAACCAACCTTGAAGCTATGGATTATCCCCTGGTCGAATGGTTGTAATTTTGAAGTCGTGTTTGGCAGCGAAAATTTAACAGTGATATTTTTGGCGGATGCAATGCAGCAAGCGACTGGTTGACTGGATTGCTATTGCTCCTTTGAGAGTACTTTCCAGTGTAGTTTTGTTAGTTGCGGTTTATAAAACCTTCCATTCTCATCCTTTAAGTCTTTGTATCAACAAAGGGATAAAAGAATGTGAAACGGACATCTAGATCAAACTGTTTCTGCAGCAGATAATAGTCAAAGGTAAAAAATAAAATTAATTTCTGTGGAAAAAATTTCGATATATCAAGGGTTTTGAAAAATATATTTCGAGATAGCTATGAAAAATACGTAAGAATATTGATAAAAATGCAGGGGAAATTTCTTTTTTCGAGATATCAAGGGTTTCGAGATAAGGAGGTTCGAGATATCGAGGTCCGACTGTATTTGAAATGGCGTAACATAATTAAAATACTCTGCAAACAGTTTTCCTTTGTAAACCATTATGTAACAGAATACTTTTGTATGGCCCTGTAAATGAATGAGAAATGCTTTAAGTTTCATGTTCGACAGAAAGCCTGTTTTAGTGCGCCTCACAAACTGATATCAATGTCATTATGTTTGTAATAATATAACATGATTAAAATGCATTGCAAATGACTTTTCCCCATAGACCATAATGTAAAGGAATGCTTTTGAGTTTCCCTGTAAACAAATTATAAGTGCTACATGTACCATATTCGATAGTAAGCTTCTTCTAGTGTACTTCAGCGATGTATATCAATTTCAATATATTTGAAATAGTGTAACATCACTAAAATGCACTGCAAAGGATTTCCACCCATAGATCATAATGCAACGGCATTCTTTTGAGTGCTCCTGTATACGGAGTATAAGAACTATATACTTCATTTTCAACACCGAACATGAAATAATATAGCTGAATAACATATCAATTGCATGACAATCTGAGTATATATAATCTGAGTATGCGTGTGTCTGCCTGTGTGTGTGCAACCGCTAGGAAAAACATGCACCTAAAAGTCTGAAAATTTAGATGTGGGTAGTCCAAGGCCTCTTCTGATGCACCAGACTCAGAATTTTAATATTTTAATTATTTACTGAAATATTAATTAAAATCACAAAGTGATATCATGAAAAATATGCCTTTTTCTAAAGCTTCGGTTGGTTGTATAAAATCTCTGCAGAAGTCATTAAATAAATCAAGGTAGGGATCAGTGCAATTGCGAGTCGAAGTATTTAAAATCGATGGATCAGAGATTATATGACGTGTAGACAATCAACTTAATTATTAATCATTGCCAAATGCTAAAACTTAATTTTAAAGGATTTTATTGAATGATAATTAGCTGGGTTAAGGGTTTTTTTACATGACATATATTAGTATGATAAAGATTATTAATACAGAAAACTTTAACAGATTATTTGTTATATTTGCAAGGTTGGAAGGGTGGGGGTAAACAACTTTTTATTAAATATCAGTTATTTTACGTGACCGCGTGCCACCTGGCTACAGCTTTTTCATTAATTGACCTTCCTTATTAATAAATCCAAATCTACAAATCTGATTTCAGCAGAACTAATTACATTTAACATTTTTAGCGTTTAATTGCTGTTTTATATAGAGAATACCGCTATTTTAAAATAACAGTTTTTGTAAAAATTAAACTTAATTTTCCTAATAAAAGTACGCAGCCCATATTCAGTTGATGCATACCAACAGTCAAAGTTAGTGATTTGTTGCTGAGCACTTGAACGCCTCATCGCAGCCCCTCCCTCAAGTTTTTTCTCTAACTGTGCTTTATTTCCATAACTCAGCTAATAATGTTCCAAACCAGTTCTATTTTGCTAAATTATCATAATAAATCAGCATTCATAGCTTCAGGGAGTATTTCTAGAAAGCAGTTACCAGTATTTCCGAATAATAATCTAAGCCAAATTTCAAATTAAGTTCCTAGCTTAACCAAATGAATCAATCATAGAAAGATGCATAGTGGTTCTCCTAATTTATCATTTGCTGAAAGGCACTTGAACACCCCCCCCAGCCCCTCCCTCAAGGCTTTTTTGTCTAACTGTGCCCTATTTCCATATCTCAGCAACTAATTTTCAGACATCATATTTAATGAAATACTCAACCTCTAACATTCAAATAAATTTATGAGAAGCAGGTATCACTATTTCCGAATAACAGTCTAAGAAATTTTTTTAATTAAGTTCCTAGCTCAACCAAACAAATGAATTTTTAAAGATGCATAGTGGTCCTCTCCTCTTAATTAGTTATTTACAGAAGGGTAATTAAACATCTCTCCTCCCCGGCCACCTCCGTCAAGGATTTTTCTCTAACTATGCTGCATTTCCATAACTTAGCAACTATCTTTCCGATTTCAACACAACTGATTACAAACATTATAATTAACTTAATAGTCACCCTCTATAACATTAAATTTATGAATAGTAGTTACCACTATTTCCAATTACTAGTTTAAGCCAAATTTGTAATTAAGTTCCTAGCTTAACCAAACAAATTTTTAAAGATGCATAGAGGTCCTTCTAATTAATCATTTCCTGAAGAACACCTGGAACATCCCTCCCCCCAGAACCCCTCAAGGTTATTTTCTCTAACTGTGCCTTATTTCAATAACTCGGCTAATAATGATCCCATCTTCTCCGAACCAGCTCAATTTTGTAGCATGCCTACTATATGGTGAAATAGGCAGTGGGAACCTGTGTCAGATGTTTGTTCAGAAAGAGGTTTGTTAATACAGTGTGTCTATTCCAGATCAGCATTGAATTTTCCAGGTTTTCCATACCAATAAAAAAAAATCCAGGTATTGAGATTTTGTGATGTTACACAAAAGAAATCTTAAAAGTTGTGAATTTGAGAATAGAACTTTCACAACGGATTCTGATGTACAAATTACTGATTTGTTACATATTATTTTGCAAAACTTACAAATTGCTGAATATTTTACATGCTAAACATTTTGCAGATACACGATACACACTTTTAGCGCCAGGTTCTATCCATTTTGTCAAATCAGGATGAAATTCTTTATCACACCAGTCCAGGGTTGGCAAGTTTCTTCCAAAGTGGAAAAAACTGCGAAAAAAAAAAAACTATGGAAAAAACCATCTGGAGGAAATAGGTTTCTTCCAAGTGGGTGAAATGGAAGAAACTGTTTTTCTTTAGAAATTTACCACATAAGTTGCAATTTTGTAAGATACAATAAAAATAAATGCATTTTTCTAATAGATAACCTTAAGGTAATTTAATTTAGACCTATAAAAATTTAAATATGATAAATTGATAATTACATCAATAGCCAAGATTACACACCTGTCTAAAGCTTTCCAATCCTTGCATAAAATAAATTGAATACTTTTTTTTGTCTTACTTGTTAGTGTCACAGTAAATTTTTACTAAATATCACTTATAGGAAGGGAGACTGTATAAAAATTAAAATTTCATAATTTTTTAATAAATGTTTTTCTTGACCCAAATCGCTTTAAAAATAATTCTTTACTTTATTTAAACCATTTTTGTAATTGGACGTATGCATCTAGGACCAACGGTTGCGAAAATAAAGGTCGGTCAGGTTATACGTGGACACCCTGTATATACATAAATTAACTACAGTCAACTCCCTCTAATCCGCAACTCTATAATCCGTACACTGTTTCAGATGTAAACAATGAAAATTTGGTTACCATTAACTGTGCGAGAGAAATTCCGGAATGGCAGCAATTTGATTGATTATCAGTAGACAGTCCTCTCTCCCCTAAACTTTTGTATTTCAATGAAGTAAAACTTTATTTTTCACCCTGAAAATAAAAGTATATCATCACGATACCTTTTTTTCTTGGCTATTACATGTTGTAACAATAAAAAAGCGTGGTTTCACCCAGCAAATTTTCACAGAATGGTTTGAAAATTCTTTTATAAATGATGCCTTATATGCATTGTAGTATAAAGGTCTGTTTACCTGTAAACTGTAAAATATTATTGCTCTTAGACAAATGTGCTAGACATCCAAAATTATTACAAAAAGGCAACATATCTACAATACTTTTACCCTGAATACAAATTCTCTTGTTCAGCCAATGGATCAGGGAATTATTCGTAGCATGAAATGCTAATACAAAATAGAATTTATGCACAAAATCATAACCTCTAATTTATCAGCTAATATAAAGTAGTATAGAAGGCAATTTTCAATTAAGGGGTGTATATTTCTCTTGGCTGATGCATGAGTCTCTGTATACAAAAACACTTTAGTAGGTGCAAAGCAAAATTTGTGGCCAGCATCTTTAGTTATAGAGAGTAATGGTGATTATGTTGACTTAGCTGGCTTCAGTTTGGTTAGTGATAAACATAAATCTGCAGAAAAATTCACTAACACAAAACTAAAAAATTCACTAACTGTTGTGTCAAAATTCTTGAATAGAGAAAATCTAATTGGATGGATATCCTCCCAAGATGAAACTGCAATAAAGAGAGTTTCACAAATGACATTATGAGTACTACTATTGTAAACTCTACTGAAAATAGGATAATTCTGACACAGAGCATGATGATGAAGATGAAAAAGTAACTCTTGAGCAGGTCTTGGATATGGGTTATAAATATCTGGATTTTCTTCAGAAAAGAGTTGTCTCAGAACAAGAAATAATGACTATACATAGACTCCAAGAAAAAATACTAGAACAAAAGTCAAAAGTTCACAAACAAATGACAGTTATTACTATGTTTGAAAATTGTAAAAATAAACAAAAAAAATTGTAAAATAAAATTTAAAGACATGTTTCCTTAAACATAATGGGATTTTAATTAAATAATCCAATGTTTTACAATATATTTCTTTTTTACCAACTAATTTATGCATTAATAATTAATTTACTGTAAAATTACAGGACAATAAAATGTAAACAAACCAATGACCTATAATCCGCAAAATTCTATAATCTGCACAACCTTTGGTCCCAAGCTGTGCGGATTAGAGGGAGTTGACTGTAATTAAATATGAAATTTAATTGTGCACCTTTTAAAGAGAATTTTTGAAGATTCAAAAATTTAAAACAGTAGCATTATTTAGAAAAAAAAAAATTGATACATATACATATTAAATACAATTAATTATTAACCAATCTATATTATTAATATAAAATTAAAACTCATTCTACAATCAACCCTCCAATTTATTGTGATAGCTGAAATGTATGTATCAAAAATAGTTATTGGTTACTGTAGCAATTTATTGAATAATGCAAAACATTTCATATTTTGTAACAGTGCATTATTTTCTATTGATTTAAAATATTGTTTTGGCTTTGCAGTTTCTTTTAATCTTTCATGCATATGTGCACAGCTTAAATGATGTTATGTTTAATTTATCATAAATTATTTTTAATATATCAGTAAAATTGTTTTCAGATTGATGTATTAATTATAAATCCAACTATTAAAATTTATTTTTTAAATGCAGTTAGATGCACTACACTAACTGTATGTTTCCATGAAGTGTTGTAGTCTTTGGCAACAAGGTATATATGCATGTGCACATATTAGACTCCCTGCTATGATCCAAGTTCCAAGTCCTCTAAATAATCGTCAAAATCTTAATTCAAATTAATATATATATTGATTGGATCCAGCATCAAAAGCATGATTGTAAAAAATTTCTTATGTCATAATAACGATATTCTTAGAGTCTCTAAGGAGCAAAATTATCAGCATCTACCATTTTTCAGACAATATACAAGTTTTTATAAATTCAGGCAAAATTTAAGATGTATCAATAAAAATTCAATATATGAGAATATGAAACAAGATTTAATCAACTGAAACATGATATGCTTCATTAGACTTCAGATCCAAAATTAGATGGCAAGGTTGTTCACTAGATGGCAGTATCCCTATGGATAGATACTGCCATCTAGTGAGCATGAGCAACAGAACAAATATTGCCTAACACTTTTTTTCAGTAATAGCTGCCAGTTGCCATTTTAGTTAGTGTGTTCACAACTCATTAAACCAACTTTTATTTCTATCTGATCGCATCCATAAAATTCTGCAATATAGAATAATTACTCGTGATAAAAAAGGTAAGTTGTTTTATTTTTATTTATTTCATCAAATTTTTTTATTATAATTTTTTTTTCAAAATTTAAAATAGTTACTTATTTTGGAATGCATGCATTAAGTTTTTATCTCACTTTTAATTAATTGAAAATTTCAAATAAATGTAAGCCTACTTAAATTTACATGTTAATAATTAATATATATACAAGATAGATAAATTTCAGAAACTTTTATCTAATCTAAGAATTAATAAACATCATACATACACATGTGTAATAATAATATAAAGCAAGTTAATAAACATAAGTGTACAAACTTTTATATATAAAACTAAAACCATCCTAGTTTTAAAATAAACTTTATTTAAATAAGAATTATTAGTAATTTATAATTTAATAATAAATTATTTATTAATATAAAAAAGAATCAACTATCAATCCATTTAAAAAAAGTTACTTTAAAAAATAGGTTACAAAATCTGAAAATAATAATTCTACTTAATTTATTATTAAAAAGTTGCATAAATATTATTATAATTTTTATGTTACAGCTCTCATGATGAGTCAATTTGATAGACCTAAGAGGAGTTTTGTATGGAATTTCTTTGGAAAATTAACTTCAGATGTCACAAAAGTAAAATGCACTTTATGTGGATGTATATTATCAAGAAGTGGGAAAGGAAAACATGCAAGTAACTCATCTATGAGCAATCATGCAAAAAAAAAACATTACATGGAATTTTCATCTATGCAAAAGCAATGTCCCAGTCCCAAACAAACAGAAAAACAACAACCGATTTCATTGCCATCTTCTTCAGCTGCTCATAAACAAATTACCTTAAAAGAATCCTTTGAAGGCAAATATAGTAAATGGGATATTAATGATTCGAGCCCAAGAAATATATTATAGTATTGGTGAAATGATTGCAGCAGATGGACAACCTCTATCTATGGTTGAAGACATAGGGTTCAAACGGCTGATGACTAAAATGAAACCCTATTATGAACTACCAAGTAGAAAATACTTTTCAGAAAAAGTCATTCCAGACATTGATGAGCGATGCAAATTGGTGATTGCATCTAGCCTAAAAGATATAGCTCATATTGCTTTTACATGTGATATATGGACTTGTTCTTATACAAATAAAAGTTTTTTCAGTTGTACTGCACATTGGCTGACTGAAGATATGAATTTTCAGCATGCAATGTTGAATGCAAAATTCTTTCCTGGTCATCATACTGGAGTAGAAATTAGGGACATGATTTGCAACCTAAAGGAACTGTGGAACATTAAAGACAAAGTGATACACTTAATAGTTTGAGATGGACCTGCAAATATTACAAAAAGGGTGTAATGATGCAGATCTTAAAAGTGTAGCTTGCACCATTCACACTGTGCAGCTGATAATAAAATCAGGTCTATCATCCCAACAAGCTATTTTAGATATGTTAAAATTTTTACAACTATTCGGTATTGGCCGAGTACCGAGTATTTACCAAGTACTTGGGTATGGCCCTAATTTAATGTAAATAAAATTAAAGGGGAGGATTGCCTCTCTCCCTAATATTTTAACAATAAACCCCTTACATTAAAGGAGGTAATCTATCCTTCTAATAAAATTATCTTCCCTTACACTTGACCTACAAACCCCTAACGTTGTTGACTTGAGGTTAGTCTATCCTTCTAATAAATTGGTACCCAAAACTTCAAGGAAAACGGGTAATTCTAAAAGAAATGTGTTGTTTAAGCTTATTGAAGGGAGGGGGGAAGAGGTTTCCAACCTCCTTTTTACTTTATCTACAACCCACAAAAACTTAGCGAAATAATCAGCTTCCAGTAGCAACTAGAATTTTTTTTATTTAGCAAACTTAAGAGAATTTGCACAGGAACATGGGTCTTGTGCAATGCAGATTCGTCCAAATTTCTGGTGTTTTTAGCAGATTTTGTCAACTGGCACACTTGAAATTAATTTCCACAGGAATGAGAGCCCTGGATGTAAAATTAAATATACTAAAAAAAAAGGTAACATTGACTTGGAAGAAAAGCAAAAGTATAAAACGTGTTGTGTAACGGTTATGATTCGGGCGTCATGGTTCAAGTATTAGTGTAGGTTTTGTTTGAAGTGGACGTGTGCCTATACGAATTTGTAGACAAATAAACTTTGGAGAATGTTTTATGAACGAAAGCATGGAGACGTAGGTTGACCGTGTTGCGGCGGGCTGTCATCTCGAAGTTTCCTCTTCGCGCTGTGTTTGTTTTTTCTTTTTAGTTCAGAATTACTGAGCTTTTTTGTAAATATTTAAAGTGTTTCTACACCTGGGGTAAGCGAATACTTTGTATTTTCATTTTCTTTGGCGTAACAAGTTTTGTTTTGCCGATCTGTGTGTTTGTTTCTTTCAGGATCTGGTTTCGAGGAGTTGAGTAGAACGTCTGCTCAGCTGTTATGGCTAACTCTACAATTACAGTTGTTCCAGACTCTATTTCAGAATCACTACCCGTTAATGTCGAAATGCTGGAAAATGAGGAAAATGGCTTTCAGTCTATGAATGATAACCCTATTGTGATTCGTTCTTCTTTACCTGTGGATTCGCTTCTACAACTGGCGGTAGATAATAACGGTAGAGCGTTTAACATTTTTTTAATAAGCACAGAATCTAATGCGTTACCAAGAAGGGATCCCCGTGCAGTCCAGGATGAAATAAAAAATAAAGTAGCTCATTTTCAGCAGATTCATAATGTCTGGTTTACAGCTCAGGCAGTATTTTAATTAGCACGTCAGATGTTTTGTGCGCGATTGAAATATGCAATATTGATACTTTTCTAGAACTAAAGGTTAAAACCAGAGTAATATGGGAAAACATTACGAATAAACTATTCTACTGTTCAATGTCCCGGTGGCTATCCTGCTGGACGAGGTGGGTCAAGATCTCTCAAGCAGCAACAACTTCCACATTCTAGAGTTACGTCGGTTTCTGAAAAAAGATAGCAGAAATGAAGTCTCTCCGGTCTTAATAACAACTTTGGGCACCTCCCTCCCGTCGGAAGTAAAAATTTGGTTTTCAATTCAGCAAATAAAACAATTCGTTGACCGCCCTCGCCAGTGTTCAAGATGCTTTCAATTTAACCACACTTTGCAAAGGTGTAAATCCAAATAACTTTGTGTCAATTGTGGTACGGCCCATTCAGGCTTATGCGCCGAACCAGTTAAATGCAGAAACTGTGGGGAAGAGCACAGGTCAGATTACAACCAATGCACAGCTCATATTAAAGAGGGTGAATTTTTAAGATTCAAATGTTTAAATTTTCTAACTTTTATCGAAGCCAGAAGGCTGTTTAACCAAAAATCAGAACCTAAATTATATGCAAAGATCGCTAGCTCTCAGAAAGCTGAACTGGAGGACATGCAAAAAACCTTGGAAAAACGTACGAATGTCATGTTAAAACTTATTATTGACCACACTGATGAAAAATATGAGAAGACCCAGGCCCTCATTTCTGAAATTAAGATAGCCTTTGAAAGCTTAAGTGCTATCCTGACAAATTGGTACACCAAACTAAGTGATTTCTCGCCGGACGTCCCAGAGATAGTCATCAATGATAGAAACCGTCAGGGAGATGACTCCCCCTTCAAGCTGAAGAAGATGTGCACGATTTCCCCAACAGGTCCCAAAGTAGCCACCACGAGTGTGGATTTACCCCCCGGGTGACCATTAACGGAGGCATTAATAAAAGATTTGAGAAATGATGTAAGAACCTGGAGTTTGCAACAGGATCGCATAGCTCTGCTGTAACCCCTGCTGTCCTCTGGCGCGCTGAGGCAGGAGGAATGGCCCTCAGACCCAGTTAAGACTCTTTTAGACCCTTCGACTCAACTGGCGTCTTCACATACTCTCGTTCCAGTTTCATTTCCTGTGTTGCATAGGCCGATTTTAACCCCTATGCCTGTTTCTTCCAGTTCGGTCACTGTGCGAATGGATCATTTGAGCCAACAGCCTCGACGCTATAGGTCTCAAAGCCCACCCCCCTTCAAAGTTCAAATTGACTTGGAATGGCCCCAAGTCATTTCTGTCATAAATGGAATTAATCATATTGTATAATAAAAGCCACAGAGAAAGAAATTCTCAGGAATATCAGAATTAAACATTCCTTCCCCTGAAGCTCCTGAATATTGTCTAGTAAATAAATCTGTTTCTTGCATTTTCACAAACATAATGTTTCTAAACAAAACAAAAAATAACTTTCACAAGTGATAATAGACATCAAGACACGCAATTTTTGTCCAGGACACCAGGATCCAAGCACACTTAATCGAAAATAAAGTGCATCTCACTCTAGATCAAATTTGAATTTTTGTTTGTTACTTTAATAATATTGAAGATATTGTAACTATATTTTCAACATAGTTACTTTGATTTCTGTGAATCACAAGAAACACTGGAAATTGCCCCCATTCATATCTAAAAAACACTGAGCTAGATATTCCTTTATTCAGAGTGCAGCTTGTTATAAATAACCCTAAGGTAATTTATGAATATAGCTTAGCAGAGCATTAGCACATGAGGTGCGTTAATGCTGTAGTTGACCAAAGATTAAAATAAATGTTCAGAGGCAAATAAAAATAACTATAACTGAAAGTTTCTAATATACTGATGAATGAAAGAATAACAAACAAAAAAGGTTTAAACTTAATCAAGATTTTATTCAAGTTACCAATTAAAAAACAAGTTCAAAATAAAATACATCTCCAATGTTCTTGAACCGATACGATGTAACATTGACTCTATATTTCCAATAGTCAAAAACAGAAGGCTTAAATCTTACACTATATATCAAGACCTTCAAATTTACATCTCATAGTTCAAATGTGAAAACCGGAGCACCAATATGAAAAGGTTCTATAATAAATTTACTTTAATTGAATTATTCTCAATATCAATTTAACTTAAAAAGAAAAACAGTTACTTTTAATTAAATGTTTAATAAATTAACTCAAAAGAAACATTTAATTTACTATAACGATCTTCTAAATAAATAAACTTTATTATGTAAAAATATATATTAATTTTAAATGAAATCCATTAATACAAAACCAAACTATAATTAAACAAAGAATAATATATTTCCTCATCCCCTAATACAATGCTCTTATCCTTTCAAATACAACTCCTATCCATCAACTTGTCAGTAACGGCCAGCTATACCTGCTCGAACCCGAAACAGTCGTACGCTGAACCGCCGGACAAAACATGCCACTACAGGGTACTATCCATACATTTAGTAATAGTCCCAATGGCAAACGATCTACCGATGTTAAATACCATCCATAGAAACCCTAACCGAATCACAGAATTTAGTGTTTCAATAGAGAAACAGTAACAAGTAATTTCGGCTTCCGAAATTACTGTTGCGAGAAAAACAGACAAACGGTATCAACATACTAGAAATGGAATCACGTTAAAATATGTTAAAACATCGGTAGTCTTTTGATGAAATGAAAGCCAATATTCAAAAGTCCAAAAACCATGAAATCAGGATAAAGAGAAAAACATAACTTACTTCAAATAAAAAGCCCCATAACCAATAAAAACCTAAATGAAACCTATTGATTAGCTGCACCTAATAAAACAAGAACTGCTTTTTATTTATTATGTATTTCTTAAAAGGTTTCTCTAAAAACATAATGAATCTAAAAGTTCCATTTCCAAAGATGAAAGACGTGGCATTCGATAAATATCATCTCCTTTGGTAGATTTCATTTCACGAACTAAGATCATCATTCAATCTATTTTTCAAAGCGTATCACTTACCACATATTAAAAAGAGCTTCCCTTATTAAAAACAACATCATAGACATCACCAGACAAAACACATTAAAAACATCGGAGGCGAATTCCAGCCAGCTAGAACAACAACACACAACGAGCTCTCCTTTAAATACAGTCTGCTTCATGTCCGTACCGATGGCATAATCCCCTCATCCTGCAGTAAACATGTCACTTCCGGCTTCTAGAAGGTTACGTGACGATCGATCACAGTCACAGCTAAAAACGCAGGTGAAGGCAGTTTATCAGAGACACCTGCTATCAACTGCCGTAATCATTTGTTCCATGACGTAATCGATCCGCCGAAAACCACGAGAATGAGGCGATACGAAATTGTAAACATGCTTGAGCGATGTCCGGAGGAAGCATTACGTGATGCTAGTAAAACGAGATGAAAGTAAATAGAAAAAGCCTGGAGAGTTAGAATAACTAATATGGCCAAATGGTAAGTAGTAATAAAGATATTTTTGATTTAAAAACATATGAAATACATTAAATAAAAATATACTTTTATAATGGAAACTAAAGTTGTTGAACTGAAAGGTTTAATTACTTAAATGTGTCTGGAACTTATAATTGAATGTAAATGAATAGAGTTAAATATTAAATAACCAGAATAAATAGAATAAAAGTTGAATGAATGAATAGGTCAATTAAGATATGAATTGAATGAGTGATAAGAACCAGCTAGGGGAAAATGTCTAGTTTTTCCAACACAGCTAACAGTACTACTTATACTGTACTACTGGCCAAAATTCAGCCACTTCTAATAATATCATATTTGCTACAAGCAAACTTAATACAGTGCAAATCTATGTAAAATAAATATCTTCACCGTTGTTAAAGTTGTGAATGAAAATTTAGTTTTAGCTTGCAGTGACACACCCTGTGTTTTTGATGGAATAAGTGGATTGGGATAATGATTCTTGCTCAAAAAATGTTTGCCTTGACCACATTATCTACGCAGAAAGTTTGTTCCAAGATGTAAGAACACCCTGTATGTTTACAACCTCTAAATATGATTGCCCATTCAAGACACCTGCTATGTGGTTCATTTAAAAATTTTCCTTGCTATATCAAAAGGAGCAGGAAAGTTATTCTTGCTGATTTGCCATAATTTTAATATATTGGATTGTTTTACTTTAAGTCTCTCCCTGACAAATACACACTATATCACTGAAAAATGGTTCTTCTAATTCATTCAAAAATTTTCTTTAATTTTAAAGTATTTGTTTTAGAATATAAGAACATTCATAGAAGCTACGAAGTTTAAAAGCTTTATTAATTAAAAAAGTTTTAAGACTATCCTCTTTTTAAGTTATAACTCAAAGCACAGACTTTTTGTGTGTGTGTAAAGGTTTCTTGTAAAAAGGTCTAGTTCCTAAAATGGTAGTATCTGCGTTAAATATTATGTAAAATTGTTTTATAATTTAACTTTTAATACCTTTTAAACTCTGAAATATAAAAATACTTGGCCAGCCAAATATTCAGTATTTGGCCGAAAATTTGGTATTCGGCCTCACTGTTACTACTCGGCTTGCCGAATAATCAGTATTCAATTTACCTGTGGGCCAAATATTTAGTATTCGGCCAAAATCACTATTCAGTGCATCCCTAGTTTATACTGTTTACCTTTTTCTTATTAAATGAATGAAATACATGTATTTTAAATAAAGTGAATGCAATATGAATGATGAAAGGGCAACTATATTTGGCAATTTATCACCTGCACCTGGCTAACATAAAAGTACCAAAAAAGTTTAGATTATCCTCTTCGAGGGTGAAAGATAAAAGGATCAGGGTCCATATACCATGTTTTTGGCCCATGAAATAAGACTAAAATTCAATTTTGTTATATTGATTTAATTATTTCACTTTTTAATATTCGAAGTTTTATCCTGTATGATTTCAACAATAGTTTTTGCATTTTGTTCAGATTTATATGACTTATACAAGCTCAAAGTTCGTATTATTCACAGTTTTTGATGAAAAATATGCAATTTCTCTTAATTTTACCTCAATTATTCATATGAGCGCAATCATGCAGCACTTTCTTTGTTACATATATTATAAAATACACCAAAATGTACAATATATGTGAAAATAAAAGTGTTGTAAAGCTGCACTCATAGTAAAATATTAAAAATATGGAGTTAAGTAACTGCATTCCTTCACATCACTAAAAGACTTTAAGATGCAGCAACGTGTTTAAACGTGCTAAAATGAACGTAACAATTGCTAATAATTGCGTTCCTTCACATCCATCACCTTCCACACACTTACTCTGCACTAATGATTTCACAATCGTCCAAAAAGGAGGAAAGAGTGGAGGTGCAGGTGCCACCCTATTCACAATTCCCATTCTCTGATTCTGAGAATAGTGAAAGGTCAAGTCAAGGGTTCAAGTTGTAAGATGAAGTATAGAACAAAATACACTGCTCAAAACAATTAAAGGATATTTGAAGTTTTATATAAAATAAAGATATAAACGAAATTTTTTTTGCCGAAAATAGAAGAAGAGAATCACAAATGCAAATTTTTCTGGTTTCCAAACTGTGGAGTATGCAAATTTTGAGTTCGACGTCAAAAACGTCGCTTCAGCGGCAGCGAATGAAATTTGACTTTCAACTGGATAAAAGAGAATGAAGACAAGGATGATCGGCATTCAGTGATTGCTTTGTTTCGATGAGTACGATGTCTCAGCGAAGTCATTTGACAGATTCAGAAGCTTGGAGAATTGTTGGTAGGTTAGAAGGGGGCCAAACTAGAGCCGAAGTAGCGCAAGCCATTGGAGTGTCACAAAGTGTCATTTCCAGGATCTGGAACCGTTTTTTGGAGAGTGGATGTGCAGGCCGAAGACCAGGGCAAGGTCGTAGACGGGCAACAATGCCCAATGAAGATCGGTATTTAGCGTTAACAGCTCGGAGACACCAAAACATGAACGCTACTCTTCTCCAACAACACCTTCGCTCGGCTACAGGCACCACGATTTCAACTCAGACTGTCCGAAACCGGCTCCATGCTGTAGGTCTGTATGCTTGCGACCGATGGTACGTGTTAGATTAACATCAAGGCATCGTCGCGACCGCAGGGAGTGGGCAACCGAACATGTCAACTGGAGGAGAAATGAATGGAGCAATATTCTGTTTTCTGACGAGTCCCGTTTTTCTGTGCATCCGGATAACAGGCGTATTTTCATCTGGAGGGACTGTGGCAGTAGGAATAATCCTGCGTTCGTGCACGAAAGTGTCAGATTTGGCGGTGGAGGAGTGTTGGTGTATGGTGGCATCTCCATTGACGGGCGCACTGACCTCTACATCATTCGAGATGGAGCTCTGACTGGTCGCCGATATAGGGATGAGATCCTCAGACCTATTGTAGTCCCTTACGCTGCAGCAATCGGAGATAACTTCATTTTAATGGACGATAACTGCAGGCCACATCGTGCAAACCTGGTGGAGGATTTCCTTTTCGAGGAAGGAATCGTTCGAATGGAATGACCAGCGTGTTCTCCAGACATGAATCCAATCGAGCACGTTTGGGACGCTCTAGGAAGACGAGTTTCTGGCCGCCAACAACCCCCACAAACTCTCCAAGAACTGGAAAGAGCTCTTCTGGAAGAGTGGGGCAGAATACCCCAACTCATCATTAATAGCCTCATTGAGTCCATGCCTCAAAGGTGTTCAACGTTGCTGGCCACCCGTGGAAACCATACCCCCAAGTGAAAATGATTTTCTTTGAAGAAAACACCTTTTCTTATTCTTTTTTTCTCATATGCACAAATTGTGTTTTTTTCCTTTTGTACACAAATGCGCAATAAAATGCATTTTTTTCTGCCAAACATGTGTAATTTATTCTCATATAACCTACTATGTCTGTCGACCATGTATCAATCAGCTAAAAAGTTTCCCAGATACAAAATCCACCTAAAACTGCAATATCCTTTAATTGTTTTGAGCAGTGTAGTTAAAATATCATTCAACTGGCCCCCAGAATTCAGATTTTGAACCCATTAAATATTTATTAAATATTGATTTAATAAAATTGTAATTGTTAATATATTATCACAATTTGTTCCTTTATAAGAGGAGTACACATGTAGAGGTATACTATAATGCAATTTTGTGAAAAAAAACACAATGAAGTGTGTCCATGAATTTGGGCATCATTCCCCTGCACTTAAAAAAATAGTTCTAAAAAACACCAATAGATGCCACTGAAGTCAAATTTGGCACTGATCCATTTTTAACTACTTGCCTAGAAGACATACCCTAAAAGTTTGGAGTCTGTAGCCATTTTGCTTGTGAATGCAGGTGTTGAAAAGTGAAGTTCCAGAAAGAATATTTTTATTGACCATCATTACACTGGATCAATTTTTTCTGGCTAAACTAAAGGTAAGCTTTTTTTATTTTGTGTTTTATTTTAGTACAAGATTTTTAATATATGTAATCAATTTTTTAATTTTTTGTTTCCCCATGTGGTTCTAAGGTAGATATTACTAACAAAACATCATTCCCCTACCTGTTCTTAAAGCAGGGGAATGATGAAGTTCTAGAAATATTATTAAGATATTGGCTAAAAATCTTATTAATACATTAATAAAGAAACGGTGTGATGTTAAATTTGAAAATATTCAAAAATCCTTAGTAATTGTCAATTATAAATGTGATTTTTTATGAAAATTGAAATACTTTAGTTTTAGGTAATGTTTAAAAGTAGACTATTTTTTACATATTAGTTCATTACAATTTAAGAAATTTAAAAAAAGAAAGAAAAATGTTTAATATAGTAAATATTACTACTCATATATTTCATAAAATTTGACAATATTTTGCATTGATTTGAAACAGTATGTAATTATTTATTATTATTATTGTTACTTAATTTCAACTGGAAACATTTTGTTATTAGTTATTTTTCAAGCACAATTCAATAACTTATCCAGAATCTTTATTTTTCAATTTTCATAATTAAAAAAGGAAATTAATGACGAGATCAGTGTTTAAAATTTTAGAAAATCTTTTATTTTAAATGTATGATTAAATTTAGACACTTCATTAAATTTTAATGTATCTCATTTTTATTTTAAATCTTTTTTAAGTATTATTTTAAATTAAAGCATATCTATATATACAAAATAAAAATTTTAGCTTTTACTTTGCCAGCATCCATTCATATTTAAATGATAATAGGGTAAAAAATTAATGCTTTTCATTAAGATTAATGTTAAAATTTAATAAAAATAGTCAAAATGAAACTGATAACAAAATTCCCTTTTTTATTTATAAAAGTTTTTTCAGGAAGATGCCAAAAGTAAAGGAGAAACTTAAAAATAAAAGAGAAGCACAGCGGAAACGCTATCAAAAGAAAAAAAATGACCCAGCTGCATATGAAAAACAGAAGGAAAAGGAGTGACAGAAATATCTGGAGAAAAAGATGAAGGGTACAATAAAGCCCATCGCACAGATGACTGCCCGGGAAAAAAAGAAATAAGCGTAAACAACGGAAAACTAATTCCAGAAATTACTGAAAATGATCAAGTCTCTCTAAACACCAACCTTTGGCTGTTGAGGAAATATCAACCAATGATAATAGTGAACAGCTAAACACAAACTCAATGTCAAATTTACTTAACCCTCCTTTCTCTGATTCAAGATCTAATAATGCTTTAATTGCAAAACGGAAATTATCTGGACGAAAACATGTCATGCACAACAGGAGTGCACTTTATATAAAATGCATGAAAATGGAGTCCAGAAAGAAACATCAAAAAGAAAATTTGGTGAGGCATTATCCCAACAGCTGGCAATGGCTTATGCATCATTAAAATCTAACAAAGCAAAGCAATTGTATCATTATATTATATTGGCAAAATTTTGAAAAAATATACATAAATTTCTGCAAGCCAAAATTTTTTAAAGTATAAAAGTTATTTAGCTAATAAAGTTCATAATCCCAAATCAATGAAATGTTTATTATCTACCATAAGGAAATCCTCTGCTAATCAAGAAATCCAGAGAAGTGTAATAAAGTTTTTAGAAGGTTATGAAAACAGTGTTTTGTGTCCTGGGAAAAATGATTGCATAACAAGAAGAAAATTGAAGAAACAGAAATATATCTCTCTGATAGTTTGAAGAATTTGCACAAAAAATACTTGAACAGCGATAGATGCATTAGTTACCCTACATTCTGCCATTTACGTCCTTTTTGGATTATACAAGCTAATGTATCTGACAGAAATACCTGTTTAAGAGCCTACGCTAGTCGCAAATTTTATCGCTTCAAGATGGCCACTGGCGTTTTCAAACAAACAAGAGGATGGTCTAACTTCAAATGATTGACAAGACAACTCCTCCAATTGAGAAAAAGAATGAATTCAACAAAAGATAACTAACATTTTCTTCCACTCTTGGGACCCACTAATTTTTAAGTTAAAATCGGGGAGATTGCATTATGAGATAATGGTGGAGGTTTTAAAACTTTAGTATTACTAGAGGATAAAACATGAATTATATATATTCTTAATTGGATTGTTAGATGTAAAATATGAATATTATATTTAGAATAAAATTCAGTAAAAATGTTTCCTTTCTTGAGAAAATCGATTTTTTTCAACAATTATATATTTTTTAAATGTGTTCGTTTAGAATATATTTTCTGTGCGAGTGTTTTTTATAACTTAAAAAAATAAATTGTGCATAATTTTAATGGAATGGGAAAGTTATTTGTTACATATATATTTTATTAATTCTAAAGCATTATTTTAGTTTGTTGCTTTTTTGAGTAAAATCGATTTTTTTTTACCTAATTTAACTAATAAATATATATGTAATAATAATAAATTTTCGCCATTTCAGTTTACTAATTAATTTAATCCAAATTCTTAGAATTCTACTTTTTTTCCCTGTCTTTTAATTATATCTTAAGTACCATTTATATTTTAATTCCATAACTTTAAATTAACATGTTCTTTTAATTCTTAATCTAATAACATTTTTCTATTAAATGCAACACTTCTTGTAAAAAACACCTGTTTTATTTCTTCATACTTTAAGACATTGAATTTTTATTTCTTTGGAACATTTTGTAACACTATTTAAAAGTGCTTTGCACGTCGACTGAAAATCTTTTAACTCCACTTTCCGCATATACGGGTGCATTCAGTTAAAACGAACCACCGACACGTGTTCCCACAGCCTGCCGCACCGTATAGTATGCATGCAGCACACAACCTGCAAACTCTTTTAGTTCCACCTTCCGCCGCCAGGGGGCGCCCCCTGTTTCAAAGAAACCACCTTCTGAACAAAACTCCAAATCGTGTCCTTGCTGGCTCCAGCACCGAATAGCAAGCAGCTGTGCACGTGCTCATAATCTTTTAGTACCGCATTCCAACGCCAGGGGGTGCAATTTGTCCCATAAGAACATCCAACATGGGTACCCATTGTATAAAGAAGTTGAATGAACCAATGCCCATCGAAATCAGGCCCATAGAACTCTAGAAAATAATGCACCCCTTGGTGGTGGAAGGTGAAACTAAAATCTGTAACACGAACGAAAACCAAGTCGAATCATCTAAAGGCTGTTGTGATTGGGAACCCGTAGAACCCGAGATAAGAATGCACAGTTAGATAAAGAAACTCGTAGGATTGCTTGTAGGGCACTTGTTTAAGTGCTCAACAACAATTCATTTACTTTGATTGTTGGTATCCATCAGGTATATACGGGTTGTGTACTTTTATTAGGAACATAAATTAAACATTTATGAAAATCGTTATTTAAAATTTCCTGTATTCTCTATACATAACATTTAAAAAACGCTACATCAGAAGCTAAAAATCAGGGTTGGCAGGCTTTTGACATGTGTCAGTTTTTGACGGTTTAAACTGTCACGTCAAAAACCTCAAATAGTACATTGACATATAAAATTTCACATTAAATGTGACACATATATACAACATAATGTTTAAAATGTCACTCTTACTGTGTATCAATAATTTATATGTAGTAAAGTATTATTGTAAAGTGCAATTTTTTTTAACTCTGTACAATTTTTATTTTGAATTCTTTTGGGGGTAAAATTGTGCTTTTTAAAAAGTAAATATAAGATTTGAAGGTGTTTACATGAGCTGCACATTTTTTCTCATACTTAAAAAATCTTAAATGTCCTAGTAATTTAAAACAATGATATCTTTCTGCAGCATGGCTTAAAGAGTGTAAAGAATAAGTAAAATTCCAGCTGGCCAAGTGGTACCTGCTGGAATAGTCAACTCACTTGCCTTGAAACTTTTTTAAACAAATGGTCAATATTTCAGAAAATAGTGGAAGAGCATGAGGTTAAAATGGATATTGGAACTTCTCAACTGATTAATGATTTTAATTTATATAAACAGCACAAAGATCTTTTACTTCAGGTAAAACCCATAGGTGTTGCTCATGATGTCATGTTTTGCTCAGTTTTCTAAAAGAAATTTCACTTATATTGAAAAAGTGTGTAACAAAATGGATCTAATGATAAGCCTTACCATTTTATGGTTTATAATTTTCATCTCAACCTTAAGGGTGAGGGGTTGACTGATGCACACATTGATTCAGCTCACATATGAGCTACAGAGAGAATCTATGAATATTTATCCATGCTAATTGCATACAAAGCTAAAGAATCCCCTTTCTCTCCTCCTTATTTCAAACTACAGGGAGGACAGTTAACCCCATGACTTGGTGGAAAGGTATCATTAGATGTAAGATGCAATAGTTTTTCAATTGAACCAGCCTCCAAACTTACTAAACTAGCAATGCTTTTGCTATCAAGTGTTACTAGCTCAGCATCAATTGAGAGAGTATTTTCAAATGTTAGCTTTATACACTCTAAACTCAGAAATATTTTGGGTGTAAATAAATGTGCAAAACTGGTTATGTGCTACAGAATGCAGCGAGGTAAAATTTATCCAGATTATTAATTGCACAATAATTTTCTTCTGATTTGAAAATTCTAAAAAAAATATATATATTTCCTTACAATTAATAATTTAATTTTTTTTGTAATTATTAAATTACTATAACTAAAATAAAATATTACATAAACCATCATGATATTTAATGTATACCTATTCTTGTTAAAAGTTTTAAAGGGTGTTTACACGTTTTCGATGGTTAAAACCAGTTTTTGACAGTTTAAACCAGTTTTTGATGCTTGTCATGTCAAAAACCCAACCCTGCTAAAAATGTTAAATTTCTTGGGAATTTGTTTTGTGTAAATCAGAGCAAGGCGTTAACCCCCTCCCTTCTCATACCCACAGTATAATTTGTTCAAGAAAACCACCTTCACATACATTAATGTGATTATTAAAAAAAAAAAAATTTTTTTGATAATTAGAACATAACGAAGACGCTACGCTATAATAGTCGGCAGATGACATCCCTTCGCATCCTCAATTTCAAATCTATATCTTAATTATTTATCTAAATTTTATTTCATTAGTAAAATCCTGTACCAAGCATAGATTATGAAACACTTTCCAACATTAACAGAATACTTTAACAAACCATCGCTGTTTAATAAGGTAAATAAGTTATCTAAGTAAACATTTCAGAAAAACACAAAACACATTTGAAAACGAGATTTCAGCAATTACCACCCACAGCTGGAAAAGTACTCCAATTTTTTTCAGCAGCCCTGTATATAATTTATATATTTGTATATACTCTATAGTATGCTGCAATTTACTTTAGCAATAAAACAAATAACACAGTTGGAAATTCATCTTCAGCAGTTTCTACCAATAGATGGAAACATACTTGAATTATTTTGTACAGCCCTGTATATTACATAAGCTTTTTGTACACGCCACATATTAAGCTATACAGTACACTCCCTCTAATCCGCACAGCTTGGGACCAAGGGTTGTGCGGATTATAGGATTTTGCGGATTATAGGTCATTTCTTTGTTTATGTTCTAATATTTGGAATTTATCTACAAATATAGTAATCACACTATAAATAATTAACAGGAATGATTATTTATACATAAAAAATTTATATTTAATATTAGAAATAGATTTAAATGTTATTAGAATTTATACTTTATATACAAATATAATACTCACACAGTATACCAAGTATATAAATAAGTGTAGTAATACAGAAATGAAAGAAAATATTTTATACAACATTATAAACACATTTAAATGATATATGTAATATGCAAAATTAATATAATTTACTAAACTTCTACTTATTTTTAAATTTGTCAAACATTGCAGTTATTGTGGTTTGCTTCAAAGATTTTTTTTTTTAATGCTGCAATTTTATCTTGAAGCCTTCTTAGAGTCATGATTTCTTGATCAGAAACAACATCTTTAAATGTTTCTTTTTCTAAAAAACTGAGATATTTATCGCCATGAAAGAGTACTTCATCAAATGCTATTTTTTCTTCTTCAACATCAGATTCTGTGTCTGAATCGGTCTCTCCTGAATTCAGTACAGAAGATATTATTTCCGCATCTGTTACTTTTTGCGACTCCAAGATTTCATCTTCCGAAACCATCCAGGAAACTAAATCATCTTCTGATGCAGAATTCAGAAGAGAAGCTGATGAATCCTTGGCAAACCTAAGCAATTCAGCAGCTTTTTCACGCGCAACACATGACCTAAATCCATTAAATTCTGAATCATCATTCTGCACATCAAGGAAAAGTGTAGCTGGCCACAGATTTTTCCAACCATTAGTTAATGTTTGCTGAGAAACTGCCTCCTACGCTTTTGCAACTAAAAATATGCAATCTTTTATAGTGAAAGTTTTTTTGAATTCATCAATTTTGTCCACAGTAGGATTGAAGGCAATTACTTTTTGCAGGAATTCAAAACGATACTGGCATTTCATACTGTGGATAATCCCTTGATCCATTGGCTGAATCAGGGACGTTGTATTAGGAGGCAAAAAAACAACAGAAACATTATTTTCTGTCAATATTTCTGGATGTGCAGCACAATTATCAAGTAGCAATAAAATTTTTGCATCACTTGGTAAACCAATTTTATTTCCATGAGCACGGACTTCTGGAATAAAATTTTTCTGAAACCATTCCAGGGTCAACTCCCTGGTTATCCATGCTCGCTTATTAGCCTTGTAAGTGACTGGCAGACTTTTAATGCCTTTCAAGGCTCGGGGGTGAGCACTCTTTGAAATGATCATTAACTGACATTTGTGTGTGCCAGCAGCATTGCTACACATAACAACCGTGACTCTCTCTTTTGCATCTTTCACACCAGTTGGTGCAGTTTCATTGGATGCTGCTAATGTGTTCCTGGGTAAATAACGCCAAAAGAGTCCCGTTTCATCCATATTGTACACTTGTTCAGGAGTTAAATTTTCGTCATGAATCAATTTAGAAAATTCGTCAACAAAATCTTCAGCCCCTTGTGTATCAGCGGATAATTTTTCACTGCAAGATTTTAAGTATCGAATTCCATGGCGCTGCTTAAATCGCGTGAGCCATCCAGAAGAAAAATTGCATGGCTCTTGTATCTTTAATTCTTCGTGGAGCATTTTTGCTTTTTCACACAGTAATGGTCCTGTTATAGGCACACCTTCATCTCTCCTTTGCTTAAACCATTCATAAATGATGGCATCAAAATTCACATCCTTAGCAGGACGCATAGTTTTCCTTTTGGCAATCCCTGTATTGCTGTCACTATTGGAGTAGAACTGCAGAATTTTTTGCTTGTTCTTACTAATATCATATACAGTTCTTGAACTAATACCAAACATGGAAGCTAAATATATGACTGATGATCCACTCTCTAGCTGTTTTATAATATCTACCTTTTGTAGAAGAGTTAGCGTTACATGTTTACGCTTTGCGATCTTTTCACGATCTTTAATTCCCGACATTCTTTTTTTCTTAATTTAGAAGATCAAATAAAATCTAGATAATATTAAAAATATTACAAAATAACATTAAATGTAAATGCAATAACGTTACTCAAATTTAATTTGCTCTAACAACGATTAGCACGTGAGTACGCAGCCGAGATTTGTTGATATAACAACGATGTTACACCCGTTTCCATACAGATAACACTAATAATATGACTGACCATAAATTATATTATATTTGTCTATTCACTGCAGTGGCAGTTGCAATCGCTCGCAATTTATTGATAGGTTGCCCCTCAGCTACATGTCTTAACCCCATGCTTTGGGCATGAAGCGATTTGATTGGATGGGACGCTGCTCTGGTGTTCGTTATTTACGAACATGAAAGCCAACGAATGCATTCTGAATTCATGTCAGATTCGGCGACACCGAACAGAGCAGACGTGTTTTATCAGTGCTTGACCTTGATTTTTCTCTCCTTGGATCTTCGTTTCGACGTCTGTTCACAGCGGTCCAGCGGTCGCTCGTTAATCAATAACGTTTTAATCTGTTTTTTGTTTTTAAGAATGGCAACGTTTGATACATAGGCTCCCGTGTATCGAAAATAATGTTAGTATATTTGAATGGCACACAAAAAATTTCCTTCTATGCATGCAGAATTGCCTTTAAAAACAATCTTAGTAAATTTATCCATTCAGTAAACTTTTATTATGGTTGAAAAAAAAAAAAAAAAAAAAAAAAAAAAGTTTGGAAAAAAGAAAACGTTATGAAAAAGTTTGTTTACATCTGAAATACATCGCGGATTATAGGCGTTCGCGGATTATAGGGTCGCGGATTAGCGGGAGTGGACTGTAGTTTAATTCAGGCAAATACACACTGAAATCACACTTCCAGGAATTATCATACATAGTCAGCCATGTATTCAGTTCTTTACATGGTCATGTATATGATTTTATTTATATTCCACAAACCTTTCTTGGTATACTAAATATATTTCACGTTCAAAATGCATAACTCGATTAAAAACCCATTTTAATTAATTTATGCTGCAGCACTGTAATGCTTACAAATTTTTTTGTTTAGCCCTGTATATGATCTGTAGCATTTATACATAACTCATAGCATTCAAAAATTTAGTTAAATGCATACCTAACTAAATTCCTACTTCCAATTATGGCTTATAAACAATACTTCGGACACAGTACTGTGTACCCGAAATATTTGTGTGTCCCTGTAAATGAATGATAAATGCTTTTCACATAACAAGTGTCTTGTAGTAAACCTCTATAATGTATATCCATTTCATTATATTTGAAATGGCGTAACATAATTAAATTATGCTGCAAATAGTTTTTCCCCTCGTAGATCATCATGTAAAAGAATACTTTTGTGTGGAACTGTAAATGAAAGAAATAAAAAAGGAAAACTGCCCAGTTAAACTGAGGGCATTGAGCTCACAGGCTATTCACACTAATTGTATATTATACTCTTATTTCAAAGAATTTGAAATAAGTCCCTCGAAAAATAAAGAAATCAACAATATATTAAGGGGGGAATCATACCCCTCCTCCCCTTTATAATTCACCAATGAACCCCTAAAACTAATCAGTGAAGTGCTTTATCAGAATGAACGTATATACAAAATTCGAAGAAAATCGGATAATTCTGCATTAAAAACTCTTATCTAAATTAAGAGGGCAGGATTAGCCCCCCCCATTACCCCCTTTATACTTAACCAATGAACCCCCAAAACTAATCAGAAAAGCGCTTTATCACGATGAACCTATGTACAAAATTTGAAGAAAATCTGATAATTCTGCATGAATACAAGCGTAATAGCCAGGTTGCCATAAAAGAAAAACAGTCCCCAAAGTTTGGCGACTTTTTTCTTATTTTTAACCGATTAAAAAAAAAGAAATTCTGCATGCATGTAAAGCATCTTAACCTCAGTGGCGTAGCTACGTTTTTTGGCACCCGGGGCAGGAAGAAATTCTGCGCCCCCCCCCCCCCCTAAATAAAAAATAACCACATTTTTTCTCAAAACGACAAAAAATACTTTCTGGATTGTATTGTTAGGAAAAGGTAGTTTTCTTCTTCCTTGTTTTTCAGAATTGAACTAATTTTACTCAAACACACGAAGTTAAAATGCGTGAACCCGATTATAAAAGATTCCTACTTCTCATCAATACTGAATTTCAATGGGAATTTTGAAAAATTAGTCAGCTATCGCCAAGATGGCTACATTTATGGCGATCTACTTTTATCGCCAATATATTTAGCCAAATATTGCCTAATTTGACATGAATTTGACGTTAGCAGATGTGACTATGTAGTTTTAAGCTAATGAGAGTAGCAACAATGATTACAATAATGAAAATAAATTTGCAATAAACCACGTTTGCTAAAACTCATAAATTAAACTCGATCATGGAGAAAAAAAAAGTGCTGTCTTGTTTCATTTACAAGGTGTGTACACTCTTTGGAATTTCCAAGGAGTTCCATATGTCCTAAGTGACAAATTTCAACAAATATTTTTCAACCACGTCTCGCTATTTTTTTTAATTTTTTTTTTTTATATAATTCTTAAGTTGCATTCCATAAAATTAAAAATAGGATTTTCAGCAACATAAATAGTTTACTTTCAAAAAGCACAAATTTTAAGTAAAAAGACATTTTTATTATATTTTAAAATTTGTCATGACATTTTAACTTTTTTTTTTTTTTTTTTTGAAAATATGATTTTTACAGTTATAGAGTAGATTTATAAGGAAAATATGAAAAAAATGTTGCGAAAAGTTGAAATTTGTAGGAAAAGTGTGGTTTAAAATTTTCTTAATTTTTTTTCCGATTAAATATTTGTTATACACCATTAATTTTATCCCAAAAATTACGTTTTTACTTGATTAAATCATAAAACTTTCATAAAACCATATAATATAATAATAATAAATGCATCTTAAAAATTTACTTACCGTAAAAATTTTACTTTGATTGGCCCAAATAGAAAGAGAGGAATAACACTTTTGTTCATTCAGATGAAATTTCATTATTTTCTGTCTCTTTTGCTTTATTTTGATCACATGATAGTAATCCTGGTTTGAAAAACAATTTAAAAACTTTATTTAGAAATTCTCTATTTAGAAAATTTGAGCTTGTTTTTTAAAAGTAGCAGCGTAACTACGGTTGCGTCCTTGAAACTTATAATATTGTGGTTTACAACAAATTTTTATGGCTTAGCCATAAAAACTATGCAGATGATCTCTGCAATATCATTTCTTATTTATAATAAATCACGTATGCAAGAAACAGTGTTGCCAGTAGGTTACTTTTTAAAAATTAAGATTGCTTCATTCCCACCACTTTTTTAAAATAATATAATTGGCCCTTATTCTCGCGTTACTTAATCTGCCATTAAATAAGGGGAATATTTCTACTTAAAAAAATGGTGGCAATCAAGCAATTTTAATTTAAAAAGAGTGGCGAAGTGGTAACACTGACTAGACAGAAAACTCAAAAATCTCCAATCAATATCAATAGCAGTAGCAGGAATATATGGTTGTATGATATTAGCCATTTGTACTGATCGTACTAGAAAGATTGAAAAGCCCTGCTTTCATTTTTATACACTTTAAGAAGAGGAAAATTGGGGGTATATAGCAAACATTTAATTATTTCGCTTTTCTAAATGCCAGTTCAGCTGAAAAATATAATTTCCAATAAAGAAGGAATAATATAGTATATACTTTCAGTTCCTCCAGCTAAATCAATTTTGCAATGGTTCACAGAAGCCCCTATTACATGAAATTATTAATATGGAAAACTAAGAACACAAAAATCAGCTGGAAAATCAATAGAGAAATAAAGAAATGCTCTTTTGACATAAGACACCACTTTTGACACCAGCAGGGTTCTTTGTTTTATAAGCTAGAGGCTAGACAGTGAGGAGCCTCCATCTGTGACTGGCATTCATGGATCTCTCCATTCCCCCACTTCATCGCCAAATTTCATCAAAACATTCACAAGCACGGAAAAAACGTTAAAAAATTATCATTTATTGTCAAAATATGTGAGAAAATTTTGGCTTAAAGCGTCTCTCAATTGGGCGCCCTCTCCCCCATTTAATCATGTTGCGACTTCTTTCAGATACGTAAACATGTAAGGTACAAAGTGTGTTGAGCCACTCCTAGAAACATTTACAAAAGCGTTTTCGTTTATTATTTGGATATAAAAAAATATTTTCAAGAAAACATTCAGACTAACACCAAAAAAAGATCAACAATTTTTATTTATTGTCCAAATTTGTGAAAATTTCCGTTAAAAACCTCTCTCAATTTGGCGCCCCCCTTAGCTACGCTACTGCTTAACCTTAAAATGTTTGGATTTAAAAAATGAGATGGCTGACCGCGGATGATAAATCTAAGCACTTGTTTTGTTTCTGACATAATCAAGTTAAACAGAATACTAATTAATTTTATTTAATATTAAAAGTTAAAATGTTTTGATTTAAAAAATCAGATGGCTGACTACGAACGATAAATCAAAACATTTGTTTTGTTTCTGACATAATCAACTTAAATCAAAACATTTTAACTTTTATTATTAAATATAAATAAATTAGTCAATAAAGTTAACTGTGTTTATAATAAGTAAATATGGATGAAAATTATTTTGGAAATGAGAAACAAAACAAATGCTTTTATGTAAAAAATCAAGATGGCAAAATAAATCAAAACAATTGTTTTGTTTCTTACATAATCAAGTTAAATCAAAACATTTTAACTTTTATTATTAAGCATAAATAAATTAGTCAATAAAATTAAATAACGTGTTTAGAATAACTAATAAATATACATAAAAATTATTTTGGAAATGAGAAACAAAACAAATATGTTTTGATTTAAAAAACAAGATGGCGAACAGAGGCTAATCCCAAAGCTGTTCCAATTTAGTTTTACAGTTAAATCAAGGGCTTAGATGCTTTACACTCACGCTAAAAAAAAAAAAAATTATCGGTTAAAAAAAAGAAAAAAGTCGCCAAATTTAGGGGATTTTTTTCTTTAATGGCAACCTAGCCATTGTATTAAGTTATTCGTTTGGCGCAGTCTTGGAAATCGCGCCAAACAAACAGTCGCCAATCTTTTGTTTACATTTTAGCGTGATAGTAACACATCTGTTCCAAATCAAGATTTCATATACTAATGGACTAATTAAGCATTCTAGTAATGGACACATAGTAAATGCAAAGTGGGATGCATTACACGATATTAATAAAACACACTTACTTGCAATCCAGCCCGAGCAGATCGAGATACAGCCTTCGATTTGGAGTTTCCTTCAGCTTTACCACCAGCCTAAAAACATAACATAATTTCAGATAACATACAAACATAATACCACAAAATGTAAATAAAATTATTGTAATGATTGTTCTTACCATAATGCAAAATGGCAAAATCAGACGTTCACCAGTGAAATTCGCAGCCAAAACAGTGTTGCCAGATGGTCGAAAATGAAATTTCAACAAGGCTCTGTTCAGAACCGAAAATCAGGCGGCGCGCAGGCGAAGGAGATTTGCGTATAGAGTGGGAATTCTCAGAGCAAGTATAAGGAAAGGGCATGTTTACAAATAAACAGTTCCATCAACCAATCTACCACTGCATTTTTGTCACAGCTATCATTGCAGGAATCGTCATGGCGACGTAGGGCAATCATATCACAGACCAGTTTAACGTAGACCAATCAAATCGCTCCATCTCCTGTTTACTGTAAGAGTCGTAAAGAACGAACAGGTTTTTCTCCCAAACCAACAGTAATTTTGACCAACAGTGACGCCCGTTACTCTTTCCTTATTTGTAATAATTTAATTATTTGATGCTTTTATAGTTCAGAACAGGTAAAAACAACGACTACATTATCCTTATCAGTCAAAACGCGAATTTTGAATCTTCCGTCGTTTAGGCCACTTTGGCGAGAAAGAGGCACTTCAAGATGAAATCCAAAATGTGTCACCGAACTTGAAAGCCTGAGGGAATCGCTATCGCCGTGATAAAATGCTGTTATTTATTCATTCCATGTTTTTTTTAGAAAGCTGAGTTAATTTTTAAACATTTTTTAATAACAAATACAGATTTGATTTTGAGGACCCACCGTGGCTGAGTGGTCAAAGCATCGCACTGCTAATTGGGAATTCAAGTGCTCGAATACGTCATCTGGTGGAAAAAAGATATGACTTCTCCCTTCAGGAAAATCCCTTGCAACCCCATTTGCTTGTGAGTGTAGGTGGGAGCGGGTGCAAATCGCATATAATCGGATGCTACATAGTAGAAACTCGTAGAACTGGATTCTCCATTCCTATTCGTCGAAAGTCGGTGCCTAGAGATTATAAGTTTTGGATGAACGAACGTGAAGAGAATAGTGAATAATCCAAATCGCAAATCCACAGCATAACCCCTTGGCTGTTGGCGAAAATACGGGTTGAAGTTTAGGGTTGTTAGCATTGATCACGTGACAAATTCGACGAATGAGGTTCCACAATCCAGTGCTACGAAGTGCGATTTTACAAAACATCACGCGTAGAGCGATTGGAGGCGGTGTCGAGTGGTGATTGGTTGAAAGATAGTTACGTTGATATTGAAGGGAGGAGTTAAAGCGTATTAAATGTACAAGTGTGTTAAAAGTTAAAAATTTCTGTGTCTTATCTAGTATAGTGGTTAAAGCATCAGGCTCGTAATTTTGATGCATCAAGTTGTGTCCTTGCCGATTTTTTTGCATTTTTAGAGTTTTGCTTTGATCTTTATTGAATTAGTTAATAAAGAATATTTATTAACAATGCTTCATAAGCATTGATATAAAGATCAGTTAATCTTTATCAATTGCTCTGCAATATTTTAATTCTCAATTAGATAATTAAATTTTAATTAGAATTAAGTTAAACAATATTAAATTATAAATTATAATTAAGGTAAATAAAAATTAAATTTTTATCACATACAATAAAATTTAATATCTGATAAATTTCAAGAATTAAATTAAATTTTAATTCATATAAGCTATTTTTTAATAACTATACGAACATTTATTAAAATGCAAAAACTCCTAAACTTTCATTAAAAATATTTTTGTATTAGAACTTTAGTAACAGATAATTATCAAATTAGCAGAATTAATTAATTAAAGTTTTCATCTTTTAAAATTAAGCATTATTCTTAAAAATCTCTATTAATTTACTAAAATTCTTTTTACCAATTACTGGTTGATCTGCAGTGATAAAGTTGTGGAAGATTACCATATTTAATTTTTTTTGTCTATTATTTTATTATTTAAATTTTTAATTATTATTTATATTTAAATAAATATAATTAATATTAATTAATATTTTTATTTAAATATATACAATTAATATTAATAAGTATTATTATTTAAACACATAATTAATATAAATAAATATTATTTAAATATATAATTAATATTATTATTAAAATATATAATTAATATTTTTGCATATCGGTTTGTTATTCTTTTGTGATTAATTAGCAAGATATAAACTATGAGAAAAATAAACCAATTTATGTTAAAGAGAAACTTGGGTTTTTTAGACATAGCTTGAAATATGGCCTTATGTTTTGGTTGATACACTTTGTACAAGCTCAAACATTACATGTATGTTAATGTTATTTGTTATTAATAATGTGTAACAGAAACAAAACTTTTTGGTCGCTATTAAAATCCGGAAGCTAGGACTTTTTGTTTCTGTTTCTTCTTCTTTTTATTTATTTATTTTGTATATGTCGGTTACATCAGTAATATATATTTTAATGTCATCGTGATCTCAAGAATTTTATGAAAATTGGAATAGCAGAAAATCATATACAGTGATTGTGTTGAATTCAAGATTTTATATGTTAATTTTGGTACATTTAGACTAAAAACAATAACAACCAAACTAAATTATTATAAATAGATTAAATAAAGCATACAATGGCATCTTTTCACAACTGTATTTCAAATAATAATAGTGAAAATAAAGGAGATAAATCTATCTAACACTAGTAATAATAAATATAGTTATCATTATTTTAATTTTGCGAAAAAAAAAAGGTTGAATGATTAATTGCTTATTTTAAAATCACAGCATGTCCTTTTTTATGTTATAATTAATTCCTGATTAGTTCAATAACTGTGCTGGTCTAAAATTTCAAGATTATTATTCATTATGCATTAATTCAGTAATTTGGGTCTTCAGCAACCCCAGGGTTTAAAACTATTTTGACAATTTTGTCACTATCTGAAATTGTCATCCAGTTTACTTTGCTATTGAAGTATTTTTATGTAAACCTTTGTATTTTTTATGAGGGGAAGGCGAGAGAAATAACAACATTAATTGGGAAACGGGGGGAGGGAGGGGGGGGGGGTTAGGTTTTACTTGAACATAACTGCATAAAATCTATCAAATTCATTATTATAGCTCTCATTTTTAATAAAAAGTATTTTAATGCAATTTAGATCTATCATATCTTAAAGGTTGTTATTTAAAAAAAGGGTTAGGTATCATTAAATTAAGATGTTCAAATCGCTTTAAAAATTGGTTTTAACCAAATATTAATGATTTTAAGAGCTATGCTTAGAAAACCTTTACTTATCCTGGATTTTTAAAAAATCGCTCCGAAACTTAGATTTATTTCATATTTTTTTTTAATGCTTCATTTTACGAACAGATGGCGCCACTACACATTTTGTGATTATTATTATTACATATTGATACATATTTATGTTTCGTAATAAACCAGTTTAAATTATTTAAATAAAAAAATAAATATACATGTGTATGTGTATTTTAAACGGCTTAGAAGTTGCATGGATTTTAGGCGTTTGGGTGTAATTTGTATAGCTTTTTAAATTATTTAATTACTGAATGAGATTTTTTTTTTCAGATAAATTTTGTCGTGGATACATGCAATGTTTGCAAATTTTTAATTGTAAAAAGAAAAAAATAATAAAGTATATTTCCAAAATTAAATGAATTTGTATGGCAAATTTTGTATTTTATGCTGTCTTGACTTAAAGATATGAAATAAATTGTTTAATAAACCTTTAAGTTCAGTAAAAATTTTAAAACTATATATATAAATTTGAAATCTGCATTTCTTAAGTTTAGATTGATTTTATGAAATAACAAACTATATAAAAATCTGAAAAATGCATTGCTTAAGTATATGTTGATTTTATGAAATAACATAGTTTAAAAAGTTTTTAACGACCTAGTAATTTTATTTTCGTTTATTAATTCAATTATGATGATTAAAAAAATAATAATAAACATTCAGAAAAGCTAACATTTATTTGCTATGCTTCAGTTTATTCTTGTGAAATAAATCTCGGGAATAAATCTTGGGAAATATGTTGTTCTTTGTTTAATTCTAGCTAATTGTAGTGAGTATTTACTATAAATAAAATTTAAAATAAAAACTACAAAAAAATGTAAACATGTAATCTTTATTTGAAAATTGGAAGTTATGGATTATAGATATTAAAGAATATAATAATTTATAAATGAAATATGTTTAACTTTATGTAAGGTTTGTTATGTATCAATAAATTAAGCTGGACGTATAGTTTTTTCCCTTAAAAATGTACACAAGCTACTACAAATTTAAATTAGTTTTCATTAACCTTTACAATTAAAATATCAGTTATATTTTTCTTAAAAAAAAAAAAAAAAAACAGGAGTTGAATTAGATAATGAGCTCTGAAAATACAAGAGCTAGAAGTATTTGATTTGCTGTTTCAAATTATACTTGTACATATGGATTATTTTCTTTTAATTGGATTAAGTTAATAATATTTTGTTAGACACGTTTAATATGTCCTAAGCATCATTAAAAATAAAGCAAACATGAATATGCAAGCTCAGACGATCCTATGAATCTTCAACGAAATGAAAAATACCCTCTTCAAGCGCATTAAGCTCCTCCTACATCGTCTCGGGCAGTCGACCAATCACTATACAACATAGCCACCAATCGTTCTACGTATGATGGTTTGTAAAATCGCCTACGAAGTTCTACTATGTAGCATCCGATTATATGCAGTGGAATGCACTGCATTAGCCTGTCTTTTTCGTTATCCTCGAACGTTGGCGTTTCAGGCGTGAAAATATAAGACCCAACCAATCAGCGTGCTTCATAAATGTTTATTCCGCCATTTTAAAAAATGGACGAAGTTTGATGAAGCAGACGACAGATGAAGATTTTGAAGAAGATTTGAAATAAAAAAGGGATTTACAAACGAAAGGTACGTAATATTTTTCAGATATTTTTAATGTTTCTCTACATTGCTTCATAACTGTAGAAGTTTCTTTTATGTATTCGTAAATTACTATCTTCATGTATTTACGTACTACGCTACTAAAATTCATTTGTTAGCTATGTTACTTTTTATATTACCAAACTCTTTATAAACCTATGTATTCATAAATTCTTTAAGAACTATCTTCCTGTATTTATATACTATGCTACCAGTTCATTTGTTAATTGTTAGTTACGTTACTTATTTCAAAACTCACCTTGTTTCATAGGCATGAATTAAAAAACAAATTTGACAGTATATGAATAAAAATTAGAATAGTACGATCGTAATTCATAATGTTCAGTAATGTTTTTGTTTTTTTGTGAGTAAATACTTTGATTTATTTCAGGTATTTATTTAATATTATTACTTGCAATTTTTAACTTTATCCTAAAACTGGTACCAATAAATTTTTAACCATATAATTCATTTTTAATTAACTTCTCAGTTTTCTCTGTTACTGTCATATCATTGACTGAACATAGCAATCTCTGTACATGATTGGCATTGTTATTCATCAGTTTTAATTTTTTCAATGAATCCATCCTAATATATCTAAAATATTGCAAAGATTTTAGATTGCATTTAGTTTCTTAGCCCTCTCCCTTAAAAAAAAAAAAAAAAAAAAAAAAACTCAATCTAATATGGTAACTACACAAATGTAAAATTTAACTTTTGTTAAAATGAAAAAATATGTTTTTAAGTAAACAGTCTTTACATTTAATTATTATTGCTAATTATTAAAACATTCCTTGCTATTTTAAAAGTTTTATTAGATGTTTGTTTATTTTTTTAATTTTCCTTAATAATTAATCTGAGTACATTACATGAATTTTTGTAAACCCCTCCCCCCACCCCCTTTCACAACAAGGAATGGTTTCAGTTGGAAAACTTCATAATTTTTTTTTTTAGAAAAAGTTTGAAAACCTTCAAAATCTATGAACGGTGCAAGGGAGATTGTCTGGTGAATCTACTGGTGCGAAGAAATGTATATTTTATTGCTCTCAGGAGATCACTTATGCGTAGTTTTACTGTTTAGTAAGTTGCTATCATTCGTGATCTTCAGCAAGAAATTTGAATTCAAGCCTTGGACTTGTGCTATTTTTGCTTCCAAATTTGTCAAGCAGGAACTGTGGTAAATATAATGTCAATCAATAAAGTAATTGACTTGTATGTAGTTTTTCAGTGAATATTGAGTTTGTTACATAATAAAGGGGGATTTTGAAATACATTTTTCATTGTTTATGTTGTTTGGTACTTTTATGTTAGCTGGGCACAAGTGATAGATATACATCTATATATATCACTGGTGCCCTTTTAACATGTACTGTATATATATATGTATATATATCACTAGTATCTGGCTAACATAAAATTACTTGTTGTTTTTATCAGTTTATTAGGATTATTATAATCTTTTCTTTAAATTACAGATTGCTGTTAATCGAACATGACTTTTTCCAATAACTATGCTAATGCCTATCAATTACTACCTGTTGATCTCACTTTCGCATTTATAAATGATCTTTTCAACAGGCATTTTGCATGATTATTTTTGAAGGCATGAATCTTCAGTAATATTTGTAAGTATGATGCTTGTAAGTAAGTCATTTTCTCAAAATTACATTGTTGTGTAACAGAGTTTACCCCAGGTTTAAAAAAAGGCAGGGTGCTGCTGGTGAGAAAAGGGCACTTTTTTATTCTTAAGGGCACTTTTTGGATTCTTGAGTGCACTTTTCAGATTCTTATTGGCACTTCTTTTTTAATTGTTAAAGGTATTCTTTTGTTTTTTAAAGCCACTTTTGATATTTAAAAGTCACGGCACTCTTTTTAAGACAACATTGAGTCCGTTTTTACTATGAAAGCAAATTTTTTAATGCAAAAAGGTGAAAGGACACTTTTTTTACTGAGGGGCAAGAAGGGTGCTAATCATTTTACTGGAGGGGGCAAGAAGGGTGCTATTTTGTAAAACAAAGGGCAGGCAGGGTTTAGCACCCTTCTGAAACTGTCTGGGGTAAACTCTGGTGTAATGTTGCAATAATTAGAATTAAGAATTATAATATTGCATTGTTGTGCAATTAATGTTGTTTCATATAAAGTTATTTTTACCACAAAATCCATCTGTATCTGAGAGAATCAGTTAAAGCTATGTTAATTCTCAATACAAAAATTATGATTTTCATCATTTAATTCCTTTAATTTTTTAACTGAAGGTTTATTTGCTATTAGCATTTTAATTTATAAAATGGTGTTAAATGATTAATCTAAAAACACAACTTGTAGTTAATTAATTTGCATAGTTTTATGCAAGTGTGTAAGTTATGTTTTACATAAACTTGCATAAGCACTTGTGTTTATGTAAACACTAAATGAATAAGTGTTATGCTAGAGGAAAGCAGTTACCCCTCGCCCCTCCCTTCAAGGAATCTGATATTTCAGAAAGTGTGTCATTCAGACTAAAAAAAAAAAAAAAATCATATTACACAAAAACTAAAATATCTTATCAGATAAGTTGCATACATAATTTATTTGAATTAATATTACTAATATTGAAATAATCTAAAATGTATTATCTATGATGCTATCAATGTTATAATTTGCTGTGCTTAATAATTATTTAGCTGCATGTATACATTTTAACGTCTGAATGTGAAAACTATTAAAAACACCAAATAAAATAATTTAAGACAGACATGAGTACACTTAAAATAAAATTTATAAAAAATATACTTAAAAACAGTTAAAAATAGAAAATAGTAGACGTTTCGCCAAGCGACACGCAAGGCATCAATCATCAGTACAAAAACAATCTATTGCATAACAAACCACTGAACAAATCAAGGAAAGTTGAAGTTATTTTAAAAACAGATAATATTCATTAGGGACAGAACGAGCTTCATTCAACGTCTGCGATCGCAATTGAGTGAACCAACCCTCAAGGAATAATCGACCATGGTAGCTGTTACAACCTGATTTCAAAATACTGCGTTCGCAATTAGCAGGATGTGATTCGTTTGAAGTGAATGCTGGACAATTTTTGAATTCAATACTATTTTTTAAAGCACTAATATGTTCTTTTATGCTGCGTTTACACTATTGGGACTTAAAACGGCCTATAGAGGCGCTGATTGCAGCCGTCGGTACAGGAAAATTGGCCCTTTAACTAATGCTAAAGTGCCATTGAAACCATTATTTATTGTAAACGCGTTTAAAAGTGTTAGATATTCAAATTCGTATAATTTTTACTTTAACATATAAACACAGAACACAAATAGCACATGAAATCTGAAATTGTGCATAAAAATAATCATTATGAACAAATAAAAAATGCATGTAACGCAATGGGATTGCAAGGGATTTTCCTGAAGGGAGGAGTTATATCTTTTTTCCACCAGATGGCGTATTCGAGCGCTTGAATTTATTAGGTCTGCGTGGTCTGTCAGGTCCAGGTATAAGAGGGTTTAAGAAGGTCTGCGTGGCGTCACAGATTAAATATAGTCATACAGATTTGACAGTGGAGCCAAAACCCGAACCGGCGCGATACAAGCGCCACTACTGAGCACAGTCAAGAACTAACGCACACGCGCGCGATCTATAAACTGTCAGATTGTCACGGTCACATGTACCTGTTGGCAGTTTTGTTTATTTAATATCGACACGACAGTTTCTCAGTTTAAATTATTAAGAAAAAGGTGTAAATCTGTAAGAAACTCGTGTAAATATGTATATTTGTAAGTATTTGTATGATAAAATAAAATATGTTTGATGTTTTAAACAATAACAAACTGCGGCGACATATTTACATAAAAAAAAAGATAGATACTATACAAATAAGATAAGTAATACCTACCTGTGGCGACACGCCCGGAACGTTTGCGACTGTTGTCACTAGGGACTCTGAAGTTGCGATTCGGTTACCATTGAGCTTATGGAAGTGTCCTATCTGGTGGAATATATTTAATCTGTGCGTGGCGTGGTCTAGTGTTGGCGTTTCAGGTGTGAAAATATAAGACCCAGCCAATCAGCGTGCTTCATAATTGTTTATTCCGCCATTTTAAAAAATGGACGAAGTTTGATGAAGCAGACGACAGATGAATATTTTGATGAAGATTTAAAATAAAAAAGGGATTTACAAACCAAAGGTATGTAATATTTTTCAGATATTTTTAATGTTTCTCTACATTGCTTCATAACTGTAGAAGTTTCTTTTATGTATTCGTAAATTACTATCTTCATGTATTTACGTACTACGCTACTAAAATTCATTTGTTCGCTATGTTACTTTTTATATTACCAAACTCTTTATAAAGCTATGTATTCATAAATTCTTTAAGTACTATCTTCCGGTATTTATATACTATGCTACCAGTTCATTTGTTAATTGTTAGTTACGTTACTTATTTCAAAACTCACCTTGTTTCATAGGCATGAATTAAAAAAAACAAATTGGGCAGTATATGAATAAAAATTAGAATAGTACGATCGTAATGCATAATGTACAGTAATGTCTTTTTTGTGAGGAAATACTTTGATTTATTTCAGGTATTTATTTAATATTGTTACTGGCAATTTTTAACTTTATCTTAAAACTGGTACCAATAAATTTTTAGCCATATAATTCATTTTTAATTAACTTCTCAGTAATCTCTGTTACTGTCATATAATTGACTGATCATTGATTTGCATTGTTATTCATCAGTTTTATATGTGTTAATTTTTTCAATGAATCCATCCTAATATATATCTAAAATATTGCAGAAATTTTAGATTGTATTTAGTTTCTTAGCCCTCTCCCCCACAAAAAAAAAAAAAAAAAAAACTCAGTCTAATATGGTAACTACACAAATATAAAATTTAACTTTTGTTAAAATTAACAAACATGTTTTTAAGTAAACAGTTTTTACATTTACTTATTATTGCTAATTATTAAACCATTCCGTATTATTTTAAAAGTTTTATTTTATGTTTATTTTTTGAAATTTTCTTTAATAATTAATCTGACATTACATGAATTTTTGTAACCCCCCCCCCCCCCTTTCACAACAAAGAATGGTTTCAGTTGGAAAACTTCATAATTTTTTTTCAGAAAAAGTTTTAAAACTTTCAAAATCTATGAACGATGCAAGGGAGATTGTCTGGTGAATCTACTGGTGCCAGGAAATGTATATTTTATTGCTCTCAGGAGATCACTTATGTGTAGTTTTACAGTTTAGTAAGTCGCTATCATTTGTGATCTTCTGCAAGAAATTTGAATTCGGGCCTTGGACTTGTGCTATTTTTGCTTCCAAATTTGTCAAGCAGGAACTGCGGTAAATATAATGTCCATCAATAAAGTATATTAACTTGTATGATTGACTGTAATTGACTTATATGTAGTTTTTCAATGTATATTGAGTTTGTTACATAATAAAGAAGGATTTTTAAATATATTTTACATTGTTTATGTTGTTTGGTACTTTTATGTTAGCTGGGCACCAGTGATAGATATGCATGTATATATATCACTGGTGCCCTTTTAACATATATCACTAGTATCTGGCTAACATAAAAATAAAAATACTTGTTGTTTTTAGCAGTTTATTATGATTATTATAATCTTTTCTTTAAATTACAGATTGCTTTTAATCGAACACTACTTTTCTCAATATCTATGCGAATACCTGTCAATTACTACATGTTGATCTCACTTACGCATTTATAAATGGTGATCTTTTCAACAGGCATTTTGCATGATTATTTTTGAAGGCATGAATCTTCAGTAATATTTGTAAGTATGATGCTTGTAAGTAAGTCATTTTCTCAAAATTACATTGTTGTGTATTTATTAATGTTGTTTCATATAAAGTTATTTTTCCAACAAATCAATCTGTATCAGAGACAATCAGTTAAAGCTATGTCCATTCTCAATACAAAAATTGATTTTCATAATTTAATTCCTTTAATTTTTTAACTGAAGGTTTATTTGCTATTAGCTTTTTAATTTATAAAATGCTGTTAAATGATCAATCTAGAAACACAACTTGTAGTTAATTAATTTGTGTAGTTTTATGCAAGTGTGTAAGTTATGTTTTATATAAACTTGCGTAAGCACTTGTGTTTTACGTAAACACTAAATGTATAAGTGTTATGCTAGAGGATAGCAGTTACCCCTCGCCACTCCCTTCAAGGAATCTGATATTTCAGAAAGTATTCAGACTAAAAAAAAAAAAAATCAAATTCAACAAAAACTAAAGTAAGTTATCAGATAAGTTGAATATATAATTTATTTGAATTAATATTATTAATATTGAAATAATCTAAAATGTATTATCTATGATGCTATCAATGTTATAATTAGCTGTGCTTAATAATTATTAAGCTGCATATACACTGCTCAAAACAATTAAAGGATATTTGAAGTTTTATATAAAATAAAGATATAAACGAAATTTTTTTTGCCGAAAATAGAAGAGGAGAATCACAAATGCAAATTTTTCTGGTTTTCAAACTGTGGAGTATGAAAATTTTGAGTTCGACGTCAAAAACGTCGCTTCAGCGGCAGCGAATGAAATTTTACTTTCAACTGGATAAAAGAGAATGAAGACAAGGATGATCGGCCTTCAGTGATTGCTTTGTTTCGATGAGTACGATGTCTTAGCGAAGTCATTTGAGATATTCAGAAGCTTGGAGAATTGTTGGTAGGTTAGAAGGGGGCCAAACTCAAGCCGAAGTAGCGCAAGACATTGGAGTGTCATTTCCAGGATCTGGAACCGTTTTTTGGAGAGTGGATGTGCAGGCCGAAGACCAGGGCAAGGTCGTAGAGGGCAACAACGCCCAATGAAGATCGGTATTTAGCGTTAACAGCTTGGAGACACCGAAACATGAACGCTACTCTTCTCCAACAACACCTTCGCTCGGCTACAGGCACCACGATTTCAACTCAGACTGTCCGAAACCGGCTCCATGCTGTAGGTCTGTATGCTCACCGACCGATGGTATGTGTTAGATTAACATCAAGGCATCGTCGCGACCGCAGGGAGTGCGCAACCGAGCATGTCAACTGGAGGAGAAATGAATGGAGCAATATCCTGTTTTCTGACGAGTCCCGTTTTTCTGTGCATCCAGATAATAGGCGTATTTTCATCTGGAGGGACCGTGGCAGTAGGCATAATCCTGCGTTCGTTCACGAAAGTGTCAGATTTGGCGGTGGAGGAGTGTTGGTGTATGGTGGCATCTCCATTGACGGGCGCACTGACCTCTACATCATTCGAGATGGAGCTCTGACTGGTTGCCGATATAGGGATGAGATCCTCAGACCTATTGTAGTCCCTTACGCTGCAGCAATCGGAGATAACTTCATTTTAATGGACGATAACTGCAGGCCACATCGTGCAAACCTGGTGGAGGATTTCCTTTTCGAGGAAGGAATCGTTCGAATGGAATGGCCAGCGTGTTCTCCAGACATGAATCCAATTGAGCACGTTTGGGACGCTCTAGGAAGACGAGTTTCTGGCCGCCAACAACCCCCACAAACTCTCCAAGAACTGGAAAGAGCTCTTCTGGAAGAGTGGGGCAGAATACCCCAACTCGTCATGAATAGCCTCATTGAGTCCATGCCTCAAAGGTGTTCAACGTTGCTGGCCGCCCGTGGTAACCATACCCCCTACTGAAAATGATTTTCTTTGAAGAAAACACCTTTTCTTATTCCTTTTTTTCTCATATGCACAAATTGTGTTTTTTTCCTTTTGTACACAAATGCGCAATAAAATGCATTTTTTTCTGCCAAACATGTGTAATTTATTCTCATATAACCTACTATGTCTGTCGACCATGTATCAATCAGCTAAAAAGTTTCCCAGATACAAAATCCACCTAAAACTGCAATATCCTTTAATTGTTTTGAGCAGTGTATAATAATTTATTTAATGTTTATTAATGTTGAAATGATCTAAAATATATTTTAACAATATTATGAAGGTTATAATTTGCTATGCTTAATAATTATTAAGCTGCATATATAATAATTTATTAATGTTGAAATGATCCAAAATGTATTTTAACAATATTATCAAGGTTATAATTTGGTTTGTTTACTTACAGTTCTTTGAAGTGAGAGTAATTATTTATGTTAGTTTAACTAAATATTGAAGATAATATATTTTGACAGATTTGATGGAACATCATTAGGTTATATTTAAAAAAATAAATATTATGAAATATTCATTAGTATCTAGTTTTTAAATCAAATTTTGTTACCAATGATAGAAAATCTAGCGAAGTACATGTGTTTTGTAGATGAAGAATTTAATAATTGAAAATTTTATGCACTTTGCATTAATAATTATTTTATCTTATTCTAGAATTCAAAAAACAACTAACTATATTGTTATGTACTAGTTTGTTTTCATAATTCTCTTTATTAATTAAATTGTTAATTTACTTTCTCCCTAAATCCATGAAAAAATAAGTTTACAAATTATGTAAAGCAATTAAACATTTAATTTGTTTTGCTTTAATACAGGCAGCTCAAAATTAATTCTTAAAACTGAAATTTAATTATTATTATTCATAATTTATTTTACTCAAATTACTTTATTTACTCCAAGTGATTAACAAAAATGCAATTTTTGAAAACTGAAATTTAAACATTGTCAGGTGTGCGTTGCTATTGAACATCCCAAAACTACAGCAGTGAATGTTTTGAGATAATAAATGCAAATGTGTTTTTGTATGTTTTCCGATATAAGTTTAACATTTTTTTAAATTGAATATTCAGGGAAGGGGAGAGCAAGCAGTGTTGAAATCAAGGGATGGCCCTTCAAATCTTTCTCCCCGCCCCGCCCCCCCTCCCTGAAAGATTTGAGATTTTATGCTTTTAATGGTCAAAAAGTACAATTTCACCTCCAGAACTCTATAATGTCCCTTCGGAGCCACAGAAATCCCTCCCGGAGAAAAATGTCTAAATTCAACACTGAGGATAAATATTCTGATTTTTTATTTATTTATTGCCTTGTGTGTTATATTAGCCATACCTATTCTTCAAAAGATTGCTTTAAATGTTTTGTTATCTTTCATGTATACTAGAATAATAATAATAGTTTTCTTTTTTAAAGAAGATATTTAACATTGGATTTCCTTTAAACATGTCATTTTATAGACATATGGAACCTTGAAAGTAGCATTTTCACATTTTTTCTGTAAAAAATAAAGATAATACTGTAGTAGCTTCCTATAAAATTGCTTGTTCAGATATAGCTCTATTTTTTATGCCCCCAATCTGGGGAAAAAATAAAGATTGTGCAGTAACCCCACTTCTTAATAACTTTATTTGATAACAAGAAATGTGTTTTTTTTTTAAGTTACTATTTCAGACATAATAAAAATTATATTCATTACTGAGGTGCACTATAAATTGCTCTCTTGAAATTGTGTGCATTGCGTTTACTTATAGGGACACACAAAATATATCGGTTACAGTACATATGTGATATTTACAGTCTGTGTGATAGGTGCATTTTCAACTTTGGTTTGCATTTTTAAGTTTAACTAAATTTTTTCATAGTACTTGTGTGTTTATAAACTCTGTTGTTCATATACAGAGCTACACAAGGGAATCCGTCAGTATTACAGACTATGGGAGTGAATTGCTTAAGGGTAGTTTTTAATTTTGTTACGCATTTTCCTGTTGAACTATATTTAGTAGACTAATAGAAGTTTGTGGAATATAAATAAGTTCATATACAGGGCTACGCAAAGAAAAATATTCATTGTCGTTTACGGTTGGTAATTGCTGCGAGTGAGTTTTAAGTTGCCTTTTAGCTTAATATGTGGTGTGTACAAAAATCTTCATATAACATACAGGGCTATACTGCACTATAAATAAAATATAGTAATATTTTTTTTCTTTTTATTGGAACTGGAGTTAAAACCACTTGTATTTCTGATATCTTCAAATCCAAGGATATTCTTAGCAGTTTGAATGAAACATTTATTTTCATCTCGCTGATTAATTTATGTATTTATTTTAATAATAAACTGAAATTTCCATTTTTTTTCTTTCTTTTTAGAAAAAAAAAGCATGCCAGTGCTTGGCTTTGATGTTATTATTTATCATTTTAAAATTATAATAACTGAAAAATATTAATAACTTATTTATCCCATTAGATTAAAATACATACCTGTTTCTGTAAAGTATCGTGCCATCATCATTAATGTCCAGACTGTTATCTATGTATTTTACTTCTGATATGTAGTATATCATTATATTCAGTAATAAATTTATTATGTGATAATATTTATTATATAGAGCAATATTTTGTTGTTTTATTTCTGTAACTTGTATTTTCAAATAAAGGAAATTTAATAAAAAATTTCTGTTATCATTTGACTATAATTTTATTATAAATGATCTTTTCATGTATCTACTTGTGTTGTTTAAATAACAGAATGTATATTAAATAAGAAAATCCTCAAACCATTTTTTAATTAAAAAAAAAGAGTTACAAAGAGAGTTTATTTAAATTTTACTATTGAAGTCTTTATTTTATTTTAATATGTATATAATGCTTCATAACAATACCTTTTTAATAAACAAGGAAAATATTAAAACAATATTTTAAAAATTCTCTTAAAAAATTAAATAAACATTTGGAATTAAAATAAATGCAATTTTTAAAAGTATTTCTTTAAAAGAAAGTCTATAACATAATTTTAAAAAATCAAAAATTGTCACTTTTTAATGTTTCATGATATGTTACTTATTTAATATCATTATGAATCCATTCAAGTCAAAAATAAACTTGAATTATCAGTTGAAGTTTGTTTTATAGAGCCATTATTTTTAAATTAGTCTTTAAAAATAATAATAAAGATTTTTATTCATTCTTCAAACATGAAGGGTTTTCTTCATTCCAGAGTCGGTTTATTATCTCATATATATATATATATAATTATAAATCAAATACTTAAAATGAAAGATAGCTTGAAAACAAATAGTTGACAATGAGCCACAAATTAGAAACAAATAGTTGATCATGGGCAGAATGACTGCAAATGTATGTGTCTTAATTAGGGTTGGGAGTGTTCAGGAAACAAAAGAGTGCATAATGTTGAAATGCGATACGTAAGAGATTATGTTTGAATAATTCTAAATTGGCCTTTTCGGTCTATTTATTAGATTATTCAATAAATACCTCTTTTAATGCAAGCACTGTATTTTATTATTTGTAGTGAAAGTGATATTATTTTCAGCATACAATTGGAGTTTCACCATAATATGCTGAAGCATGTTTGGGTACAATTGCTAGTTTGTTAAATCAATAAAGAATTGCCATGTTTTCCTAAAACTTTTCTGCCATTATTAGCATTAAAACTAATACCAATATGCTTAAAATCGTCAGATATGTTACGTTGATATATATTTTTATTTTATCAAGAAAACTGGATGAAAAAGAAGATTGTAACAGCACAGCACACCTAAAAAATGTATGATGAAGTGATGTGTTAACCATATCTAGAATAATGACTACATTAATTTAAAATTCAGCGGATTACTATTTGCTTAAATAAACACCTTCATGAGATTAATAGCCAAATTTAATATTTTTGTTCCATGAATTAAACAAAAAGAAATAAGGATGTTTGTCAGCAGTATTTTTCACTGGAAGCAGAATTACTTAAATAATTAAAATGCTTAAAAGCCTCAGGAATTAAACTAATAAATTAGTGATTTGTTAGATTTACATTGTTTTATTTTATCGTAAAAAATAATAATTTCCTTTAACAGTAATAACAAAATGTAATGACAATTAATTCATAAGATGAATATTTTGAGCTTGTAAACACGGACGTTCTCAGAAGGAAAAAAAAAGGGGGGGGGGACAATATTTTGAAACACATATGCTAAGGTGCAAGAATAAACTTGGTGACCAGGAATAAAGTTTCCTAGTGCCCCTACATATGTATTCGGATGAAAGAGGAAAATTTTAGAACATAATTATTAAATATATTATTTTTAAATTAATTGTTATTTAATTTATGTGTTCAATGATTTTAATTAACTAATTTTGATTAGTATTTTTTAAATTAATTTCATTCTTAAATCAAATTAACATTTAATAAATAATTATACTATTTTTCATACATTTTCTATATTATACTATGAAATATACAATTTAAAAATAAATTTCATTAATACAGTATTGCAGTATACGCTGGGCCCCATTAACTGCTTTTTCAGGGCCCCACACAGCATTGAACTGGCCCTGGGTGTGTATAAATTCTATATACAGTGCTGCATGAAAAATTGCATGAAAATTAAATCCTCAATGATTACATAAAAATGCCATTTTCTAGATGCTTTTAGTCATGACATCAATCCAGTGCCTGATTTACAGCAGGTCATTTGAGGCACAGTTCCAGGGCCCCCCAAATGCTACTGAAGATTGGTCAAAATCTGGAAGTTTTCACGATAAAAACACAAAATTAATATGGAAAAACCTGTTTATTTTTTTCATTTAAAAATAACTACTTCACTTGCACAAAAACACTCGCTCGCTAATATTAATTCTACGGGAAATTTTTTTTATATATATCTTGCTTGCATTTCATTATTTAAAAAAAAAAATTCCATTGGATAGTTGAGGTCAATCAATGCAAAGACCATTTTTTACTTTACACACATTACAGACTATATGGGCAGACAACAATTGTTGAAAATAGATTTTTACTGAGTTATGTGCTTTTAAATTGTTCATTTAGATATCGTATTTCATAAAAACAAAATTTATTAATAATATTCTGTTAGTGTTGGAAAGTGTTTATTTGTATGATCCTTATACCAATGGCGCAACCAGGATTCTCATCTGGGAGGGGTTCTGAACCATTGTTACTGATAAAATAAACAATTTTGTTGATAACAATACATGACACGTAAAAACTGCCGTAACGAAAATCACAATCAATCATAATATATTTAGCATGTATGTGTTTTAAAACACAGCATTTTCAGAGGGAAAAAAAAAGCAATAGCAATGAAATATGTACTACTTTACTGCTATTGCTCTTAACTTTTTATTTCATTAATTTTGTGTAGAATCCTATTATAAAGTCTTGAATGGTAAACATTTTATGCTGCTCATGCTTTCCTTTACTTTGGCTTTTACACATCACATTAATTTTTTTTAACACAAGGGGTTTTCTATGCATTTTGTCAGTTTTTCAAATGCTCTGGAAGTTGATTTTAACACTGAAATCCCCCTCTTTTCACACAAAACTTTCTGACTGATGCAGGGACCGATTTACTAGTTTGGGAGTACCTGGGCACAGATGCTTTGGGAAGGGGGGGGGGGCTTGCACCGGTGCTTACAGTGGTTTTGAGTAAAAAAAATATGTATCACTAATAGCAGTAATTATTAAGATAACCACTACTGACTTAAATGATTTAGTGATATTTAATAATTTTTTTGGGTACTTCTCTATTATACCGTCGACCACTTTTCATAATAAAAAACTATCGCCAAAGAAACGGAAGAACGTTGTCATTGGAATATCAAAATAAATAAAATATAAGAATTTACGGACACAATTGTTATTTTAATTAAGGAAATAACTAATAAGTCAGTAAAACATAATGAATAATACATGCAAATGTCAAATTAAAAACCACTTGATGACATAACAAACACGTATAATGCTTCTGACATCAAGTAAATGGGACTGCATTTTTGGCGTTTAATCTTAGAGTTGGCGATAGTTTTTTGTTATGAAAAGTGGTCGACGGGATAATAGAGAAGTACCTTTTTTTTATACATTTTCTTCTTAATTTTTTAGCAATAAAAGTTTTTATAACAGCTTCATAATCAATCTTTAGTGTTCTATCTCGCTAACGATTTTTCAAAATCGGTTCTGAAAGTGAAAGTATCTTAATAAAAAAACCTGTTAACAAAACCGAAAAAGTAAAAAATGGCCTTTGCATTGATTGACCTCAACTATCCAATGGATTTTTTTTTTTTAAATAATGAAATGCAAGCAAGATATATATAAAAAAAATTTCCCGTAGAATTAATATTAGCGAGCGAGTGTTTTTGTGCAAGTGAAGTAGTTATTTTTAAATGAAAAAAATAAATAGGTTTTTCCATATTAATTTTGTGTTTTTATCGTGAAAACTTCCAGATTTTGACCAATCTTCAGTAGCATTTGGGGGGCCCTGGAACTGTGCCTCAAATGACCTGCTGTAAATCAGGCACTGGATTGATGTCACGACTAAAAGCATCTAGAAAATGGCATTTTTATGTAATCATTGAGGATTTAATTTTCCTGAATGAAAATGCAAGTTTCCATTTAAAAATAATGTTTTATCATCAGAAGAGGAAACTTCCCCTTCTGAAATTAACGTGCATTATCTATAAAGTAGAAACTTTATTTTCAAGCCATGAGAAATGGAATTCCACTAAATGTCATGTCATTTGGTTTCATTTTCTTTTTTTCAATATTGTTAGGAAAATAGTATATTTTTCTGTTAGCATCAAAGAAAATCTGCATTATCACTTATAAAACTAAAAAGCAGTTCAAACATATTATAATTAAGAAACCAAAAATAAGCTGCTATTGACATTTTATAAATGAAGAACTGTCTTTATGTTCAATTAATTTTTTATCAGGGTGGGGGGGGGAGCTGAACCCACCATTTAAGATCCTTTTTGAACACTTAAATTTAGAAAGAAAAACAAAACAAATTTTGTTTTGAGGAAAAGGGTGATCAGAGCCCTTCAGCCAAAAAAAAAAAAAAAAAATGTTTCTTTTTGTCTTAGTGATTAATTATTTGACATTATTATTATTTCTTTTTTTGAAAATTATCAGAGAAAAATAAACTTTAGTTTATAAAATTTGAAAATTCAGATAACAGCAATTGCCTTGCTCCCATTGTGGGCACATGTGCATATAAAATGCTTTATTTCTATAAATTTACATGTAATGTAATAGACATTTTATTTACATGTAGACATACATTTCTGTAAATGTATGTCTATGCTAAGTTAGTGCTAATACTGATTAGAATGATTTTTTCTTTTAGTTCATATTTTTTATTTAAATCTTGATGGGAATTTTCTTATTTTGTATAATAAATTAAACCTTATTTAATTACTTTTGTCAGTATTATTTTGCAACAAACTGATCTCCATATATTTTTATTTTTACCAAGGAAAATAAAATGTGCACAGAAATTGTGAGACCCAGTACAGATACGGAATAGGGCTTCTGCATGCACTGTATATGGCTATATTTAATATGAAATTGGCTGCTCACTGAGCCTTTCTTAGCCCAATACAACAATATCTCTTGTATCTATATCCCCTGTGTATTTCCCAAACCTTTAATAATAATAACGAAAGAAGCACGTTAAAAAAAATCACTTTTATATTATCTGCCTTCCGTTTTTTAAGTAAAAAATAAATTAGCACAGGCATTAACCCACAAAATATTTGCATGTTCATTTCATTGCGAATGTAAACAAACAAACATTACCCCTCCCCCTCCATGCAAGCTGCAAAACTCACACATGCGCAAAAATAAGTTTCTTCTCCTTACGCCAAATTCTTATGCCATAGTGTAAATGCAATTTTTTCTACTCTTGGAGCAGAAAGACCCAACAGACCTGAAAGACCATATAGTGTAAACGCAGCATTAGGCGAATTTGCAATGATCTACCTGTTTCACCAATGTAGACACTATTGCAATCTTTACAGGGAATAATATAAACAACACCGGGTAATTTAGACTTATCATATTGAAATTTATGCTTAGTGAAAAAGGAACTCACTTCATTAATTGGTTTAAAAGAAACCCCAATATTGAATGATTTTAGAATGCCAGAATTTTTTTCAGAAATGTTTTTATAATAAGGAATACAGATAAAAGAGTTTGGTTTACTACGTTGAAAAGGGGGGGGGGAGAGTAGAATTCACAAAATTTAAAGTATTTTTAAAGATTTTTTTTAACAAGACCTATAGGATAGCTATTATTAACCAAATCGCGATAAATTTTACACTTCTCAATTTCCAAAATCATTACTGGAACTGCAATATCTAATGGCCCTGAAGGCTAAAGTCTTAATAATGACTATTTTATGGCTGAAAGGGCAAATTTCTGTTATTATCATTTGACTATAATTTTATTATAAATGATCTTTTCATGTATGTACTTGTATTGTTTAAATAACAGAATGTATATTAGATAATAAGAAAATACTCAAAGCATTTTTTAATTTAAAAAAAGAGTTACAAAGAGAGTTTATTTAAATTTTACTATGTATATAATGCTTCATATTCTATGTTTTTTTTTTCTATGTATATAATGCTTCATAACAATGCCTTTTTAATAAAGAAGGAAAATATTAAAACAGTATTTAAAACATTCTCTTAAAAAATTAAATAAACATTTGGAATTAAAATAAATGTAATTTTTAAAAGTATTTCTTTAAAAGAAAGTCTATATCATAATTTAAAAAAAAAATAAAAAAATTTCACTTTTTAATGCTTCATGATATGTTACTTATTTAATATCATTATGAATCCATTCAAGTCAAAAATAAACTTGAATTAGCAGTAGAAATTGTTTTATAAAGCCATTATTTTTAAATTAGTCTTTAAAAATTAATAAAGATTTTTATTCATTCTGCAAACATGAAGGGTTTTCTTCATTCCAGAGTCAGTTTATTATCCCATTTATATATATATAATTATAAATCAAATACTTAAAATGAAAGATAGCTTGAAAACAAATAGTTGACAATGAGCAACAAATTAAAAAGAAATAGTTGATCATGAGCAGAATGACTGCGAATTTATATGTCTTAATTAGGGTTGGGAGCATTCAGGAAACAAAAGAGTATAATGTTGAAATGCGATATGTAAGTTTTCTTCATAAAAATATATTTTCATTGAAATTCTTATTCAACCAATGTTAAAATTTGTTTAATTTGAATTTTTTTTTAGATTATGTTTGAATAATTCTAAATTGGCCTTTTTGGTCTATTTATTAGATATATTCAACAAATACCTCTTTTAATGCAAGCACAGTATTTTATTATTTGGAGTGAAAGTGATATTATTTTCAACATACAATTGGAGTTTCACCATAATATGCTGAAGCATGTTTGGGTACAATTGCTAGTTTGTTAAATCAATAAAGAATTGTCATGTTTTCCTCAAAGTTTTCTGCCATTCTTAGCATTAAAACTAACACCAATATGCTTAAAATTGTCAGATATGTTACATTGATACATATTTTTATTTTATCAAGAAAACTGGGTGAAAAAGAAGATTGTAACAGCACGGCGCACCTAGAAAATGTATGGTGAAGTGATATGTTAACTATATCTAGAATAATCACTACATTAATTTAAAATTCAGCAGATTATTACAGTGACCTCTCACTTGTACGACTCTCAGTTATACGACTCTCTCGGTTATATGCCGAATTCTCTTGGTCCCGTCCACGCTTTATGGGAAATAATGCTAAACTTCTCTTAGTTATACGACTGCTTCTCTCACTTATACGACTTTTTAAACGGTTCCGGCGATTTTACATTTCTCACTCAAGAAATCATTTTTATAATTATTAAAGTACAAATCATTAACGTTGCTTACATTTATTCTTTTGACTATTGCTAATGTGTTTATCAATAATGAATAACATTTCTTGTCTACCTTGGTGTGTTATTAACGATGAAATCTATGGCGGGAAGGTGGTTGTATGGAATTTTCTTGTGCCTGCCATTTAACAAAACCTATTAACAAAAGCCAAATGACCACCTGCAGATCACGTCTTTGTATACTACTGAGCGATAAATCAGGGTTATTTCAAAATACACTTTCCTGTATCAATGTCCATCACATCCAGGTTTATAAAAAAATTACCATTTCTGCAACAAATTAAAGTTCGATTTTTGCCAGCAAATTCTACAATTAGATTTAGCGATTATATAGAATTGCAAGTAAACTACAGAAGGAGTTTGATTTGTTGTTTTATTTTGGATCGGGAAAACAAAAAGGAAGCTAACGGAATTTCCATTTTAGAAGCTTGCATCTTACAGCATCTGCATTGGAAAATGTGACATCGCAGACAGTTAAGAATTGTTTTAGGAAATGTGGTTTTTCACAATACCAAACTGCTACGTCAACGAATGAACCCGATTTTGAGAGTATATGTGAATCCTTTAATGAGAAATCTTTGAGGATATCAATTATGAAGACGTGAGAGAGGAGGGTGACGATAATGAGAACAATGTTCCTGCTGTTGTAAATTTTTCAGAAGCAAATGCCACTTTAAATGCATTAAAGAATTATGTCCACCAAAATTATTATCTCAAAATAGCTTAAAAGCTTTAATAGACTTAGAAAAAGACATTTTCTCTTTTCGTCAACGACAGAGACACTCACAGAGAGAGATCACTTCATTTTTTGAGAAAATCTGATGTATTAATCTTCAAAATAACAGTGGTGAGTGAACTATTTTGTGAACTTTTAAAATATATTTTATGATTTATTTTTTAACATTATTTTATAAGTTTTGTTAAAATATGTTCTTAGTACTTAAAACTTATCGTTTTTACTATAGATAAAATAATTAATGCATATAAAGTTTGAAACTTGTATAATAAGACGGTCTCTCACTTATACGACTTTTTTCTACGGTCCCCTGAAAGTCGTATAAGTGAGAGGTCACTGTATTTGCTTAAATAAACACCTCCATGAGATTAATAGCCAGATTTAATATTTTTGTTCAATGAATTAAACAAAAAGAAATAAGGAAGTTTGTCAGTGGTATTTTTCACTGGAAGCAGAATTACTTAAATAATTAAAATGCTCAAAAAGCCTCAGGTATTAAACTAATAAATTAGTGATTTGTTAGATTTACATTGTTTTATTTTATCGTAAAAAATAATTCATTTAACAGCAATAACAAAATGTAATGACAATTAATTCATTAGATGAATATTTTGAGCTTGTAAACACAGACGATCTCAGAAAAAAAGGGGGAGGGGACAATATTTTGAAACAAATATGCTAAGGTGCAGAGAATAAACTTGGTGCCCAGGAAAAAAGTTTCCTTGTGCATATGTATTCAGATGAAAGGGGAAAATTTTAGAACATAATTATTAAATATATTGTTTTTACATTAATTGTTATTAATTTATGTGTTAAATGATTTTAATTAACTAATTTTGATTAGTATTTTTTAAATTAATTTCATTCTTAAATCAAATTAACATTTAATAAATAATTATACTTTTTTTCATACATTTTCTATATTATACTATGAAATATACAATTTAAAAATAAATTTCATTAATACAGTATTGCAGTATACGTTGGGCCCCATTAACTGCTTTTTCAGGGCCCCACACAGCATTGAACTGGCCCTGGGTGTGTATAAATTCTATATACAGTGCTGCATGAAAGAATTTGCATACATTACAGGATATGGACAGACAACAATTGTTGAAAATAGATTTTTACTGAGTTATGTGCTTTTAAATTGCTCATTTAGATATCATATTTCATAAAAACTAAATTTATTAATAATATTCTGTTAGTGTTGAAAGGTGTTTATTTGCATGATCCTTATACCAATGGCGGAACCAGGATTCTCATCTGAGAGGGGTTCTGAACCATTGTTACTGATAAAATAAACAATTTTGTTGATAACAATACATGACACGTAAAAACTTCGGTAACGAAAATCACAATCAACAATAATATATTTATCATGTCAGTGTTTTAAAACACAGCATTTTCAGAGGGGAAAAAAAAGAAATAGCACTGAAATATGTACACACTGAAATCCCCCCCCTTTCCTTTCGCTGCACCAATGCTTATATAAATCTACAATTTTTGACAGACTTTCATGAAACTTGATATACACATGTTTTAAAACCAAAACAAAATTGTCAACTTCAAAAAAATTAAATTTTCTAATGTAATATTTCCTTTCCTGTTGCACAAAAGAGTTATGTGTGGACAATATTTTTATTAGCCAATAAAATATCAAACTTGCTCTGTTTTCACATACAAAATTGGCGTCATTCAGAGCAGATGAAGCACATTTTCATATATAAAATTTAAAACCTTTACTATAAGTGTGTTAAAATGATGTAGTATCTTCATTTAAACATATTTAGAATTAAAACATCTATGAAAATAAACATATCAATTTAAAGGAAAAAAAATGACTGCACATGACATCTCTTTCAATAAGACGCTTTTAGTGTGACATCAAAATGACTCCAACTAAAAAGTGTTGCTATATTTATTTCGTTTGTATACTACACCTATATCTTATAGCTAGGTGTTTTAATACTGCAATGGTACTATTTTGTATGATTTGTATTAATAAATAGAAAGTCTGTTCTTGCTCTTTTCAAACAAAACTTTCTGACTGATGCAGGGACCGATTTACAAGTTTGGGGGGGGGGGGGGGGGCTTGCAACGGTGCTTACAGTGGTTTTGAGTAAATATATTTATATATATCACTAATAGAGGTAATTATTAAGATAACCACTACTGACTTTAATAATTTAGTGATATTTAATAATTTTTTTAATAAATTTTCTTCTTAATTTTTTAGCAATAAAAGTTTTTATAACAGCTTCACAATCAATCTTTCGTGTTCTATCTCGCTAATGATTTTTCGAAATCTGTTCTGAAAGTGAAAGTATCTTAATAAAAAAACCTGTAAACAAAACCAAAAAGGTAAAAAATGGCCTTTGCATTGATTGACCTCAACTATCCAATGGAATTTTTTTTTTTTAAATAATGAAATGCAAGCGAGATATATATAAAAAAAATTCTTCCATAGAATTAATATTAGCAAGAGAGTGTTGTTGCGCAAGTGAAGTAGTTATTTTTAAATGAAAAAAATAAACAGGTTTTTCCATATTACCTTTATGTTTTAATCGTGAAAACTTCCAGATTCTGGCCAATAATTGAAAAATCTTCAGTAGCATTTGGGAGGCCCTGAACCTGTGCCCCGAATGCTCAATCTTCACCATAGTCGCTCTGCATCGGCCATTCTTGGCAGAGGGTTGACTAGAGGTGATTATGACATTGCATTAGTTCAGGAACCTTGCACCCTTAATGGTAGAATCCTGGGTCTGAATATTAAAGGGTATAAAATCTTTTATGATGCTACCTGTGTGAGGCCTAGGGCTTGCATTCTTATTAGCTCTAGGCTCAATGTGTTAAATCTTATTAATTATCTGGATGGTGACAATGTTGCTATCAGGGTTATTTATGAGTTTCAGGGACATAAAGATGAAATCATCTTAATGTCTGCCTATCTTCCTTATGAAGAAAAAGATCCTCTTTCAGGGAAAATGAAGGCTCTTATTGAGCACTGTATTGAGGATAAAAATAAATTAATTATTGGTTGTGATGCTAATGCTCACCATGTTATATGGGGCAGTACTGACTGCAACAAGCATGGTGAAGATCTTCTTGAAGACATATTAGGTTATAACCTTTGTCTTATTAATAGAGGCAATGAACCTAATTTTGTAACAAAGAATAGAAGGGAGGTCATTGATCTTACTGTATGCAATAGCTCTTGCTATAATTACATTAAGGATTGGAAGGTGTCTGATGAGGTAACTATGTCTGATCACTGGCTAATCATTTTTTCTGTTACAGGACCTACAAGAATTGTAACAGAAGGTAGGAACCCCAGAAAGACTAACTGGGGTTCCTATTATGAAGATCTGGAGGGCTCCTTGAACAACCTAGTTGGTAAGTTGTCCTCGATAGCCGACTTGGAGCTGGCCGTTGACCAGTTGCAACATGCCATCCTCCAGTCGTATTATCAAAATTGTAATGCTACTGTTACTGACTCACCAAGGTTAGTTCCTTGGTGGTCTAAAGAGCTCAGTATTTTACGTAGCAAGTGCAGAAAGCTCTTTAATAGAGCTAAGAAGAGTGGTGATTGGGAAACCTATAAAGCTTCTCTCACCGCATATAATAAAGCCATTAGGGATGCCAAGAGAAATTCTTGGAGGAATTTTTGTAATGGCATTAATGATGTTTCTACGATGGCAAAAATTGTAAAGATTATGGCCAAGAATAGGAACTGTAGCTTAAATACTGTTAAGCTTTCAAGTGGCAACTTTACTAATACTGGAAAGGAAACATTAGCTGAAATGCTGAGTGTTCATTTTCCAGATTCTCGTGTTGTCACTGCTGCTACTCCCCTCTCTCCCATCTCAACAAACAGTTGCGGGAAGAGAAAGTGGGATACTGCAAAGAAGGTTGTTACCTATGATAGGGTTGTTTGGGCTATTAAGTCCTTCAAGCCTTTCAAAATGCCTGGTATGGATGGCATTTTTCCTGCCCTTCTTCAGGAAGGTGTTCAGCTCCTTGCTCCAGTACTTTGTAGAATTTTCAAGGCATGTATTGCTTATGGACATATTCCAAGTGCCTGGAGGCATACTAAGGTTATCTTTATTCCAAAAGTAGGGAAAGATAACTATTATGAGGCTAAATCTTTTAGACCTATTAGTCTCACTTCTTTTCTGTTAAAAACAATGGAGAAGCTTATTGATAGATTTATTAGAGAAACAGCGCTGAATGCTTTTCCGCTTTCAGAATCTCAGCATGCCTATCAGCCTGGCAGATCTACCGATACTGCTCTGTATAGTCTTTCATTTATTTTGGAAAAGGCTTTGAAATCCAAAGAAGTTGCGTGGGCAATCTGCTTAGATATTGAGGGTGCTTTTGACAAGGTCCCTATTGACACTGTCCTTCGGGCCCTAAATAGGAGGGGCGTTAATGCAACTATCGTCAACTGGATCAAGGTTCTGTTATCTTTTAGGTACATTAATGCTTCTCTTGGTGGGGACAGTTACACTGTCCATGCAAATGCTGGGTGTCCACAGGGGGGTGTTCTCTCGCCTGTTCTTTGGTGCCTAGTTGTTGACTCTCTCTTGAATGACATAACTTCTTCAGGCTTGTCTTGTATTAGCTATGCTGATGATGTTGTTGTCATTGTTAGAGGCAAATTTATAAAAACTATTTGTTCCATTATGTCTGATGCACTTAGACGTATTGAAAAATGGTGCTATACTGAAGGGCTCTCAGTTAATCCACATAAAACCACAATGGTTGCCTTTATGAGTATGAGAGATCTTGATGTGCAAAATATTGTCTTCTTTGGTCAGGCACTCACATGCTCTCAGGATGTCAAATTTCTTGGCATCTACTTTGACTCTAAACTTAGTTGGAAGAAGTACTTTGAATTTTGTCTGAATAGGGCAAAAAAAGTCTTTTGGACCTATAGAAGTGCTATTGGCAGAACCTGGGGTTTACGTCCGAAGACTATCCTCTGGCAGAACCACTCCTACAGCTTCTCTTGAGCTTCTGCTTGGGCTGTATCCTCTCTTTATGTGTATGGAGGCTGAGGCTATCATATGCATGAGGAGGCTTAAGGATTTAGGTCATTGGAAGTCCTATTCAGACTATTTGTCTTGGAAAAATTTTGATGGTGATGTTCTTGGGTATCCTCTTTTTGGTATGCCTAGTGATGGCATGCCTGTAAAGTATGCCTTTGATAAACCTTATCAAACTCTTTTGCCCTCATGTGGTGATTGGGATTCAGTTCCTACCCATATTGGTAGGAATTGCTCTATTTGGTATACGGATGGCTCAAAGATGAACAAGAACACTGGTGCTGGTGTCTGTTGCCCTGGTGATGGCATTAAGTACTCGTGTTCTTTGGACAATTTTTCTACTGTCTTTCAGGCTGAAGTCTTTGCCATTCTGATGTGCTGCAGAATTTATTTAGACATTGGCTGTAGGAAAAGATGTGTTCACATTTGTTCTGATAGTCAAGTGGCATTACTTGCTTTGAGTAAAACTGTTATTTCCTCCCATATAGTTTGGGAATGTTATATTTTACTCTGCCAAATGGCAATTCACAACAGGGTCACTCTCTACTGGGTACCTGGGCATTCAGGTGTTTCTGGTAATGAGTTGGCTGATGAATTGGCAAGCAAGGGATCTGCTACCCCTTTTGCTGGTCCAGAACCAGCTATTGGGATTTCAAGTAATCTTATTAAAACTACTGTCTTTAAGATCTTTAGAAAGAAGCAGTATTATGACTGGCGTAACATTAAAGGACAGCGGCAAGCAAAGGAGCTTAACCGTGGTTGTCCTAGTGTTAGGCATAAGGAACTTTTAATGCTGAGTAGGAATGGCATTAGGAAAGCCATTGGTCTTTTAATGGGACATTGCCCTTTGAAAAGGCACCTTACAGTTATGGGTGTAAAAAACGATCCAACGTGTAGGGGTTGCCATTATATGGAGGAAACGACCATGCATGTTTTATGTGAGTGTGAGGGGTTTTCTGACTATAGGTTTGGGCACCTTGGTCGCCATATAATTGAACCTTGGGAGCTTTATGACATTCCTTTGAGATGTCTGCTGAATTTTGCTTCAGCTACTGGCCTTTTTTAGGACTATTTTCTGGGGATAGTACAATAGACCTCTGGTCGCAGTGCTAGGTTCTTCGAACCCCCCATCTTTAAGTCTAAGTCTAAGTGCCCCGAATGCCCTGCTGTAAATCAGGTACTGGATTGATGTCACGACTAAAAGCATCTAGAAAATGGCATTTTTATGTAATCATTGAGGATTTAATTTTCTGTTTTAAAAAACCAGTGGTAAGAGATTAAAAATTCCGTAAAGGACGCTCATCGCGAAGGGGTTAAGAAGAAGTAATACACATTTGTAGTTTATTAATCAATCGCCCCCCCCCCCCCCCCCCGCATTTCTCTCTCTCTCTCTCTCTCTTTTATTACGTACACGTTAGAAGGATTTTTTGGCCAGAAACTCTGCTTTAATAGAATCAAAATCTGCTATTTTAAAATAAAATAGCGTATTTTAATTTATTAAAACTGGTCAGACTACAAGAACAAGGACCGTTTCCGAGGAATCGTTCCTTTTCAGATTCGTTCCCAAAAGGAGCTATTCCTTTTTAAATACTAGAATCGTTCCTTCAATTTCACTGCTGGAGTCCTCCTTTGGAATCGTTCCTTGACAAATGAGAAATGCCGAGGAATCGTTCCTTTTCAGATTCGTTCACAAAAGGAGAGATTCCTTTTTAAATACTAGAATCGTTCCTTCAATTTCAATGCCGGAGTCGTTCCTTTGGAATCATTCCTTGACAAATGACACATCTCTAATTTACACTTTAAAGGTTGTGTAAATTCTTTATTGAGTAGGAATTTTATAACAAAGTACTAATTATTTTTATATAAACATGTAACATTACAAATTAATGAGTAGCATTTATAGAAGACTATAATTCTACATTGCCATATTAACTTTTGTATAAAATTAAAAAATATATGCAACTGAAGAAAGCTAAGTGTAATTTAGAATTTTGTGCCATGTTTACAATACAGAAATTAGGTAAAAAACACAAAATATGGTCAATGGATAAAAATATAAGAAATGTTTTGGTATATCTTTTATAGACTGCATAAAAATTCACTCGCCTGTGGTGAATATATTTAATTCCCCACTTCTGATGGGGTAGGGGTATCATGATATTTAAAATATATTTTTGGTGGGTGTGTTTTGAATGCATATTTCAAAGCAATAATCCCAGCATGATATGCATGATTCATTGAGGTCACAAAAACTGAAGAGAAAATAGAATGAATTAAATTTATCTTACTTAAGGAAATATGAAGTCATTGAAGCAGAAGGCAGGAAGAAAGAAACTTGTAAGGTCTATCTCAAAAGTTGAAGCACAAGCATAAAATGTCGATTTTTAAAGAATAATAAAAAGTTAGAATAAATAGCATTTTTTAATTTGCAGATTTCACAACTTCATTTAAGTTGGGTTTCTGGTGCCAAAGAGTACCATGCTTTCTCACAGCAGTATGACTCCCTTGAATTCAAGGGAGTCATACTACTTTCCATTGCTGTAAAAATGACAGGATAAAATGCCCCAGACAAGTTTATGTCTGGACTTAAAGCTGACCGGTCAAGAATTTTAACATTTTCCTATGAAAGTCACAGTTTTGTAGAATGTTATATGTGGATTGAGGCATTATGTTGTTGAAATATCCATTTTGAGCTCCCCCTCCAAAAAATGTCACCGATTGGAAACAAATGTTGGTTCAGTGTCTCTTGGGAATTTTGTCTTCCTTTTGGAAAAGCCAGAGAGGTTTGGCTATTGAAGCCGAGTACCTCCCAAACCATAACAGGCCTGCTGCAGAATGCCCTCGGTTCCTTTCGTAGTTCATGCCATTACTTTTATAAAGCTGGAATTTGGTGTCATATAATGTCATTACGCACATCCAATCACGTGTTTCTAAAAAAGAATTACATAAAGTGCTTAAACTTTTGAGACAGTCTTCCTTCAAGAAAAAACGTAAATTAAATAAAAATTAATCTAATTTTTATTTTAACCAAAAAAAAGTTGCTTATTTTGTTTGATTTTGATTAAATGTCAAGTAGTTATTGTAAATTGGCTTCATATATTTTCTTCTTCAATTTTTAAAACTAGATTTGCAGAGTGCTTAAACTTTTGACATGGATTATAATAGGTGAACCTATGTTTATTTAAAAACTCAAAAAGGAAAGGAATCAACCATTACATCTTGGTCACTGTTGTAAAAATTCCTACTCCACTGGAAATCATCTTAAATTTGAAAAAGATGAACTTGACAATAGGACTTTATTCTGAACAATTTTTAAAATATTAAAAATAATGGCAGGCTCTTCAAAAATCTTAGCTAATAAAAATTACAGCAACACTTCATGGCTAGGCAACACATCATCCCAAAAGAATGGAATCTTTAAAAAGGAGCGTCAGATAATAAGGAAATCACCTTCACTCAATAGATGGCGCTGACTTTCACATGGGCGAAAATCTTCTTTTTCTAGCAGCCCCATTTTCTTGGAAACGTCACTTCCTGTTTGAAGCCGATTCCGGGTAAACACAGACACGCTGTGCCAAGTAAATGTAAGTTAGAAGATTAGAGATTAGCTTTTGGCTACAGATCTGTATAGGGGATGGGTTTGGTTTTGGACTTTACTTTCTGGGGGACTCCGGTACAAGATGGTTTCATTCGGGCCGGGACCGGGCGTGAAAATTTCAGCTCATGCAGACCTCCAGCGCGGTTTAAGCCAGTTTTTATTTATTATTATTTTTTTTATAGTTATCGATTAGTCAATTGTAATCTCATGTTATTGAGAGAAACACATGGTTTAGCTATAATTAAAAAGGGATTTTGTAATGTTACAGGAGGTAAATAGCTGCGCTAAATAACGCTTTTAAATTAAATGATCTAGATTAAGAATTTCCGCAATATTGATATGTTTTAATTATATTTCCTCAAATTTGGAGTTACATTGCTAATGTATTTAGCTATCCAAACAAATGGTTCAATTTCGGGGGAAAGCATTGTACATCAATATTTCTGCTTACCCATATCAGTAGAAACCCAGTAATCTGAACCGAAATTGAAAAAATAATAATAATTAAGATTAAGCGAAGCTTTGTAAGATAAATATAATTAAACAGAAAAAAATATTTAGAATTTTAAATATATGATAATTAACAGTAAATATATTTAATAAAATTTTATTACATAATGCATTTCTTTTATTTACTGACTTAAATTTTTTGCATATACATTTTATTTATTTAAGGCTGTTCTGAAATCTAAGCTGTGCACTTTCTAACACATTTTTTAATTAATTTTTATTCACAAACTTATTAAGAAACTATGTAATAATTTTTTTTTCGTTTTCCTGTAAAGGCAAAATATTTTCAAATAATGCTGTCAAAGTTGTCATTTTAAACTGAATTTTCGGACGCGACAGCGCAGGAAAGGAACAAATTGCCGTCCTGAGACAATAATCACTTATAGCTAAAGATGTAATTCCTTTATTTGAAAATAAAGAACTTTTCGATTCCAAATTATTTCAATAAACATGCTTGCAAGTATTATTCTTTTATGCTTAAAAAGGAATCAGAAAATCACTAGCAACAATACATTTATACTAACAGTACCATTTGATACACGTTAAAGCTACATCTACGATGTTTGCATAGCTGCCAACCTTTACGCTGTTTTCCTTCTACTATTTTTGAACATCAAAATCATCTTAAAGTGATAAAAAATTTAAAGCACAGTTTGATTTATTACACGAATTATATAAACTAAAAATAAATTACAAAATAACTGTGATAAGAGACCAAATTTTTTTTTTTTAAATATTATATATATATTACTTGAGTTGCAATTATACCAAATTGCATGTATTTTAATGTTTTATATATGCTTTCATTTTAAGAATAAAAATTTATTTATGTAGTTTTTCATATTTTATCATACAATAAGTTATAATTTCTGACTTCCTCGTACTTACATATGCTTTAAAATTTTACATTAGTTAATCATATGTATTTTTTCTGTTGCCAACATCCCTTTTTCTATGCATTTACAAAATGCACAAAAATGAATGAACTATCATTCAAAAGGTTTTTGAACCGGCTTCTGACATAGTATACTCACATTTCTTTAAAACATGTTTTTTGATTAAAAATTAAATCAGCATTGTTTTTTTCAGTGAAATGATTTTTTTTCTCTAATCATTGTTGCCACAAAAATAAAATACTACATTATAGCATGCTCAACAATAATTATATAAAAAAAAAAAATAGCACAATAAAAAACAAAGCGGGACGCACGGGTTTATTTTATATTTATGATTAAAAAGCAAAATTCAAATTCAAATGTTTGAGGAAAAAGACACCATCGAATCGATCGATCGCAGCAGTGGTATTTTACATGTAGTCTAAAATGTTGCTATGTTATATTATATTAAATTCTATTTTATATGTGCTCATTTTTTTTTTTGTCCGTGTTTTTCACAAAGCGGATGACGTCATCTTCTAATGAAGTTAAAATACGATTGTTATTTTTTTTCCCTCGTGCGTGGCTCTTGCTATCTTTGATCAGTTTTTATTTTAACTTTGATGGAATGAATGACATGATATTCTGGCTTGACTAATGTTGTTTGCAGATATTTTCGTCCTTAATTTTTCTTTAGAAGTTTAAACCTGCATCTAAAAAACCCCCTGACGGCTCGGCCTACAGGCACAGGTAGATTTCGAAGACGCAGACCGTGGGGCGCTTGTTTATAGAGAATTTCAGAAGAAATGACCTTTTTGTCATGATGCTGCAGTTGGGACCGTCCACTTCGAAATCTAAATGTGTTTGTAGGCGGAGCAGGCAGAGATTTTTTTGTTTTTATTTTTTATTTATTTTTTATTTTATTTATTTATTTTGCTGTAAGGGTTGGTTTTATAAAAAACTTGTCAGTATAAAAGTTTTAGATAATATTAAGAGGATTTATCATAAATTTCAGCGGATTTGATATCTTGTGAATTGACGAAATTATGAATTTTTTTCTTCTTAAACCCCTAGCTCCCCCCCCCCTCCCGGAGGCCATTTTTAATATAAAAAATCTACATAAATTTTCGGCCTTTTTACTAGAAGTAATAATAACTTTAAACGGATTCGATACGTATCCTAATTAAGAAGTTATGTTTTTTTTTTTCACAAAAAGGCCCCCTATTCTCTCCCCCCCCCCTGGTTCACTTTTGCCCATTCAAGAACTGGACCGAGATTTCATGCCCCTTGATTTTATGTATCAGTTTGGAAGAGATTTGTATAGAATTAATAAAGTTATCGTGTCCATAAAAAAGTGATATAGACAGATAGATAGATCGATATAAAGTTTTGAACTGGTTTTTGGGTTCTGGGAGTCATGATCGCCGTAGATCTGCAAAAATTTTTCAGAAATTATAACATAGGGGAGAATGTAATAGGTAGTATTTCTTACGAAATCTAACTAAAATATTAGACTGCAGTGCGAAATCATCGCACAGGTGTACTGGTAAATTTATATTTGAAGGTTTGATATTTTTACAATTATTCCGTATGTATGCGTGAATATTGGTATTTTTTTCGTTTTCAGACCATCGGTGTCCTTTTATGGTATTTTTATGATGATGCCTGTATGTATTTGTATATGTGAGTGAACACAATAGCGTTTAAACTTTGCTTTGGATTGAGCTCCCATTTGGCGCATATGATATCAACTGTCGTAAGAACTGTACTCATTTTTATCGGACAACGTGTTTAGTGTTTGATCATTTTTTATTTATTTTGTGAAAAAGAAGACGATGTAAGTGTTCTTTTTTGACTCAGTTAAATAGTTTTATTGGTCACGCTCACTTTATGTTAATATTTTTATCTTTGCTATTAGGTTGATTTCGTAAGAGATCTACCTTACACTCTCCCCTATGTTGGAATTTCTGGAAAATTTTTGCAGATCTACACCTATCGTGAATCCCAGAACCCAAAACCACCCCCCAGTTTAAAACTTTATCTAACTATCTATCTATCTATATGTCACTTTTTTTTATGGACACGATAACTTTAATAATTCTGTACAAATCTCTTCCAAACGGATACATAAAATCAAGGGGCATAAAATCTCGGTCAAGTTCGTGAATGGGCAAAAGCGGTGGGGGGGGGGGGGGGGGGGGGCTTTTTGTGAAAAAGAACCCATCGAATCCGTTTAAAGTTATTATTACTTCTAGGAAAAGGGTCGAAAATTTATGTATGACAGATTTTTGATATCATTAAAAATAGCCTCAAGGGGGGGGGGGGGGGGAGGGGGGTTTTGGAAAAAAAAAATTCATAACTTTGTCAATTCACAACATATCAAATCCACTTAAATTTATTATAAAGCCTCTTAATATTATCTACAACTTTTCTACTGAAATATTTTTTATTGGACCAACACTTACAGAATAAAAAAATAAAAAAAATTCTACCGGCTTCGCCTACTTGACACAAGTAGATTTCGAAGTGGGCGGTTTCAACTGCCGCATCATGGCAAAAGGTCATTTCTTCTGCAATTCCCAATAAACAGACGCTCCACGGTCTGCGTCTTCGAAATGTACCTGTGCCTGTAGGCCGAGCCGTCAGGGATTTTTTTTTTAATACGTATTGTAGCAAGTTGCAACGGCGCAAGACGTCGGTTTATCTTTATAATACCTCCTCAATAATAGCAAAACAATCATCTGTATGGAAATAAAGGAAGAAACTCTTTAGACAATTCTAGACTTTTCTGTTCTGTGCATGAATTCTGGAGAATGATTATCTGCAATTTCCACCGCCGGCCCAGTTCCTAGTAAAAGTGGGGACATGATGTTATATCTCAATTCCCCCCGCGAACTAGCCTTTTCTGTATCTATAGTCCTGGGTCAGTAAATGTAATTCGACAAGGACATTCTTTCCATTGATCACACTACGGAGAATGACACGAGAAACAGAAAGAAAGAGAGAGGGATTGGACATATTGTATATACACATATACCGGAAGAAATCCTTCTGAACATTTTATTTTTACTTCCACTGTTTTGTAAAATGATACAACAGGAGCCGCTTTCCGGTAATTAGAGGTAGATATTTTATGAAAAGAATGAAATTGTTTGGAAACTAATGTTCCCGATATGAGTATTTCAAGAATACATGAATGGAAGAAAGAAACCACGTATATTTTACAGAAGTCAAAACAAAAAAAGATTTTAGGAACGAAGCTTATAAATCTTTATTCAGGGTCGTACAGAAGTAAATATATATATATATATATATATTACTGAATTTGGGTATTCTAATCATTTGGTACTAAAAAATGGGGATAATACATTTGATAATCATTTGTTTATTTCAGTTGGAATATGAAAATTTTTAGATTTTGATGTTATGAATTGTTTTCTTTTTTTCTTCTTTAGTAATGATAAACAAAATATATATATACTAGGGGGCCTACCCCCTGCGAGCTACGCTCGCCAACCCCCGCTCAGACTTCGAGGCCTCTAAAAACATGACAGCGTGCTTTGTTTTAAAAATATTGGTAAATCTGTAATTGGGTTGCCATGCTTTTAACGTTTTAATGGGGCATTTTTTTATTATCATGGCCTCATACACAGCTGTTGCGACAACTGACGACTGTTTTCGGGATTGATAAGTAAAATCAATTACAACTTGAATAAAATGATTAGGTTTAAATTGTGTCTACCTCTCAGACTTTTATAACAACGATCTGTATTCTATTCTTCCTTTGCGTTTAAGGATGAGAAAAATTCCATCTGCTTGTGAATAACATTAAGAACCACGGTATTGAAAAGTACTATGTTATAGCCATTTTTAGTAACAGGTTTAAATTTTCTCTCTATTTTAGTGCACCATCATGCATATTTTCATGTTATTTTAAATATATAAATTATTTATTTTAATTAATATGTATATACGAATTTTCTAATAATTATTTATCATACAAAATTAATTAAATATTTTGTGCGTGCATGCCTGCATGTATTCGGCATCAATTGATGAGATATTTAAACAAATTTGCTATCCGCGATAATTTTACACCATGTTATGTCACTTGAATATTGTCCATAAGAAAATCGGGTACTTTTCCAGTATAGGATCCTTTGCTTTTAGGTTTGGCGTAATTCGAGCTTCAAAAAGGGATAGATTCGTTAATATACATAGATTTGTTGCCAAAAGTTATGAAAACAAACATAATGAACTTTTGGTACTTTTCTATTATAGGGGTCTTGACGCTTTTTAAAAAAGCTTGGCGTAATTCGGGCATCAGAAAGTGATATTTTGTGCCAAATGACATAAACAGCCATGGAAACAAATTCGACAATTTTTTTGTTTATATGCGTATTTTAATTATACGTATATTATTATTATTTTTTCTATACAAATTACTTCTGATTATATATAAAATAGGATAAATGACATTTTACGCTAAACAAATTGTATAAATATTGAAAAAATGCTTATACGAAATGACAAAGTAAATAGATTGACAGAAAGTATGTTGCCAAATTTCCTTTTCCGCCAAGGCTATTTTCCCTGTTTCGTCAAGGCCCCATATACTGAAAAAGCACCGAACTTTTATGCTTGTTTATACATGTATTTATATGTATATATACAATTTATTTATAATTGGACAATTAATCCTTACGATAGAAATGTGATTTTATTTTCAAATTTTCCTGAAAAACATAATTTAATCACAATCTTGTCTTCATTATCGATTGAAATAAAAGATCGATTGATCTTTTATTTCAATCGATCAAATCGTGTCGAGCCAAATTCAATTTCAATTTGAAAATGACGAATAAAAAGAAATCAATAATCCCTATCGGGATCCTTTTAAATTTTTTTCCCTTTTTTGTCACAAAAAAAAACTGAGTATAGTTGCCATCATTACAGAAATATCATTAAAATTAGAAAAAAAATTAATATCTCGAAAACTAATTCCAATTTCAAAATTCTATTACCAGTTTTGACATCCGCGAATTTTTATGGACAATTGGTATTAATTTCACCATCAAGCGTTTCATATTTTATTAAAAATAGCCCTGAAACATAATCAGTCGTTTAATCAGTCGTTTCATAAAATCATTTCATAAAATCGTTTCACAAATTCGTTTCATTAGGATTTTATATATATAGGGTAGATTAGGATTTTATATATATAGGGTAGATATTGCGAATTCCAATATATTTTATTTACAAATTCTTACATTTAACACAGTTAAAACATTTACGAAACATGAATAACATTTAGTAGGCATTTATATTGTTAAAATAGTTGACTTTGAGTAATATATGAAAAATATAACTGTAATTATATTTCAAAAACAATTTAACAGCTGTTGGATATTTCATATAGCTACCGTTTATCGAATATGTAGGACATGATTTTTTTTCTTTTTCACTTTTATATGAATCTCAGTGCAAGATCGATTTTTCAAAAAAATTGAAAGCAGTGACAGTGTGTAAAAAAATATTCAATGGAATAAAAAATACGTATGTTCATTACAGGAATTAAGATCAAGTAGAGCTAATTAAAAAAAAAAAAAAAAATTGCTGTAAAACTATGCACAGTGTATATTAGATAAAAAATTAAACTCTATTAACTAGTGATTAAAATACATAAAAACTATTGCATTGAAGGATTCAAAAGAGCAGCCGATTATAAATAAGTAAAGCATTACAGTTTACACATTTTACGCAATTGGAAAATCTACAAAGAATTTATAATATGGGTTATACTTTGCAGTTTCATTCAAAATAAATGACAGTTTCTTTTGAGAATGAAAAAAGCATTGGAGGATTCAAGACAGCAGCTGCTTATAAATAAATGAGACATCATAATACATTTTACACAATTCACGCAATTGTATAATCTATAAAAAGAATTTATAATGCAGGTTATACTTTACAGTTTCATTCGAAATACATATCCGTTTCCTTCGGAAATGAAAAATAAAAGTGTTGGAGAATTCAAGAGTGCAGCCAGTTATAAATAAATAAGACGTGATACAGTTTACACATTTTACGCAATTGAAAAATCTACAAAGAATTTATATAGGTTATATATTACAGTATCATTCGAAATAAATGTCCGTTAACTTCCAAAATGAAAAAAGTATTGGAGGATTCAAGAGATTAGCTGCTTATAACTAAATAAGACATAATACATTTTGCACATTTCACGCAATTGAATAATCTATACAAATAATTTATAATGTTGGTTATACTTTACAGTTTCATTCGAAATAAATGTCCATTTCCTTCGGCAATGAAAAAAAGTGTTGGAGATTGAAAAGTGCAGTCGATTATAAATAAATAAGACGTGATAACAGTTTACACATTTAAAAAATCTACAAGGAATTTATAACATAGGTTTTACTTTACAGTTTCACTCGAAATAAATGACAGTTTCTTTCGAGAATGAAAAAAGTATTGGAGGATGCAAGAGAGCAGCTGCTGATAAATAAGTGAGACAGAATATATTTTACAGATTTCACGCAATTGAATAATCTACAAAGAATTTATAATACATGTTATATTTTACAATTTCATTGATAAATATCAGCAATAATTTTTTAAGAAAAGAAAAATATATCTATAAAAAAATAATATATTCCTTACACACAGGATAAGTAACATATAAAATTCAAACTATTATCTCTTTTCAACATTCCTAAATTTAATGATTAACCCAAGTGTCAATAAGTAAAAATTTTATTCGGATAATTAAGGAATAAAATCATACTAAAATAAAAGTTTATTATTATTAGGTGCGTTCGTAATTATATAAATACGTAGCACCTATTGTCGTCGCTTGGTCCGTCCGTCTGTCTGTCCGTCCGTCCGTCTGTCCGTCCGTCCGCATATAACAACGCAAAAACTACCCAACCGAATGGTTTGTAATTTAAGATATATATAAGATTATTAATTATAGATATTAAGATATATAATTTAAGATCTTTGCAGAATTTTGTCGCGACATTTCAAATTTTTTTAAAATCGAATCAAAACTTTAGGAGATATTAATAAAAATATTTATTAAGAAATTTGAATTAAAAGAAAAAAAAATCGGTGCTTTCTTGTTAGAGGAGCTTCCGAGGTTTAATCGTCAAGCGACCGAGATACTTATTTTATGACAGAAATTAATCTGCAGACGATATAATTCATTTCACAGAATTAAAAATCATCAAGATCTGAATATTTATATAACTAGCTATAGTACGAACGCACCTCATTTGTCACGTTTGACGTACAATTTCCAACTTGTTTATTTTGTTGGAAAAGTGACACTTAAGACGATATTAATGACAATATTCATGGAGATATTATAATTGGTGAAGATAGTAGTTAATAGTTATGACGATATTCATGAAATGACGATATTCACATAAAATAATGATTTTTTTAAAAAAGGTTTTTTTTTTTAAATTTATTTATTTATTTATTTATAAGCAATAATTCAACAAAAGCAAATGATATTAGTTCATAGAAACCAATTATGGTTTTACAAAAACAAAAATCGATTTTTAAATGTTTGTTTTCGAGTATACGAAATTTGTATTAATTTATTTTAATTCTTAGAGAGAGCCAAAGTTAAAAGTGTTATTTACAAGTATTAAGATTATAATCTTATTTAATAATTCAAAACATAGATTTTCTTTTCTTCTTTTTTTTTAGTGTTAAGTTTACTTGTGAGAAAGTAATGTTCATAAAAATAGGAATAAAATTAAAAGTTAGAGGAAAAAGGAAAATTGAGGCAGTATTTGTGTTAAATATGAGGTAAAACTATTTTTTAATTTAGCCTTTTAATATTTTAACACTGGAACATTGGAATATTCAGCCGACCGAATATTCGGTATTCGGTTTACTTGGGTGCCGAATATTTGGTATTCTACCAAAATCACTATTCGGTGCATTCCTGAGATAGAATTGAAAATTTCAAGTATGGCACTTTTTAATGCAATTTACATTGTTTAGACGTTAAATTCTCTTTCACGCAAAAATTTACATTAATTTCTTTCAATTAAAAATTGTTTACATATGCAATGTCAATTAAAGGTAACAAGGAATAAAAACATTTTTTTTTTCAAAAGAAAAATGTTATACGACCAATTTATTTGAAAGGAAAAATCAATCAAACAAACAAAAATCGCCTTCTTCACTTTATTTTTAGAAAGTAAAACTTTCGCTAACAGAAAATTACCCATTTTGAAGATATTCTCCTGCGCAAACGTAGTGATATCGGAAATCTGAAATCTTCGGAGCGCAGAGCGTGGGGAGGGGCATGGTAATAAAATATCTATTTATATCTCCTTGGTCAGGGGTCAACCAACAGTATGAGTATGTGGTGTCGACCAAGCTGATTTTTAGAAATGTGGAAGAATGTCCTTCTAGCATGGTATACTATGAATAAAAATGCTGCAGTAACAGCAAAAATGCTTGTTGAACGATATTTTTTATGTAATATCGTGTAAAAAGATACGCCTTATTAAATTTATAACATGATAATGATAATAATCAAAATATATAAAACGGACAGACACAGTCGCTTTGTAATTATTCAGTTTTATACAAATCGGACAACGTGTTTGCGACTAGACCATTTTAAAATCTTTTGGTGACAAAGAAAATTGGTTTGGATGTTTTCTTTTTTGATTCAATTAATCAATTAAATAGTTTTATTGTTCACGCTCATCTTGTGTTAATATTTTTATACGTATTGTAGCAATTTGAAACTGCACAAGACGTCATTTTAAATTATTATTAATAATCCTTATATCTACTGAATAATAGCAAAATCACTCATTTATATGGAAATAAAGAAACGAATTTTTTAGACAATTCCAACTGGAAATCTCTTTGTAAAGTCAACCCGAAATCCAGCCCACACGCGACAAAAATAATTTCATCAACACGAATCCTACCATAAAAAAAAAAAAATAAATAAAAATAAATAAATAATAGCATCAACCCGACCCGACTCAAGCTGTGGGCCGAGTCTACGGCGGTCTTTTGTATAAAGTATATAAAATCAAAGCAGAGCGGAATACAGCCCGGTGTACGCTGCCGAAGGCAGTGGGAATCCTGCTCTAAGTTTGTTTGGATAGATTTTCATTTGGAAATATAAAATCATACAATTCGAAGATGCGCGCTGTAGAAGGCAATAAGGTCCCCAGCATTAAGAACGTTTAGAAAGATTTTTGTTTAAAAAAATTTTAAATATTCAACATTGATTTTAAGTATATTTAAAGTTATTATCATGAGTACGGGCAATGCTGTCTGGGTCAGATAGTTCAAAATAATACATATTAAAAAATGAAACAATGAAAATATTATGGAAAAAATGAAGCAATGAAAGTAATGGAAAGTGGGTGAAATGAAGAAAATTTAAAACAAATACTGAGCACCCGACAAATTTAAACTCTTATAACTCGTGATCAAACTGTCACAGAGTGTTCAAATTTTGTGTGCGTGAACAAAGTGACATAGTTTTACAGGGGACATTGTCGGTTTTTTTTAACAGAAGCCCCTAAATTTTACTATAGTGCAAATATAAGGGCTCAATAACCATAAACACTTATAACTCGGATCCAAATTGCCATTTATAATACACTAAAATATCGATATCAGAACTTTGATACAAAATTGACAGAGCCAGGGATTTCACGGTTGGTTTGTCTGTTGGCTGGCGGAAAGATGTTTATTTCAAAGTCGATACAATTTTTAATATGTAGATGGCTCCTCTCCCAAAATTGTATTTAAATTCGAAAAAATATACACAATTCGCAGTAGGTCAGTACCTTTCGCATCACTCTGTGTAAATATCAAGATAAAAAGTATTAGGACGTTCTCTCTTTCTCTCTCTTTTTTAACGATTGTACATTATTACCAATTTACCACCCTCACCCCTAAATTTTAGTATAGTGCAAATATAAGGGCTCAATAACCATAAACACTTATAACTCGGATCCAAATTGCCCCCCCCCCCTAAAAAAAAAAAAACCCTCAACATGAGACGGACAGAATGAATTCACCGCCCGTTTCAAATCTGCTGAAAAAAAGGAATAGACTGAGCCCGGTCCGAGTATTATGAAAGGAAATTGGTCCTAGTCTCTATAAACCTCTACTAAAATATACTACCCTCCCCCACACCCCCTAAAAAAACGTAATCTTTGCTACCAACTGTGTATGTCATGCGAGCGCAAGCTTTTTCTAAAGACGATTACGTTGTGAGAAGTAGTATTGCCAATTTAGAGGATTTTTTTAATGCAAAGAATCTACCAGAATTTCCGAAATAGATGTCTTCACTTTTTTTTTTTTTCACACATAATATCTGTCATTAAATAAAGCAAAAATAAGTTTCGCTTTCACAGATTCAATGAACATTCGTACAAAGCAAAGAAAAATTTCCTTTTACAGAAAGAAAACCAAATGACCACAAGTGTTTACAATATCCCCCCCTCCCGTTCCCTTCCCTTTAAAAGGCAACGGTACAGAAAAAAAAATCAAAAGTGATATCTAAGATCTCTTCCCAACGCACCCCTGCTTTGACTCACCGGACCGGAACTCTTTAGGGTTGCTAAAAATTTGAAAGAATTTTCTTTTTTTCTTTCAAGTATGGCAGATGAGAATAAAATTACTACAGAAAAGACAAAAAAGGCTTGTTGAACGATGTATTTTATATAGTATCGTGTAAAAAATACCCCTTATTAAATTTATAACAAGATAATGATGACAATTAACAAGAAAATATATAAAAACTAGCAGAAAAAGTAGTTTTGTCAGCTATGCGGAAAATCTACAGCACTGGTAGAGCCATCTGGTGGAATCTATTGGAAACAAATTGAAAGTTTTTAAATTTAAATTAAAAAAAGGGTAATTACATCTCACTTGTAAAATTTGTGTCATTTCAAAGAAATAAGTCATATCTATCACCAAAAATTTTTTTAAATAAATCCGTACAATAGTAAATGCGCAGCATTGATTTTAAAAATATAACATTAGCAATATAGGGAAAATATAAGTGATGATCACCCTTAAGGAAACCATTAAAAAAAATCTGCAATGGCATATCCAAGCTGGCTCCATGCTAGAAACCTTGCGCCAGGACCAGGGTTGGGTTTTTGACGTCAAAAAGTGGTTTTTGACATGACGTGTCAAAAACCTGTCGAAAAGTGTCAAAAACTGTCGAAAAGTGTCAAGAACTGTCGAAAAGTGTCAAAAACCTTATACACATTTTTTTTAGCATTCATTAGTGATATTTTATATTATATCAAGCTAAAAACTGATTAAATTATAATTTATATATTATATAAATATTTTTTATTTAGTCATACTATAATTAAGTTGTAATAAAATTATATATCATAATTCAAATTATCTGTCAATTGCCCTGCTAGGAAAAATAGCTAAAAATATTGAAACTACTATTAAATGCATTTTTCAAAGTACTTTTTATATCTTTATTACTATTAAGCATTCGATTTATTATAAAAAAATTTTAGCAATTTAATTTATGCTTAAAAAATAAAATAAAATAAATAAAGGCTTGTATAAAGCTGAAGTGGCCACTATTCAATGATTGATCATAAGTTGCCTAGACTTTTAATGATTCTAAATGTTTGTCTTTCTACATAAACATTAAATATAACCCACAATTGCAACACACATGTTCTTTGAGTAATTAAATGAATTATAATATGAAATCTATATAATTAAACGTTTTTTAAATCAACAACTTAAAAGAAGACGGTTTGTTATTTTCAACATTTACACATATATAATATATCTTCATTTTATTATGTTAGTTTCAGTTTAATTATTTTGAACTATTTCTTTATTGTTAAATTAATTTTTATACATTATAAAATAGTACCTTTTTTTTAATTCAAAGGTTAGAGTATCATAGCTGACATTTATCCCAGCAGAGCGAAAAATGCCGGGACCAGGACTCGAACCTGGATACTTTGGCTTGTCGTGCCAACGCTCTTCCTGCTAGGCTATCCCAACAATATCATGGTTGTCATAATTCACTCTTATTTGTTGGACATGGCTGTGAACTGCAGCGCTAAATTTATTTATCCGAGGTATAACTATAGCACTTTTACATGATGAATGTGATACAACATGGAAACTAACTCCTGTATACCATGTAATTAGGTCATAATGAACAGACCGAGGTTCGAGTCCGGGTCCGAGCATTTTTCGCTCTGTTGGAATAAATATGATACTTCAACCTTTGAATATGATTTAACTAGTTGAAAAAACATTCCTTTTTTCTTTAGTACCTTTTTTGGGGGACAAACATTTAAACAATTAAAAAATAAGTATATTATTTATATGAAATTTTATACGTTAAATTATACAAGTACCAGAAAATACCCTTTAGAATCTACCAGAATACCCTTTAAAAAATGGCAGGCTGCTTCTGGTGAGAAAAGGGCACTTTTTTCATTTTTAAGGGCACGTTTTGGATTCTTAAGGGCACTTTTCAGATTCTTAAAGTCTAACTTTTGGTTTTTAAAGTCACTTTTAATATTTAAAAGTCAGGGCACTTTTTTGAGTATTTTTTTTACTATGAAAGCAAATTTAATACCAAAAGGAGAAAAGACACTTTTTTTACTGAGGGGCAAGAAGGGTGCTAATTTTTTTTTATGAGGGCAAGAAGGGGGCTAATTTTTTTGAGGGCAAGAAGGGTGCTATTTTTTTTATGAGGGCAAGAAGGTTGCTAATTTTTTTATGAGGGCAAGAAGGGTGCTATTTTGTAAATCAAAAGGCAGGCAGGGTGCAGCACCCTTCTGAAACTGCCTGGGGGAAACTGCAAGTACTATTTAATAGTTTGATTAGTTTATATTTTTAATGCAACAATACTTTTAATTATTTTTTATTATATATTTACAGCTTACAATTGTTTTCTAAGTAATTTGTTAAATCGAAAATCATGTTTTGAGTTTTCAGAGGTCGACACAGATTTTTTTTTTTTTTTCTAGATGCCCATTTTGTGAAAACTAAAAATTATTTTTGTAAAATTTATCATATATTTGTGAAATTTATTTTGTTATGAAAGATGAAATCCAGCTGCTCAAATTCAAACCAAACATTTAATGATAATTTCTTTAAGACCTTCTGTTAAAGTTTTCATTTCTTGTGAACTTGTTTTCGTTGTAAATTATTACATTTTAAAACCTAACAAAATAAAAATAATTAATTGAGAGTATGTTTTTATGGAATGGAATTTTATGAAGGAACCAATTTTATTAAGAGGAATTTTGTGAAGGGATTCTAGATAGACCTTAACCTTTTCCTGGATTGACCCCTGATTTTATACAAGATATGTGGCTTTTAATCTCTAAAACTGTCAAAAAGTTTACCCATGTATCTATCACTAAAAATTATGAAAAATTGTAAATTTAATGTTGTAAAAATAGTTTTAAACAGTTTTTGGACTCAATTTTAGGTTTTTGACAGTCATTGTCTAAAACTATGTCAAAAAGGGGTTTTTGACATGACGGTTAAACACAACATATTTTAATGCCAACCCATTATGCTGAATTCAGTGTCATAAAATTCATTTCTGAATTTAATTTTGAGTGACAGCAGGCATTATTATTATTATTATTAAACTGCAAACCAGGCCCCTACCTGCCAGGCATTATGCAAGCTTAAAAGTCTACTTCACTCAGTCTAAAACACCTGTTTGCTAACGTTAATCCTTTGTGGGAAATATTTTACAACATCTCGTTTGCATTTCAATATTTTACAATGATTTTTTTTTCATAGGATAACTGAGGTCAATCTCTATGCAGGCCCTTTTTTAGTTTTTCGATTTTGGTTGTATTTTTTGATTGAGGATACTTTCACTTTTGAAACCGGTTCCAAAAGTGAAAGTATCTTAATAATAAAAACTTGTGATCAAAATAAAAAAAGTACAAAAGAGCCTGCATAGAGATTGACCTCAGCTATCCAATGCAAAAAAAAATCATTTTAAAATATTGAAATGTGAACGAGATATAAATTTCCCCGTAGGATTAACATTAGTGAGCAGGTGTTTTTGACTGAGTGAAGTAGCCCCTTAAAGAGTTTGTGTACCTAGCCGTGGGGCAAAATTCACCTAATCGCCTGATAGCGGACAGCAGGCTATAGGGGAGACCGGTACACAGTGGACCACTTTTTCAGTTAACATTTTTTTTCTCTTTAACAGATTGACCGATCTGTATGAAAATATTTTTGAATATTCCTTAAACCTTCTTACATCCATCATAATTTTCTCACAACATAGTTTTCAATGCATTTTTCAAAAAAAAAAAAAAAAAAATTATATACACTTGTAAAGTGGACCAGTGTACCCCGGAAGCGGGGTACACTGGTTCACCCACCGGGGTACAGTGGACCACTAATTAGGTATTATCTAAAATGCAATATAAATCTATTTTTCATTAATCTAATTCTTTTTTGTTGCCCCTTCACCCGCAAAATAACATAGTAATATAAATTTTGAAACAAAAACAAAAAATTAATTATATTTTGAAAATAATAACAGATTAATACAGAAACAATTGCAATTTACTTGAAGTTATTACTTAAGTACAAAAAAATCAGCGCACATTAAAATTTGCAAATGAAATTCCAAAGTACTTATCAGTAAGATTGAGCCTGGAATTTTCAAGAAATAATTTTGGGTCTGAGAGCAACATTATGAAATCATTGACATCAACAGCAGATTCATCTACAGTTTTGGGAGAAATAATCTGATTTCCATTCAATTTGCGTCTCATGAATCTTACTTGAATAGAATCATCAACAATTAGACTACAGTTATATTTATCAAAGGCAGTAAATACAAAACAAAATATTTCTTACTATGTTAAATAAATTGTTATTTTTATTTGTTTACTTTATTTTACAGTTAAATCTACTTTAAAACAATCTTTCTTTATAGAAAATAAGCAATTATTAAATATTTTGAACATTCTGCATTACAGGAGCAGAGTGGATTGTGGACTACTGTGCCCCAGGAGTGGGTGGTCCACTGTACCCCATGTTGAAGTTCAATAAATAATCATATTAATATTGTTTATAGCTTTCTTTTAAACATATTAACTTTAAAGTAAAATAAAAACAAGTATCTTAGCTTTGCAAAAAAGCTGTTTTATTTTATTTATCTACAACCTTTAATTACTAAAAAAATAAAAATATGGTGATGAAAAATTTTACTTTTAGAAGCTCAAAACAACCAATCAGGATAAAATAGTTCAATCTGAGCTAAACATATTTTCTGAAGGCTATAAATAATCATTGCAGTGCTGTTGTCTATTAGGATAGAAGAGAAGCTTAAAAAAAATTTAAATAAATAAAATATTAGGGGGTGGTCCACTGTGTACATAGGTCTAGTGTGTACCGGTCTCCCCTATACTTGTAAAACAGGGACACCAAAATACCTAAATGATAAATTTGAAGTGATTAGTTAAAAATACTAATACGGAAATTTAAGAACACAAAGGAAAGCCAAACTGAAACAAGATTGCATAAGTGCGATCAAAGCATGCCTCTTAGGAGCACCGTCAGCAGAGAATACATCAATACAAAGAGGCTTTCCAAATGGCATATTATGCAAAAGGACAAGTTACTTTGCCAAAGCAAGAACAACATGAAAATGCGCAAATACAAATGAACACCCGTTGTAACAGCTGTGCCGATTGAATGCATATGTGCTGAATGGAAAATAAATGCGCCAGTTACAATTACTGCCACTTATGTGATCCATTGGTTAATCACATTAGTTGCTTTTATGAATCAATCAAAACCAAAATCAGTATTAGTATATTTTATCATAATCAACATCTACTACTTTATTAAATCTAATCTTATTCAACAAATGGGATTCATTGAAATGGAAGTTTTATTGCATTTAAAAATGGAGAAAATGCATAATACATGCATATGAAAACTGGTCACTTATTTCAAGAAATTGCAGTCTCTACTACATTATTCTAATAAGTCCTAGTGTTGACCATTTTTAAAGAAAAAGAAACCTTCAAATTGCCTTATTAATTTTTACATTCACAAAAACACAAAGCTTGACAAATCATATTTGAAAGTCACAAACAAATACAATGGAAGTTTTAGTTTCACATCTAACAATTAGCTAATTCAAAAATGTAATTAATAATAAAATTATTTCAAAATACTTTCATCTTACATGAAAGCTTTAAACTAAATTATAAAGTCTCCAGACAACAAGGGTGAAGAAAAAGTAAAACATAACAAAAACAAGGGCATCATTATCCCCTGCAACAGTTTTACAATCCACACTCAAACTAAACTGACTATGTCAGAAATCTGAATTAAAAGCATTCTAAGAAATACATAGTGGCTATCAAACAAAGCAACTAAATACTAAATTGACAGTAAAATTTTAATTAATTGTACTGAATACCTAGGCTACATGAATAATCCTTTTCTGCACACTGTCGTATAGTGGAGAGTCATTTAATTGTGCCCTTTTTTTTCTTAAATAAGACTGGGCTATCGATTTCCACAAAATAAAAATAAAACAACTGATGTGATAAATGCATTTCCATGCTAGAGATGTGTCATTTGTCAAGGAACGATTCTAAAGGAATGACTCCGGCAGTAAAATTGAAGGAACGTTTCCATTCTTTAAAAAGGAATCGTTCCTTTGTGGAACGATTCCTCAGAATAGATCCTTTATGGAACGATTCTTCGGATCGGTCCAAAATATATCGAATCCAAAAAGGGAGATTCCTCGGAATCGGTCCAGAATGTACCGGCTCCGAAAAGGACCGATTCCTAGGAATTAGTAAAAAACGTAGCGATTCCGAAAAGGAACGATTCCTAAGAATCAGTCCAAAATATACAGATTCCAAAAAGGAGCGATTCCTCGATATCGGTCCTGAATGTACAGACTAGAGGTCTGCACGGGCCGAAATTTCCAGGCCCGGGCCTGGCCCGACCCATACAATAAAAAATTCGGCCCGATACAAAAATTAAAACTTTGGCCCGAGCAACCCCCCCCCATCTTAGCCAAATCTTAGCCCCATCTTAGCCAAAAAAAGGCTAAGATAGGAATTTTTGGTTAGATCTCCTCCGATGACGCAAATTTTTAACCAAATCGACATAAAAATCAATGTTTTGTAGAAATTCACTCGGACCGGGCCGGCCCGGAAAAAAGTTAAAATGTCAGCCCGAACCCGGCCCGGTCCGAGTGAATTTCTACAAAACATTGATTTTTATGTCGATTTGGTTAAAAATTTGCCTCGTCGGAGGAGATCTAACCAAAAATTCCTATCTTAGCCTTTTTTTTCATGTTTATAATCTTCATTTTTATAGATGTGCCGCAACCTGGAATATTTATTTTTTTAATAAATCTCTAATTGTTGTATCTATGTGTTTAAGTTATCATTAATATTGTTAATCCATATTCGATTTATTGAAGTGTTAAAAATCAGAAAAATGCTATACAGTAAAATCTTCTAAGATGGAATTTCATAGGGAAGAAAAAAAAATCAGTTATAGACAATTTACCTACTTAGCAGGTGTAAATGTATTATATATTATTTTCTTACGTATTAGTATATTCATTTTTCATGGATCAACATATTTTTCAGTTTAAGACAGGATTCCGTCAAAAGCAGGTTCTTTTTCACACGTTTTACTGTATTTTAATTCAGCCATATTTTAATAAGTGTATAAATCTACTATTCTTTAAAAATAATAAATTTTAATGTTTAATTGTAGAATAATAGCAATTTAAAAATGTATGCCTGTTTTGCAAAGATTTTTGTGCCAGGTCTTATTTTACTGACCTTCGAACGGACCAGGTTATGCAGAGACAATGATTTTCATACGGGTCAAAACCAGGACTGAAAATTTTGGGGCGTGAAGACTAGGAAGAATGAAACCAGTCCCAGCTCTGTACGAAAAAAATAATTTAAGGCATGGCCTTATCCTTCAGGAAAAAAGTAAAGCCCAGCACAGCCCATAAAGAGTAATCTATAGACCCGGCCCGAGCCTTCAGAAAAAAGTATGGCCGGGCCGATTGCCGTGAAGGAAAATAGGCCCGAGCCCGGCCCGTGCAGATCTCTAGTACAGACTCCGAAAAGATCGAATCCTCAGAATCGGTCCTTATTCTTGTAGACTGGCCAGTTTTAATAAATTAAAATACGCTATTTTATTTTAAAATAGCAGATTTTGATTCTATTAAAGCTGAGTTTCTGGCTAAAAAATCCTTCTAATGTGTACGTGATAAAAAAAATAATAAAAGAGAGAGAGAGAGAAGTGCGCGGGGGGGAGGGGGGTGATTGATTAATAAACTACAACTGTGTATTACTTTCTCTTAAATTTATCTTAAGATAAATAGAAGTATATTATTGTACTTCAGTTAAAATAGTGTCTATTATTTAGCTATGTACTTATCACCTGCTACTTAATTACATTGCTATTGAAACTTTTTGTGCTAAATTGATCAGAAAGAAAAAAATTAAAACAAAAAATTAATGTAAAGGAAATGCTTATTTAAAAAATAGTGGGGAAATATTTATATATATGAAATCTGATTTGAAAGTTATGAATAATATAAGAAATACATTGCTATGCCCTGAACAAGTGCATTTTAAATCAGTTAATAATAACTGATTTTTTTTTATCAGAAAGAACTGATTTTCGATCAATTTTAATAATTGCATGGTTGCGCACTTTCGTGTATATTTCACTGTTTCATATGTTTTCATCAAGCATAATTTTAATTTGAGGATCCTCTCTGTCAAAAGAAAAATTAAAAATCCTTGACGGCTCAGCCAGCAGACACAGGTAGATTTTGAAGATGCAGACCGTGGGACACCTGTTTGTTGGGAATTGCAGAAGAAATCACCTTTTCGCGATGATGCTGCAGTTGGGACCGCCCACTTCGAAATTTAACTTGTCTGCCGGCAGTGATTTTTTTTTTTTTTTTTTGCTATAAGGGTTGGTGATATAAAAAACTTGTCAATATAAAAGTTTTAGAAAATATTAAGAGGATTTATAATAAATTTAAGCAGAATCGATATCTTGTGAATTGGTGAAGTTATGATTTTTTTTCTTCTGAAACCCCCCTTTTTCCCCCTTTGAAGCCATTTTTAATGATATCAAAAATCTGTTATACATAAATTTTCGGCCCTTTTCCTAGAATTAATAATAACTTTAAATGGATTCAATATGTATCATAGTAAGAAGTTATGGGTTTTTTACTGTTTTCACAAAAAGCATCCCTATTCCCCGACCCCTTGGTTCGATTTTGCCCATTAACGTACTTGACCGAGATTTTATGCCCCTTGATTTTATGTATCAGTTTGGAAGAGATTTGTGCAGAATTATTGAACTTATCGTGTCCATAAAAAAGTGACATAGATAGATAGATAGATAAAGTTTTGAACTAGGGGTGGTTTTGGGTTCTGGGAGTCATGATCGGCATAGATCTGCAAAATTTTTTCAAAAATTCCAACTTAGGGGAGAATGTAATAGGTAGTATTTCTTACGAAATCTACCTAATAAGAGCATTTACGAACGCTCGAGTACCACTTTGTTTCCTCAGTTTGGGGTCTTATTTTTCTCTCCTGAAAAAGATGATTCAAAAGATCTTGGAACTCCCGTAGATAGTTTTAATCAACTTGCAGTGGATGCATAAAGGAAAGCCTATTTGAACAAGGAATTTTTGCAAAACGTTTTCAATTCTTTCTTAAAATTCCTATAATAAAGATTAAAAGAAAAACATATTTAAGAATAATAATAATATAACAGTGGCAGTAGTGGGTGGGATTCAAATAATTTAACCGCTGTTCGCTACCCTTATGGCCGTTTTGTGTATGAAAACGAGAAAGTAAAAATTACGTGCTACATATAGACTATCAGACATTTTCCAACATAGTGATATATATGTAAAGCTGCATATTTTATGCTTTTTCTGTTTAATAGATTTATTTTAAGATTACATTAAACTAGTTTTATAATATATGTATATAGTAAAAAAGTATATAATATATAGTAAAAATAAAACATAATTTACAGTAAAGACTTTTTTTTTTTTTTTTTTTTAACAGATTTTAGTGCTAATATAATTGTATAATTGTGTACGTGTATACAGATTAATAGACATTTTTATATTTTGCCAAAAAAAAAAAAAAAAATGGAGCAGCACTATTATGCTAATTTCTTTTTGAATTATTGATTGCTAAAGAACACAAATTGTGATTTTGTATAGTTTTTTTTTTTTGTCATTTTATTTCTATTTTTTGCTAAATAATAAAAAGTTAAATATCTTTGACTTTGTTTTAATACAACGTAAAATTAAAGCATGACAAAAATCGTTTTTCATAATAATTTCTTGTAACAATCGCGATTCCACGATCGGATTGATACTCGCAACTGTCGAAATTAGTTCCCGTATTAATGGTGGTTACTGTGGTGGTGGATAACAGATATTTGCTGTGCCGAAACTACGGAGGAGCAAAAGGGGCATATGCCCTGGGCGCCAAAATAAGATTTGATTCTTCTTTCGGTATAGAAAATGTATAAAGAATGTATAAAGAAAGCCAAAAATTATAAGCGCCAAATCAAACTTTTAAGATAGAATAAATAAGCCAAAAATAGCGGTCCTCGCAGAATTGTATTGATTAAGTGAAACGCAATACAAGCGTTTCCCGTGGCTGGAGGGTTAAACTATAAAGTTGACGAAAGTTAGTTAAGTTATTGAAACGTATTGAACAATATAGTTACGATTTTGTTTCTTATCTCAATATCTACAGTTCTAATTATGTGCAATTTCTAAATTTAAATATACTGGTATATCTTTTCAAAAAATTTCAATCACCTAACAGTTGAATTTCAGAAAACACATTTTTAATGAATTTTTATGTCATAACAGGAAGTAAAAACAAAAATTTTACGATTTCAGGTGCAGGCATTTCGGTTTCGGCTGTGCATTGATAATGCAGTCAGAAAGGACATTGTTATATAATATAGACTCTCAAATATACTTTGTTTAATGAATTGTGTTTTCCCAAATCGACAGGTAACCGAATTTGATTTTATAAAAGATTCTATTCACGCATGAACTTAATACTAAAAGGAGATAGTCCTGGGAAATGTTTAGAAATGGGCAGATTGAGAAAATGACCGATTTCCAAATAACCGTACCGAAATGGAGTGACTTTGACAACGGCTGGTTCCGAGGACTGACATGTAAATTAATGGTTGGTTATCTTGGGGTGGATTTTGAAGAGGGATCTTAATTATAAGGCTTAAAATTGCGCAGACCCTGGTGCCAAACATCAGAACTAGAATAAATATTCCTGCATAAAATAATTAATAGTATAAATTGAGGGTCATTCAACAATGTATTTTCAAGAGGAAACCCAAATACACTAAAAATCGAATGGGCTGCCACCCTGGTGGGCAAAACAAACAGCTACAATAAAATTTCTTTGATAAACTATAACAGTAAATGAAAGGTCATCCAGGGGTAAATTTTCAAGAGGAATTGAGTTTATACACATGTAACTGGCATAACTTTTATTGTGTAACTGATGTTACATTGACTTTACAAAGACAATAATGGTTCTTAACTTAGTTTGTAAACAGTAATTTACAATGCCTTTTTATTAAGATTTTATTATACAATATAAAAATATCAAGCTTTACAATCATACCCTTAAACATATTATAAATTTTATTTCTCCCTCAAAATGAGACTTTTTTGTGGAATTGCCCTATTACAGGTTTTACTGTATTATTATAGTTTAGTAAATCCTGTAAAAAATGGAACCTTTTTATAACAAATCCCATTTTATACATAATACATTCATATTCTCGCTATGAAAAGAATACCATACAATTACAATTGCTCAATCAAAAACTTTTCCAAACAGAATTTTGTTTCATTCACTAGTGATTCTGCTTTCACAAATTTTACTCACTAAGTTTATTGTGTTATTTAATACAGTAAAACCTACTAAGACAGAATCTCAAGTGACCAGACAAATTCAATTTTAGAGAGGTTTTTGTCTTAAAAGGTAGATTTGTAGGGTACTCATTCTGTCAGGACCATGGACTTTTAATGTTTAAGACATGGTTGTGTTACAGAGAGTTTTCATAGAATTTTATTTATTTGTATGTTCTGATATAGAAGCCACTATCCTGCTTTTTCTGACAGTGGGCACCACTAATCATAGCTTACAAAAATTTAATTTTTACTGTTTTAGTTGTTAAAACTGAGATAAAGCTAAATACAATAAACCTGTGAAAATGGAATTTGCCTATAATAGAATCCTGTCTTCAACCAAAACATTTTATTCTCCTTGCAAAAGGAAATAATACTATTACACTTTCTAAGATAGAAATTTATTTAAAATGGAATTTTTCCTGTCCCCAATGATTCCATTTTGAAAGATTTACTGTATAATACACTGCTCAAAATAATTAAAGGATATTGCAGTTTTAGGTGGATTTTGTATCTGGGAAACTTTTTAGCTGATTGATACATGGTCGACAGACATAGTAGGTTATATGAGAATAAATTACACATGTTTGGCAGAAAAAAATGCATTTTATTGCGCATTTGTGTACAAAAGGAAAAAAACACAATTTGTGCATATGAGAAAAAAAGAATAAGAAAAGGTGTTTTCTTCAAAGAAAATCATTTTCAGTAGGGGGTATGGTTTCCACGGGCGGCCAGCAACGTTGAACACCTTTGAGGCATGGACTCAATGAGGCTATTAATGACGAGTTGGGGTATTCTGCCCCACTCTTCCAGAAGAGCTCTTTCCAGTTCTTGGAGAGTTTGTGGGGGTTGTTGGCGGCCAGAAACTCGTCTTCCTAGAGCATCCCAAACGTGCTCGATTGGATTCATGTCTGGAGAACACGCTGGCCATTCCATTCGAACGATTCCTTCCTCGAAAAGGAAATCCTCCACCAGGTTTGCACGATGTGGCCTGCAGTTATCGTCCGTTAAAATGAAGTTATCTCCGATTGCTGCAGCGTAAGGGACTACAATAGGTCTGAGGATCTCATCCCTATATCGGCGACCAGTCAGAGCTCCATCTCGAATGATGTAGAGGTCAGTGCGCCCGTCAATGGAGATGCCACCATACACCAACACTCCTCCACCGCCAAATCTGACACTTTCGTGCACGAACGCAGGATTATTCCTACTGCCACGGTCCCTCCAGATGAAAATACGCCTATTATCCGGATGCACAGAAAAACAGGACTCGTCAGAAAACAGAATATTGCTCCATTCATTTCTCCTCCAGTTGACATGCTCGGTTGCCCACTCCCTGCGGTCGCGACGATGCCTTGATGTTAATCTAATACATACCATCGGTCGGCGAGCATACAGACCTACAGCATGGAGCCGGTTTCGGACAGTCTGAGTTGAAATCGTGGTGCCTGTAGCCGAGCGAAGGTGTTGTAGGAGAAGAGTAGCGTTCATGTTTCGGTGTCTCCGAGTTGTTAACGCTAAATACCGATCTTCATTGGGCGTTGTTGCCCGTCTACGACCTTGCCCTGGTCTTCGACCTGCACATCCACTCTCCAAAAAACGGTTCCAGATCCTGGAAATGACACTTTGTGACACTCCAATGGCTTGCGCTACTTCGGCTTGAGTTTGGCCCCCTTCTAACCTACCAACAATTCTCCAAGCTTCTGAATCTGTCAAATGCCTTTCTGAGACATCGTACTCATCGAAACAAAGCAATCACTGAATGCCGATCATCCTTGTCTTCATTCTCTTTTATCCAGTTGAAAGTCAAATTTCATTCGCTGCCGCTGAAGCGACGTTTTTGACGTCGAACTCAAAATTTGCATACTCCACAGTTTGAAAAGCAGAAAAATTTGCATTTGTGATTCTCTTCTTCTATTTTCGGCAAAAAAAATTTCGTTTATACCTTTTTTTTATATAAAACTTCAAATATCCTTTAATTGTTTTGAGCAGTGTAAAATAAATTGTAAACCGTTATTATAGTTATAAATCTAGGAGAAAAAAAAATTCATTAAACTTTGGCTGGCAGGGCCCAAGCACATTTAGGCCGAGACTAGTTATTACTTTTTTCTGCATACTCAGGCAAAGGATTAAACCTCATTCTTTTGGCCGGAGTCTAATGAAAAAAGTCAGCCCAATCCTAAATCAGTGTATGGCACTTTTTTTTCTAAAAATAATACTTGTACATTTGTTTAAATCTTTAAAAAATTAATTTGGTTTAATAAATTAAAGGCATTTTTCAATTATATACTTTTTTTTCTTTATAGAGCCATAAAATTATGAACATCTTTAACCATTTTTTTTCTGCATTGTAAACTACACATATTTTTGAATGAGTGTTCATATAAGTAATTGTCTCTAAGTAATCATTAATACAGTTATTCCGTATTCCATAAATTATGGACATATAATGTGCTGTATATTAAAATTTCTACATAAATATGTATGGAATATTCTTTTTGAAACTTTTAATTATAGGATAATGTTGGTAAAAAAATGTTGGCTTTTTTTTTTAGAAATTGGGTCTGGCTGGTCTCATAAGATACACAAAAATAAATGGCCCAGGTAAATTTTTTAGCTTTTATAACAGCCCAAATATGGTCAATAAAGCTTTTGTAAGGGTCTGGGTTGAACCTTCAGCTTTTATAACAGCTTTTTTAGCCCATGGCTGCAAGTATGGTGGTTTCTTCAAATCAGAAAGCAATTTATCCTGAAAATAAGGCTTCAGTTATGAAATAAGTAAGCTTGGTTCTTCCAAGATGAAAATTATCAGGTACAGGCATCATAGGAGTAAAAATTTCTTGCAGATCATCCCCAACACAACTTTCCATGAGGCCTTCCATTTCAAGAGTATCTTGGGAGAGAATGAAAGAATGCAACCCATTGGCCAAATTGTTTCCACAGCATAAGTTGCTGCTATGCCAATTTCACTTCCTAAAGTCAGTCTGGTCATGGCTATGTAACAAACATGGAGTAATCGATTAAATGATAATTTGAGACTTAGATAATTTGCTTGAGGAAATATGTGGAATTTCAAGTAATTTTGTTAATACAGAAATATGTTTATCTTTAAAAAATAAATATGAATTAGAAGTTGAAGACAAAACTGAAGAAAAAATTTGTGTAAAAACTAAACTTATGATAATCACACTCCTTCAGGTTTTTTAAAATGAAGATAACGTAACTGACCTTTTTAAGAAAAATCCTGCTCTTGAAGAAGAAATGCTGTTTGAGAAAATGTGTTCCACAAAACGAGGAGAAACTGATTTATCTCTTAATATGCCAGCGAAGTGATGATGTCAATGTAATGGCTGCTGGAGACAAGAAGTTTCGGTTTCCCGTTGAGCATTAATGTTAGCAAAAAATAAAGTCGTGTTAACAGTATTAATAAATTTTTTAAGAAATTTCTGTTACAGTTTTGCTAAATCTGAGGTAAGGCATTCATATGAATTCAACAAATTTCTGATTAAGTGCGTCATTTTTTTTTAATTCATCAAAAAAGATAAGCCTTCATGCACAGCATCAATGGCCGATGCTTTGAATATTTGAATGTAATTTAAAAATGTTTTAAATTTATTTTAGTTGATATTTCCATTACTCAGGCATACTCTATGTTAAGTTTCATCTGAGTTAAACTGTGTTTCTGCTGGGTTTTTTTTATTATTATAATTTTTCTTCATTTGGTGTATTATTAACATAAATTTCTCTGCTGAATCGTAAAGCAAGGGTGATATTTTAATATATTTTCCTTGATATTTCTGCAGTTTAAATGTATTTTTCAGTCGTTTTCATGTTATTTGTGTTGTTTTTTTCTTAATTATTTTACTTGATTACCGAAAATGTCTATATTCAGTTGTTTACTTTCCTAGTATTTAATAAAATTTTATAAAGAATTTCCTGCATGTAATTATGCGATGACCACGCAAAAATAAAATAATAATCCAGTAACTATGAGGAATCATTTGATAAAATTATCATTAGTGCTCTAGCTGTTAGAAAAATTAAAAAAGAAAAAAAAACAGCAGAAACACATTTCAACTCAGATGAAACTTAATATAGAGTACGCCTGAATAATAGAAATATCAACTAAAAGAAATTAAAACCTTAAAAACATTTTTAAATTACATTCAAATATTCAAAACATACGCCATTGATGCTCTCCATGAAGGTTTATCCTTTTTTTGATGAATAAAAAAAAATTGACGCACTTAATTAGAAGTTTGTTGGATATGAATGCCTTACCTAAGATTTAGCAAAACTGTAACAGAAATTTCTTAAAAAAATTTATTAATACTGTTAACACGACTTTATTTTTTGCTAACATTAACGTTCAATGGGAAACCGAAACTTCTTGTCTCCAGGTCACACTTCACTGGCGTATTGGATTAAAAATTCACTTAACTGGCAGACATTACATATTCTACAGTCAGTCTTGGAATTCAATTTGAACTCCTTAGAAGTAGCAAGCAATGTTATATAATTACAAAGAAATATTAACGATATTGCAAAAGATATTGTTATATGGGTATTCCTTCAGAAACTGTGAATATAGATATTTAAGAGTTATTAAACAAGCAGTATCAAGTTATTGCTGAAATGAATATGTTTTAACATGTTAAAATCAACAATGATTTACTTCTCTACTTCTTAAATAGTTAATTTTATGGTAAATGTACAACATAGTTTTAATGAATGCCAAAGCTTATTAATGTGAGTTGACTAAGATGTTACTATGAAATTCTATGTCTGTTACATATAGTTTCTTATAAATTGTTATTTATGTAAATTTTAATAGATTTTACATATTGTTTGTTTTTCAATTTCCAATAGATTTTAGTAATGTACTGTCTTTCAGTGATTTTAAGAATTTTTTTTCTGTGATTTACTTATAATTGAAATAAAAGCTTATTTTAACATAAAAACTTTTCCTTTAAGTTATTCCAAGCAGGGCCTGAATTAGACTATCTAGGTCATAGGGGTAAGCATCATTCTGGGAAGGGCCCCTGCTACGTATTCATAGAAATTGTTTGTGAATTATGCTTACATGGCTAGTACTAAACTCAGGGCTAGCAGTAGGATTTTTCAAAATTTTAGGGAGGAATTTTAGGAATTTTTTCCCAAATTTTAGGAAAATTTTAGGGGCATCTGCGATATTTTTAACATTATAAGTATGTAATAACAGTATTTTTGTGCTAGTCAGACACATGTGGTAGTCACCAAAGAATATTCCCATCATTCCAATGAATTCAGCCCTTGTTCCATGTGCTTGTGTTGTTTGTTGCGAATGAGGGCATTTAAATTTGCACAATAACTGGCTTCATATTACAAACCGTTTTGACAGCTTATGCTTACTGCAATTGTATTAATTAGAATTTTGAGTCCCTGGATCATTGAGCCTAACCAATGCTCTTCTTCTCTCTTTTGGATGTTCTCGGTGAACCTAGAGAACAAGAGGCAGGAAAGCACGGGTGATTATGAGAAAAAAAAATTTCTGAAGCTCATAGAAAAACTTCTGAAAGGTTTTTTTCACACTTCTTTGTCGAAATTTGCATTTTTTTCGCGACCATTTGACGGAATTCACTTTCTGTCGCGACCTTTTGACGGAATTCATAACCTTTTGACAAAACTTGCGATTCTTAGATGGAATTAGTGTTTTTTCCGCAATCTTTTGACGAAATTATCATAGATTTCTAAAAAGAAAATGTCCCCAATTGGTCATCATAAATGGTTTTAACTTGCATTGGTAAGAAGAAAATATCAATAATGAATTTCATTTGAAAACAATATTCTATTAAATTGTTATACTAAAATTTCACCCATTATTTTTCTGATGATGTAGCACATTCTCTTTTTTTTTTTTTTGGGGGGGGGGGGGGGTATGGGAAATAGAGAGGAGAAGGGGAAAGGCCACACTCCCTTCTTAAATCTTTGAAAATGATTTTTGTCAAAAAGAATTTTGGTCACTTTTGGAGAATTTTAACTATTTGGCACCCTTTTAATGAAAATCCATATTACTCTCATGGAGGGCCCGGGACAGTTGCCCCACATTAGTCAGGCTCCGATTCCAACTTAAAATCAGAAAACATAAATTATGAGCCTCAGTTTCTCCTGTGAACTTGTACCAGGTTTCTCTTATTTTGAAAATTGGGGGGGGGGGGGTGGAGGAAGCGAATCTCAAAGTTATTTTTCAGGATTAATAGTTTTTCATATTGATGCCAAAGAATGTTTAATAACAATGATTGCTGACTAACAAACTTTAAAAATAGACTGATTGTTTTTTGTTTTTTAATCAAAGTAATAGAACAGGTTTTTCTGATTTTGGTATAAATTATGAACTTTTTCTTAGATTTCAAGATAAAAACATTTTTTCTGAGGTGTATGAACCCATCCTGCACACCACATACACAGTAGCATAGCCAGGATTTAATTTTCTGGGGTGAACAGGAACCTATGAAAATGGTAAGAATTTGTCCATTAGATAAAAATTGGGAGGTGGTGAACTCCAGCCTCCTACATATACACAATAAAAAGAGCAGTGTTTGCTTGTCTTGTTGATCACCAGTCTTTTGACCAAAAAAAAAAAAAAAATCTGTATGGTTACTATAATATTAGTTCTCTTAAGACTTCTCTGTAGTTTGGTTTATATCTTGTTATTTTCTTCATGGTTAAATTTTAATTATTGAATTACAACAAATATTAAATGTATTAATTAGACACACATTTTGTTGTTAATTCTTAGATATATATATATGCTACATATGTCTACATTTTCCCACCTTTATCTTTTACAAAATTCCTTTTCAAAAATACATTACAATATTATTCAGGCTTAATCATCAAACTTTTTAGCGGCACTCTAGAAAACACTCTAATTTCAAAAGTTTTTTTGGTGATATTTAAACACAAAGCATTATTGATAATGTTTTGCTTAATAGATGAATTAAGTAATTTTATTTATTACTGTGCAAACAAGACTTTGCATTTCTTGTTGCTTTTTCTAATACATATTGCTTATTTATTGATTTATTTTGTTTAGCAACTTGTTAAAATTAAATCCTTTTTCCATTTTAGGAGAATTTAATGAGTTTGTTTTAAATTTTTTTATTTCACCTCACCATTCTTTCAAATTTTATTATTTATTTATAAATAAGTGAATAAATTTTGTTAGGGGGGAAATGAGGCACAGTGAATCACACCTTCAAAATGTACATATTTAACATTGTTTATATTCAAATTAATAGGTATTCATAAAGGGCAGTATAGCAATGAATATTTTCAATCTTAAATAATAGTCACAGAATTCTCATTTTAGACATTTTTTGTTTATAGCTGCAAAAAGTAAAATCTTGCTGCTTTAGAAGTTCAGATTTTTTTTTACTAATAAAGATTAATATACTTTTCTCTGTAAATATATACTGTAATTTATGTACTGTAATTTACTTTTCACCATTCATGGTCCACTGTGTCTTACTATATACCCCATGTCTGTGGTACAGTGGGACACATTTTTAGGTGCGTTCGTATTTATATAAATACATAGCACCTATAGCCATCATCTGGTCTGTCTGCATATAACAGTGCAAAAACTACACAACTGAATGATTTGAAATTTAACATATATAATCATTGCAGAAATTTGTCAAGTTATTTAAAATTTTATGAAAATCTAATCAAAACTTAAAGATATTAATAAAAATATTTATTAAGTAATTTGAATTCTTTAAAAATCGGTACTTCTTTGCTATAGCAGCTTCCGGGGATTAATCGTCAAGTGACCGAGATGTATCGCCAAGTTATATGACTTGAATGACATTATAGTCATATATGATGTATATGACATTTTATAACCTCTATGACCAAGTTATAGTCACATTCTTCTTTCTATTACAGTCGAACCTCGTTAACACGAAATTGAAGGGACTATGAATTTTTTTCGTGTTATCCGAAATTTCATGTTAACAGTCATAATACTAGGGCCTTCTATGTTAGATATAAAAACTAAATAAATTAACATACAAATATATCCCTGCTCATAAAATCATAAATTAATAAGAAATAGAAAGTTTCATTAACAAATTAATCATAATTTTTTAGGCAATAATAAATTTATTTTCTTGCTAAACATATTTTTTAAAAGTCTGTTATTGACTTTTGCTTCAATTTTTGTAGAGTAGTTTTTGTAGGAACGTATGGACCTCATCTAATTTGTTCAAAGTTCGAGAAGCATCCTCTTGATTCATAAGGAAACATTGTACTGTTTTCAATGCTGTGGTAGATTCATTAAATGACAGTAAACTTTTCCGTTCTGTGTCAATTTCTTCATCCATATCCGACGCTTCAATGATGTCACCTTTTTTTTTTCAACAATTACTTCTTCGTCTGTCGTCACATCCGGAGTCAGCACATCTTCATCTATGTAAATGTACTCGAAAAAAAAAACAATGTCTAAGAAAGAATTTCCCACTTTTTGGCTACTTATCTTTTTGTAGACAATTCTATGTGTCTACAAAAAGTAAAAAGTGTCAATTCTATGACACTCTTTAAATCTTGTCAGTCGTCCGTTAGAACATATGAAATCACTCTGACCGAGAGCAGCAGCTAAAGCCTTTGCGTTTCTCTTGTAAAACTGCAAAAGTTAATATTCTAGCTTCTTGTCTCTTTTATCCACCGCAAGAGAACAATTTCAATGTATTCATTCTTTCTTCTACACATTCGTTTTCTTACTTGTTTGAATTGATTCACAGCATATGCCGCTTCAATTTTTTCACTATTCTTTAAAATTGTAGAGAGGACCAATTGTAGAACAATTGTTGGTATCCCATACTTTGCTGCATTTTCTGATTTTTTCAGCACTTTATGGCTAACTTCGTTTAAAATTTTTTGCTTTGTGTCTAAAGATATAACTTGCTGTTTTCGACTAATCTTTCACAGAATTCTACGGAGCAACTGCAGAGTTTCAGTTATGTTAGTCAGGTAGTGTAATAAAGATTGTCAACTTTGTCACTCACAGATAGGGGAATTTGGAAACCGGGTTGATATCATAGTCAATACAGGCAACCGGATAATGGAACAATCACTTTAAAAAAAGAAATTCCCCACCAAAACTTTCATTGTGACATATATCGTATATAATTGTGGCTATATAGCTGATCTATAGGTCATATTGTTAATGTGGGAACACTTGCGCTCATCAGAGATCAAACAAAAGCAGGGATTAGTCAGGAATTCAGTATTTCACGACTTTCTGAAAACCTTTTCCACTTTATCTTTTTCAAACCATGTGAAAATACCATTTTTAATAAGAGGATGTGACATGTAAGTTTGAAATATCGGAAACATTGCATAAGGATTTTTTTTTTTTTTTTACTTGGAGCAAAAATATTTTTCGCCTTAAGCGGGATTTTCCGCATTTCTATTTCGTGTTAAACGAATTAATTAACAATGATTTTCAGACTCATCTGACGGGACCTCAGTATTATTTCGTGTTAAGCGATTTCGTGTTAACGAGGTTCGACTGTACATCCTATCTTACATAATTAATTCAATGATATCCCATGATAGGTAATGATTTTAAGTTGCCCTGGTGATTATGTCATATTTAAGATGGTGTCATATTATTGCCATATTACTGAATTTAAAAACAGAATTCATATACTAAAGTTGTTTAATTATAACAATCATATAATCTACCAACAGTTTTTGGATAGATGTCTCAGGATAAATAGATATTAAATGGAAAAAGAGTCTAAATATGGATTTCAAGTTCTGAACCTTTCAAAGCTATTCTTAAGTTTGGAATTTTTAGTAAATGTCAACAACAGATTAAAGAATGTCAACTTAAAATGTACTTATTTTATTGCAGAAATTAATCATATAACAACAGATGATATAACTCATTTCACTGAAAAAATAATAGTACGAACATACCTCATTTGTCATGTTTGACGTACAATTTCCAATTTTTTTTTAAAAATCTATTATACTTTATTAATAGTGTTCGTACACATTTCTTTAAATAAAAATCAAGGACCAAAACCAAAAAATTTTGAGGACCTAAAAATTGAATAAATTATTGAATTATAATATGCATTTTTAATATGGGCTCTATTTTATACTTCTTTTTTTATTGTGGCAAATTCCATTGCACAGTTTTAAAAAAAGTTACTGATCATGGGTGTTGAAAACCAAAGAAAATTTTCGACACAATCAAGTTAAGAGAACAATTTTGTGCTCTTCTTTGGTTTTTATTTTTTTCCCTTCAATAAATTTTCATACCGTTTTAAATTAAATGATGTAATATATGTATCGTACTAAAAAACTAACTAAAATGTTTAATTGATGCATATATTTCACTGCTGATGAAATAGCAAAGATTATGAAAAACAATACATCTTATAAAAGTAAAAATTCTGAGAGTGAAAGTGAATGAATCTAAATAAGTAATTGACTCTTACTATTTTGATAAATATGAAGTTGCTATAAAGTGCATATTTTGAATTATTAATTTTTGCACCTTAAAATTCAATACATGTATTAGATATGTTTATATATATATAGGCATATTATACATATATAGGTATTTCCATTTTCAAAAAAACTTTTAACATCAATGACATTTCTGATTAGTATATTTTAAATCAGTATTCATTTTTAATCTTTATTATTAATTATTTTTCAACACAATTTACTTCATTGTATGTTTAAATGTAATTTTGTTTTCACAAGGTATTTTTATCATCAACGAAATTTATGAAAAATATAATTTAAGTTATCATTCAATTTTACTCATTATTATCAAATACTTTTCATTTGAATTTACATTTTTTTATACATAAATATATGTATTGTTTTCCTTGTCAAAAATATTTTTAACATCTGCAACATTTCGAAAATGCATATTTTAAATCATTATTCTATATTCTTGAATATTTGTTCAGAATTTTTAGAGAATGTGCTTTAAGGCAGGGTTGCTATTTGTCCACCTTTTTGCAAAAAGTCCGGGATGCTGGAAAAAATTGGACAAAATGAAAATCTGCTGATTTTCCAGCGTTTGACATATAAAATTATTCTTATGATGTAATATGATTATATTCCTACATTATTTATTAATAATAAATATTTTTTTCAATTAATCATTTAATTAAAATAGAATGATTGCACATTAATCATAATCTAATAAATTCATAAAGAAAATGTTAACTACATGTTGGTACAATTAATTTTAGACAATATTTTACTGTAAAAATAATCTTATGCTGCATATGCCAAACAGTTTTGATTAAGTGGAATCAGAACCTAAACCAAAACTGAAAACTTGAACAGAAATTAAAAACCAAAACTAAAGAAGCTGAACTTATTCCTTATTCATAATGAATTTTATCAATGGAGTTGATTGTCTTTTATTTTAGCATATAGTTCTGTCTAAGAATTCCAGTAATCACAAAGCTAAAGGGTTACTAAATTCTTACGGTGGCGTAATGTCTCAACTTCCTAACCAAACTGGATGGAACAGTCACATCAAGTGCTTGGAGACGTATATGTGTAAAACAAATGTTTTCTTGAAAATTATTGATGAACACTAAGAAGTAGATACAAACATAAGGAATATAATTAACAATATTGCTTTATATAATGAACTGAAACTTCTAATCAGTTTGTTGAAACCCATCAATATTTCACTGGATGTTCTACAAAGAGATTCCTCTACTATTTCAAATGTAACCGATGAATTCTTGACACTTTTGAAATCTAAAGAACTTTGAATTTATAATAAATGTGTACAGAAAAAAGTTGATGACTTTATCCTGTCAGCTCACATTTATCACACCTGCTATATCCAAAATACATGGGTGAGAGACTTACTAATAACCAAGAAGAAATAGCAAGGAAATGGGTAAAAGACATTGATAAAAAAAAATTGCCATAGCGACTTCAAATTTTGCATGTCATCTTTTTCATTGCGTAGCCTCATCAGCAAGTATTGAACGAATCTTGTCTAAATCAGCATGATTCAAAACAAACTTAGAAATAAGCTTGGATTACAAACTGCTACAAAATTTTTAATGACTTATAAAATGTTAAATTCTAAAAACAAACAACTTGCTCCTGATCCTGGAACATTTGACGACTATTAAATATACTACAAACTTTATGTATTTTGAATAACAAAATTTAATTTCTTTATTATTTCCTTGTTAATTTGCATTTGATATTTTAACTAAAAGAAAACTTTTATCATTATATTTTTCTACTTCTTATTGATGTTCCCCCAATAGTAAAATGTGTATATATTGAATGTTTTCGTGCATATATTAAATTATTAATGTCATTACAAGTACAGGTTTCATTTCAATGTAACATCATCTTAAATAACATTATCTTGTTATTTTATCATATGACTTCTTTTTTTAATAAGATATGAGGCTGCCAAACATTTTAAAATTTTTTATTTCTATTTTTAATTTTGTAAACTGATTATTAATTGCAATGGAACTGCCATATGACAGATAAACAAGTTAAATTTTATTGCAAATGTATATGTTTTACAGTTGCTATTTAATACATTATAACTTAATATTGATATACATTTTATGTATAAATATGTTTTCATAAAAAAGCTTCTAGATGAACTGAACTTAGTTTTTCCACATAAAATATTTCATGTAATGTTGTACATATAAATATGTGATATTTTGATATAAAAGTTATTTCTTGAATGGTATAAATCAATATATTTATTTATGATTGTTAAATTCTGCATTTTTAATTTACAATTTATTAAAAGTGGACAAAATGATATTTTGTCCGGAACGTTTTTTTCCAGAGCGGAAAAGACCAGACAACCCTGCTTTAAGGAGACCTTCCTTGTCAGTGTACAAAACACAAAGAAGCAGAAAATATATAAAATATTTGGTAAAACCTAATTTCTTTAAAAGCAATCATTCAAAAGGACAAAAAAATATCTTGAACAGGTTGTCAGCTATTAAGGCCACCTTTTGGAGTTAAAATAAAAGCAATTGTTAAGTTACATTATACTGAAAGAAAAAAGATATTAGAATAGCAACTGTAAGTAGCAATAAGAAAATTCACACTTTTTCAATAACTTCAGGTTTTATTCCTTGACCAAAACATTTCCTGTTTTTCACTTAAAGGTGAACTTGAACTTAGAATATTTCTAAATTTGTCTTTTTGTTTAAACATTTTAATAATGTTTTCTATAATTAGTTTTTTTTTATATATCAAAGTAATTTTAATCTCCATATAATCAAATATTCATCTATAAATTGAAAATTTCAGAAATATTCTGCTGAAATGTTTAAAGATGACTTTTTACAAGACTTATCTGAAATACCAGGCAGAAAGAAACTACCTTTATCAAATAACTTTACTGAACTTTCAGATTATTTTTTTAGATTTTTTAATTATCTAGACCCTGCAAATTAAAGCTTTAAATATGAACTGTTAAATGAGTTTTCCATTTTTGTTATGATGTAATGGAAATTAAAGGTGTTAAATATATCATATTATAGATTAGTTTTACCAAAATTTTATAATCATATCAAATAAGATTATACACTGCTCAAAACAATTAAAGGATATTGCAGTTTTAGGTGGATTTTGTATCTGGGAAACTTTTTAGCTGATTGATACATGGTCGACAGACATAGTAGGTTATATGAGAATAAATTACACATGTTTGGCAGAAAAAAATGCTTTTTATTGCACATTTGTGTACAAAAGGAAAAAAACACAATTTTTGCATATGAGAAAAAAAGAATAAGAAAAGGTGTTTTCTTCAAAGAAAATCATTTTCAGTAGGGGGGTATGGTTTCCACGGGCGGCCAGCAACGTTGAACACCTTTGAGGCATGGACTCAATGAGGCTATTAATGACGAGTTGGGGTATTCTGCCCCACTCTTCCAGAAGAGCTCTTTCCAGTTCTTGGAGAGTTTGTGGGGGTTGTTGGCGGCCAGAAACTCGTCTTCCTAGAGCGTCCCAAACGTGCTCGATTGGATTCATGTCTGGAGAACACGCTGGCCATTCCATTCGAACGATTCCTTCCTCGAAAAGGAAATCCTCCACCAGGTTTACACGATGTGGCCTGCAGTTATCGTCCATTAAAATGAAGTTATCTCCAATTGCTGCAGCGTAAGGGACTACAATAGGTCTGAGGATCTCATCTCTATATCGGCGACCAGTCAGAGCTCCATCTCAAATGATGTAGAGGTCAGTGCGCCCATCAATGGAAATGCCACCATACACCAACACTCCTCCACCGCCAAATCTGACACTTTCGTGCACGAACGCAGGATTATTCCTACTGCCACGGTCCCTCCAGATGAAAATACGCCTATTATCCAGATGCACAGAAAAACGGGACTCGTCAGAAAACAGAATATTGCTCCATTCATTTCTCCTCCAGTTGACATGCTCGGTTGCCCACTCCCTGCGGTCGCGACGATTCCTTGATGTTAATCTAACACATACCATCGGTCGGCGAGCATACAGACCTACAGCATGGAGCCGGTTTCGGACAGTCTGAATTGAAATCGTGGTGCCTGTAGCCGAGCGAAGGTGTTGTTGGAGAAGAGTAGCGTTCATGTTTCGGTGTCTCCGAGCTGTTAACGCTAAATACCGATCTTCATTGGGCGTTGTTGCCCCTCTACGACCTTGCCCTGGTCTTCGGCCTGCACATCCACTCTCCAAAAAATGGTTCTAGATCCTGGAAATGACACTTTGTGACACTCCAATGGCTTGCGCTACTTCGGCTTGAGTTTGGCCCCCTTCTAACCTATCAACTATTCTCCAAGCTTCTGAATCTGTCAAATGACTTCGCTGAGACATCGTACTCATCGAAACAAAGCAATCACTGAATGCCGATCATCCTTGTCTTCATTCTCTTTTATCCAGTTGAAAGTCAAATTTCATTCGCTGCCGCTGAAGCGACGTTTTTGACGTCGAACTCAAAATTTGCATACTCCACAGTTTGAAAACCAGAAAAATTTGCATTTGTGATTCTCTTCTTCTATTTTCGGCAAAAAAAATTTCGTTTATATCTTTATTTTATATAAAACTTCAAATATCCTTTAATTGTTTTGAGCAGTGTATAATACAGTAGATTCCATTTGAGACACATTTGTTCTAACATGATTTTTTCTTATAAATTAAGTTGTCCCAATTATCAGAAGTTAATATTTTTTTTCAATTTTGTTCCTATAAAGATATTAGTATTAGTTTCTAAAACATTTAATAAGCAGTAACTCAAAAAATGAAGCTACACATAAAAATTATATTTTAAACCATGATTTATTTAAATCATTATAAAACCTGGATACAAAACATACAGGTTTAAACATTTAAGTTGAAAGCACTCATTGTTAACATAATCATGCGATGAACACTCGTTATTGCATCATATAAAAATGAAATTGCACAGTATGGTTATGGATAGTTTATGTAATATGATTGAATAAAGGAAGAAGAGAAATCAGACATTAAAAGGTCTTAGGGACAGTTCCTTTCTTGCCAAGCAGAGCCTTGTGAATATGAGGAATGACACCACCGCCGGCGATGGTAGCTTTGATGAACGTGTCGAGCTCCTCGTCACCACGAATAGCAAGATGGAGATGTCTGGGAGTTATTCTTCTCACTTTCAAATCTTTACTTGCATTTCCGGCCAACTCCAAAACCTGTAGAAAAGATAATTTTAAAGCAGGGTTGCAAAAAATTTTAAATTAAAAAAGCCACACCAATATATTTTAACCTTTTTGAAGTTATTGGGTTTTATTGTATGTATTTTTTAAAATTGATAAATTTTATATTTTAACTAACTTTAAAGGTAATTTATTGAGCTGTTGAGTATACAAGCTGTTAAGAATAATTTAAATCTTTTATTAATGTCCCTTTTAAAATTAGATGCTTTCAGTATTTATATTAATAAAATAATTATGCTTGTATGGGAGTCTTGACAATGGCTAAGGAAATTTATACAAAGGGGACTTTATGAGAGGTTTAAACTTAAAACCTCTCAAAAGTTTAAAGAACTGTCAGCTTTAGATACATTAACTTGCCCCCCCCCCCCTCACTTTCGAATATTTAAATTTCAAAGGTACCAGAAATTAGCTCTCAATTAGCTCTTTAATATTAGAATTTGCTCTGGTTATGGTACTGAGAAATTCCAATTAGAATGGTGGGGGGGGGGGGGAAGTTAACGATAGCCACCCCCCATTTCCAAATATCGAAATTTCAAATATGCCAAAATTAGCTCTCAATTAGTTCTAATTTTGCTCTGCTTCTGGTATAGAGATATTTCAGTTATAAGAAAGGGGGGGGAGCCTCCCCACCTTTGAATATCGAAGTTTCAAATATGCCAAAATTTAGCTCTTAATTAGCTCTAATTTGCTCTGCTTCTGGTATCGAGATATTTCAATTACAAGAAGGGGGGCCAGCCCCCACACTTTCGAATATCGAAGTTTCAAATATGCCAAAATTTAGCTCTCAATTAGTTCTAATTTGCTCTCTAATATTAGAGTTTGCTCTGGTTATGGTAATGAGATATTCCAATAAGAATGGTGGTGGTGGGGGAGCTCAGTTAACAATAGCCACCCTCCCCCTTCCGAATATTGAAATTTCAAATATGCCAAAAATTAGCTCTAATTTGCTCTCTAATATTCTAATTTTCAGAATTTGGTATCGAGATATTTCAGTTACAAGAAGGGGGGCAGCCCCCCCCTTTTTTCAAATATTGAAGTTTCATATATGCCAAAATTTAGCTCTAATTTGCTCTCTAATATTAGAATTTGCTCTGCTTCTGGTATCGAAATATTTCAGTTAGAAAGGGGGACCAGCCTTCCCACCACTTTTGAATATTGAAATTTCAAATATGCCAAAATTTAGCTCTCAGTTAGCTCTAATTAGCTGTCTAATATTAGAATTTGCTCTGATTTTGGTATCGAGACATTTCAATTATAAGAAGGTGTCCAGCCCCCCCCCCCCCCTACCCACTTTCGAAAATCGAAATATCAAATATCCCAAAAATTAGCACTCAATCATCTCTCATTTGCTATTTTAGAATTTACTCTGGTTCTTCTATAGAGATATTTCAAATATGCCAATCAAATATATGCCAATCAAATATGCCAAATATGCCCTCTTCCTTGGCCATATATGCCAATCAAATATGCCAAATATGCCCTCTTGCTTAATCATATATCATTACAGTTATATTTTTCAATAATAATATTCTAGTTTATCTTGGGGAAAAAAACGAAAGAAGAAACCTATATTAGCATGAAAATTAATTTTATGTTTAAACTGTATTTAATGCATATACATGAACAAAACCAATTACTAATTTATAAATGTATTAGTTGCTCTGTTTATATCTTTCTCAACAATTAAATATAAGAACATTTTCTGTCTCCTGTGTGTGATAGTGTAGACCGAACATATGCATTTTTATACAGCAGAGTAACATGTATTTTTTGGTGTATATTAACAAGTAGAGTATAATCTAGGAAAAAGAGATTTGTAGCTGTTTGGCTAATTGCAGCCAATGCCTGTTAGCCAAATAAAAATAGCTATAGTCAAGAAAAAAAAACTTTTTTATACAAAATTCCTATATATATGAGTATTATTTTTAATTAATACAAACAGTACACCACTCTGTAAGATTGACCCTCTCGAGATTTGGCCATACATCACACATCAAATGTTTTTTTAAATGGAAATTCTTTTCAAACTTCCCCTTCCAAATTAATCATAATTAAGTTACTTAAATTTTTGATTGTCAGTCTATTTCTCAAGTCACTTTTTGTTATATTCACAAGACTCAATCCCCTTTTGTCTGCTGTAAACAACAGAATTGTTGCTATAAATACATACAAAGAAGTCACATTGGGAAACATGTCAGTAATGCCATTTTTATGGGAAAAAAGAATACAATCAGCTGGTTTCATTTCTTTACTCCTTGTAGCCGGAACCTGCCTGAACAACTTCCATTCATGAGCCGCTTTGATTTCATTTCCTAAGTTGAGATCATCAACAAATAATAAACAAACTCTTTTAATTTCCTCAATACGTCTAACGCAAATGATATCACACAATTTGTAACATGCTTGCACAGGGAGGATGAGACAAATTTTGAAGTGAGTTGCCGGAATAGAGACAATGAGTTTTTTTTTTTTAATGCGGCAGCAGCAGGTTTACAAAATGCAGAACAACAAAATGGAAATGATATATATTTTTTTGGCTGTCGCTATTTGGCAAATCCACTAAATGTTTTGGGGGCAAACAATGCTTCCAGTTAGCTTTTGGCTATTTGGCTAGCGCTAGATTAAACGCTAACAAGTTATTAATCCTAAGCCCTACTTTTATGCACATTTTTTAATTCATTTTTGTTCAGAAACACATGAAACGGGCAAGTGTTGTTATTCAGAAATTTTCTAATTGAAACACGTTTTCCATTTTCTTGTAAAGGCAAAATTTCTTTCAGAAAGCAATGTCAAGTCTACGTTTTGAACCGAATTCTCGATGTTTCAGCACCAAACAGGAGAAAAAACTTGTTGTCACGTGACATGTATCGCTTCCAACTCAATAAGTAATTTATTTATCAAAAAATGAAAAACTCATTTTGATTCCAAATCGCTTCAATAGTCCGGCCTGAGATTTGTATGCTTTTGCGTTTAAAAATGAGTCGGATATTGTGTCAGAAAATTTTGCATTGTTCAGCAGAACATTTGAGAACCACATAGCAGATATTTAACAAGTTTATTCCATAAGTAATCGTGCCAGGTATGACATATTCAGGGTGCGTGCAGTTTTTAGTTTTTGAAAAATAGTGGTGACAATTGTAATCTTCAACTTTCTTTATCGCAGAATTTGTAACAATTGTCCCCGACTAAATAAGGTGACGATTATTGTTTGTATTTATTGGTGACAAAGTAAGAACCATTTATTATTGGGTTGGGTATGCATGATTTCTCCTGCATTAAATGAAATAGCCATGTGCCGGTCAACATTTTGTGCATATATGTAATGATTGGTATTTTGTAAAGTAAAATGTCTTCAGCTGATTCAATAAAAACATGGGTTTTAAGCTTTAATGGGTTGGTCAAGTAGAACCCTGTGGTCTCATATGCCTGTATATTTAGGTAATGGTAAACTGCACAGCTCAAAACAATTAAAGGATATTGCAGTTTTTGGTGGATTTTGTATCTGGGAAACTTTTTAGCTGATTGATACATGGTCGACAGACATAGTAGGTTATATGAGAATAAATTACACATGTTTGGCAGAAAAAAATGCATTTTATTGCGCATTTGTGTACAAAAGGAAAAAAAACACAATTTGTGCATATGAGAAAAAAAGAATAAGAAAAGGTGTTTTCTTTAAAGAAAATCATTTTCAGTAGGGGTGTGGTTTCCACGGGCGGCCAGCAACGTTGAACACCTTTGAGGCATGGACTCAATGAGGCTATTAATGACGAGTTGGGGTATTCTGCCCCACTCTTCCAGAAGAGCTCTTTCCAGTTCTTGGAGAGTTTGTGGGGGTTGTTGGCGGCCAGAAACTCGTCTTCCTAGAGCGTCCCAAACATGCTCGATTGGATTCATGTCTGGAGAACACGCTGGCCATTCCATTCGAACGATTCCTTCCTCGAAAAGAAAATCCTCCACCAGGTTTGCACGATGTGGCCTGCAGTTATCGTCCATTAAAATGAAGTTATCTCCGATTGCTGCAGCGTAAGGGACTACAATAGGTCTGAGGATCTCATCCCTATATCGGCGACCAGTCAGAGCTCCATCTCGAATGATGTAGAGGTCAGTGCGCCCGTCAATGGAGATGCCACCATACAGCAACACTCCTCCACCGCCAAATCTGACACTTTCGTGCACGAACGCAGGATTATTCCTACTGCCACGGTCCCTCCAGATGAAAATACGCCTATTATCCGGATGCACAGAAAAACGGGACTCGTCAGAAAACAGAATATTGCTCCATTCATTTCTCCTCCAGTTGACATGCTCGGTTGCCCACTCCCTGCGGTCGCGACGATGCCTTGATGTTAATCTAACACATACCATCGGTCGGCGAGCATACAGACCTACAGCATGGAGCCGGTTTCGGACAGTCTGAGTTGAAATCGTGGTGCCTGTAGCCGAGCGAAGGTGTTTTTGGAGAAGAGTAGCGTTCATGTTTCGGTGTCTTCGAGCTGTTAACGCTAAATACCGATCTTCATTGGGCGTTGTTGCCCATCTACGACCTTGCCCTGGTCTTCGGCCTGCACATCCACTCTCCAAAAAACGGTTCCAGATCCTGGAAATGACACTTTGTGACACTCCAATGGCTTGCGCTACTTCGGATTGAGTTTGGCCCCCTTCTAACCTACCAACAATTCTCCAAGCTTCTGAATCTGTCAAATGACTTCGCTGAGACATCGTACTCATCGAAACAAAGCAATCACTGAATGCCGATCATCCTTGTCTTCATTCTCTTTTATCCAGTTGAAAGTCAAATTTCATTCGCTGCCGCTGAAGCGACGTTTTTGACGTCGAACTCAAAATTTGCATACTCCACAGTTTGGAAACCAGAAAAATTTGCATTTGTGATTCTCTTCTTCTATTTTCGGCAAAAAAAAATTCGTTTATATCTTTATTTTATATAAAACTTCAAATATCCTTTAATTGTTTTGAGCAGTGTATTTGCAAACAGGTGTATTTCAATAAATAAAATGAATTAAGATACATAAGATATATAAGTTTATCAATAGCAAAATTTTCAAACATACACAAACATGTATTAATAAGCGATTGATTTACCATTTTACAAAACGTTGAAAATTTGTACTTAATTTTTTCCCTTTTTATTAAGCATGCATTAGATATAAAACTGGATCAGTTTGAATCTGAATTTGTGCACAAAACGGGTTAGGTTAGGTCTATAAATTTTATGCCAGTCTTCGGGCTCAGATGGGTTCAAGATAAAATATTTTAATTTATTTTTTCAGAAATTGAAAAGAACGGGAAAAAAACTTGCTATTTGAGAAACAAGAACGTACTCTAAGTTTTTTAAAGTGTTTTAAATTCATTTAAAAAAATGTTTGAAATGGAATTGAGTTGTTATTGATGGGACAAAAGGAGAAATTCTATTCTGTTCTATCTGATTTTGAAGCTTGTGCATAGTCAGTGTTAATAACATAAAAAAGCCCTGGGATATCCTTTGTCTATCGTCTCTTTCTGTTTGAAATCCTTTTTCAAAATTATTGGGAAACAGAATTCATGTCTTTTTGCCAAAGTTGTACAATATTTAAAAAAAGGAATTTTGATTTCTGTCAGTGGTTGGGTATAAATAACAAATTTGTTATTTTAAACAGATTTTAAATGAAAAGAAAAATCAGGAAACGTGAAAGAGTATTCAGGATTAATATTTATATCTAAGTAACGAGATATATTTAAATAACAAAATAAATCTTTAAACAATTTTAAAATGTTATTAATGATTTTCTGCTGCCTACTGTTGGGCTTGGGTTCGCATTTAGAGTCGTTCGGTTTGGGCTCCAAAAAAAAGAGGTCGAATACATGAATTCATAAATCTCTATCATGAATGTAATTGTTAGGTATGCTAAAAGTACTTACGAAACTTAAGAACCCCCCTGAAAAAATTTGCTTTCGTAGTGAAGTTGTGCAAATGAATTTGAACTCTTTTTAAATAATCAAGTGGAAATTTAATTTTTAAAGTTAATTTTTTTAAAACGGTGATTTTGGTCATTGCGATACTTGAAAGTGAAGGGGTGGGGGGAAGATAAGTTAACACTTGGCCCTTTCTTGTAACTGAAATATCTCGATACCAGAAGCAGAGCAAATTCTAATATTAGAGAGCAAATTAGAGCTAATTGAGAGCTAAATTTTGACATATTTAAAAATTCGATATTCAAAAGTGGGGGAGGCCCCCCTTCTTGTAAATGAAATATCTCGATACCAAATGCAGAGCAAATTCTAATATTAGAGAACAAATTAGAGCTAAATTTTGGCATATTTGAAACTTTGATATTCGAAAGGGGGGGGGGGGCTGGTCCCCTCTTCTTGTAACTGAAATATCTCGATACCAGAAGCTGAACAAATTCTAATATTAGAGAGCAAATTAAAGGTAATTGAGAGCTAAATTTTGGCATATTTGAAATTTCAATATTCGGAAGTGGACCATTATAATTGGAATATCTCGGTACCATAACCAGAGCTAATTCTAATATTAGAGAGCAAATTAGAGCTAATTGAAAGCTAAATTTTTGACATATTTAAAAATTCAATATTCAAAAGTGTGGGGTGGTGGCCCCTCCCTTCTTGTAATTGAAATATCTCGATACCGAATGCAGAGCAAATTCTAATATTAGAGAACAAATTAGAGCTAATTAAGAGCTAAATTTTGGCATATTTGAAACTTTGATATTCGAAAGGGGGGGGGGCTGGTCCCCTCTTCTTGTAACTGAAATATCTCGATACCAGAAGCTGAACAAATTCTAATATTAGAGAGCAAATTAAAGGTAATTGAGAGCTAAATTTTGGCATATTTGAAATTTCAATATTCGGAAGTGGACCATTATAATTGGAATATCTCGGTACCATAACCAGAGCTAATTCTAATATTAGAGAGCAAATTAGAGCTAATTGAAAGCTAAATTTTTGACATATTTAAAAATTCAATATTCAAAAGTGTGGGGTGGTGGCCCCTCCCTTCTTGTAATTGAAATATCTCGATACCGAATGCAGAGCAAATTCTAATATTAGAGAACAAATTAGAGCTAATTAAGAGCTAAATTTTGGCATATTTGAAACTTCGATATTCGAAAGTGGGGGGACTGGCCACCCCTTCTTGTAATTCAAACATCTCGATACCGAATGCAGAGCTAATTCTAATATTAGACAGCAAATTAGAGCTAAATTTTGGTACATTTGAAACTTCAATATTCAAAAGGGGGAGGGGGCTTGCCCCCCCTTCTTGTAACTGAAATATCTCGATACCAGAAGCTGAACAAATTCTAATATTAGAGAGCAAATTAAAGCTAATTGAGAGCTAAGTGATTAAAAATTCTTGAGAGTATAATTGCTATAATTTAAGTAAATAAAGTAGACTTTACAATCAGTAAAAAGGTCTCTCCAAGACTGAAATCAGTCCTGAGAATGAAGGTCTTACACCATGATCGCAGCAATGGTATATAAAAATATTTTCAAGTTATCAATTCGTTAGGTGGCTTATTTCTTGAAATGTGATAAAAACTAATTTCACCATATCTACATTTTTTAACCCCATAAATTATATCTTAAAAAACTATACTCCATGGAAAAAGGGAGAGCAAAATGAGATGGAAACAAAATATTAAAATTTCATTACTTAAAACTGAAATATGCAAACATTTTTTCATTATTCAGTGGTACTGCTAGACTTTTCTATCCTTACATACAGATATTTTCAAAGCACTTTTTGTTTTATTTCCTGCTGTTTGAATGGATGTCAGGAAAGGATTTATCACAAAGGAGTGCTAATTTCAATTCCAAATTGATGAGAGTTATAGAAAAAAGCAAAAATGCACCATTATATTCTTTTAATGTGGTAACACTGTAAGGTAAAGGAAGTATTTTTGTAGTTTTTCTTATATATTATTCTTAATAACTAGTGTTTTAAAGTATTTTATTTAATTAACGTTAGGTTTCAAAGTTGTTTCTTTGGCAAGTGGCCAAATTCAGTTAATGAACACTGACCAACCATATGTGCTTGTAGATCCAGCTGTAATTAGCTGGGGTGGTGGTGACCACCCCAGACCAAAAAAATAATCTTTTCCTAAAGAAAAAAAAATTGAAATGTATGCAAGTTTTAAACTATTGTTTTTATACACTGTTGTCATAATTTTAGAGCACAAAACAAAGAGCTATTTTTTAAATGTCCAAGTTTAATACCTATTTATGTCTTTAAAAATGTCTTCATTGTCAATCTTTATTGAGCGTGCGCTTTTGCGTAGTGTCTCTTGGAAGGTTGCAACTCCAAGACATGCCCCAATTTACCAATTTACCAATTTTCTTATATAATTTCTATAAATAATATAAAATTAGATATTTCGATTCGTCATTGAAAAATATGTATATGTGCATGATTTTAAAATCCATAAATGCAATATTTTTAAAAAAATTAATAGGGCTGTAATTCTTCTTGTATAAAGAAATATGGTTTCCTTCCTCCTTATCAATTGAACACCAATGAATGGGATTCTCATTGTAAACCCTGCTGTCAAACAAAACATGTGGAAGAAGGCTCATCGATCACGATTAAGGTGCTCCGGGAAGGAATAGAGAAAATAGAAGCTGTAGATGGAGTACTAGGGTTGCGAGCAGTAAGCCAATAGGCAAGCTATTCTTTTCCCAACCCTCTTGATTGTTGTTAATTCTTTTACCTCCTTTATTCAACGTTCAAAACAAGTTGAAGCATGCGCAGAAAGATCGATTTTGCGCTGAAATTTTTCGCTTGTTGCTTTAATAAAAGGATATGTTTATGTAAGGATAATAGCAATTTTTCTTTCAAGAACTTCTAATCATTTTCTTTTGTTGTAAGAGAATTTTTTGGTGCAAGACAAAATCTAGCCCATTTTCGTTTAGTTGTACCTAATACTCAAAAAATGTTTGTCTTGGATGGACTTCTTTCAACTAAATTTTTAGTATTATATGTGTATTAATGGTCTAGAAAAACAATTTCATCTTCCGAAACTCCACAGTCTCCCTGCACCACCTGAGCTATAGAAATCTGAATTCTTGTGTTTTTAGGTACATTTAAGATTGTTATCCAGGTCCCCTGTAAATGCCGAGCAAGCAGCTAATTAAATTATTTTTACACTTTTTTTCATCAATATTTTCTGTCTAGTAAATTACTTCTTGTTTATATGTACATGTATACAAACTTTTTTTTTTGCAGATATTTTCTATTTTTAGTAATCCATATATACAGGGTGTCCTAGAAAAATTGAAACAAGTTTTTTTGCCTGTTTTGTAAGCAATATAGATTGAAAAAAGTGTTAAAAATAAAGTAGGAATGAATATGTTAATGAAATCAGGGGTTGGTGCAGGTTTTTTCTGTTGGGGCTTATTTTGTGAAAATTATATTTTTTATGAAATATGAAAGCCAATTACTCAAATTCAAATCAAGCATTTATTGATAACAACATTTATAAGTCAGTCTGCTAAAGTTTTCCTTATTTGTGAATTTATTTTGCTTGAAAATTGTGCATTTTAAATGAAAAAAAATGTATTAGAATTTTCAGTTAAAACTATTTTTATCTATGTTATGTATATCGGGCATCTTTAACCTGGATTGCTTTGCATATTGTATAAGATTTTTTCTTATTGATTCTGGCAGTATATAGTTATTTGTTTCTCTATTTATATATAATAAAACCTGAACAGCTAATGCCTTGAAAGTGTGTAATTTGTCTGTTTTTTAGTGTTAAAAACATACGGGAACTACAAGGGTGATTTGATAAGTTCTCAGCCTGAGAAAGCACAAGATTTTTGACATAATTTCATATTATTTTTCAATGTAGTCCCCTTGCAACTTAATACATTTAAGGCACACTCTTGTGTGTGAATTCTTTTGTGCAGCCCAGTACGAGGATGGTTGGGTTCGAAAAGTTCTCGGCCTAACAAAGAAAATACAAGATTTTTCACAATATTTCACTTTATTTTTCAACTTGGAACACAATACATTTCAGAAGACTCTTGTTCATAATTTGGTGATTTTGGTCAACAAACGTGGCACGCATCGAGCAGAAAGCTTTTTCATACTCTAAAGCATTGTGTAAAATGTAGTGACCACAGTCTATTGAGGTGCTATGATGTTTAAATGCAGCCCACCTTTTTATATTGAATATGAAGGACAAGAATCCTTCAAGGTGGAATGTAACTCTTTTTGTATGTCCATGGGGGTTAAACCTCTTTTAACAAAGCATTTTATGACAGCTTGAACTTCAATTTTGTCCATTTTTAGAAAATGTCAAAACTTGTTTACTTCATTGCCCAGCCAATAACCAATAAACTCACGTGTCTGAAACTAGGCAGCATGTCATCTAAAGGATCATACTTTACAAACTTCATTGTCATTTGATCATACTTGTTCCATCTCTGTGTCAGACCGAGAACTTATCAAACTACCCTCATACGTGTTGATGATTGAAAAGTGTCCGCTAAATAGGTGTCTGCTATTCAGGACTGTCCATTATGCAGATTTCACTGTATATTTTTTTTATGTATTTTTACTGTAAATTTATTTGCACACTGTTACTATTTGTATTTGAGAAAAGATTTTTTATATATTGTGCATGATGAAAGGTGATTTTCTTTTTCATCTCTACTCTTTGTTTCTGCATATAGCAAATTTCTTTTCTATTTATATATTAGATTATTTGCCTGTTTATGTAACTTTATCCAATAAATTTTAATGTGGTAAAATGAAACTTGTGTTATTTAATGATTGAATTCTACCAGGAAAATGATCTTTTATCATCAGGGTATCTAGCCACCTGGGAAAATTAGGGGATTGTTAAAAGCTGGGAAAAGTTAGAGAAATTTGAAACCCCTGAGAAAAATTCAGGAAAAAATTTCTGATTTCTTTAGGACTTTAATTGAATGCCAAAGTATAGAATGAATAAAATAAAATATGGATTAGTCATATTATGTTTAAAACAGAATAGTAGAAAAAACATGATCAAAACAGTAAAGAATCGTGCAAAACTTTCTCTGCTCATCGAAAACATATTATGTAAGGGAAAATTTAATACTCTCTTTACATTCATATTTTGACAACAATTTATATTTTGTTGCACACTTTCAATACAGAAAAACTCTGGCTATTACAATATAATTGAATTGGCAAATTTGATAGTATAGAGCATGGTTGGGTAAACTGATTTTACCAATCTGTAATTCTGATCAGGTAAGGTTAATACTATTTTTTTTCATTGTGGGTTGGCTTGGCTTTAAATATTTTGGGTTATGCTTTGATTTTTTTTTGGGCTGAGTTAATTTGATTTTTCAAGTGAAAGTTGTGAATATTTTTTAAATGAAAAAAACAATATATTTTAATATTAATGAGTGTATATGTATTTTAAAAAAATGATATTAGGGATATAGGCAATTTTTCCATAATTTTATTAAAATATGGATTAATTTTCTTCAATTTCGGGTTGAGAAAACTTTTTTTGTTTTTTTTGGGTTGACTTTACATAGAAATTTCAGGGTATAATTCGATATTTCCTACTATACCTTGATATTGTAGCAATACTCTTTTTGTAACTGAACATATTATTGAGAGTTCTATTTTTGTAAATTTTTACTTAGGGTAACAAATGGGAAATCATTCGGTCCAGTAGTTTAAGAATTATGCAGGTTTTAATTCTGGTTTTGCATATTTGTAGCTTCTAGTAATCAATTTCTGTTAAATTTATAGGTTACAATTCATATATATTTTTTAATTTAAAAAAATATCAATTTTCAAATAGTTGAATGCTTATTTCATTTTTTTTTCCTGTGACAATTTTGTGATTAAAATGTATCTTTTTTCTAAAAAAATATATATATAAACAATGTCTATATATGAAAAGAAATAATTTGCATAAATAAAAATAACTTGTACAAAAAATATTTTAGAATTTCTTTTTATATTCACCATTAATGTGATTCTCAAAAAAAAGATTTTTCATGCTGAATATAAAACTTTGACATATTTCTGGCACATTTTTAAACATAAAATGATGATTCTTGAAACAATTTGGAATTGAGCAGTTTTTTCCATTTTTTGATAAATGAATTTGATCTTGAGTTAAGCAATTATTGTCCCAGGACAGCAGATTTTTTTTCTCTTTCCTACACTGTCGCATCTGGAAATTTGTTCAAAATGCCTACCTTGACAATATTTTCTAAAAAATTGCCTTTTTTGAAGAATAGTTGTCAATTTTGATATATTTGAGAACAAAAATGACAAAACATGTATCGGAAAATAACCAGTTTGGATTTGAGAATAGCCTTAATTATCTTAAAATATATATCATTGTAGTGGGTATTTACACTTTAAAGGTTGTGTGAATTCTTTATTGAGCAGGAATTTTATAACAAAAGTACTAATTATTTTTATATAAACATGTAGCATTACAAATTAATGAGTAGCATTTATAGAAGACTATAATTCTACATTGCCATATTAACTTTTGTATAAAATTAAAAAATATATGCAACTGAAGAAAGCTAAGTGTCATTTAGAATTTTGTGCTTTGTTTACAATACAGAAATTAGGTAAAAAACACAAAATATGGTCAATGGATAAAAATATAAGAAATGTTTTGGTATATCTTTTATAGACTACATAAAAATTCACTCGCCTGTGGGGAATAGATTTAATTCCCCACTTCTGATGGGGGTAGGAGTATCATGATATTTAAAATATATTTTTGGTGGGTGTGTTATGAATGCATATTTCAAAGCAATAATCCCAGCATGAAATGCATGATTCATTGAGGTCAGAAAAACTGAAGAGAAAATAGAATGAATTAAATTTATCTTACTTAAGGAAATATGAAGTCACTGAAGCCAAAGGCAGGAAGAAAGAAACTTGTAAGGTCTATCTTAAAAGTTTTAGCACGAGCATAAAATGTCGATTTTTAAAGAATAATAAAAAGTTAGAATAGCATTATTTAATTTGCAGATTTCGCAACTTCATTTAAGTAAATGATATCAAAAGTAGAAAAAATGAATTACATAATTGTAAAAAATATAGTTTAAAATATCTTCAAACAAAACTGTCTCAAAAGTTTATGCACAATGGCAAAAACAACTACGTTTATCATTTTTACAAAACTGTTATAAATTATTTTTCCTTAATTTCGGATTAGTTCAAATAAACATTTCGATCAAAAAATAAATGTTTTTTGTTGGGTTTCTGGTGCCAAAGAGTACCATGCTTTCTCACTGCAGTATGACTCCCTTGAAGAACTCTAAGAACCCTCTTGGAGTTCTTCAAGGGAGTCATACTACTTTCCATTGCTGTAAAAATGACAGGATAAAATGCCCCAGACAAGTTTATGTCTGGACTTAAAGCTGACCAGTCAAGAATTTTAACATTTTTCTATAAAAGTCACAGTTTTGCAGAATGTTATATGTGGATTGAGGCATTATGTTGTTGAAAGATCCATTTTGAGCCCCCCCCCCCTACAAAAAATGTCACCGATTGGAAACAAATGTTGGTTCAGTGTCTCTTGGGAATTTTGTCTTCCTTTTGGAAAAGCCAGAGAGGTTTGGCTATTGAAGCCGAGTACCTCCCAAACCATAACAGGCCTGCTGCAGAATGCCCTTGGTTCCTTTCGTAGTTCATGCCATTACTTTTATAAAGCTGGAATTTGGTGTCATATAACATCATTACACCCGTCCAATCACGTGTTTCTAAAAAAGAATTACATAAAGTGCTTAAACTTTTGAGACAGTCTTTCCAAGAAAAAAAGTAAATTAAATAAAAATTAATCTACTTTTTATTTTAACCAAAAAAAGTTGCTTATTTTGTTTGATTTTGATTAAATGTCAAGTATTTATTGTAAATTGGCTTCATATATTTTCTTCTTCAATTTTTAAAACTAGATTTGCAGAGTGCTTAAACTTTTGACATGGATTATAATAGGTGAACCTATGTTTATTTAAAAACTCAAAAAGGAAAGGAATCAACCATTACATCTTGGTCACTGTTGTAAAAATTCCTACTCCACTGGAAATCATCTTAAATTTGAAAAAGATGAACTTGACAATAGGACTTTATTCTGAACAATTTTTAAAATATTAAAAATAATGGCAGGCTCTTCAAAAATCTTAGCTAATAAAAATTACAGCAACACTTCATGGCTAGGCAACACATCATCCTAAAAGAATGGAATCTTTAAAGAAACCATTAAAAAAAAACTGCAATGGCATATCCAAGCTAGCTCCATGCTAGAAACCTTGCGCCAGGACACAACATATTTTAATGGCAACCCATTATGCTGAATTCAGTGTCATAAATTCATTTCTGAATTTAATTTTCAGTGACAGCAAGCATTATTATTATTATTATTAAACTGCAAACCAGGCCCCTACCTGCCAGGCATTATGCAAGCTTAAAAGTCTACTTCACTCAGTCCAAAACACCTGTTCGCTAATGTTAATCCTTTGAGGGAAATATTTTACAATATCTCGTTCACATTTCAGTATTTTACAATGATTTTTTTTTTTCATTGGATAACTGAGGTCGATCTGTATGCAGGCCCTTTTTTAGTTTTTCGATTTTGGTTGTATTTTTTTATTGAGGATACTTTCACTTTTGAAACCGGTTCCAAAAGTGAAAGTATCTTAATAATAAAAACTTGTGATCAAAATAAAAAAAGTACAAAAGAGCCTGCATAGAGATTGACCTCAGCTATCCAATGCACAAAAAAAAAAAAATCATTTTAAAATATTGAAATGTGAACGAGATATCATAAATTTCCCCATAGGATTAACATTAGTGAGCAGGTGTTTTTGAATGAGTGAAGTAGCCCCTTAACGAGTTTGTGTACCTAGCCGTGGGGCAAAATTCACCTAATCTCCTGATAGCGGACAGCAGGCTATATACTTGTAAAACAGGGACACCAAAAATACCTAAATGATATATTTGAAGTGATTAGTTAAAAATACCAATACGGAAATTTAAGAACACAAATGAGAGCCAAACTGAAACAAGATTGCATAAGTGTGATCAAAGCACGCCTCTTAGGAGCACCGTCAGCAGAGAATACATCAATACAAAGAGGCTTTCCAAATGGCATATTATGCAAAAGGACAAGTTACTTTACCAAAGCAAAAATAACATGAAAATGCATTGCTGAGGTAGGGTTAGCAAATACAAGTGAACGCCGGGAGTAACAGCTGTGCCGATTGCAATGCATATGTGCTGAATGGAAAATAAATGCGACAGTTACAATTACTGCCACTTATGAGAATCATTGGTTAATCACATTAGTTACTTTTATGAATCAATCAAAACCAAAATCAGTATTAGTATATTTTATCTCATAATCAACATCTACTACTTTATTAAATCTAATGTTATTCAACAAATGGGATTCATTGAAGCAAAAGTTATATTGCATTTAAAAATGGAGAAAATGCGTAATACATGCATATGAAAACTGGTCACTTATTTCAAGAAATTGCAGTGTCTACTACATTATTCTAATAAGTCTTAGTGTAGATCATTTTTAAAGAAAAAGAAACCTTGAAATTGCCTTATTAATTTTTACATTCACAAAAACACAAAGCTTGACAAATCATATTTGAAAGTCACAAACAAATACAATGGAAGTTTTGGTTTCACATCTAACAATTAACTAATTCAAAAATGTAATTAGTAATAAAATTATTTCAAAATACTTTCATCTTACATGAAAGCTTTAAACTAAATTATAAAGTCTCCAGACAACAAGGGTGAAGAAAAAGTAAAACATAACAAAAACAAGGGCATCATTATCCCCTGCAACAGTTTTACAATCCACACTCAAACTAAACTGAATATGTCAGAAATCTGAATTAAAAGCATTCTAAGAAATACATAGTGGCTATCAAACAAAGCAACTAAATCCTAAATTGACAGTAAAATTTTAATTGTACTGAATACCTAGGCTACCTGAATAATCCTTTTCTGCACACTATTGTATAGTGGAGAGTCGTTTAATTGTGTCCCTTTTTTCTTAAAAAAGACTAGGCTATCGATTTCCACAAAATAAATAAAAAAAAATTTGATAAATGCATTTTTATGCTTGAAAACAATGAAAGCTCATAAAAATTAAAGTACCATAGTTAGTGTTGCCAGATGTCCTAATTTTCAAGGCTTTTAAGACCCTTCCCATAGAAGCAGTGTGTGGAATGCTAAAAGTCTCGACTTTTCATGATGTGCAAATTCTTTTAGTATCATGCTATTCATTAGTCTGCATCAAGTAGAACTTAATGCAGTAAACCAGTTAAATTAAAACCTGTCGATAACGAAAATTTTTACAGTCTCGTTGAAAGAAATCTAACTGCTCAGCCAGAAACTTGTTTAAAATAGAACATTTTCTGATACTTGGCAATTCTGTTATTGGTTAATTCCATTGTAACTGATGTAACACTTGATCATCGACTTTTGTTTTCAAAACTGTAGAAAATTTACTAATAAAGCTAGAACTAATTTTTACAATTTAAAATATTTCTTACTAAGAACTTAATATCCAAATACACTAGTATGCGAAACTTAAGCAACAAACACAAAATGCTAATTTCTGAACACGTGAGTACTCAAAAGGAAATTCTATAAACAGCAAGTGTAGAAAATAGGTACTACCCTAACAGCACAGACAGTCGATGGGAAGTCTTCTTGACATCACAAACGGTCACAATTGTCACAGTCACTACAATGAATAGAAATGTGATACCTTTCATTCATCTCATTTGGTCACTCCACTGAACAGTCACCATGACTGCTGCTTTTTGACAAGTCAGCAGGTGATTTTACAATGAAGTCATCTTGTGACTCTCATGTGACTGTCATTTTGACACTCCACTGTAAAGTCATCATGATAGCTGATCCGTGACGAGTTCCCAAGTGACAGAAAAAGAAATCATCTGGTGACTTTTCACAAAGGAGTGCAATGATGACTTCACAATAGAATGTCAATCACCGGAAAGTCACCATGCGACTTCATTGTGACATTATTTGGCGATTCATCACAATGGAATGCTCACATTGACTTCAAAGTTCAGTCTTCAACTCACAGTGACTTGAGAATCACAAGGTGACCCATCACAAAGCGACAGTCACAGTGACTTTTCAGTGTTAACATTCATTTGAGAGTAATAATGAGACAGTGAAATATCCCATATTTTGATTCACCATAGAGATTGTGACACTTCTAACCATGTGTGACGTCAAGGGGACTTCGCATCGACTGGCTGTGATGTTAGGGTAATATCTCTTTTCTACACTTGCTCTTTATAGAAATTTCCTTTTGAGTACTCACATATGTTCAGAAATTAGCGTTTTGTGTTTGTTGCTTAAGTTTTGCACACCAGTGTATATGCAGATTATTCCATCTCTCTTTTAGTCCCAAACATTGCAATTCAAAATTCTGTAACTGATGTAATATAAAATAGACAAACATTTTTTCTACCAGTGTATATGCAGATTATTCCATCTCTCTTTTAGTCCCAAACATTGCAATTCAAAATTCTGTAACTGATGTAATATAAAATAGACAAACATTTTTTCTGCTTTCAATGAAGTGTAAAAATTATCAAAACTATCTCATTAAAAAGTGATTTAATGTTCTCAACAACACTATGTAATGACAAATTATAACAGTAACTTGTTTAATTAATTTCTGAACAATAAAAAAAAAAAAAAAATGGCATTTACAAATGTAACTGGTGTAACTTTTATTGTGTAACTGATGTTACATTGACTTTACAAAGACAATAATGGTTCTTAACTTAGTTTGTAAACAGTAATTTACAATGCCTTTTTATTCAGATTTTATTATACAATATAAAAATATCAAGCTTTACAATCATACCCTTAAACATATTATAAATTTTATTTCTCTCTCAAAATGAGACTTTTTTGTGGAATTGCCCTATTACAGGTTTTACTGTATTATTATAGTTTAGTAAATCCTGTAAAAAATGGAACCTTTTTATAACAAATCCCATTTTATACATAATACATTCATATTCTCGCTATGGAAAGAATACCATACAATTACAATTGCCCAATCAAAAACTTTTCAAAACAGAATTTTGTTTCATTCACTAGTGATTCTGCTTTCACAAATTTTACTCACTAAGTTTATTGTGTTATTTAATACAGTAAAACCTACTAAGACAGAATCTCAAGTGACCAGACAAATTCAATTTTAGAGAGGTTTTTGTCTTAAAAGGTAGATTTGTATGGTACTCTTTCTGTCAGGACCATGGACTTTTAATGTTTAAGACATGGTTGTGTTACAGAGAGTTTTCATAGAATTTTATTTATTTGTATGTTCTGATATAGAAGCCACTATCCTGCTTTTTCTGACAGTGGGCACCACTAATCATAGCTTACAAAAATTTAATTTTTACTGTTTTAGTTGTTAAAATTGAGATAAAGCTAAATACAATAAACCTGTGAAAATGGAATTTGCCTATAATAGAATCCTGTCTTCAACCAAAACATTTTATGCTCCTTGCAAAAGGAAATAATACTATTACACTTTCTAAGATAAAAATTTATTTAAAATGGAATTTTTCCTGTCCCCAATGATTCCATTTTGAAAGATTTACTGTATAATAAAATAAATTGTAAACCGTTATTATAGTTATAAATCTAGGAGAAAAAAAAATCATTAAACTTTGGCTGGCAGGGCCCAGGTATATTTAGGCCAAGACTAGTTATTACCTTTTTCTGCTGACTCAGGCAGAGGATTAAACCTCATTCTTTTGGCCGGAGTCTAATGAAAAAAGTCAGCCCAATCCTAAATCAGTGTATGGCACTTTTTTTTTCTAAAAATAATGGTTTAATAAATTAAAGGCATTTTTCAAATATATACTTTTTTTTTCTTTATAGAGCCATAAAATTATGAACATCTTTAACCATTTTTTTTCTGCATTGTAAACTACACATATTTTTGAATGAGTGTTCATATAAGTAATTGTCTCTAAGTGATCATTAATACTGTTATTCTGTATTCCATAAATTATGGATATATAATGTGCTGTATATTAAAATTTCTGGGCTGTTTAATAGCCTCTGCTTGTTAACTAGGAGAAGACCCTTTAAATGCCTCAAAGGAGGACTTAAAGGAATCGACTGGGAGCAGAGACTTAATGTCCAATCCGCACCTTCCATCGGTGCAGCCTGTTAGTACTCTTGCCTAGTGCATGGGGAACGAACGCGGATGGGCTTCCTCCAACCCGCTTGGCCAGCGTGGAGGAATTTGGCCACCCCCCCCCCTTATTTTACCATGAATTCACAAAACAAATCACGGACCCCAATTCCCGGCAGTCTGCATGTTCCTGATTACGGCAGCAATCAGAAAAACATGAAGACAGAGGGTGCTAAGAATCACCGGGCTCGGCTTGGCTGCCATAAGTTGATGACCTTGGCTACGTATAATGGATGATTCTTATCTTCTGAAAGTCGTTTACAGGAACTTGAAGAAGAATTAGAAAGAATCAACTGGGACATTCTAGGATTATGCGAAGTAAGAAGAAAAGGTGAAGAGAAGATTGATCTTGCCAGTGGACATGTATTGTACTACAGAGGTACAGAAGATGGAAAAACAAGTGGTGTAGGATTTCTGATTCATAAAAGGTGGAAGAATCAAATCGTAGAATATGATAGTGCATCAGATAGAGTTGCAAGGTTAGTTATACAAGTGTCAAAAAGATACAAGCTGCAAATTACCCAAGTTTATGCACCAACAATTAGCTATAAACTGATGAAGAAATTGAGGATTTCTATGAAGAAGTAGCTTCAATGCATCAAAAAGGAAAATGCTACATAAAATTAATAATGGGAGACTGGAATGCTAGAATTGGGGAAAAAAAGAAAGGTGAGTTCTCAGTAGGAAATAATGGATATGGGGTGCGTAATGAAAGAGGAAACAGATTGATTGAATTTGCAGAATGTGAACAGATGTATATCATGAACTCATTTTTCAAGAAAAAGCCACAAAGAAAATAGACATGGCGTAGTGCAAACGGCTCAACAAGTGAAATCGACTACATCTTGACAAACAAAAAGCATCTTATTCAGGATTGCAGCGTTCTCAATAACTTCAATACAGGAAGCGATCACAGGTTAGTTAGATGCAAACTGCTTTTAAATACTAAAGTGGAAAGAATGAAGCTTTTGCAATGCTCAAAGAAATCAGTCGATATTATAAATCTCCAGAAACATAAAGAAGAATTTAATTTAGAACTTAAAAATCGTTTTCAAGTACTTCAATCAATCTTAGAAGAAGAACAAGATGTTACAGTAGTGAACAAGAAAATAACAAATACTCTACAAGAAATTGCAAGGACGATAGCTGGTGAAGCACGAGTAATGCAAACAAAGAAAATAACAGAAGAAACAAGAAGATTGATGAAGAAACGCAGAGAATTTAAAATGAAGAAAAACTATCCTAAATCAAGAGTTGAATATGCAGAATTATATAAAACGGTAAGAAAATGTGTTACAGAAGATATCAGAAAATTTAACTGTGATCTTGTCAAAAAAGTTCTAGAAGATAACAAAAGTTTAAAATCAGCTAAGCGCAAACTGTGTGTTGGAAGAAAAGGTATTTTTGCACTGAAGAGAGCAGATGGAACAATCACCAAAATCAATAATGAAATAGTACACATTGTCGAAAAATTCTATAACGATCTATATAAATGTGAAGATCAAAGGGAAATCAACCTACGTGATCCACTAGTAAACATAACAGAAACTGAAGAGATAATCCCAGTGATGACAGATGAAGTTGTACAAGCCATTAGAGGCATGAAAAAAGGTAAATGCCCTGGCGAAGATGGAATTACAATTGACCTTATCAAAGAAGCAGGAGAAGAATTTGCAAAAATGCTAGCCATACTGTTTTCCAAATGTCTCGAGAAATCAGATGTACCAGAAGATTGGAATAATGCTGTGATGGTGTTACTTTATAAGAAAGGAGAAAAGGAAAACATTAAAAACTACCGTCCAATCAGCTTACTGTCAGTGATTTATAAAATTTTCACCAAAGTTTTAACGACAAGACTTGAATCAGCTCTGGACTCAGCTCAACCTAGAGAACAAGCAGGATTTCGAAGTGGATTTAGCACAATGGATCATATTCAAACAGTAACGGAAGTTATAGAAAAACATAAAGAATATAATTTATCTCTCTGCCTTGCCTTTATTGATTATGAAAAAGCATTTGATTCGGTCTACACATCTGCAGTAATTACTTCTCTGGAGGACATTGGTATAGACAAACCTTATATCAATATCATAAAGAAGATCTACAAGAAAGCAACAGCCACCATCCGTTTGGACAAAGGAAAAGCAAAGATCAAGCTTGGAAGAGGAGTAAGACAGGGAGACACCATTTCGCCTAAGCTTTTTACTGCTGTCTTAGAAAGTATTTTCAAGAAGCTGGATTGGGAAAACAAAGGGATTAGAATAAATGGGGAATATTTAAGCCATCTCCAGTTTGCTGATGACATTTTAATTTTCAGTAATAGCCCTGAAGAATTGCAAAATATGCTAAAAGATTTGGCAGAAGCTAGCATTAATGTGGGATTAAAAATAAATTTGGAAAGACTAAGGTGATGTTCAATTCATTTGCATCAAAAAAGAAAATCGTCTACAACAACACTGAGATTAAAGATGTTGAAAGTTATGTGTACCTTGGACAAGAAATATCATCAGACAACAGTATCATGAATGAAATCAATAGAAGAATAAGAAATGGATGGAGTGCTTTTGGGAAGAACAATATTATTCTGAAGAGTAACATGCCTCTTTGTTTGAAAAGAAAGGTGTTTAACCAATGTGTTTTGCCTGCACTAACTTATGGAGCAGAAACTTGGACACTAACAAAACGGATGGTACAAAGATTACAAACAACGCAGCGAAGTATGGAAAGATGTATGCTAGGCATAACCAGAAGAGACCGAAAGAGAATAACGTGGATAAGAAGTCAGACGAAAGTTTTTGACATCATCGAGAGAATTAAACGGCTAAAATGGAAATGGGCTGGGCACATTGCAAGAAGACAAGACAATAGATGGAGCACAAACACCCTACAGTAGTATCCCAGAGATGTAAAACGACCAAGAAGACGACCTCAAGTAAGATGGAGTGACGAAATCAGAAAACTGGCCGGTGTTAATTGGATGACTAAAGCACTAGACAGGCAACAATGGAAAAATCTGGGGGAGACCTACATCCAGCAGTGGATTGAAAAAGGTTGATGATGATGATGATGATAATATTAAAATTTCTACATAAATATGTATAGAATATACTTTTTGAAACTTTTAATTATAGGATAATGTTGGTAAAGAAATGTTGGCTTTTTTTTTTAGAAATTGGGTCTGGCCGGTCTCATAAGATATACAAAAATAAATGGCCCAGGTAATTTTTTTAGCTTTTATAACAGCCCAACTATGGTCAATAAAGCTTTTGTAAGGGTCTGGGTCGAACCTTTAGCTTTTATAACAGCTTTTTTAGCTCAGGGCTGCAAGTATGGTGGTTTCTTCAAATCAGAAAGCAATTTATCTTGAAAATAAGGCTTCAGTTATGAAATAAGTAAGCTTGGTTCTTCCAAGATGAAAATTATCAGGTACAGGCATCATAGGAGTAAAAATTTCTTACAGATCATCCCCAACACAACTTTCCATGAGGCCTTCCATTTCAAGAGTATCTTGGGAGAGAATGAAAGAATGCAACCCATTGGCCAAATTGTTTCCACAGTCTAAGTTGCTGCTATGCCAATATCACTTCCTAAAGTCAGTCTGGTCATGGCTATGTAACAAACATAATTCTGTTAAGGACACAGATCGCCAACAATTATATTTTTTGTAAAAAATATGTTATATGCAAACAATGAAGAGGAGTTTTTAAAATATAGAGAGGAGATGACATTCATCTGACGTGTTTAAAAATAATAATTTTTGGCAGAACTTTGATTTCCTATGGAGCCAGAAATCAAACTAGGCATTATGTTACTAAAAAATCTTGCCAGTTTGAGGGAACAATGCCACAAATTATGTTGAGGCAGTTTTCTGAATTATAAAAGATAATATACTAAACTGAGTAATGGCTTTTAATATCAATCAACTTGTGGACTTTACTTTGACTAGATATGAGATGTACATGCAGAAAAGGCTGATTGATTTTGTTAATGGAAGATTATCAAAATCTTTACTATACAAGATGCAACCAGTTGAAAATTATATCCATAATGAAGACATTCATAAAAATGGTAATTATGGCAGACAATTGCTGAAGATGCACTTCTATGTAAACAATCATTTCAGTCAGCACATGGATGACATATTAAAATATTCTCTCGGGTTTTTGTGAAGTTTTTCTAAACAATAAGTCATTAATACCATAATGTTATGGATCAAAGATTTTAAAAGTCTCATTACAGCAAAAATATCCAATATCTTCTAATGAAGAATTGCTTAAAATTTCTTATATTATCATTACATTAATCCAGCCATTATTGCTCCTGATGTATTTGATATTGTTACTACTCAATATAATGAACAACTAGCTGATTATGAGAGATTAAAATTATCTGCAATAGCAAAATTTTTACATTTTTTTGTTACTGGTAAAAAATACATGGAAGAGACAGACTATTTTGTGTGCTTAAATCCTTACATCAATGACTGTCATGAAAAATGAATGTCTTTTTTTGAAGATGTATGTAAAGTTCAATAATTAGAAGAATATTTCGATAATATTTTCTCTGAAACCATTATTAACATTCCAGAAATCTACATGAACTTAAATGAACTACAGACCTTGTATAAACTTTTAAAGGAATGGGAATATGATTTGGTTCCTGATTCTAATGATGTGTTACATGACTTAATTAAAGACTTTGATAATGTGTTTGAGGAAATATGTGGTATTTCAAGTAATTTTGTTAATACAGAAATATGTTTATCTTTATAAAATAAATATGAATTAGAAGTTGAAGACAAAACTGAAGAAAAAATTTGTGTAAAAACTAAACTTATGTTAATCGCACTCCTTCAGGTTTTTTTAAATGAAGATAATGTAACTGACCTTTTTAAGAAAAAGCCTGCTCTTGAAGAAGAAATGCAGTTTGAGAAAATGTGTTCCACAAAACGAGGAGAAACTGATTTATCTCTTAATTGGATTAAAAATTCACTAAACTGACAGACATTACATATTTTACAGTCAGTCTTGGAATTCAATTTGAACTCCTTAGAAGTAGCAAGCAATTTTACATAATTACAAAGAAATATTAACGATATTGCAAAAGATATTGTTACATGGGTATTCTTTTAGAAACTGTAAATATAGATATATAAGAGTTATTAAACAAGCAGTATCAAGATATTGCTGAAATGAATATGTTTGAACATGTTAAAATCAACAATGATTTACTTCTCTACTTCTTAAATAGTTAATTTTATGGCAAATGTACAACATAGTTTTAATGAATGCCAAAGTTTATTAATGTGAGTTGACTAAGATGTTACTATGAAATTCTATATCTGTTACATATAGTTTCTTATAAATTGTTATTTATGTAAATTTTAATAGATTTTATATATTGTTTGTTTTTCAAGTTCCAATAGATTTTAGTAATGTACTGTCTTTCAGTGATTTTAAGAATTATTTTTCTGCCATTTACTTATAATTGAAAAAAAAGCTTATTTTAACATTAAAACTTTTCCTTTAAGTTATTCCAAGCAGGGCCTGAATTAGACTATCTAGGTCATAGGGGTAAGCATCATTCTGGGAAGGGCCCCTTCTACCTATTCATAGAAATTGTTTGTGAATTATGCTTACATGGCTAGTACTAAACTTCATACCTATTGTTTACTTTTGTTGTTATATTATACCTATTGTATTATACATAAATTTTGTATCAGGTACTATTTACATGTGTATACAGGGTATCATAAGACAGATAGCCAGCCACAACTTAAAAAAAAGTACTAGTAGGAAACTAGTTGAGAAAATGATGGATTGGTTGACATGCGTATTTGTTTGCAAAATTCCCCTTTGCTTATCTGCATATGTCATAAGATTTCTAAAAAGAAAATGTCCCCAATTGGTCATCATAAATGATTTTAACTTGCATTGGTAAGAAGAAAATGTCAATAATGAATGTCACTTGAAAACAATATTCTATTAAATTGTTATACTAAAATTTCACCCATTATTTTTCTGATGATGCAGCACATTCTCTTTTTTTGGAGAGGGGGAGGGAGGAGGGGTATGGGAAATAGAGAGGAGAAGGGGAAAGACCACACTCCCTTCTTAAATCTTTGAAAATGATTTTTGTCAAAAAGAATTTTGGTCACTTTTGGAGAATTTTAACCATTTGGCACACCTTTGATGAAAATCCATATTACTCTCATGGGGGGCCCGGGACAGTTGCCCCACATTAGTCAGGCTCCGATTCCAAGTTAAAATCAGAAAACGTAAATTATGAGCCTCAGTTTCTCCTGCAAACTTGTACCAGGTTTCCAAACTTATTTTAACATTAAAACTTTTCCTTTAAGTTATTCCAAGCAGGGCCTGAATTAGACTATCTAGGTCATACGGGTAAGCATCATTCTGGGAAGGGCCCCTTCTACCTATTCATAGAAATTGTTTGTGAATTATGCTTACATGGCTAGTACTAAACTTCATACCTATTGTTTACTTTTGTTGTTATATTATACCTATTGTATTATACATAAATTTTGTATCAGGTACTATTTACATGTGTATACAGGGTATCATAAGACAGATAGCCAGCCACAACTTAAAAAAAAGTACTAGTAGGAAACTAGTTGAGAAAATGATGGATTGGTTGACATGCGTATTTGTTTGCAAAATTCCCCTTTGCTTATCTGCATATGTCATAAGATTTCTAAAAAGAAAATGTCCCCAATTGGTCATCATAAATGATTTTAACTTGCATTGGTAAGAAGAAAATGTCAATAATGAATGTCACTTGAAAACAATATTCTATTAAATTGTTATACTAAAATTTCACCCATTATTTTTCTGATGATGCAGTACATTCTCTTTTTTTGGAGAGGGGGAGGGAGGAGGGGTATGGGAAATAGAGAGGAGAAGGGGAAAGACCACACTCCCTTCTTAAATCTTTGAAAATGATTTTTGTCAAAAAGAATTTTGGTCACTTTTGGAGAATTTTAACCATTTGGCACACCTTTGATGAAAATCCATATTACTCTCATGGGGGGCCCGGGACAGTTGCCCCACATTAGTCAGGCTCCGATTCCAAGTTAAAATCAGAAAACATAAATTATGAGCCTCAGTTTCTCCTGCAAACTTGTACCAGGTTTCCAAGCTTATTTTAACATTAAAACTTTTCCTTTAAGTTATTCCAAGCAGGGCCTGAATTAGACTATCTAGGTCATAGGGGTAAGCATCATTCTGGGAAGGGCCCCTTCTACCTATTCATAGAAATTGTTTGTGAATTATGCTTACATGGCTAGTACTAAACTTCATACCTATTGTTTACTTTTGTTGTTATATTATACCTATTGTATTATACATAAATTTTGTATCAGGTACTATTTACATGTGTATACAGGGTATCATAAGACAGATAGCCAGCCACAACTTAAAAAAAAGTACTAGTAGGAAACTAGTTGAGAAAATGATGGATTGGTTGACATGCGTATTTGTTTGCAAAATTCCCCTTTGCTTATCTGCATATGTCATAAGATTTCTAAAAAGAAAATGTCCCCAATTGGTCATCATAAATGATTTTAACTTGCATTGGTAAGAAGAAAATGTCAATAATGAATGTCACTTGAAAACAATATTCTATTAAATTGTTATACTAAAATTTCACCCATTATTTTTCTGATGATGCAGCACATTCTCTTTTTTTTGGAGAGGGGGAGGGAGGAGGGGTATGGGAAATAGAGAGGAGAAGGGGAAAGACCACACTCCCTTCTTAAATCTTTGAAAATGATTTTTGTCAAAAAGAATTTTGGTCACTTTTGGAGAATTTTAACCATTTGGCACACCTTTGATGAAAATCCATATTACTCTCATGGGGGGCCCGGGACAGTTGCCCCACATTAGTCAGGCTCCGATTCCAAGTTAAAATCAGAAAACATAAATTATGAGCCTCAGTTTCTCCTGCAAACTTGTACCAGGTTTCTTTTATTTTGAAAGGGAGGGGGGAAGGAAGGGAATCTCAAAGTTATTTTTCAGGATTAATAGTTTTTCATATCGATGCCAAAGAATGTTTAATAACAATGATTGCTGACTAACAAACTTTAAAAATAGACCGATTGTTTATATTTTTTATAATGAAAGTAATAGAACAGGTTTTTCTGAGTTTGGTACAAATTATGAACTTTTTCTTAGATTTCTTGATAAAAACATTTCTTCTGAGGTGTATGAACCCATCCTGCACACCACATATACAGTAGCATAGCCAGGATTTAATTTTCTGAGGTGAGCAGGAACCTATGAAAATGGTAAGAATTTGTCCATTAGATAAAAATTGGGAGGTGGTGAACTCCAGCCTCCTACATACACACAATAAAAAGAGCAGTGTTTGCTTGTCTTGTTGATCACCAGTCTTTTGACCCAAAAAAAAATCTGTATGGTTACTATAATATTAGTTCTCATAAGACTTCTCTGTAGTTTGGTTTATATCTTATTTTCTTCGTGGTTAAATTTTAATTATTGAATTACAACAAATATTAAATGTATTAATTAGAAGTCTGACACACATTTTGTTGTTAATTTTTAATTCTTAGATATATATATATATGCTACATATGTCTACATTTCCCCACCTTTAACTTTTACAAGCATGAATTCTTTTTCGCAAATACATTACAATATTATTCAGCTTAATCATCAAACGTTTTAGCGGCACTCTAGAAAACACTCTAATTTTAAAAGTTTTTTTGGTGATATTTAAACGCAAAGCATTATTGATAATGTTTTGCTTAATAGACGAATTAAATAATTTTATTTATTATTGCGCAAACAAGACTTTACATTTTTCGCTGTTTTTTCTAACACATATTGCTTATTTATTGATTTATTTTGTTTAGCAACTTGTTAAAATTAAATCCTGTTTCCATTTTAGGAGAATTTAACGAGTTTGTTTTAAATTCAAAACAGGGAAATTTTGATAGTTATATTTTTTATTTCACCTCACTATCCTTTCAAATTTTATTATTTATTTATAAATAAGTGAATAAATTTTGTTAGGGGGGAAATGAGGCACAGTGAATCACACCTTCAAAATGTACATATTTAACATTGTTTAAATTACAGTTAATAGGTATTCATAAATGGCAGTATAGCATTGAATATTTTCAATCTTAAATAATAGTCACAGAATTCTCATTTTAGACATTTTTTGTTTATAGCTGCAAAAAGTAAAATCTTGCTGCTTTAGAAGTTCAGATTTTTTTTACTAATAAAGATTAATATATTTTTCTCTGTAAATATATGCTGTAATTTATGTATTGTAATTTACTTTTCACCATTCATGGTCCACTGTGTCTTATTATATACCCCATGTCTGTGGTACATTGGGACACATTTTTAGGTGCGTTCGTATTTATATAAATATATAGCACCTATAGTCATCGTTTGGTCTGTCCGCATATAACAGTGCAAAAACTACGCAACCAAATGATTTGAAATTTAACATATATAATCATTGCAAAAATTTGTCGAGTTAAAATTTTATGAAAATCTAATCAAAACTTAAAGATATTAATAAAAATATTTATTAAGTAATTTGAATTCTTTAAAAATTGGTACTTCCTTGCTATAGCAGCTTCTGAGGATTAATCGTCCAGCAACCGAGATGTATCACCAAGTTATATGACTTGTATGACGTTATAGTCATATATGATGTATATGACATTTTATAACCTCTATGACAAAGTTATAGTCACATTCTTCTTTCTATTACATCCTATCTTACATAATTAATTCAATGATATCCCATGATAGGTAATGATTTTAAGTGGCCATGGTGATTATGTCACATTTAAGATGGAGTCATATTATTTCCATATTACTGAATTTAAAAACAGAATTCATATACTAAAATTGTTTAATTTTAACAATCATATCAACAGTTTTTGGATAGGTGTATCAAAATAAATAGATATTAAATGGAAAAAGAGTCTAAATATAGATTTCAAGTTCTGAACTTTTCAAAGCTTTTCTTAAGTTTGGAATTTTTAGTAAATGTCAACAAAAGATTAAAGGTTATCTACTTAAAATGTACTTATTTTATTGCAGAAATTAATCATATAACAAGAGATAATATAACTCATTTCACTGAAAAAATAATAGTACGAACATACCTCATTTGTCATGTTTGACGTACAATTTCTAACTTGTTAAACTTAAGTTTCTTTTTTCTTTTTTTTTTTTTTTAATCTATTATACTTTATTAATAGTGTTCGTACACATTTCTTCAAATAAAAATCAAGGACCAAAACCAAAAAATATTGAGGACCTACAAATTGAATAAATTATTGAATTATAATATGCATTTTTAAACCGACAAGCAAGTGGTATACGTGCCGAGGCTTGTGGTTTTCAGATCCTGAGAGACTGAATACATGCACAATTGGAACATTTTATTTTTAAAAGTTTAACATATAAAAATTTATCATAATCATATTTGAATTATGGTAGAACATATTCCTTTTCAACTGGAGAAGCAAATGGAATCAATAAATAATTTTTTAATTCATGTTAATTTGATTTGTTAAAAACTTACTGCAATGAAATAAAAGTGAATTAATTCACCATGTATCTGTTTCTAAAATGTGATTCTTTTCTATCATCAATTTCTAATACAAAGCTAAACAACACTAACAAAAAGAAAACAAAAATAAAACTCTTTATTTCTTGTTTATAGGAAACTTTCTAGAATACTTAGAAGGAGGTTGTTTGAGTCAGTTGATCTACTATAAACATACAGTGGTGGCCAAAAGTTTGGACATTTTTTGAAAGTTTCATGTTTTTCAACTTTGTGTGCTTGTAGGATATATTAATTTTCACTTAAATACAAATGTTTATGTATCAAATTGAAGGTAATTTAATGTAGAATTTAATAATAAAAACAGTATTAATATATCTGTATTACAAAAAAAGTTATGCTAATTTTAGTAGAACAAACAAACACAAATCATTTTGAATAAGGACGTGTTTTGTAATAAAAGCATACTAGCCAATCACAAACACTGTTCTGAGGACCAATCAAATGTCTGTAACTATAGTTTAGGTTATTTGGATGGTAAAAGAGTTATTGTTGTGGAAATATTTTGCGGAATGATGCATACTAGTACAATTAAATAGAGTATTGCTGTTTTTGAATATTTAAAGTCTTTTTTTTAATTAAACTAATTTTAAACAATGTCATCACTAAGGAAAACTAATTGGACATCTGCAAAAAGAAGCCGAATTGTCATTTTGAGAGAAAATGGCCTCTCTTATACTGAAATTGCAAGACAAGTTCATGGTTCAGTGACTTGTTCTGGTGTACAAAAGTTCTGTTCACGTTATGAAAAAACAAAATCAATGGAAAATAAGGCCAAATCTGGCCGAAAAAAATGCACAAGTGCTACTGCTGATCGAAAAATTAAACGGCTGTGCCTTTAAGATAGAAAAATTTCATCAGATGCCATTAGATGTGAAATGAATGCAGCGGGTGTTGCAGTAAGTTCAAGAACAATAAGAAGAAGGTTATCAGAATTTGGACTACAAGCTAGAATTCCAAGGAAAAAAACCATATTCAAATCAAAAGTAACGCAACAAACGAGTTAAGTGGGCAAAAGAACACATTAAATGGTCAGAAAATCAATGGAAGCAAGTAATCTGGAGCGATGAGAGTAAAATATCACTCTTTGGTAGTGATGGTAGAAAATACATGAGATGTAGAGTAGGAGAAGCACTTCATCCTGATTGCATTGAAACAACTACAAAAAACCCAACAAATGTCATGATTTGGGCATGTATGTCTGCAGATGGTGTGGGCCGAATTCAAGTGATTGATGGCATCCTGAATGCCAAAAAATACATCGAAACTGTCCTGGAACCAAAATTGATACCTTCCATCAGGGATCTCTTCCCCAACAACGCACCATTTATTTTTCAGCAGGATTCAGCTCCATGCCACACAGCAAAAGTATGCAAAGCATGGTTTAAAAATAAAGGCATAAGACAGGGTTCATACTCTCTTTACATGATAAAATTCAAGCATCTTACCCAAAATTCAAGCACCTTTTCAGCAATGAAAATTTTAAAGTTACAAAATACTATGTCTGTTTGTATAATGCAAATATATAAAGGAAAAAAAAATCATTTTCATATGTTTTCAGGTGAATGCCATGCATAACATATAGTAGCGAAGTCTTAAATGTGAAATGTTATGAGAAAGTCTCCGAAAAATACAAAAAATACTTTTGCAGTATACTTTGAAAGTTATCTGTGCTAACACTAGACACTTGATAATTCTGCACTGCTATGATACACACAATTTTAAATAAAATTTAAAAAAAACTAAACAATTTTTTATACTTTACCTTAAATTGAAAACATCCACTAAATCATTTTACAAAAAGGTATATTAAAACAGACACACAAAGAAAAATTTGCATGTTTCAGCATGAATAATTTACTGCATTTTAAATACAAGATTTTTTTCAGCCTTTACGCTTTTTAATTGCCTCTTCTATTTTTTCATCTAAAATTTTAACTTCAGCCTGTTTTTCTTTTATGGTTTTTCTCAGACTGTTTGACTGTATGCAGAAAGTTATTTTCTTTGTAGACTCTGCCTTCAAAGACAACTCATCCGCTCAATCCAGAAGTTCTTTGATGTCAACTTCCAGACATTTTTTCTTTTTATTTAAGTCATCTAAATCATCTTCAAGCTTTCTTTTCTTGTTGTCAGTGAGACATTTTTCCTTCTCTTTTTGCTGATCTTTCAGGTATATCATGTACCTTTGTCTACCACTGGATGCAGACGAAAGTAGCCCTTTTGTTATAGGTACTTTAAGCACGCCATCACAAAACTCTATATGATCTTTTATAACTCTTAAAGAAATATAAGAATGTTCTTTTAGGTTTTTCACTTCCATATTTTTGTTAATAGAGAATCCTCTCTCGACAGAAGCTTGTCCATGGGACAAAAGCAACACAAGTTTGGTCACATGGAAAGCTTTAACATGTCCTTTAACACACATATGATCATAAAAAATCATCTAATCTATCTGTCGATTCATTAAAGCTCATGAAAACTGATAACTTTGTTGTTTCAAGGAAATCTTGATAACCCAGAAGAGTGGTTATCGCAGATAATCCGTAGCGGCGTATAATCCGCATTACAAGAAAAATAAAGTTTTTTAACGTATAATCCGCGGATTATAGGCAGGAAATTAGGGTATATATTTTTTTAAGCTTGCAATTATATTTTATTTTGAATATCTGAATAAGAAAAATTAAGCACCTATAAAAAAAATAATGAAAATTAAGCACCTTAATTAAAATATAAACAAATTGAAGCACTTTCAAGGACCTTTTTTCTCTCTTAAAAATTCAAGGACTTTCAAGGACCGTATGAACCCTGATAAGATATATTACCATGGCCAGGAAACAGCCCTGATCTCAATCCAATTGAAAATTTGTGGCGACATTTGAAAATTCTTGTACGGAAAAAACGTCCATCCTATAAAAGACAACTTATTGAAGCTATAATTGATTCTTGGCACCATGTGATTACGAAAGATGAACTCCAAACACTCGTCCACTCGATGAAAAGATGCTGTGAAGCTGTCTTAAAAAATAAGGGTTATCCTACTAAGTATTGATTGTGTAAGTATCACTTTAAAAAAATGCAAATCTAAGATAGATCTTACTATTAGTTGCATAACTTTTTTTGTAATACAGATATTGTAATACTGTTTTTATTATTACATTTTACATTAAATTACCTTCAATTTGATATATAAACGTTTGTATTTAAGTGAAAATTAATATATGCTACAAGCACACAAAGTTAAAAAACATGAAGCTTTCAAAAAATGTCCACACTTTTGGCCACCAGTGTATAACATAAACTTCATATGCGCGTCTGACTAATGACCTAGCTGATGCATATTTTCTATAATTTTTTTTGTTACTTTTATCTTTATTGGAAATAGTTTTATTCGTACGTCAGGTCACACCATAATTACTGCTCTTTAGATTTTCGCTCTTTGAAAAGGAAAGATGGGCTCTATTTTATACTTCTTTTTTATTGTGGCCAATTCCATTGCACAGTTAAAAAAAAAGTTACTAATCATGGGTGTTGAAAACCAAAGAAAATGTTTGGCACAATCAAGTTAAGAGAACAATTTTGCACTCTTCTTTGGTTTTATCTTTTTCCCTTCAATAATTTTTCATACCATTTTAAATTAAATGGTGTAATGTATGTATCGTATTAAAAAACTAACTAAAATGTCTAATTGATGCATATATTTCACTGCTGATGAAATAGCGAAGATTATGAAAAACAATACATCTTTTAAAAGTAAAAATTCTGAGAGTGAAAGTGAATCTAAATAAGTAATTGACTCTGACTATTTTGATAAATATGAAGATGCTATAGTGTGCATGTTTTGAATTATTAATTTTTGCACCTTAAAATTCAATACATGTATTAGATATGTTTATATATATAAATACTTATACAATAAGTATTTCCATTTTCAAAAAAACTTTTAACATAAATGACATTTCTGATTAGTATATTTTAAATTAGTATTCATTTTTAATAGTTTATTATTAATTATTATTCAACACAATTTACTTCATTGTATGTTTAAATATAATTTTGTTTTCCCAAGATATTTTTATCATCAACGAAATTTATGAAAAATATATTTTAAGTCATGATTCAATTTTACTCATTATTATCAAACACTTTTCATTAGAATTTACATTTTTTTTATACATATATATATGTATTGTTTTCATTGTCAAAAATATTTTTAACATCAGCAACATTTTTCGAAAATGCATATTTTAAATCATTATTCTATATTCTTGAATATTTGTTCAGAATTTTTAGAGAATGTGCTTTAAGGCCACCTTTTTGCAAAAAGTCCAGGACGCTGGAAAAAATTGGACAAAATGAAAATCTGCTGATTTTCCATGTGTTTGACATATAAAATAATTCTTATGATGTAATATGATTATATTCCTACATTATTTATTAATAATAAATATTTTTTTCAATTAATCATTTAATTAAAATAGAATGATTGCACTATAATCATAATCTAATAAATTCATAAAGAAAATGTTAATTACATGTTGGTACAATTAATTTTAGACAATATTTTACTTTAAAAATAATCTTATGCTGCATATTCCAAACAGTTTTGATTAAGTGGAATCAGAACCTAAACCAAAACTGAAAACTTGAACAGAAATTAAAAACCAAAACTAAAGAAGCTGAACCTAAACTTCAGCTATCTTATTCATAATGAATTTTATCAGTGGTGGAGTTGATTGTCTTTTATTTTAGCATTTTCTGTCTAAGAATTCCAGTAATCATGAAGCTAATGGGTTACTAAATTCTTATGGTGGTGTAATGCCTCAACTAACCAAACTGGATGGAACAGTCACATCAAGTGCTTAGAGACGTATGTGTAAAACAAAGATTTTTCTTGAAAATTATTGATGGACACTAAGAAGAAGTAGATACAAACATAAGGAATATAATTAGCAATATTGCTTTATATAATGAACTGAAACATCTAATCAGTTTGTTGAAACCCATCAATATTTCACTGGATGTTCTACAAAGAGATTCCTCTACTATTGCAAATGTAACCGATGAATTCTTGACACTTTTGAAATCTGAAGAACTTGGAATTTATAATAAATGTGTACAGAAAAAATTTGATGACTTTATCCTGTCAGCTCACATTTATCACACCTGCTATATCCAAAATACATGGGTGACTTACTAATAACCAAGAAGAAATAGCAAGGAAATGGGTAAAAGACATTGATAAAAAAAAATTGCCATTGATTGTTAAATTTTTCATTAAGGCATCTCTATTTCCTGATACATATTTCTCTGATACAATCATAAATAATCTACCACCAGCAGAATGGTAGGAATCATTGAAAAGATAGCGACTTCAAATTTTGCATGTCATCTTTTTCATTGCGTAGCCTCATCAGCAAGTATTGAACAAATCTTGTCTAAATCAGCATGATTCAAAACAAACTTAGAAATAAGCTTGGATTATAAACTGCTACAAAATTTTTAATGGCTTATAAAATGTTAAATTCTAAAAACAAACAACTTGCTACTGATCCTGGAACATTTGACAACTATTAAATATACTACAAACTGTATGTATTTTGAATAACAAAATTTAATTTCTTTATTATATCCTTGTTATTTTGCATTTGATATTTTAACTAAAAGAAAACTTTTATCATTATATTTTTCTACTTCTTATTGATGTTCCCCCAATAGTAAAATGTGTATATACTGAATGTTTTCATGCATATATTAAATTATTAATGTCCTTACAAGTACAGGTTTCATTTCAATGTAACATCATCTTAAATAACATTAACTTGTTATTTCATCATATGACTTCTTTTTTTAATAAGATTTGAGGCTGCCAAACATTTTAAATTTTTTTATTTCTATTTTTAATTTTGTAAACTGATTATTAATTGTAATGGAACTGCCATATGACAGATAAACAAGTTAAATTTTATTGCAAATGTATATGTTTTACAGTTGCTATTTAATACATTATAACTTAATATTGATATACATTTTATGTATAAATATGTTTTCATAAAAAAGCTTCTAGATGAACTGAACTTAGTTTTTCCACATAAAATATTTCATGTAATGTTGTACATATAAATATGTGATATTTTGATATAAAAGTTATTTCTTGAATGGTATAAATCAATATATTTATTTATGATTGTTAAATTCTGCATTTTTAATTTACAATTTATTAAAAGTGGACAAAATGATATTTTGTCCGGAATGTTTTTTTTTCCAGAGCGGAAAAAACCGGACAACCCTGCTTTAATGAGACCTTCCTTGTCAGTGTACAAAACACAAAGAAGCAGAAAATATATAAAATATGTGATAAAACTTAATTTCTTTAAAAGCAATCCTTCAAAAGGACACAAAAAAAAAATCTTGAACAGGTTGTCAGCTATTAAAGCCACCTTTTGAAGTTAAAACAAAAGTAATTGTTAAGTTACATTATATTGAAAGAAAAGAGGTATTAGAATAGCAACTGTAAGTAGCAATAAGAAAATTCACACTTTTTCAATAACTTCAGGTTTTATTCCTTGACCAAAACATTTCCTGTTTTTCACTGAAGAAGGTGATCTTCTATAGGTGTTACATGTGAACTTCTCTAAGTCAAATGTCTATAACTTAAACTTAAAATATTTCTAAATTTGTCATTTTAGTTTAAACATTTTAATAATGATTTTTATAATTAGTTTTTTTGATATATCAAAGTAATTTTAATCTCCATATAATCAAATATTCATCTATAAATTGAAAATTTCAGAAATATTCTGCTGAAATGTTTAAAGATGACTTTTTACGAGACTTATCTGAAATACCAGGCAACAAGAAACTACCTTTATCAAATAACTTTACTGAACTTTCAGATTATTTTTTATAGATTTTTTAATTATCTAGACCCTGCAAATTAAAGCTTTAAATATGAACTGTTAAATGAGTTTTCCACTTTTGTTATGATATAATGGAAATCCTATCAAATAAGATTATATAATACAGTAGATTCCATTTGAGACACATTTGTTCTAAAATGATTTTTATCTTCTAAATTGCGCTGCCCCAATTATCAGAAGTTAATATTTTTTTCAATTTTGTTCCTATATATTAGTTTCTGAAACATTTTATAAGTAGTAACTCAAAACATATAAATTATACTACACATAAAAATTATATTTTAAACCATGATTTATTTAAATCACCATAAAACCAGGATACAAAACATACAGGTTTGAACATTTAAGTTGAAAGCCCTCATTGTTAACATAATCATGCGATGAACATTCGTTATTGCATCATATAAAAATTAAATTGCACAGTATGGTTATGGTTAGTTTATGTAATATGATTGAATAACTGAAGAAGAGAAATTAGAAATTAAAATGTCTTAGGGACAGTTCCTTTCTTGCCAATCAGAGACTTGTGAATATGAGGAATGACACCGCCCCCCGCAATAGTAGCTTTGACAAAGTTGTCGAGCTCTTCATCACCACGAATAGCAAGCTGGAGATGTCTGGGAGTTATTCTTTTCACTTTCAAATCTTTACTTGCATTTCCGGCCAACTCCAAAACCTGTAGAAAAGATAATTTTAAAGCAGGGTTGCAAAAAATTTTAAATTAAAAAAGCCACACCAATATATTTTAACCTTTTTGGAAGTTATTGGGTTTTATTGCATATCATTTTTTAAAATTGATAAATTTTATAATTTAACTAACTTTAAAGGTAATTTATTGATCTGTTGAATATACAAGCTGTTAAGAATAATTTAAATCTTTTATTAATGTCCCTTTTAAAATTAGATGCTTTCAGTATTTATATTAATAAAAGAATTATGCTGTATGAGAGTCTTGACAATGGCTAAGGAAATTCATACAGAAGGGAATTTATGAGAGGTTTAAACCCAGTGTTCGAAATTAGCAGTCGTTAGTCGTAAAATACAACTACATTATAGCATTTGACGACTGCAGAATTATTCCCATGCATCAAATTTGAAGCCTAGCTTTTTTTAACACTTATTTTTTTTTTAACTTAGCCAATCACCCGCTTTTGAAAATTTGGTCTCACACAAAACAAATTGTTGTTTAAACATACGACAGTTTGACAGCGATTTTTAGCAGAGTGTACGAATCCAAATAAATATATTAATTTATGCAAACGTCTAAACTTTATATTGAACCTGCCATTTAACACTGTTGAATGTGAAAAGGGATTTAGTCAGTTTAATTTAATAAAAAATGATATGCATAACCGTTTATCCACTGATACTGTTAATGGTTTATTAATGGTAAAACTGTATAGACCCAATTTAGCAGATTTTTGTCCAGTTAAGTTGTAAATCCATGTAAAATAATGTAGCTGAAGGACAGTTAGACGTCCTGATTTTATCATTTAATTTTATTAAAATTAATATGTATTGTTTGAGTTTCATCTTTGCAATCTATATGCAGTCACAACCGTTGTTAACATTAAATTGCTTAATCTGAATTTTTGCTTAACATGAATTGATAATGCAGTCCCAACAGATAAGATGGTATTATTTTAAGGTTAACACACACACACAAAAAGGGATCCTTTAGATTTCATGTTAACAATATTCATCTGTAATTATATGTATAGTTTTTTTGTTTTTTTAAAGTAGATTTAAGTGTAATTATCAACAATGGATAAAATTTTGTTAGGTTTAATTTTGTTTAAACTGGTTAAGTGTATTTTTTTATTAATTTCTGAATGTACTATTAATTAAAAAGGTTTTATCAATTTTAAAGTTGCTTCAATTATAATATTATAGATTAAGAAATTCAATAATTTAAATAAAACAAAATATTCATGCTTTTCTATAAAGTAACATATAATGATACATTTATGTGAATTTCAGAAATTGCAACTAGAAATTTTTATTTGACGCCTAAGATATTTACAGTAGGCGTCATTTGATGCCTACCTTTCATTTCCCAATTGCTATCACTGTTCAAACCTTTCAAATATTTAAAGAACTGTCAGCTTTAGATTCATTAACTCCCCCCTCCTCCCACTTTCGAATATTTAAATTTCAAAGATACCAGGAATTAGCTCTCAATTAGCTCTAATTTGCTCTGGTTATGGTACTGAGATATTCCAATTAGAATTGTGGGGGGCTAAGTTAACGATAGCCACCCTTCACTTCCCAATGTCGAAATTTCAAATATTCCAAAAATTAGCTCTCAATTAGCTCTAATATTAGAATTTTCTCTGGTTATGGTACCAAGATATTCCAATTAGAATGGTGGGGGTGCTAAGTTAACGCTAGCCAAAATATGCCAAAAATTAGCTCTCTAATATTCTAATATCAGAATTTGCTCTTCTTCTGGTATCGAGATATTTCAGTTACAGGAAGGCGGGGGGGGGGGGGGGGGGGTACCAAGATATTCCAATTAGAATGGTGGGGGTGCTAAGTTAACGCTAGCCAAAATATGCCAAAAATTAGCTCTCAATTAGCTCTCTAATATTCTAATATCAGAATTTGCTCTTCTTCTGGTATCGAGATATTTCAGTTACAGGAAGGGGGGGGGGGGACAGCCCCCCTACTTTAGAATATCGAAGTTTCATATATGCCAAAATTTAGCTCTAAATTAACTCCAATTTGCTCAGCTTCTGGTATCGAAATATTTCAGTTAGAAAGGGGGACCAGCCTTCCCACCACTTTCAAATATCGAAATTTCAATCATACAAAAATTTAGCTCTCAGTTAGCTCTAATGAGTTGTCTAATATTAGAATTTGTCTAATATTAGAATGAATATTTAAAAAAAATAATTTTGTATATATATATATTTTACTTTTACCCCATTTTTAAAAAAGGTCACCAGCTGAGTAACAGCTGAAAATGAGACATTTTATTCACATATTAAATGGTTTAACATAAAAACATTAAACGTTGATGTACATCATTCACAAGGAAATCTGAAAATGAAGATGGTATTTTGCCAGAATTCTGGGAACAGATGCTTTACACTTACGCAAAGATATAAACATAAGTTTGTCGACTTTTTGGCTGGCGCGATTTTCAAGCCCACGCCAAATGAATAACTTAATACAATGGTTAGGTTGCCATTAAAGGAAAAAATCTCTTAAATTTGGTGACTTTTTTCCTTTTTATAACAGATTTAAAAAAAAAAAAATTGCGTGAGTGTATGACATCATAGCTGAATTCTGTATTATTAGCTTAAATTCTCTTAAAACTAAAACACTACCTAGGTGTCTTTAAATATTTTTATTATAAATGATGTATAAAAACAGGATAACACAAAAAAAAAACTTTTTAATGAAATATTTGAAGTAATAGGTGTTTAATTTTTTCCTTTTTTTTAAACATTTTACTTTGGTTTTTGTTGGATAGCAATGTCACTAGGCTTTTGGAATTCTGAGACTTAGACACTTCAATTTCTTTTATGAATTGCCTCCCCAATGTTTGATTAAATCGTGTGCTATTGTGCATCTGCAACATGTTCATTATTTGGCAATTATCACAAGGTGATTTATAATCAGTTACTACACTTGATGAGGAACTAACAGTTTAAAACATTTGCTGATTTGGCACAAAACTGAAACTGGGGCCAGTGTAATAAAGATAGCAGATCCTATATAAATGAATATTAATATGACCACATCAGTATATATGTTCCCTCTAGGTCATTTTTTTAAGGGTGCAGTGCCCTGCCTGCTCTTATAATATAATGCAATACTCTCTTAGTTATACCCAGTGATCTCATCTCTTGTAAAAAAAAAATCCATACTGCAGTATTTCTAAATCCATGTGTCAAGAGTTTACCAAAATTACAAAGCTTCCTAATTTCTTTCGAAGAAAGAAACAAAATTACAAGAGATTAAATTATGTCATAGTTTAATTATATATAGTTTTTATTATAATTTATATAAACATTCATAATTAAAAGTTATTTTATTTATCATACCTAAAAATTACACATTTTCTCTCTTTATTATCATTGCTAAAAATACAGTAAATAAATTTTTTCTTGGCATTTTCTACTCAGCTAGTGCCCTTTTGTACCCTATCCCTTTTAAATTTCTCAGTTAAGTCTGAATGGAACGCAAAAATCTCTTCAGATGATAAAGCAAAATCAAGGCTCAGAGCTCAGGTTTAAAATAAAGCCTCATTTAAATAAAGAATCTGATTTTGTGTACAATCTAGTTTACTGCATTATAATGGTTGTGCCATGAAAGTAAATAAGGATGGCTTTTCTATAATTTTTCTCAGATCTGATGTATGTAGTTTCAGTTTTATTTACCCTGAAAAAGAAGATGTTGCAACAGTGTCCGAAAGAGGTTACTTCACTCATGCAAAAACACCCGGACACTAATGTTAAGTCTATGTGAGAATTTTTTTTTAAATATCTCATTTGTATTTAAATATTTTGAAATGTTTTTCCTTTTGCATTGGATAACTGAGGTCGATCTCTATGCATGCTGTTTTTTTCTTTTTCGATTTTGGTTGCAGGTATTTTATGAGGATACTTTCACTTTTGGAACCAGTTCTGAAAGTGAAAGTATCCGAATAGATAAAACCTTTAAACAAAATCGAAAAAGTAAAAAACAGCATGCATAGAGATCAACCTCAGCTATCAGATGCAAAAGAAAAACCATTTCAAAATATTTAAATACAAACGAGATATTTTTTTTAAATTCTCCCACAGACTTAAAATTAGCAAGCAAGTGTTTTTGCATGAGTGGAGTAGGCACCAAAAGAATTGTTTTAGAAATGAAATTTGACTGCAACATATCTATCAGAATTTTTACTGATTCAGACTAAATTCATTTAACAATTTTTTTAAGATAATTTATTATTTTTAATCATTAAATAAATATTTGGTATTTTGTAGACATAATTATTGCCTGTAGCTTGTAATATCATTTCTTTAGACATTTAATTATTGTTGTATACAGTTTTTAAAAATGCTTAATTCCTGTGGGTCAATCCTCCCTTATAGTGGGTCAAACCTCCCTCAAGTGGGGAAGTTTGACCCAGCTTCTAGAATCTTGAAAAATCACTAATCAAAAGGATAGTTTAAAATTTAAATAGAAAAAAATAGTGTAAAATGATGCCAAACATTATAAGCTAGCAAATAATGTCAGCATGAAAATTTTATTATGTTTTAAAAAAATAGAAAAATATTTTTTTGAAAAATGGGTTAAACCTCCCATGTTTCCCCTACATTAAGAGCAAAAAAGGTTAACTGATAAGTCTTAAAAGGACATGGACAGCATAATACATAATATTTACTTCAGCAGTCAAATATTCCAAAATGGCAGCAGTGTATACAGCTGCAGTAGCACCAACTCTGCCATGATTTGTTGCTTTCTGCTTCAAATGACGATGTATACGTCCAACAGGAAACTAGAAACAAATTATAAGTAAAATTAACATATGTATTTTTCATTTTTATACTTACATTTAAAGACAGACATTTGAAAGGAGAATTAATATACATATGAATAATCAGAGATACCAACCAAGAGCTTAACCAGAAATACCAACCAACTTGATGCCCAGTCCATCAAGAGTCAATAAGCAATGTATTAACATTGTGCAATTATCTGTGTTTTAATTTTTTTTTAATTGAAAGATGAATCTTCCTCCCATTCTGAGAGAGCTTTCTTCTAAAATTTGGATGTCCTTTTAATTTTTTGGCCATTATCACATAAATGAATGGTCAATATAAAAATATTTAGCTAAACACAAGTTTTGATTATTTGCAAACATGAAAATGCAGAAAAGACTTAATGTTTGCGAGAATCTGATTTAATTACTTGTTATTTTCATTATCTCTTTCTTTTTCAGAATTTATAATGGTTAAAAGATGATTTCCCCAGTGTTTTCTCAGTTTACAAATCAATTTTCAGTTCTCAACTGTGGACTAAAAAAAAAAAAAAAAAAAAAAAAAAGAGTATTGCAGAAAAGTAAAATAACAAAAGCAGAATGTCCAACAATGATGATATTAGAAGCGGTAAGGTAACAGCATCTTTCATCTATTAATTTAACATTTTCAGGTTCCTGTAGAAATGGAGCTGAAACTGCTCTTAGATGAAAAATAAATGGAAGCATTTATGAAGGTTTAGCTGTGAAATATTTTATTTTAATAATGTATCCCATTCTGACCCACTAATACATTATCTCTTTGTGAATAGAGAGAGTCTAAATTACTTCATACAAAAACCAGTGTTAGGGAATTGCAACATTTTACTCGCCACTGGCAAGTGGATTTACTGACAACACGAGCTAATCTTTAAGAAGGCTTATAAACTTCTATAAAATATGTTTTTTACTTGCTAACTATATTTTGCAACACTCTTAAAATTACCGCAATGTAAATAGGGTACTAAGTTCTGTTCTCTTGTAAACTTTTGTCTGTTGTATATATTTCTTAATTTTATGAGAAAAAAAATATGCAATAGTAATGAATTATTTTTGCAGTTGCATAAATTCTGTCATAACAATTATCAACTGTACGTTCCTTCTTGCTAACCCATAAAATAAATCCTTGGCTGGTAAGATTTTCTGAAAAAAAAAAGAAATATATATATATATATATATATATATTCCCCACCCCTGCAAAAACATATGCTTTTTTAGCTGTAATTATTTCTTGTCAGTTAATTTGAATTATATTTCTTAAAGAAATTTAATTTTTATGAATATGTGCCTACATTTAACTTCTACATATATGTTAGGAATAATGTATTATTAAATATTTTTTTTAATGCTGTGGCACTATAACTAAAATTTCATAGGACATAACTTCTTTTTAGTGCTGAAAGATAAGACTCAGCATTCGCAAGGTTTTCCTGGAATGCAACCCTCGTGAATGTTAAGGGATTAATCTCTTAAAACCGTTTATAATTTCCATTTTTAACTGTCAATAAAGATATTTAGAATATTTAACAAACAGAATCATATTTAAACACGAAAGTATAATCATACACCAAGCATAGATTATGAAACACTTTCCAATACTTCCAGAATACTTTAACAAACCTTAGCTGTTTAATAAGTTAAATAAGATACCTAAGTAAACATTTTAGAAAATGTAAAACACATTTGAAAACCAGATTTTAGCAATTACAGGCCATAACCACAAAAGTACTCCAATTCTTTTGTGGAGCCCTGTATATAATCTATAGGTTTGTATATATACACTATATAGTATGTTACAATTTAGTTTAGTAAGAAAACACAACACACTTGAAAATTCAAATTCATCCGTTTCTGCCAATAGACGAAAACATACTTGAATTATTTTGCACAGTGCTGTATATTAAGATTTTTATACATTACTCAACTAAAGTTTAATTCAGGCAAAAACACACTGTAAACGACTGAAATCACTTTTTCAGAAAATAACACACATAAGCAGCCATGTATCCAGTTCTTTTCATGGCCCTGTATGTGATTTTATTTATTTTCAACAAATATCTCTTAGTGTACTAAATATTTCATGTTCAAAATGCATAACTATTAAAAACCCATTTTAATCTATTTACACTGATGCACCATAATGCTTACAAATTTTTTTGTGTAGCCCTGTATATGATCAGTAGCATTTATACATGCATTTATACATTCAAAAATTTAGTTAAATGCATACCCAACTAAAATCCCACTTCCAATTATGGCTTATAAACAATACTTTGGCACAGTACTGAACCCGAAATATTTTGCGTGTCCCTGTAAATGAAGAATAAATGCTATGTGCCTTGTAGTAAACCTCAATAATGTATATCCATTTCATTATACAGTATAACCTCGATATCTCGAATCTCTGGGGAAGAGAAAAAAATTCGAGATATAGAGGTTTCGAGTTATCAAGGTTTTGACAAAATTAAAAAATCTAAATCTTAGAAATTGTGTTTTGCTGTAAAAAATAAGATTCATTAAAAACTATATGTACAATCTACTAATAATTAAAAAAATGTCTATTTTCAACGTTTTAATATAATTTCAAAATTGTGTTATACACATACCTGTTTTGATTAAATACAATATCCAATTCTTCATCAAGAAATACATTTAGTTTTTTCTGAAGAAAAAATATTTAATTGAAGTCTGTCGTCTCACAGAATCTTTTTGCAATTACACAGTTTTCTGTAACGTAGCAATGGCACCAAAAGCTTCTGTTCGAATATTATCGTTTGTTTCGAGAAATCTCTGCAGCAGGTCAACTGCCTTCTCGGCTTCCTGCACGGTAATTTTTTCGTGCTCTTGTTGATCGAGTAGTTCTTCGATTTCTTCATCAGAAACTTCTGCATTAATGCTTGAAACAATCTCTTCATCTCTCATCGTGCCACACACTTCAAGTTCATTGTCTACATTCAAAAATTCTTCAAATGAAATTTCAGTGTGATATGCCTTTTGTATTTATTCCCAGTGTTCTAGATTCAGTTCTCCCTCTTCAGTTGCTTGCTTAATGGAATCAACTTCCTCTGTTTCACTGGAATTTACATTTTCTAAAAATCCTGCTTTGATAAAACAACTTCTTATCGTTGTTTCTTTAACATTTCTCCTTGGATAGTCAGCCATTCGCATTGACTGTGAGATGTTGATTTAGGTGTGTTAGAAGATTTACCTTCACCGATGTTATCCAGGAGTCTTCTCACAATTTGCGCTCTATAACCAACCTTGAAGCTATGGATTATCCCCTGGTCGAATGGTTGTAATTTTGAAGTCGTGTTTGGCAGCGAAAATTTAACAGTGATATTTTTGGCGGATGCAATGCAGCAAGCGACTGGTTGACTGGATTGCTATTGCTCCTTTGAGAGTACTTTCCAGTGTAGTTTTGTTAGTTGCGGTTTATAAAACCTTCCATTCTCATCCTTTAAGTCTTTGTATCAACAAAGGGATAAAAGAATGTGAAACGGACATCTAGATCAAACTGTTTCTGCAGCAGATAATAGTCAAAGGTAAAAAATAAAATTAATTTCTGTGGAAAAAATTTCGATATATCAAGGGTTTTGAAAAATATATTTCGAGATAGCTATGAAAAATACGTAAGAATATTGATAAAAATGCAGGGGAAATTTCTTTTTTCGAGATATCAAGGGTTTCGAGATAAGGAGGTTCGAGATATCGAGGTCCGACTGTATTTGAAATGGCGTAACATAATTAAAATACTCTGCAAACAGTTTTCCTTTGTAAACCATTATGTAACAGAATACTTTTGTATGGCCCTGTAAATGAATGAGAAATGCTTTAAGTTTCATGTTCGACAGAAAGCCTGTTTTAGTGCGCCTCACAAACTGATATCAATGTCATTATGTTTGTAATAATATAACATGATTAAAATGCATTGCAAATGACTTTTCCCCATAGACCATAATGTAAAGGAATGCTTTTGAGTTTCCCTGTAAACAAATTATAAGTGCTACATGTACCATATTCGATAGTAAGCTTCTTCTAGTGTACTTCAGCGATGTATATCAATTTCAATATATTTGAAATAGTGTAACATCACTAAAATGCACTGCAAAGGATTTCCACCCATAGATCATAATGCAACGGCATTCTTTTGAGTGCTCCTGTATACGGAGTATAAGAACTATATACTTCATTTTCAACACCGAACATGAAATAATATAGCTGAATAACATATCAATTGCATGACAATCTGAGTATATATAATCTGAGTATGCGTGTGTCTGCCTGTGTGTGTGCAACCGCTAGGAAAAACATGCACCTAAAAGTCTGAAAATTTAGATGTGGGTAGTCCAAGGCCTCTTCTGATGCACCAGACTCAGAATTTTAATATTTTAATTATTTACTGAAATATTAATTAAAATCACAAAGTGATATCATGAAAAATATGCCTTTTTCTAAAGCTTCGGTTGGTTGTATAAAATCTCTGCAGAAGTCATTAAATAAATCAAGGTAGGGATCAGTGCAATTGCGAGTCGAAGTATTTAAAATCGATGGATCAGAGATTATATGACGTGTAGACAATCAACTTAATTATTAATCATTGCCAAATGCTAAAACTTAATTTTAAAGGATTTTATTGAATGATAATTAGCTGGGTTAAGGGTTTTTTTACATGACATATATTAGTATGATAAAGATTATTAATACAGAAAACTTTAACAGATTATTTGTTATATTTGCAAGGTTGGAAGGGTGGGGGTAAACAACTTTTTATTAAATATCAGTTATTTTACGTGACCGCGTGCCACCTGGCTACAGCTTTTTCATTAATTGACCTTCCTTATTAATAAATCCAAATCTACAAATCTGATTTCAGCAGAACTAATTACATTTAACATTTTTAGCGTTTAATTGCTGTTTTATATAGAGAATACCGCTAATTTAAAATAACAGTTTTTGTAAAAATTAAACTTAATTTTCCTAATAAAAGTACGCAGCCCATATTCAGTTGATGCATACCAACAGTCAAAGTTAGTGATTTGTTGCTGAGCACTTGAACGCCTCATCGCAGCCCCTCCCTCAAGTTTTTTCTCTAACTGTGCTTTATTTCCATAACTCAGCTAATAATGTTCCAAACCAGTTCTATTTTGCTAAATTATCATAATAAATCAGCATTCATAGCTTCAGGGAGTATTTCTAGAAAGCAGTTACCAGTATTTCCGAATAATAATCTAAGCCAAATTTCAAATTAAGTTCCTAGCTTAACCAAATGAATCAATCATAGAAAGATGCATAGTGGTTCTCCTAATTTATCATTTGCTGAAAGGCACTTGAACACCCCCCCCAGCCCCTCCCTCAAGGCTTTTTTGTCTAACTGTGCCCTATTTCCATATCTCAGCAACTAATTTTCAGACATCATATTTAATGAAATACTCAACCTCTAACATTCAAATAAATTTATGAGAAGCAGGTATCACTATTTCCGAATAACAGTCTAAGAAATTTTTTTAATTAAGTTCCTAGCTCAACCAAACAAATGAATTTTTAAAGATGCATAGTGGTCCTCTCCTCTTAATTAGTTATTTACAGAAGGGTACTTAAACATCTCTCCTCCCCGGCCACCTCCGTCAAGGATTTTTCTCTAACTATGCTGCATTTCCATAACTTAGCAACTATCTTTCCGATTTCAACACAACTGATTACAAACATTATAATTAACTTAATAGTCACCCTCTATAACATTAAATTTATGAATAGTAGTTACCACTATTTCCAATTACTAGTTTAAGCCAAATTTGTAATTAAGTTCCTAGCTTAACCAAACAAATTTTTAAAGATGCATAGAGGTCCTTCTAATTAATCATTTCCTGAAGAACACCTGGAACATCCCTCCCCCCAGAACCCCTCAAGGTTATTTTCTCTAACTGTGCCTTATTTCAATAACTCGGCTAATAATGATCCCATCTTCTCCGAACCAGCTCAATTTTGTAGCATGCCTACTATATGGTGAAATAGGCAGTGGGAACCTGTGTCAGATGTTTGTTCAGAAAGAGGTTTGTTAATACAGTGTGTCTATTCCAGATCAGCATTGAATTTTCCAGGTTTTCCATACCAATAAAAAAAAATCCAGGTATTGAGATTTTGTGATGTTACACAAAAGAAATCTTAAAAGTTGTGAATTTGAGAATAGAACTTTCACAACGGATTCTGATGTACAAATTACTGATTTGTTACATATTATTTTGAAAAACTTACAAATTGCTGAATATTTTACATGCTAAACATTTTGCAGATACACGATACACACTTTTAGCGCCAGGTTCTATCCATTTTGTCAAATCAGGATGAAATTCTTTATCACACCAGTCCAGGGTTGGCAAGTTTCTTCCAAAGTGGAAAAAACTGCGAAAAAAAAAACTATGGAAAAAACCATCTGGAGGAAATAGGTTTCTTCCAAGTGGGTGAAATGGAAGAAACTGTTTTTCTTTAGAAATTTACCACATAAGTTGCAATTTTGTAAGATACAATAAAAATAAATGCATTTTTCTAATAGATAACCTTAAGGTAATTTAATTTAGACCTATAAAAATTTAAATATGATAAATTGATAATTACATCAATAGCCAAGATTACACACCTGTCTAAAGCTTTCCAATCCTTGCATAAAATAAATTGAATACTTTTTTTTGTCTTACTTGTTAGTGTCACAGTAAATTTTTACTAAATATCACTTATAGGAAGGGAGACTGTATAAAAATTAAAATTTCATAATTTTTTAATAAATGTTTTTCTTGACCCAAATCGCTTTAAAAATAATTCTTTACTTTATTTAAACCATTTTTGTAATTGGACGTATGCATCTAGGACCAACGGTTGCGAAAATAAAGGTCGGTCAGGTTATACGTGGACACCCTGTATATACATAAATTAACTACAGTCAACTCCCTCTAATCCGCAACTCTATAATCCGTACACTGTTTCAGATGTAAACAATGAAAATTTGGTTACCATTAACTGTGCGAGAGAAATTCCGGAATGGCAGCAATTTGATTGATTATCAGTAGACAGTCCTCTCTCCCCTAAACTTTTGTATTTCAATGAAGTAAAACTTTATTTTTCACCCTGAAAATAAAAGTATATCATCACGATACCTTTTTTTCTTGGCTATTACATGTTGTAACAATAAAAAAGCGTGGTTTCACCCAGCAAATTTTCACAGAATGGTTTGAAAATTCTTTTATAAATGATGCCTTATATGCATTGTAGTATAAAGGTCTGTTTACCTGTAAACTGTAAAATATTATTGCTCTTAGACAAATGTGCTAGACATCCAAAATTATTACAAAAAGGCAACGTATCTACAATACTTTTACCCTGAATACAAATTCTCTTGTTCAGCCAATGGATCAGGGAATTATTCGTAGCATGAAATGCTAATACAAAATAGAATTTATGCACAAAATCATAACCTCTAATTTATCAGCTAATATAAAGTAGTATAGAAGGCAATTTTCAATTAAGGGGTGTATATTTCTCTTGGCTGATGCATGAGTCTCTGTATACAAAAACACTTTAGTAGGTGCAAAGCAAAATTTGTGGCCAGCATCTTTAGTTATAGAGAGTAATGGTGATTATGTTGACTTAGCTGGCTTCAGTTTGGTTAGTGATAAACATAAATCTGCAGAAAAATTCACTAACACAAAACTAAAAAATTCACTAACTGTTGTGTCAAAATTCTTGAATAGAGAAAATCTAATTGGATGGATATCCTCCCAAGATGAAACTGCAATAAAGAGAGTTTCACAAATGACATTATGAGTACTACTATTGTAAACTCTACTGAAAATAGGATAATTCTGACACAGAGCATGATGATGAAGATGAAAAAGTAACTCTTGAGCAGGTCTTGGATATGGGTTATAAATATCTGGATTTTCTTCAGAAAAGAGTTGTCTCAGAACAAGAAATAATGACTATACATAGACTCCAAGAAAAAATACTAGAACAAAAGTCAAAAGTTCACAAACAAATGACAGTTATTACTATGTTTGAAAATTGTAAAAATAAACAAAAAAAATTGTAAAATAAAATTTAAAGACATGTTTCCTTAAACATAATGGGATTTTAATTAAATAATCCAATGTTTTACAATATATTTCTTTTTTACCAACTAATTTATGCATTAATAATTAATTTACTGTAAATTTACAGGACAATAAAATGTAAACAAACCAATGACCTATAATCCGCAAAATTCTATAATCTGCACAACCTTTGGTCCCAAGCTGTGCGGATTAGAGGGAGTTGACTGTAATTAAATATGAAATTTAATTGTGCACCTTTTAAAGAGAATTTTTGAAGATTCAAAAATTTAAAACAGTAGCATTATTTAGAAAAAAAAGAATTGATACATATACATATTAAATACAATTAATTATTAACCAATCTATATTATTAATATAAAATTAAAACTCATTCTACAATCAACCCTCCAATTTATTGTGATAGCTGAAATGTATGTATCAAAAATAGTTATTGGTTACTGTAGCAATTTATTGAATAATGCAAAACATTTCATATTTTGTAACAGTGCATTATTTTCTATTGATTTAAAATATTGTTTTGGCTTTGCAGTTTCTTTTAATCTTTCATGCATATGTGCACAGCTTAAATGATGTTATGTTTAATTTATCATAAATTATTTTTAATATATCAGTAAAATTGTTTTCAGATTGATGTATTAATTATAAATCCAACTATTAAAATTTATTTTTTAAATGCAGTTAGATGCACTACACTAACTGTATGTTTCCATGAAGTGTTGTAGTCTTTGGCAACAAGGTATATATGCATGTGCACATATTAGACTCCCTGCTATGATCCAAGCTCCAAGTCCTCTAAATAATCGTCAAAATCTTAATTCAAATTAATATATATATTGATTGGATCCAGCATCAAAAGCATGATTGTAAAAAATTTCTTATGTCATAATAACGATATTCTTAGAGTCTCTAAGGAGCAAAATTATCAGCATCTACCATTTTTCAGACAATATACAAGTTTTTATAAATCAGGGGTCGATCCAGGCAAAATTTGGGGCCTGTTTAGGGCCCCTTCACAAAAATCAATTTAATAAAATGGGCCCCTTCACAAAAATCAATTTAATAAAATGGGCCCCTTCACAAAAATCAATTTAAGAAAATGGGCCCCTTCACAAAAATCAATTTGATAAAATGGGCTCCTTCACAAAATTCTATTCCATAAAAACTTACTATTTATTATTTTGTGATGTTTTAAAATGTGTAATTTGTAAACAAACAAGTTCACCAGAGAGAAAAACTTCAGCAAAAGGATTTAAAAAAGTTTTTGTTTATAAATGTTTGGTTCGAATTTGATTAACTGGATTTCAACTTTCGTTACAAAATGTTATTTTTCACAAAAATAACATTTACTTTTCACAAAAATATAATAAATTTCACAAAAATAACCTTTACTTTTCACACAATGGGCCCCAAGAAAAAAAACCTGCATCGACCCCTGTAAATTCAGGCAAAATTTAAGATGTATCAATAAAAATTCAATATATGAGAATATGAAACAAGATTTAATCAACTGAAACATGATATGCTTCATTAGACTTCAGATCCAAAATTAGATGGCAAGGTTGTTCACTAGATGGCAGTATCCCTATGGATAGATACTGCCATCTAGTGAGCATGAGCAACAGAACAAATATTGCCTAACACTTTTTTTCAGTAATAGCTGCCAGTTGCCATTTTAGTTAGTGTGTTCACAACTCATTAAACCAACTTTTATTTCTATCTGATTGAATCCATAAAATTCTGCAATATAGAATAATTACTCGTGATAAAAAAGGTAAGTTGTTTTATTTTTATTTATTTCATCAAATTTTTTTATTATAATTTTTTTTTCAATATTTAAAATAGTTACTTATTTTGGAATGCATGCATTAAGTTTTTATCTCACTTTTAATTAATTGAAAATTTCAAATAAATGTAAGCCTACTTAAATTTACATGTTAATAATTAATATATATACAAGATAGATAAATTTCAGAAACTTTTATCTAATCTAAGAATTAATAAACATCATACATACACATGTGTAATAATAATATAAAGCAAGTTAATAAACATAAGTGTACAAACTTTTATATATAAAACTAAAACCATCCTAGTTTTAAAATAAACTTTATTTAAATAAGAATTATTAGTAATTTATAATTTAATAATAAATTATTTATTAATATAAAAAAGAATCAACTATCAATCCATTTAAAAAAAGTTACTTTAAAAAATAGGTTACAAAATCTGAAAATAATAATTCTACTTAATTTATTATTAAAAAGTTGCATAAATATTATTATAATTTTTATGTTACAGCTCTCATGATGAGTCAATTTGATAGACCTAAGAGGAGTTTTGTATGGAATTTCTTTGGAAAATTAACTTCAGATGTCACAAAAGTAAAATGCACTTTATGTGGATGTATATTATCAAGAAGTGGGAAAGGAAAACATGCAAGTAACTCATCTATGAGCAATCATGCAAAAAAAAAACATTACATGGAATTTTCATCTATGCAAAAGCAATGTCCCAGTCCCAAACAAACAGAAAAACAACAACCGATTTCATTGCCATCTTCTTCAGCTGCTCATAAACAAATTACCTTAAAAGAATCCTTTGAAGGCAAATATAGTAAATGGGATATTAATGATTCGAGCCCAAGAAATATATTATAGTATTGGTGAAATGATTGCAGCAGATGGACAACCTCTATCTATGGTTGAAGACATAGGGTTCAAACGGCTGATGACTAAAATGAAACCCTATTATGAACTACCAAGTAGAAAATACTTTTCAGAAAAAGTCATTCCAGACATTGATGAGCGATGCAAATTGGTGATTGCATCTAGCCTAAAAGATATAGCTCATATTGCTTTTACATGTGATATATGGACTTGTTCTTATACAAATAAAAGTTTTTTCAGTTGTACTGCACATTGGCTGACTGAAGATATGAATTTTCAGCATGCAATGTTGAATGCAAAATTCTTTCCTGGTCATCATACTGGAGTAGAAATTAGGGACATGATTTGCAACCTAAAGGAACTGTGGAACATTAAAGACAAAGTGATACACTTAATAGTTTGAGATGGACCTGCAAATATTACAAAAAGGGTGTAATGATGCAGATCTTAAAAGTGTAGCTTGCACCATTCACACTGTGCAGCTGATAATAAAATCAGGTCTATCATCCCAACAAGCTATTTTAGATATGTTAAAATTTTTACAACTATTCGGTATTGGCCGAGTACCGAGTATTTACCAAGTACTTGGGTATGGCCCTAATTTAATGTAAATAAAATTAAAGGGGAGGATTGCCTCTCTCCCTAATATTTTAACAATAAACCCCTTACATTAAAGGAGGTAATCTATCCTTCTAATAAAATTATCTTCCCTTACACTTGACCTACAAACCCCTAACGTTGTTGACTTGAGGTTAGTCTATCCTTCTAATAAATTGGTACCCAAAACTTCAAGGAAAACGGGTAATTCTAAAAGAAATGTGTTGTTTAAGCTTATTGAAGGGAGGGGGGAAGAGGTTTCCAACCTCCTTTTTACTTTATCTACAACCCACAAAAACTTAGCGAAATAATCAGCTTCCAGTAGCAACTAGAATTTTTTTTATTTAGCAAACTTAAGAGAATTTGCACAGGAATATGGGTCTTGTGCAATGCAGATTCGTCCAAATTTCTGGTGTTTTTAGCAGATTTTGTCAACTGGCACACTTGAAATTAATTTCCACAGGAATGAGAGCCCTGGATGTAAAATTAAATATACTAAAAAAAAAGGTAACATTGACTTGGAAGAAAAGCAAAAGTATAAAACGTGTTGTGTAACGGTTATGATTCGGGCGTCATGGTTCAAGTATTAGTGTAGGTTTTGTTTGAAGTGGACGTGTGCCTATACGAATTTGTAGACAAATAAACTTTGGAGAATGTTTTATGAACGAAAGCATGGAGACGTAGGTTGACCGTGTTGCGGCGGGCTGTCATCTCGAAGTTTCCTCTTCGCGCTGTGTTTGTTTTTTCTTTTTAGTTCAGAATTACTGAGCTTTTTTGTAAATATTTAAAGTGTTTCTACACCTGGGGTAAGCGAATACTTTGTATTTTCATTTTCTTTGGCGTAACAAGTTTTGTTTTGCCGATCTGTGTGTTTGTTTCTTTCAGGATCTGGTTTCGAGGAGTTGAGTAGAACGTCTGCTCAGCTGTTATGGCTAACTCTACAATTACAGTTGTTCCAGACTCTATTTCAGAATCACTACCCGTTAATGTCGAAATGCTGGAAAATGAGGAAAATGGCTTTCAGTCTATGAATGATAACCCTATTGTGATTCGTTCTTCTTTACCTGTGGATTCGCTTCTACAACTGGCGGTAGATAATAACGGTAGAGCGTTTAACATTTTTTTAATAAGCACAGAATCTAATGCGTTACCAAGAAGGGATCCCCGTGCAGTCCAGGATGAAATAAAAAATAAAGTAGCTCATTTTCAGCAGATTCATAATGTCTGGTTTACAGCTCAGGCAGTATTTTAATTAGCACGTCAGATGTTTTGTGCGCGATTGAAATATGCAATATTGATACTTTTCTAGAACTAAAGGTTAAAACCAGAGTAATATGGGAAAACATTACGAATAAACTATTCTACTGTTCAATGTCCCGGTGGCTATCCTGCTGGACGAGGTGGGTCAAGATCTCTCAAGCAGCAACAACTTCCACATTCTAGAGTTACGTCGGTTTCTGAAAAAAGATAGCAGAAATGAAGTCTCTCCGGTCTTAATAACAACTTTGGGCACCTCCCTCCCGTCGGAAGTAAAAATTTGGTTTTCAATTCAGCAAATAAAACATTTCGTTGACCGCCCTCGCCAGTGTTCAAGATGCTTTCAATTTAACCACACTTTGCAAAGGTGTAAATCCAAATAACTTTGTGTCAATTGTGGTACGGCCCATTCAGGCTTATGCGCCGAACCAGTTAAATGCAGAAACTGTGGGGAAGAGCACAGGTCAGATTACAACCAATGCACAGCTCATATTAAAGAGGGTGAATTTTTAAGATTCAAATGTTTAAATTTTCTAACTTTTATCGAAGCCAGAAGGCTGTTTAACCAAAAATCAGAACCTAAATTATATGCAAAGATCGCTAGCTCTCAGAAAGCTGAACTGGAGGACATGCAAAAAACCTTGGAAAAACGTACGAATGTCATGTTAAAACTTATTATTGACCACACTGATGAAAAATATGAGAAGACCCAGGCCCTCATTTCTGAAATTAAGATAGCCTTTGAAAGCTTAAGTGCTATCCTGACAAATTGGTACACCAAACTAAGTGACTTCTCGCCGGACGTCCCAGAGATAGTCATCAATGATAGAAACCGTCAGGGAGATGACTCCCCCTTCAAGCTGAAGAAGATGTGCACGATTTCCCCAACAGGTCCCAAAGTAGCCACCACGAGTGTGGATTTACCCCCCGGGTGGCCATTAACGGAGGCATTAATAAAAGATTTGAGAAATGATGTAAGAACCTGGAGTTTTCAACAGGATCGCATAGCTCTGCTGTAACCCCTGCTGTCCTCTGGCGCGCTGAGGCAGGAGGAATGGCCCTCAGACCCAGTTAAGACTCTTTTAGACCCTTCGACTCAACTGGCGTCTTCACATACTCTCGTTCCAGTTTCATTTCCTGTGTTGCATAGGCCGATTTTAACCCTTATGCCTGTTTCTTCCAGTTCAGTCACTGTGCGAATGGATCATTTGAGCCAACAGCCTCGACGCTATAGGTCTCAAAGCCCACCCCCCTTCAAAGTTCAAATTGACTTGGAATGGCCCCAAGTCATTTCTGTCATAAATGGAATTAATCATATTGTATAATAAAAGCCACAGAGAAAGAAATTCTCAGGAATATCAGAATTAAACATTCCTTCCCCTGAAGCTCCTGAATATTGTCTAGTAAATAAATCTGTTTCTTGCATTTTCACAAACATAATGTTTCTAAACAAAACAAAAAATAACTTTCACAAGTGATAATAGACATCAAGACACGCAATTTTTGTCCAGGACACCAGGATCCAAGCACACTTAATCGAAAATAAAGTGCATCTCACTCTAGATCAAATTTGAATTTTTGTTTGTTACTTTAATAATATTGAAGATATTGTAACTATATTTTCAACATAGTTACTTTGATTTCTGTGAATCACAAGAAACACTGGAAATTGCCCCCATTCATATCTAAAAAACACTGAGCTAGATATTCCTTTATTCAGAGTGCAGCTTGTTATAAATAACCCTAAGGTAATTTATGAATATAGCTTAGCAGAGCATTAGCACATGAGGTGCGTTAATGCTGTAGTTGACCAAAGATTAAAATAAATGTTCAGAGGCAAATAAAAATAACTATAACTGAAAGTTTCTAATATACTGATGAATGAAAGAATAACAAACAAAAAAGGTTTAAACTTAATCAAGATTTTATTCAAGTTACCAATTAAAAAACAAGTTCAAAATAAAATACATCTCCAATGTTCTTGAACCGATACGATGTAACATTGACTCTATATTTCCAATAGTCAAAAACAGAAGGCTTAAATCTTACACTATATATCAAGACCTTCAAATTTACATCTCATAGTTCAAATGTGAAAACCGGAGCACCAATATGAAAAGGTTCTATAATAAATTTACTTTAATTGAATTATTCTCAATATCAATTTAACTTAAAAAGAAAAACAGTTACTTTTAATTAAATGTTTAATAAATTAACTCAAAAGAAACATTTAATTTACTATAACGATCTTCTAAATAAATAAACTTTATTATGTAAAAATATATATTAATTTTAAATGAAATCCATTAATACAAAACCAAACTATAATTAAACAAAGAATAATATATTTCCTCATCCCCTAATACAATGCTCTTATCCTTTCAAATACAACTCCTATCCATCAACTTGTCAGTAACGGCCAGCTATACCTGCTCGAACCCGAAACAGTCGTACGCTGAACCGCCGGACAAAACATGCCACTACAGGGTACTATCCATACATTTAGTAATAGTCCCAATGGCAAACGATCTACCGATGTTAAATACCATCCATAGAAACCCTAACCGAATCACAGAATTTAGTGTTTCAATAGAGAAACAGTAACAAGTAATTTCGGCTTCCGAAATTACTGTTGCGAGAAAAACAGACAAACGGTATCAACATACTAGAAATGGAATCACGTTAAAATATGTTAAAACATCGGTAGTCTTTTGATGAAATGAAAGCCAATATTCAAAAGTCCAAAAACCATGAAATCAGGATAAAGAGAAAAACATAACTTACTTCAAATAAAAAGCCCCATAACCAATAAAAACCTAAATGAAACCTATTGATTAGCTGCACCTAATAAAACAAGAACTGCTTTTTATTTATTATGTATTTCTTAAAAGGTTTCTCTAAAAACACAATGAATCTAAAAGTTCCATTTCCAAAGATGAAAGACGTGGCATTCGATAAATATCATCTCCTTTGGTAGATTTCATTTCACGAACTAAGATCATCATTCAATCTATTTTTCAAAGCGTATCACTTACCACATATTAAAAAGAGCTTCCCTTATTAAAAACAACATCATAGACATCACCAGACAAAACACATTAAAAACATCGGAGGCGAATTCCAGCCAGCTAGAACAACAACACACAACGAGCTCTCCTTTAAATACAGTCTGCTTCATGTCCGTACCGATGGCATAATCCCCTCATCCTGCAGTAAACATGTCACTTCCGGCTTCTAGAAGGTTACGTGACGATCGATCACAGTCACAGCTAAAAACGCAGGTGAAGGCAGTTTATCAGAGACACCTGCTATCAACTGCCGTAATCATTTGTTCCATGACGTAATCGATCCGCCGAAAACCACGAGAATGAGGCGATACGAAAATGTAAACATGCTTGAGCGATGTCCGGAGGAAGCATTACGTGATGCTAGTAAAACGAGATGAAAGTAAATAGAAAAAGCCTGGAGAGTTAGAATAACTAATATGGCCAAATGGTAAGTAGTAATAAAGATATTTTTGATTTAAAAACATATGAAATACATTAAATAAAAATATACTTTTATAATGGAAACTAAAGTTGTTGAACTGAAAGGTTTAATTACTTAAATGTGTCTGGAACTTATAATTGAATGTAAATGAATAGAGTTAAATATTAAATAACCAGAATAAATAGAATAAAAGTTGAATGAATGAATAGGTCAATTAAGATATGAATTGAATGAGTGATAAGAACCAGCTAGGGGAAAATGTCTAGTTTTTCCAACACAGCTAACAGTACTACTTATACTGTACTACTGGCCAAAATTCAGCCACTTCTAATAATATCATATTTGCTACAAGCAAACTTAATACAGTGCAAATCTATGTAAAATAAATATCTTCACCGTTGTTAAAGTTGTGAATGAAAATTTAGTTTTAGCTTGCAGTGACACACCCTGTGTTTTTGATGGAATAAGTGGATTGGGATAATGATTCTTGCTCAAAAAATGTTTGCCTTGACCACATTATCTACGCAGAAAGTTTGTTCCAAGATGTAAGAACACCCTGTATGTTTACAACCTCTAAATATGATTGCCCATTCAAGACACCTGCTATGTGGTTCATTTAAAAATTTTCCTTGCTATATCAAAAGGAGCAGGAAAGTTATTCTTGCTGATTTGCCATAATTTTAATATATTGGATTGTTTTACTTTAAGTCTCTCCCTGACAAATACACACTATATCACTGAAAAATGGTTCTTCTAATTCATTCAAAAATTTTCTTTAATTTTAAAGTATTTGTTTTAGAATATAAGAACATTCATAGAAGCTACGAAGTTTAAAAGCTTTATTAATTAAAAAAGTTTTAAGACTATCCTCTTTTTAAGTTATAACTCAAAGCACAGACTTTTTGTGTGTGTGTAAAGGTTTCTTGTAAAAAGGTCTAGTTCCTAAAATGGTAGTATCTGCGTTAAATATTATGTAAAATTGTTTTATAATTTAACTTTTAATACCTTTTAAACTCTGAAATATAAAAATACTTGGCCAGCCAAATATTCAGTATTTGGCCGAAAATTTGGTATTCGGCCTCACTGTTACTACTCGGCTTGCCGAATAATCAGTATTCAATTTACCTGTGGGCCAAATATTTAGTATTCGGCCAAAATCACTATTCAGTGCATCCCTAGTTTATACTGTTTACCTTTTTCTTATTAAATGAATGAAATACATGTATTTTAAATAAAGTGAATGCAATATGAATGATGAAAGGGCAACTATATTTGGCAATTTATCACCTGCACCTGGCTAACATAAAAGTACCAAAAAAGTTTAGACTATCCTCTTCGAGGGTGAAAGATAAAAGGATCAGGGTCCATATACCATGTTTTTGGCCCATGAAATAAGACTAAAATTCAATTTTGTTATATTGATTTAATTATTTCACTTTTTAATATTCGAAGTTTTATCCTGTATGATTTCAACAATAGTTTTTGCATTTTGTTCAGATTTATATGACTTATACAAGCTCAAAGTTCGTATTATTCACAGTTTTTGATGAAAAATATGCAATTTCTCTTAATTTTACCTCAATTATTCATATGAGCGCAATCATGCAGCACTTTCTTTGTTACATATATTATAAAATACACCAAAATGTACAATATATGTGAAAATAAAAGTGTTGTAAAGCTGCACTCATAGTAAAATATTAAAAATATGGAGTTAAGTAACTGCATTCCTTCACATCACTAAAAGACTTTAAGATGCAGCAACGTGTTTAAACGTGCTAAAATGAACGTAACAATTGCTAATAATTGCGTTCCTTCACATCCATCACCTTCCACACACTTACTCTGCACTAATGATTTCACAATCGTCCAAAAAGGAGGAAAGAGTGGAGGTGCAGGTGCCACCCTATTCACAATTCCCATTCTCTGATTCTGAGAATAGTGAAAGGTCAAGTCAAGGGTTCAAGTTGTAAGATGAAGTATAGAACAAAATACACTGCTCAAAACAATTAAAGGATATTTGAAGTTTTATATAAAATAAAGATATAAACGAAATTTTTTTTGCCGAAAATAGAAGAAGAGAATCACAAATGCAAATTTTTCTGGTTTCCAAACTGTGGAGTATGCAAATTTTGAGTTCGACGTCAAAAACGTCGCTTCAGCGGCAGCGAATGAAATTTGACTTTCAACTGGATAAAAGAGAATGAAGACAAGGATGATCGGCATTCAGTGATTGCTTTGTTTCGATGAGTACGATGTCTCAGCGAAGTCATTTGACAGATTCAGAAGCTTGGAGAATTGTTGGTAGGTTAGAAGGGGGCCAAACTAGAGCCGAAGTAGCGCAAGCCATTGGAGTGTCACAAAGTGTCATTTCCAGGATCTGGAACCGTTTTTTGGAGAGTGGATGTGCAGGCCGAAGACCAGGGCAAGGTCGTAGACGGGCAACAATGCCCAATGAAGATCGGTATTTAGCGTTAACAGCTCGGAGACACCAAAACATGAACGCTACTCTTCTCCAACAACACCTTCGCTCGGCTACAGGCACCACGATTTCAACTCAGACTGTCCGAAACCGGCTCCATGCTGTAGGTCTGTATGCTTGCGACCGATGGTACGTGTTAGATTAACATCAAGGCATCGTCGCGACCGCAGGGAGTGGGCAACCGAACATGTCAACTGGAGGAGAAATGAATGGAGCAATATTCTGTTTTCTGACGAGTCCCGTTTTTCTGTGCATCCGGATAACAGGCGTATTTTCATCTGGAGGGACTGTGGCAGTAGGAATAATCCTGCGTTCGTGCACGAAAGTGTCAGATTTGGCGGTGGAGGAGTGTTGGTGTATGGTGGCATCTCCATTGACGGGCGCACTGACCTCTACATCATTCGAGATGGAGGTCTGACTGGTCGCCGATATAGGGATGAGATCCTCAGACCTATTGTAGTCCCTTACGCTGCAGCAATCGGAGATAACTTCATTTTAATGGACGATAACTGCAGGCCACATCGTGCAAACCTGGTGGAGGATTTCCTTTTCGAGGAAGGAATCGTTCGAATGGAATGACCAGCGTGTTCTCCAGACATGAATCCAATCGAGCACGTTTGGGACGCTCTAGGAAGACGAGTTTCTGGCCGCCAACAACCCCCACAAACTCTCCAAGAACTGGAAAGAGCTCTTATGGAAGAGTGGGGCAGAATACCCCAACTCGTCATTAATAGCCTCATTGAGTCCATGCCTCAAAGGTGTTCAACGTTGCTGGCCACCCGTGGAAACCATACCCCCAAGTGAAAATGATTTTCTTTGAAGAAAACACCTTTTCTTATTCTTTTTTTCTCATATGCACAAATTGTGTTTTTTTCCTTTTGTACACAAATGCGCAATAAAATGCATTTTTTTCTGCCAAACATGTGTAATTTATTCTCATATAACCTACTATGTCTGTCGACCATGTATCAATCAGCTAAAAAGTTTCCCAGATACAAAATCCACCTAAAACTGCAATATCCTTTAATTGTTTTGAGCAGTGTAGTTAAAATATCATTCAACTGGCCCCCAGAATTCAGATTTTGAACCCATTAAATATTTATTAAATATTGATTTAATAAAATTGTAATTGTTAATATATTATCACAATTTGTTCCTTTATAAGAGGAGTACACATGTAGAGGTATACTATAATGCAATTTTGTGAAAAAAAACACAATGAAGTGTGTCCATGAATTTGGGCATCATTCCCCTGCACTTAAAAAAATAGTTCTAAAAAACACCAATAGATGCCACTGAAGTCAAATTTGGCACTGATCCAATTTTAACTACTTGCCTAGAAGACATACCCTAAAAGTTTGGAGTCTGTAGCCATTTTGCTTGTGAATGCAGGTGTTGAAAAGTGAAGTTCCAGAAAGAATATTTTTATTGACCATCATTACCCTGGATCAATTTTTTCTGGCTAAACTAAAGGTAAGCTTTTTTTATTTTGTGTTTTATTTTAGTACAAGATTTTTAATATATGTAATCAATTTTTTAATTTTTTGTTTCCCCATGTGGTTCTAAGGTAGATATTACTAACAAAACATCATTCCCCTACCTGTTCTTAAAGCAGGGGAATGATGAAGTTCTAGAAATATTATTAAGATATTGGCTAAAAATCTTATTAATACATTAATAAAGAAACGGTGTGATGTTAAATTTGAAAATATTCAAAAATCCTTAGTAATTGTCAATTATAAATGTGATTTTTTATGAAAATTGAAATACTTTAGTTTTAGGTAATGTTTAAAAGTAGACTATTTTTTACATATTAGTTCATTACAATTTAAGAAATTTAAAAAAAGAAAGAAAAATGTTTAATATAGTAAATATTACTACTCATATATTTCATAAAATTTGACAATATTTTGCATTGATTTGAAACAGTATGTAATTATTTATTATTATTATTGTTACTTAATTTCAACTGGAAACATTTTGTTATTAGTTATTTTTCAAGCACAATTCAATAACTTATCCAGAATCTTTATTTTTCAATTTTCATAATTAAAAAAGGAAATTAATGACGAGATCAGTGTTTAAAATTTTAGAAAATCTTTTATTTTAAATGTATGATTAAATTTAGACACTTCATTAAATTTTAATGTATCTCATTTTTATTTTAAATCTTTTTTAAGTATTATTTTAAATTAAAGCATATCTATATATACAAAATAAAAATTTTAGCTTTTACTTTGCCAGCATCCATTCATATTTAAATGATAATAGGGTAAAAAATTAATGCTTTTCATTAAGATTAATGTTAAAATTTAATAAAAATAGTCAAAATGAAACTGATAACAAAATTCCCTTTTTTATTTATAAAAGTTTTTTCAGGAAGATGCCAAAAGTAAAGGAGAAACTTAAAAATAAAAGAGAAGCACAGCGGAAACGCTATCAAAAGAAAAAAAATGACCCAGCTGCATATGAAAAACAGAAGGAAAAGGAGTGACAGAAATATCTGGAGAAAAAGATGAAGGGTACAATAAAGCCCATCGCACAGATGACTGCCCGGGAAAAAAAGAAATAAGCGTAAACAACGGAAAACTAATTCCAGAAATTACTGAAAATGATCAAGTCTCTCTAAACACCAACCTTTGGCTGTTGAGGAAATATCAACCAATGATAATAGTGAACAGCTAAACACAAACTCAATGTCAAATTTACTTAACCCTCCTTTCTCTGATTCAAGATCTAATAATGCTTTAATTGCAAAACGGAAATTATCTGGACGAAAACATGTCATGCACAACAGGAGTGCACTTTATATAAAATGCATGAAAATGGAGTCCAGAAAGAAACATCAAAAAGAAAATTTGGTGAGGCATTATCCCAACAGCTGGCAATGGCTTATGCATCATTAAAATCTAACAAAGCAAAGCAATTGTATCATTATATTATATTGGCAAAATTTTGAAAAAATATACATAAATTTCTGCAAGCCAAAATTTTTTAAAGTATAAAAGTTATTTAGCTAATAAAGTTCATAATCCCAAATCAATGAAATGTTTATTATCTACCATAAGGAAATCCTCTGCTAATCAAGAAATCCAGAGAAGTGTAATAAAGTTTTTAGAAGGTTATGAAAACAGTGTTTTGTGTCCTGGGAAAAATGATTGCATAACAAGAAGAAAATTGAAGAAACAGAAATATATCTCTCTGATAGTTTGAAGAATTTGCACAAAAAATACTTGAACAGCGATAGATGCATTAGTTACCCTACATTCTGCCATTTACGTCCTTTTTGGATTATACAAGCTAATGTATCTGACAGAAATACCTGTTTAAGAGCCTACGCTAGTCGCAAATTTTATCGCTTCAAGATGGCCACTGGCGTTTTCAAACAAACAAGAGGATGGTCTAACTTCAAATGATTGACAAGACAACTCCTCCAATTGAGAAAAAGAATGAATTCAACAAAAGATAACTAACATTTTCTTCCACTCTTGGGACCCACTAATTTTTAAGTTAAAATCGGGGAGATTGCATTATGAGATAATGGTGGAGGTTTTAAAACTTTAGTATTACTAGAGGATAAAACATGAATTATATATATATTCTTAATTGGATTGTTAGATGTAAAATATGAATATTATATTTAGAATAAAATTCAGTAAAAATGTTTCCTTTCTTGAGAAAATCGATTTTTTTCAACAATTATATATTTTTTAAATGTGTTCGTTTAGAATATATTTTCTGTGCGAGTGTTTTTTATAACTTAAAAAAATAAATTGTGCATAATTTTAATGGAATGGGAAAGTTATTTGTTACATATATATTTTATTAATTCTAAAGCATTATTTTAGTTTGTTGCTTTTTTGAGTAAAATCGATTTTTTTTACCTAATTTAACTAATAAATATATATGTAATAATAATAAATTTTCGCCATTTCAGTTTACTAATTAATTTAATCCAAATTCTTAGAATTCTACTTTTTTTCCCTGTCTTTTAATTATATCTTAAGTACCATTTATATTTTAATTCCATAACTTTAAATTAACATGTTCTTTTAATTCTTAATCTAATAACATTTTTCTATTAAATGCAACACTTCTTGTAAAAAACACCTGTTTTATTTCTTCATACTTTAAGACATTGAATTTTTATTTCTTTGGAACATTTTGTAACACTATTTAAAAGTGCTTTGCACGTCGACTGAAAATCTTTTAACTCCACTTTCCGCATATACGGGTGCATTCAGTTAAAACGAACCACCGACACGTGTTCCCACAGCCTGCCGCACCGTATAGTATGCATGCAGCACACAACCTGCAAACTCTTTTAGTTCCACCTTCCGCCGCCAGGGGGCGCCCCCTGTTTCAAAGAAACCACCTTCTGAACAAAACTCCAAATCGTGTCCTTGCTGGCTCCAGCACCGAATAGCAAGCAGCTGTGCACGTGCTCATAATCTTTTAGTACCGCATTCCAACGCCAGGGGGTGCAATTTGTCCCATAAGAACATCCAACATGGGTACCCATTGTATAAAGAAGTTGAATGAACCAATGCCCATCGAAATCAGGCCCATAGAACTCTAGAAAATAATGCACCCCTTGGTGGTGGAAGGTGAAACTAAAATCTGTAACACGAACGAAAACCAAGTCGAATCATCTAAAGGCTGTTGTGATTGGGAACCCGTAGAACCCGAGATAAGAATGCACAGTTAGATAAAGAAACTCGTAGGATTGCTTGTAGGGCACTTGTTTAAGTGCTCAACAACAATTCATTTACTTTGATTGTTGGTATCCATCAGGTATATACGGGTTGTGTACTTTTATTAGGAACATAAATTAAACATTTATGAAAATCGTTATTTAAAATTTCCTGTATTCTCTATACATAACATTTAAAAAACGCTACATCAGAAGCTAAAAATCAGGGTTGGCAGGCTTTTGACATGTGTCAGTTTTTGACGGTTTAAACTGTCACGTCAAAAACCTCAAATAGTACATTGACATATAAAATTTCACATTAAATGTGACACATATATACAACATAATGTTTAAAATGTCACTCTTACTGTGTATCAATAATTTATATGTAGTAAAGTATTATTGTAAAGTGCAATTTTTTTTAACTCTGTACAATTTTTATTTTGAATTCTTTTGGGGGTAAAATTGTGCTTTTTAAAAAGTAAATATAAGATTTGAAGGTGTTTACATGAGCTGCACATTTTTTCTCATACTTAAAAAATCTTAAATGTCCTAGTAATTTAAAACAATGATATCTTTCTGCAGCATGGCTTAAAGAGTGTAAAGAATAAGTAAAATTCCAGCTGGCCAAGTGGTACCTGCTGGAATAGTCAACTCACTTGCCTTGAAACTTTTTTAAACAAATGGTCAATATTTCAGAAAATAGTGGAAGAGCATGAGGTTAAAATGGATATTGGAACTTCTCAACTGATTAATGATTTTAATTTATATAAACAGCACAAAGATCTTTTACTTCAGGTAAAACCCATAGGTGTTGCTCATGATGTCATGTTTTGCTCAGTTTTCTAAAAGAAATTTCACTTATATTGAAAAAGTGTGTAACAAAATGGATCTAATGATAAGCCTTACCATTTTATGGTTTATAATTTTCATCTCAACCTTAAGGGTGAGGGGTTGACTGATGCACACATTGATTCAGCTCACATATGAGCTACAGAGAGAATCTATGAATGTTTATCCATGCTAATTGCATACAAAGCTAAAGAATCCCCTTTCTCTCCTCCTTATTTCAAACTACAGGGAGGACAGTTAACCACATGACTTGGTGGAAAGGTATCATTAGATGTAAGATGCAATAGTTTTTCAATTGAACCAGCCTCCAAACTTACTAAACTAGCAATGCTTTTGCTATCAAGTGTTACTAGCTCAGCATCAATTGAGAGAGTATTTTCAAATGTTAGCTTTATACACTCTAAACTCAGAAATATTTTGGGTGTAAATAAATGTGCAAAACTGGTTATGTGCTACAGAATGCAGCGAGGTAAAATTTATCCAGATTATTAATTGCACAATAATTTTCTTCTGATTTGAAAATTCTAAAAAAAATATATATATTTCCTTACAATTAATAATTTAATTTTTTTTGTAATTATTAAATTACTATAACTAAAATAAAATATTACATAAACCATCATGATATTTAATGTATACCTATTCTTGTTAAAAGTTTTAAAGGGTGTTTACACGTTTTCGATGGTTAAAACCAGTTTTTGACAGTTTAAACCAGTTTTTGATGCTTGTCATGTCAAAAACCCAACCCTGCTAAAAATGTTAAATTTCTTGGGAATTTGTTTTGTGTAAATCAGAGCAAGGCGTTAACCCCCTCCCTTCTCATACCCACAGTATAATTTGTTCAAGAAAACCACCTTCACATACATTAATGTGATTATTAAAAAAAAAAAAAATTTTTTGATAATTAGAACATAACGAAGACGCTACGCTATAATAGTCGGCAGATGACATCCCTTCGCATCCTCAATTTCAAATCTATATCTTAATTATTTATCTAAATTTTATTTCATTAGTAAAATCCTGTACCAAGCATAGATTATGAAACACTTTCCAACATTAACAGAATACTTTAACAAACCATCGCTGTTTAATAAGGTAAATAAGTTATCTAAGTAAACATTTCAGAAAAACACAAAACACATTTGAAAACGAGATTTCAGCAATTACCACCCACAGCTGGAAAAGTACTCCAATTTTTTTCAGCAGCCCTGTATATAATTTATATATTTGTATATACTCTATAGTATGCTGCAATTTACTTTAGCAATAAAACAAATAACACAGTTGGAAATTCATCTTCAGCAGTTTCTACCAATAGATAGAAACATACTTGAATTATTTTGTACAGCCCTGTATATTACATAAGCTTTTTGTACACGCCACATATTAAGCTATACAGTACACTCCCTCTAATCCGCACAGCTTGGGACCAAGGGTTGTGCGGATTATAGGATTTTGCGGATTATAGGTCATTTCTTTGTTTATGTTCTAATATTTGGAATTTATCTACAAATATAGTAATCACACTATAAATAATTAACAGGAATGATTATTTATACATAAAAAATTTATATTTAATATTAGAAATAGATTTAAATGTTATTAGAATTTATACTTTATATACAAATATAATACTCACACAGTATACCAAGTATATAAATAAGTGTAGTAATACAGAAATGAAAGAAAATATTTTATACAACATTATAAACACATTTAAATGATATATGTAATATGCAAAATTAATATAATTTACTAAACTTCTACTTATTTTTAAATTTGTCAAACATTGCAGTTATTGTGGTTTGCTTCAAAGATTTTTTTTTAATGCTGCAATTTTATCTTGAAGCCTTCTTAGAGTCATGATTTCTTGATCAGAAACAACATCTTTAAATGTTTCTTTTTCTAAAAAACTGAGATATTTATCGCCATGAAAGAGTACTTCATCAAATGCTATTTTTTCTTCTTCAACATCAGATTCTGTGTCTGAATCGGTCTCTCCTGAATTCAGTACAGAAGATATTATTTCCGCATCTGTTACTTTTTGCGACTCCAAGATTTCATCTTCCGAAACCATCCAGGAAACTAAATCATCTTCTGATGCAGAATTCAGAAGAGAAGCTGATGAATCCTTGGCAAACCTAAGCAATTCAGCAGCTTTTTCACGCGCAACACATGACCTAAATCCATTAAATTCTGAATCATCATTCTGCACATCAAGGAAAAGTGTAGCTGGCCACAGATTTTTCCAACCATTAATTAATGTTTGCTGAGAAACTGCCTCCCACGCTTTTGCAACTAAAAATATGCAATCTTTTATAGTGAAAGTTTTTTTGAATTCATCAATTTTGTCCACAGTAGGATTGAAGGCAATTACTTTTTGCAGGAATTCAAAACGATACTGGCATTTCATACTGTGGATAATCCCTTGATCCATTGGCTGAATCAGGGACGTTGTATTAGGAGGCAAAAAAACAACAGAAACATTATTTTCTGTCAATATTTCTGGATGTGCAGCACAATTATCAAGTAGCAATAAAATTTTTGCATCACTTGGTAAACCAATTTTATTTCCATGAGCACGGACTTCTGGAATAAAATTTTTCTGAAACCATTCCAGGGTCAACTCCCTGGTTATCCATGCTCGCTTATTAGCCTTGTAAGTGACTGGCAGACTTTTAATGCCTTTCAAGGCTCGGGGGTGAGCACTCTTTGAAATGATCATTAACTGACATTTGTGTGTGCCAGCAGCATTGCTACACATAACAACCGTGACTCTCTCTTTTGCATCTTTCACACCAGTTGGTGCAGTTTCATTGGATGCTGCTAATGTGTTCCTGGGTAAATAACGCCAAAAGAGTCCCGTTTCATCCATATTGTACACTTGTTCAGGAGTTAAATTTTCGTCATGAATCAATTTAGAAAATTCGTCAACAAAATCTTCAGCCCCTTGTGTATCAGCGGATAATTTTTCACCGCAAGATTTTAAGTATCGAATTCCATGGCGCTGCTTAAATCGCGTGAGCCATCCAGAAGAAAAATTGCATGGCTCTTGTATCTTTAATTCTTCGTGGAGCATTTTTGCTTTTTCACACAGTAATGGTCCTGTTATAGGCACACCTTCATCTCTCCTTTGCTTAAACCATTCATAAATGATGGCATCAAAATTCACATCCTTAGCAGGACGCATAGTTTTCCTTTTGGCAATCCCTGTATTGCTGTCACTATTGGAGTAGAACTGCAGAATTTTTTGCTTGTTCTTACTAATATCATATACAGTTCTTGAACTAATACCAAACATGGAAGCTAAATATCTGACTGATGATCCACTCTCTAGCTGTTTTATAATATCTACCTTTTGTAGAAGAGTTAGCGTTACATGTTTACGCTTTGCGATCTTTTCACGATCTTTAATTCCCGACATTCTTTTTTTCTTAATTTAGAAGATCAAATAAAATCTAGATAATATTAAAAATATTACAAAATAACATTAAATGTAAATGCAATAATGTTACTCAAATTTAATTTGCTCTAACAACGATTAGCACGTGAGTACGCAGCCGAGATTTGTTGATATAACAACGATGTTACACCCGTTTCCATACAGATAACACTAATAATATGACTGACCATAAATTATATTATATTTGTCTATTCACTGCAGTGGCAGTTGCAATCGCTCGCAATTTATTGATAGGTTGCCCCTCAGCTACATGTCTTAACCCCATGCTTTGGGCATGAAGCGATTTGATTGGATGGGACGCTGCTCTGGTGTTCGTTATTTACGAACATGAAAGCCAACGAATGCATTCTGAATTCATGTCAGATTCGGCGACACCGAACAGAGCAGACGTGTTTTATCAGTGCTTGACCTTGATTTTTCTCTCCTTGGATCTTCGTTTCGACGTCTGTTCACAGCGGTCCAGCGGTCGCTCGTTAATCAATAACGTTTTAATCTGTTTTTTGTTTTTAAGAATGGCAACGTTTGATACATAGGCTCCCGTGTATCGAAAATAATGTTAGTATATTTGAATGGCACACAAAAAATTTCCTTCTATGCATGCAGAATTGCCTTTAAAAACAATCTTAGTAAATTTATCCATTCAGTAAACTTTTATTATGGTTGAAAAAAAAAAAAAAAAAAAAAAAAAAAAAAGTTTGGAAAAAAGAAAACGTTATGAAAAAGTTTGTTTACATCTGAAATACATCGCGGATTATAGGCGTTCGCAGATTAGCGGGAGTGGACTGTAGTTTAATTCAGGCAAATACACACTGAAATCACACTTCCAGGAATTATCATACATAGTCAGCCATGTATTCAGTTCTTTACATGGTCATGTATATGATTTTATTTATATTCCACAAACCTTTCTTGGTATACTAAATATATTTCACGTTCAAAATGCATAACTCGATTAAAAACCCATTTTAATTAATTTATGCTGCAGCACTGTAATGCTTACAAATTTTTTTGTTTAGCCCTGTATATGATCTGTAGCATTTATACATAACTCATAGCATTCAAAAATTTAGTTAAATGCATACCTAACTAAATTCCTACTTCCAATTATGGCTTATAAACAATACTTCGGACACAGTACTGTGTACCCGAAATATTTGTGTGTCCCTGTAAATGAATGATAAATGCTTTTCACATAACAAGTGTCTTGTAGTAAACCTCTATAATGTATATCCATTTCATTATATTTGAAATGGCGTAACATAATTAAATTATGCTGCAAATAGTTTTTCCCCTCGTAGATCATCATGTAAAAGAATACTTTTGTGTGGAACTGTAAATGAAAGAAATAAAAAAGGAAAACTGCCCAGTTAAACTGAGGGCATTGAGCTCACAGGCTATTCACACTAATTGTATATTATACTCTTATTTCAAAGAATTTGAAATAAGTCCCTCGAAAAATAAAGAAATCAACAATATATTAAGGGGGGAATCATACCCCTCCTCCCCTTTATAATTCACCAATGAACCCCTAAAACTAATCAGTGAAGTGCTTTATCAGAATGAACGTATATACAAAATTCGAAGAAAATCGGATAATTCTGCATTAAAAACTCTTATCTAAATTAAGAGGGCAGGATTAGCCCCCCCCCCATTACCCCCTTTATACTTAACCAATGAACCCCCAAAACTAATCAGAAAAGCGCTTTATCACGATGAACCTATGTACAAAATTTGAAGAAAATCTGATAATTCTGCATGAATACAAGCGTAATAGCCAGGTTGCCATAAAAGAAAAACAGTCCCCAAAGTTTGGCGACTTTTTTCTTATTTTTAACCGATTAAAAAAAAAGAAATTCTGCATGCATGTAAAGCATCTTAACCTCAGTGGCGTAGCTACGTTTTTTGGCACCCGGGGCAGGAAGAAATTCTGCGCCCCCCCCCCCCCCCCCTAAATAAAAAATAACCACATTTTTTCTCAAAACGACAAAAAATACTTTCTGGATTGTATTGTTAGGAAAAGGTAGTTTTCTTCTTCCTTGTTTTTCAGAATTGAACTAATTTTACTCAAACACACGAAGTTAAAATGCGTGAACCCGATTATAAAAGATTCCTACTTCTCATCAATACTGAATTTCAATGGGAATTTTGAAAAATTAGTCAGCTATCGCCAAGATGGCTACATTTATGGCGATCTACTTTTATCGCCAATATATTTAGCCAAATATTGCCTAATTTGACATGAATTTGACGTTAGCAGATGTGACTATGTAGTTTTAAGCTAATGAGAGTAGCAACAATGATTACAATAATGAAAATAAATTTGCAATAAACCACGTTTGCTAAAACTCATAAATTAAACTCGATCATGGAGAAAAAAAAAGTGCTGTCTTGTTTCATTTACAAGGTGTGTACACTCTTTGGAATTTCCAAGGAGTTCCATATGTCCTAAGTGACAAATTTCAACAAATATTTTTCAACCACGTCTCGCTATTTTTTTTAATTTTTTTTTTTTATATAATTCTTAAGTTGCATTCCATAAAATTAAAAATAGGATTTTCAGCAACATAAATAGTTTACTTTCAAAAAGCACAAATTTTAAGTAAAAAGACATTTTTATTATATTTTAAAATTTGTCATGACATTTTAACTTTTTTTTTTTTTTTTTTTTGAAAATATGATTTTTACAGTTATAGAGTAGATTTATAAGGAAAATATGAAAAAAATGTTGCGAAAAGTTGAAATTTGTAGGAAAAGTGTGGTTTAAAATTTTCTTAATTTTTTTTCCGATTAAATATTTGTTATACACCATTAATTTTATCCCAAAAATTACGTTTTTACTTGATTAAATCATAAAACTTTCATAAAACCATATAATATAATAATAATAAATGCATCTTAAAAATTTACTTACCGTAAAAATTTTACTTTGATTGGCCCAAATAGAAAGAGAGGAATAACACTTTTGTTCATTCAGATGAAATTTCATTATTTTCTGTCTCTTTTGCTTTATTTTGATCACATGATAGTAATCCTGGTTTGAAAAACAATTTAAAAACTTTATTTAGAAATTCTCTATTTAGAAAATTTGAGCTTGTTTTTTAAAAGTAGCAGCGTAACTACGGTTGCGTCCTTGAAACTTATAATATTGTGGTTTACAACAAATTTTTATGGCTTAGCCATAAAAACTATGCAGATGATCTCTGCAATATCATTTCTTATTTATAATAAATCACGTATGCAAGAAACAGTGTTGCCAGTAGGTTACTTTTTAAAAATTAAGATTGCTTCATTCCCACCACTTTTTTAAAATAATATAATTGGCCCTTATTCTCGCGTTACTTAATCTGCCATTAAATAAGGGGAATATTTCTACTTAAAAAAATGGTGGCAATCAAGCAATTTTAATTTAAAAAGAGTGGCGAAGTGGTAACACTGACTAGACAGAAAACTCAAAAATCTCCAATCAATATCAATAGCAGTAGCAGGAATATATGGTTGTATGATATTAGCCATTTGTACTGATCGTACTAGAAAGATTGAAAAGCCCTGCTTTCATTTTTATACACTTTAAGAAGAGGAAAATTGGGGGTATATAGCAAACATTTAATTATTTCGCTTTTCTAAATGCCAGTTCAGCTGAAAAATATAATTTCCAATAAAGAAGGAATAATATAGTATTTACTTTCAGTTCCTCCAGCTAAATCAATTTTGCAATGGTTCACAGAAGCCCCTATTACATGAAATTATTAATATGGAAAACTAAGAACACAAAAATCAGCTGGAAAATCAATAGAGAAATAAAGAAATGCTCTTTTGACATAAGACACCACTTTTGACACCAGCAGGGTTCTTTGTTTTATAAGCTAGAGGCTAGACAGTGAGGAGCCTCCATCTGTGACTGGCATTCATGGATCTCTCCATTCCCCCACTTCATCGCCAAATTTCATCAAAACATTCACAAGCACGGAAAAAACGTTAAAAAATTATCATTTATTGTCAAAATATGTGAGAAAATTTTGGCTTAAAGCGTCTCTCAATTGGGCGCCCTCTCCCCCATTTAATCATGTTGCGACTTCTTTCAGATACGTAAACATGTAAGGTACAAAGTGTGTTGAGCCACTCCTAGAAACATTTACAAAAGCGTTTTCGTTTATTATTTGGATACAAAAAAATATTTTCAAGAAAACATTCAGACTAACACCAAAAAAAGATCAACAATTTTTATTTATTGTCCAAATTTGTGAAAATTTCCGTTAAAAACCTCTCTCAATTTGGCGCCCCCCTTAGCTACGCTACTGCTTAACCTTAAAATGTTTGGATTTAAAAAATGAGATGGCTGACCGCGGATGATAAATCTAAGCACTTGTTTTGTTTCTGACATAATCAAGTTAAACAGAATACTAATTTATTTTATTTAATATTAAAAGTTAAAATGTTTTGATTTAAAAAATCAGATGGCTGACTACGAACGATAAATCAAAACATTTGTTTTGTTTCTGACATAATCAACTTAAATCAAAACATTTTAACTTTTATTATTAAATATAAATAAATTAGTCAATAAAGTTAACTGTGTTTATAATAAGTAAATATGGATGAAAATTATTTTGGAAATGAGAAACAAAACAAATGCTTTTATGTAAAAAATCAAGATGGCAAAATAAATCAAAACAATTGTTTTGTTTCTTACATAATCAAGTTAAATCAAAACATTTTAACTTTTATTATTAAGCATAAATAAATTAGTCAATAAAATTAAATAACGTGTTTAGAATAACTAATAAATATACATAAAAATTATTTTGGAAATGAGAAACAAAACAAATATGTTTTGATTTAAAAAACAAGATGGCGAACAGAGGCTAATCCCAAAGCTGTTCCAATTTAGTTTTACAGTTAAATCAAGGGCTTAGATGCTTTACACTCACGCTAAAAAAAAAAAAAAATTATCGGTTAAAAAAAAGAAAAAAGTCGCCAAATTTAGGGGATTTTTTTCTTTAATGGCAACCTAGCCATTGTATTAAGTTATTCGTTTGGCGCAGTCTTGGAAATCGCGCCAAACAAACAGTCGCCAATCTTTTGTTTACATTTTAGCGTGATAGTAACACATCTGTTCCAAATCAAGATTTCATATACTAATGGACTAATTAAGCATTCTAGTAATGGACACATAGTAAATGCAAAGTGGGATGCATTACACGATATTAATAAAACACACTTACTTGCAATCCAGCCCGAGCAGATCGAGATACAGCCTTCGATTTGGAGTTTCCTTCAGCTTTACCACCAGCCTAAAAACATAACATAATTTCAGATAACATACAAACATAATACCACAAAATGTAAATAAAATTATTGTAATGATTGTTCTTACCATAATGCAAAATGGCAAAATCAGACGTTCACCAGTGAAATTCGCAGCCAAAACAGTGTTGCCAGATGGTCGAAAATGAAATTTCAACAAGGCTCTGTTCAGAACCGAAAATCAGGCGGCGCGCAGGCGAAGGAGATTTGCGTATAGAGTGGGAATTCTCAGAGCAAGTATAAGGAAAGGGCATGTTTACAAATAAACAGTTCCATCAACCAATCTACCACTGCATTTTTGTCACAGCTATCATTGCAGGAATCGTCATGGCGACGTAGGGCAATCATATCACAGACCAGTTTAACGTAGACCAATCAAATCGCTCCATCTCCTGTTTACTGTAAGAGTCGTAAAGAACGAACAGGTTTTTCTCCCAAACCAACAGTAATTTTGACCAACAGTGACGCCCGTTACTCTTTCCTTATTTGTAATAATTTAATTATTTGATGCTTTTATAGTTCAGAACAGGTAAAAACAACGACTACATTATCCTTATCAGTCAAAACGCGAATTTTGAATCTTCCGTCGTTTAGGCCACTTTGGCGAGAAAGAGGCACTTCAAGATGAAATCCAAAATGTGTCACCGAACTTGAAAGCTTGAGGGAATCGCTATCGCCGTGATAAAATGCTGTTATTTATTCATTCCATGTTTTTTTTAGAAAGCTGAGTTAATTTTTAAACATTTTTTAATAACAAATACAGATTTGATTTTGAGGACCCACCGTGGCTGAGTGGTCAAAGCATCGCACTGCTAATTGGGAATTCAAGTGCTCGAATACGTCATCTGGTGGAAAAAAGATATGACTTCTCCCTTCAGGAAAATCCCTTGCAACCCCATTTGCTTGTGAGTGTAGGTGGGAGCGGGTGCAAATCGCATATAATCGGATGCTACATAGTAGAAACTCGTAGAACTGGATTCTCCATTCCTATTCGTCGAAAGTCGGTGCCTAGAGATTATAAGTTTTGGATGAACGAACGTGAAGAGAATAGTGAATAATCCAAATCGCAAATCCACAGCATAACCCCTTGGCTGTTGGCGAAAATACGGGTTGAAGTTTAGGGTTGTTAGCATTGATCACGTGACAAATTCGACGAATGAGGTTCCACAATCCAGTGCTACGAAGTTCTACTATGTAGCATCCGATTATATGCAGTGGAATGCACTGCATTAGCCTGTCTTTTTCGTTATCCTCGAACGTTGGCGTTTCAGGCGTGAAAATATAAGACCCAACCAATCAGCGTGCTTCATAAATGTTTATTCCGCCATTTTAAAAAATGGACGAAGTTTGATGAAGCAGACGACAGATGAAGATTTTGAAGAAGATTTGAAATAAAAAAGGGATTTACAAACGAAAGGTACGTAATATTTTTCAGATATTTTTAATGTTTCTCTACATTGCTTCATAACTGTAGAAGTTTCTTTTATGTATTCGTAAATTACTATCTTCATGTATTTACGTACTACGCTACTAAAATTCATTTGTTAGCTATGTTACTTTTTATATTACCAAACTCTTTATAAACCTATGTATTCATAAATTCTTTAAGAACTATCTTCCTGTATTTATATACTATGCTACCAGTTCATTTGTTAATTGTTAGTTACGTTACTTATTTCAAAACTCACCTTGTTTCATAGGCATGAATTAAAAAACAAATTTGACAGTATATGAATAAAAATTAGAATAGTACGATCGTAATTCATAATGTTCAGTAATGTTTTTGTTTTTTTGTGAGTAAATACTTTGATTTATTTCAGGTATTTATTTAATATTATTACTTGCAATTTTTAACTTTATCCTAAAACTGGTACCAATAAATTTTTAACCATATAATTCATTTTTAATTAACTTCTCAGTTTTCTCTGTTACTGTCATATCATTGACTGAACATAGCAATCTCTGTACATGATTGGCATTGTTATTCATCAGTTTTAATTTTTTCAATGAATCCATCCTAATATATCTAAAATATTGCAAAGATTTTAGATTGCATTTAGTTTCTTAGCCCTCTCCCTTAAAAAAAAAAAAAAAAAAAAAAAAAAAAAAAAAAAAAAACAAAAAACTCAATCTAATATGGTAACTACACAAATGTAAAATTTAACTTTTGTTAAAATGAAAAAATATGTTTTTAAGTAAACAGTCTTTACATTTAATTATTATTGCTAATTATTAAAACATTCCTTGCTATTTTAAAAGTTTTATTAGATGTTTGTTTATTTTTTTAATTTTCCTTAATAATTAATCTGAGTACATTACATGAATTTTTGTAAACCCCTCCCCCCACCCCCTTTCACAACAAGGAATGGTTTCAGTTGGAAAACTTCATAATTTTTTTTTTTAGAAAAAGTTTGAAAACCTTCAAAATCTATGAACGGTGCAAGGGAGATTGTCTGGTGAATCTACTGGTGCGAAGAAATGTATATTTTATTGCTCTCAGGAGATCACTTATGCGTAGTTTTACTGTTTAGTAAGTTGCTATCATTCGTGATCTTCAGCAAGAAATTTGAATTCAAGCCTTGGACTTGTGCTATTTTTGCTTCCAAATTTGTCAAGCAGGAACTGTGGTAAATATAATGTCAATCAATAAAGTAATTGACTTGTATGTAGTTTTTCAGTGAATATTGAGTTTGTTACATAATAAAGGGGGATTTTGAAATACATTTTTCATTGTTTATGTTGTTTGGTACTTTTATGTTAGCTGGGCACAAGTGATAGATATACATCTATATATATCACTGGTGCCCTTTTAACATGTACTGTATATATATATGTATATATATCACTAGTATCTGGCTAACATAAAATTACTTGTTGTTTTTATCAGTTTATTAGGATTATTATAATCTTTTCTTTAAATTACAGATTGCTTTTAATCGAACATGACTTTTTCCAATAACTATGCTAATGCCTATCAATTACTACCTGTTGATCTCACTTTCGCATTTATAAATGATCTTTTCAACAGGCATTTTGCATGATTATTTTTGAAGGCATGAATCTTCAGTAATATTTGTAAGTATGATGCTTGTAAGTAAGTCATTTTCTCAAAATTACATTGTTGTGTAACAGAGTTTACCCCAGGTTTAAAAAAAGGCAGGGTGCTGCTGGTGAGAAAAGGGCACTTTTTTATTCTTAAGGGCACTTTTTGGATTCTTGAGTGCACTTTTCAGATTCTTATTGGCACTTCTTTTTTAATTGTTAAAGGTATTCTTTTGTTTTTTAAAGCCACTTTTGATATTTAAAAGTCACGGCACTCTTTTTAAGACAACATTGAGTCCGTTTTTACTATGAAAGCAAATTTTTTAATGCAAAAAGGTGAAAGGACACTTTTTTTTACTGAGGGGCAAGAAGGGTGCTAATCATTTTACTGGAGGGGGCAAGAAGGGTGCTATTTTGTAAAACAAAGGGCAGGCAGGGTTTAGCACCCTTCTGAAACTGTCTGGGGTAAACTCTGGTGTAATGTTGCAATAATTAGAATTAAGAATTATAATATTGCATTGTTGTGCAATTAATGTTGTTTCATATAAAGTTATTTTTACCACAAAATCCATCTGTATCTGAGAGAATCAGTTAAAGCTATGTTAATTCTCAATACAAAAATTATGATTTTCATCATTTAATTCCTTTAATTTTTTAACTGAAGGTTTATTTGCTATTAGCATTTTAATTTATAAAATGGTGTTAAATGATTAATCTAAAAACACAACTTGTAGTTAATTAATTTGCATAGTTTTATGCAAGTGTGTAAGTTATGTTTTACATAAACTTGCATAAGCACTTGTGTTTATGTAAACACTAAATGAATAAGTGTTATGCTAGAGGAAAGCAGTTACCCCTCGCCCCTCCCTTCAAGGAATCTGATATTTCAGAAAGTGTGTCATTCAGACTAAAAAAAAAAAAAAGTCATATTACACAAAAACTAAAATATCTTATCAGATAAGTTGCATACATAATTTATTTGAATTAATATTACTAATATTGAAATAATCTAAAATGTATTATCTATGATGCTATCAATGTTATAATTTGCTGTGCTTAATAATTATTTAGCTGCATGTATACATTTTAACGTCTGAATGTGAAAACTATTAAAAACACCAAATAAAATAATTTAAGACAGACATGAGTACACTTAAAATAAAATTTATAAAAAATATACTTAAAAACAGTTAAAAATAGAAAATAGTAGACGTTTCGCCAAGCGACACGCAAGGCATCAATCATCAGTACAAAAACAATCTATTGCATAACAAACCACTGAACAAATCAAGGAAAGTTGAAGTTATTTTAAAAACAGATAATATTCATTAGGGACAGAACGAGCTTCATTCAACGTCTGCGATCGCAATTGAGTGAACCAACCCTCAAGGAATAATAGACGCTTTCAGTCGTGACGTCAATCATGACGTTTTGCTTGGTTACTGACTCCAAACAAACGGTTGCTATGTGGTATTTTCTATTTTGTTTGTATATTATAGCTATATCTTATAGCTATATTTCGCAGTTGGGTGTTTTAATACTTTATATGCTGTGGTAACATTTTCTACGATTTATATTTAATAAGAAATAAAACATAGCAACCGTTTGTTTGGAGTCAGTAACCAAGCAAAACGTCATGACTGACGTCACGCTGAAAGCGTCTATCGACCATGGTAGCTGTTACAACCTGATTTCAAAATACTGCGTTCGCAATTAGCAGGATGTGATTCGTTTGAAGTGAATGCTGGACAATTTTTGAATTCAATACTATTTTTTAAAGCACTAATATGTTCTTTTATGCTGCGTTTACACTATTGGGACTTACTAGACCAACATATGATCCTAAAAGACCCGACCATTCGCCGATTTTCTGCGTGTTAGTTTCGGAATGCGGCGTTTGCCGTCTCGTGGTCAGCACTAGAACAACAAACTGCAGTTTATAGAACACGTGAATGTTATAGTTATGTGATTTTTTTTTTTTATTCTGGTTGCTATATCCTTATAAATATGAGGTGTTGTGTGCCTTTCTGTAGTATTGACAGTCGGGCAGACTATTTTGACCCTGATGATAATAAAATTTCGATGCATTATTTTCCAAAAGAGGAAAAAATAAACAAGCATGGATTCAAGCAATCGGCAGGCAAGGTATGCTTATTTACCTTTTACTATTTTATTTAAGTTTATTAAATGTTAATTATGCATTTAATCTAATAATATGGCTCATAATTTTACTATAAAAGGAACAGAAACTTATAGAATAATAAAATATCTGTTCTAAACATTATGGCTATTAAAATAAAACTGCTTTTTTTTTTTTCATCACAAGCACGCCATACCTAGACCCACATGTGTGGCTAGCGCTATACATTTGTAAAATCATAAATCTTTAAAACATTCTAATATTAAGAATTTATACAATCAAACTTTTCTTTTATCTATCACTGTAGCCAAGGGATGTGCATAGAAAATTATCCTGATTTCTGTATTTTTGGCTTTTGTATTTCAGGAATTTTTTTTATTAATTTTAAGTGACGTTTATAATAATTCACCCATGTGTAACATAATCTTTTGAATTAAAAACTTTTATTGCGATGACGTTTTAAATTAATCTTTTTGCAACTTGAATCATTCAAAGATAATCAATATTTTATATTTTAATGAGTAAATTTTGAATTTTCTCAGCATTTTTAATTTATTTTGTACAATTGAAACTTTTGAAAACCAATGATAGAAAACAAAAAAATTTTAGAATAGCTTTAATATCACAATATTACTTGCATAATACTGCGTTAATTTCCTTTTATATGTCTATTAATAATGCAAGCATATATTCAGTATTTAGGATTGTCAGCATCTGATAACGTATTCCCAAAGAAACATTATTTGCCTGATTCCTATCACTTTAATTCTTTAAGGAAATGTCCATTTTTTGTCTTTCTTTCTTTCTTTATTTATTTTTGTGTGTGTGCAGGGGTCGATGCAGGTTTTTTTTCTTGGGGCCTATTTTGTGAAAAGTAAAGGTTATTTTTGTGAAATTTTATTATATTTTTGTGAAAAATAACACTTTGTAATGAAAGTCAAAATCCAACTACTCAAATTCGAACCAAGCGTTTATTAACAAAAACTTTTTAAAATACTTTTGCTTAAGTTTTCCTCTCTGGTGAACTTGTTTGTTTACAAATAACACATTTTAAAAGTCAAAGAATAATAAATAAATAATAAATAGTAAGTTTTTATGAAATGGAATTTTGTGAAGGCACCTATTTTGTTAAAAGGAATTTTGTGAAGGGGAACCCATTTTATCAAATTGATTTTTATGAAGGGACCCATTTTATTATATTGATTTTTGTGAAGGAGCCCTAAAAAGGCCCCAAATTTTGTCTGGATCGACCCTTGGCGTGTAAGTTGTAATGCTGTTAGTCGATTTTTTAGTGAAAGATTTTTTTTTTTTATTGTTGCACTGTTTTGTTTTAATGAAGTTATTTTTGTGAAAGTTTTCTTTTATATAATGAACTTTTTAAATTACAAGTTATATATTTAAAATCTTATGGAGATGAAATATTTATGAAGTGTTTACTTTCATGGGATGAAATTTTGTCAGGGGCATCAAAGCGGGGACCCAGTTTTTTCTCAAATTCATACAGAAGATGTAAAGCAAACTTTCCCTTAAAAGTTGAAAATAGTTTTTAAGGTGCTTAAAAGTGATTACTTTTTTCTGTAAAGTTCATATTTAAAAAAAAAAAACGTTTCAAGGATATTTACTGGTCAAAATATGATGAAAGTGGTAAATACTATTGGCCTTCAATGAATGTTAGCTTATTGTTTTTCAATCAGCGCCTGAAGGAAACATGGGCTGAGGCTTTAGGGCACTTCCAATTTTAGTGCACAATTTTCATAAACCTGATGTTTTAAATCCATTTTGATTTTGCACTGTTTACAATAAATGTTTTCAAGGGTCGATCCAGACAAAATTTGGGGTCTATTTAGGACCCCTTCACAAAAATAAATTTAATAAAATGGGCCCCTTCACAAAAATAAATTTGATAAAATGCGCCCCTTCACAAAATTCCGTTTAACAAAATCGGCACTATTACAAAATTCCATTTCATAAAAACTTACTATTTATTATTTTTTGACTTTTAAAATGTATAATTTGTAAACAAACAAAATCACAAGAGATGTCCCTTCAGTAACAGTACATTTACATTTCATATGCACTAAAAAATAATAAACATGTTTATTAAAATAGCACATCTGCAAAGAATTCTAATAATTGACTCATATCCAGTGCCATTAGTTTTTGGATAGAATAAGCAATTGCATATCATTTAAAAAAAGACTTAAATAAGGGGAATATATTGAAACATCTTAATAGTGATATAATCGATCTTTAAATAAGGGAAATTTTTTTATAAAATAACATATCAATGTTAGTAATGTTAAAAATGAATTTTATAAATTGCAACTGGGCCATAGGCACACCTGTTAAAAAACTTTGCCCCTCCCTAGATTTTATTTTGCCGGTGCTCATATTTTTTAGTATTTGTCCCCAACAAAATTAACTCTCAAATCATTGTGTATTATATATGTAAGCAATAATTTAAATATGTAAAATCGAAGCAATTATAGAATAGTCGTGAAATTACTTTTATTCTAAAATAAAGGAGGAAATTATAAAAGGATATATAATAGAACCACGCCAAAACGCAATTTCTGAGATGGATCTTTAAATTATTGATATATTGTATTTGTCTCAAAAATGAAAATCCTAGATATTGTTGAAATATTTAAAAACTTATCTTAATTGAGCTCTTACATCATATCTAGTAGTTTACTAATCAGATATTCTTTTTACACAATATGAAAATTTTATTAATAAATAAACACTTTTTGCAATGAGACTTGATTTCTCGACTTTAAATATGTTCTTTTCACCAGTTTCATCCATCCTGAATAGAAATATATGCTAAAAATATTAATAAACAGATAACATTACTAACGTATTTAAAGGGAAAAACGCGGAATGTTGTTCTATTATTCTACGCTATCTGCTAGCAGACGACGGAGAAACGGGCACGTTTTTATGAATGGAAAGTCGGCGAATGGGCAGGTCTTTAGGATCGTATGTTGGTCTAGGGGACTTAAAACGGCCTATAGAGGCGCTGATTGCAGCCGTCGGTACAGGAAAATTGGCCCTTTAACTAATGCTAAAGTGCCATTGAAACCATTATTTATTGTAAACGCGTTTAAAAGTGTTAGATATTCAAATTCGTATAATTTTTACTTTAACATATAAACACAGAACACAAATAGCACATGAAATCTGAAATTGTGCATAAAAATAATCATTATGAACAAATAAAAAATGCATGTAACGCAATGGGATTGCAAGGGATTTTCCTGAAGGGAGGAGTTATATCTTTTTTCCACCAGATGGCGTATTCGAGCGCTTGAATTTATTAGGTCTGCGTGGTCTGTCAGGTCCAGGTATAAGAGGGTTTAAGAAGGTCTGCGTGGCGTCACAGATTAAATATAGTCATTTTAGGAATATATTTAATCTGTGCGTGGCGTGGTCTAGTGTTGGCGTTTCAGGTGTGAAAATATAAGACCCAGCCAATCAGCGTGCTTCATAATTGTTTATTCCGCCATTTTAAAAAATGGACGAAGTTTGATGAAGCAGACGACAGATGAATATTTTGATGAAGATTTAAAATAAAAAAGGGATTTACAAACCAAAGGTATGTAATATTTTTCAGATATTTTTAATGTTTCTCTACATTGCTTCATAACTGTAGAAGTTTCTTTTATGTATTCGTAAATTACTATCTTCATGTATTTACGTACTACGCTACTAAAATTCATTTGTTCGCTATGTTACTTTTTATATTACCAAACTCTTTATAAAGCTATGTATTCATAAATTCTTTAAGTACTATCTTCCGGTATTTATATACTATGCTACCAGTTCATTTGTTAATTGTTAGTTACGTTACTTATTTCAAAACTCACCTTGTTTCATAGGCATGAATTAAAAAAAACAAATTGGGCAGTATATGAATAAAAATTAGAATAGTACGATCGTAATGCATAATGTACAGTAATGTCTTTTTTTGTGAGGAAATACTTTGATTTATTTCAGGTATTTATTTAATATTGTTACTGGCAATTTTTAACTTTATCTTAAAACTGGTACCAATAAATTTTTAGCCATATAATTCATTTTTAATTAACTTCTCAGTAATCTCTGTTACTGTCATATAATTGACTGATCATTGATTTGCATTGTTATTCATCAGTTTTATATGTGTTAATTTTTTCAATGATTCCATCCTAATATATATCTAAAATATTGCAGAAATTTTAGATTGTATTTAGTTTCTTAGCCCTCTCCCCCACAAAAAAAAAAAAAAAAAAAAAAAAACTCAGTCTAATATGGTAACTACACAAATATAAAATTTAACTTTTGTTAAAATTAACAAACATGTTTTTAAGAAAAACAGTTTTTACATTTACTTATTATTGCTAATTATTAAACCATTCCGTATTATTTTAAAAGTTTTATTTTATGTTTATTTTTTGAAATTTTCTTTAATAATTAATCTGACATTACATGAATTTTTGTAACCCCCCCCCCCCTTTCACAACAAAGAATGGTTTCAGTTGGAAAACTTCATAATTTTTTTTCAGAAAAAGTTTTAAAACTTTCAAAATCTATGAACGATGCAAGGGAGATTGTCTGGTGAATCTACTGGTGCCAGGAAATGTATATTTTATTGCTCTCAGGAGATCACTTATGTGTAGTTTTACAGTTTAGTAAGTCGCTATCATTTGTGATCTTCTGCAAGAAATTTGAATTCGGGCCTTGGACTTGTGCTATTTTTGCTTCCAAATTTGTCAAGCAGGAACTGCGGTAAATATAATGTCCATCAATAAAGTATATTAACTTGTATGATTGACTGTAATTGACTTATATGTAGTTTTTCAATGTATATTGAGTTTGTTACATAATAAAGAAGGATTTTTAAATATATTTTACATTGTTTATGTTGTTTGGTACTTTTATGTTAGCTGGGCACCAGTGATAGATATGAATGTATATATATCACTGGTGCCCTTTTAACATATATCACTAGTATCTGGCTAACATAAAAATAAAAATACTTGTTGTTTTTAGCAGTTTATTATGATTATTATAATCTTTTCTTTAAATTACAGATTGCTTTTAATCGAACACTACTTTTCTCAATATCTATGCGAATACCTGTCAATTACTACATGTTGATCTCACTTACGCATTTATAAATGGTGATCTTTTCAACAGGCATTTTGCATGATTATTTTTGAAGGCATGAATCTTCAGTAATATTTGTAAGTATGATGCTTGTAAGTAAGTCATTTTCTCAAAATTACATTGTTGTGTATTTATTAATGTTGTTTCATATAAAGTTATTTTTCCAACAAATCAATCTGTATCAGAGAGAATCAGTTAAAGCTATGTCCATTCTCAATACAAAAATTGATTTTCATAATTTAATTCCTTTAATTTTTTAACTGAAGGTTTATTTGCTATTAGCTTTTTAATTTATAAAATGCTGTTAAATGATCAATCTAGAAACACAACTTGTAGTTAATTAATTTGTGTAGTTTTATGCAAGTGTGTAAGTTATGTTTTATATAAACTTGCGTAAGCACTTGTGTTTTACGTAAACACTAAATGTATAAGTGTTATGCTAGAGGATAGCAGTTACCCCTCGCCCCTCCCTTCAAGGAATCTGATATTTCAGAAAGTATTCAGACTAAAAAAAAAAAAAATCAAATTCAACAAAAACTAAAGTAAGTTATCAGATAAGTTGAATATATAATTTATTTGAATTAATATTATTAATATTGAAATAATCTAAAATGTATTATCTATGATGCTATCAATGTTATAATTAGCTGTGCTTAATAATTATTAAGCTGCATATACACTGCTCAAAACAATTAAAGGATATTTGAAGTTTTATATAAAATAAAGATATAAACGAAATTTTTTTTGCCGAAAATAGAAGAGGAGAATCACAAATGCAAATTTTTCTGGTTTTCAAACTGTGGAGTATGAAAATTTTGAGTTCGACGTCAAAAACGTCGCTTCAGCGGCAGCGAATGAAATTTTACTTTCAACTGGATAAAAGAGAATGAAGACAAGGATGATCGGCCTTCAGTGATTGCTTTGTTTCGATGAGTACGATGTCTTAGCGAAGTCATTTGAGATATTCAGAAGCTTGGAGAATTGTTGGTAGGTTAGAAGGGGGCCAAACTCAAGCCGAAGTAGCGCAAGACATTGGAGTGTCATTTCCAGGATCTGGAACCGTTTTTTGGAGAGTGGATGTGCAGGCCGAAGACCAGGGCAAGGTCGTAGAGGGCAACAACGCCCAATGAAGATCGGTATTTAGCGTTAACAGCTTGGAGACACCGAAACATGAACGCTACTCTTCTCCAACAACACCTTCGCTCGGCTACAGGCACCACGATTTCAACTCAGACTGTCCGAAACCGGCTCAATGCTGTAGGTCTGTATGCTCGCCGACCGATGGTATGTGTTAGATTAACATCAAGGCATCGTCGCGACCGCAGGGAGTGCGCAACCGAGCATGTCAACTGGAGGAGAAATGAATGGAGCAATATCCTGTTTTCTGACGAGTCCCGTTTTTCTGTGCATCCGGATAATAGGCGTATTTTCATCTGGAGGGACCGTGGCAGTAGGCATAATCCTGCGTTCGTTCACGAAAGTGTCAGATTTGGCGGTGGAGGAGTGTTGGTGTATGGTGGCATCTCCATTGACGGGCGCACTGACCTCTACATCATTCGAGATGGAGCTCTGACTGGTCGCCGATATAGGGATGAGATCCTCAGACCTATTGTAGTCCCTTACGCTGCAGCAATCGGAGATAACTTCATTTTAATGGACAATAACTGCAGGCCACATCGTGCAAACCTGGTGGAGGATTTCCTTTTCGAGGAAGGAATCGTTCGAATGGAATGGCCAGCGTGATCTCCAGACATGAATCCAATCGAGCACGTTTGGGACGCTCTAGGAAGACGAGTTTCTGGCCGCCAACAACCCCCACAAACTCTCCAAGAACTGGAAAGAGCTCTTCTGGAAGAGTGGGGCAGAATACCCCAACTCGTCATGAATAGCCTCATTGAGTCCATGCCTCAAAGGTGTTCAACGTTGCTGGCCGCCCGTGGTAACCATACCCCCTACTGAAAATGATTTTCTTTGAAGAAAACACCTTTTCTTATTCCTTTTTTTCTCATATGCACAAATTGTGTTTTTTTCCTTTTGTACACAAATGCGCAATAAAATGCATTTTTTTCTGCCAAACATGTGTAATTTATTCTCATATAACCTACTATGTCTGTCGACCATGTATCAATCAGCTAAAAAGTTTCCCAGATACAAAATCCACCTAAAACTGCAATATCCTTTAATTGTTTTGAGCAGTGTATAATAATTTATTTAATGTTTATTAATGTTGAAATGATCTAAAATATATTTTAACAATATTATGAAGGTTATAATTTGCTATGCTTAATAATTATTAAGCTGCATATATAATAATTTATTAATGTTGAAATGATCCAAAATGTATTTTAACAATATTATCAAGGTTATAATTTGGTTTGTTTACTTACAGTTCTTTGAAGTGAGAGTAATTATTTATGTTAGTTTAACTAAATATTGAAGATAATATATTTTGACAGATTTGATGGAACATCATTAGGTTATATTTAAAAAAATAAATATTATGAAATATTCATTAGTATCTAGTTTTTAAATCAAATTTTGTTACCAATGATAGAAAATCTAGCGAAGTACATGTGTTTTGTAGATGAAGAATTTAATAATTGAAAATTTTATGCACTTTGCATTAATAATTATTTTATCTTATTCTAGAATTCAAAAAACAACTAACTATATTGTTATGTACTAGTTTGTTTTCATAATTCTCTTTATTAATTAAATTGTTAATTTACTTTCTCCCTAAATCCATGAAAAAATAAGTTTACAAATTATGTAAAGCAATTAAACATTTAATTTGTTTTGCTTTAATACAGGCAGCTCAAAATTAATTCTTAAAACTGAAATTTAATTATTATTATTCATAATTTATTTTACTCAAATTACTTTATTTACTCCAAGTGATTAACAAAAATGCAATTTTTGAAAACTGAAATTTAAACATTGTCAGGTGTGCGTTGCTATTGAACATCCCAAAACTACAGCAGTGAATGTTTTGAGATAATAAATGCAAATGTGTTTTTGTATGTTTTCCGATATAAGTTTAACATTTTTTTAAATTGAATATTCAGGGAAGGGGAGAGCAAGCAGTGTTGAAATCAAGGGATGGCCCTTCAAATCTTTCTCCCCGCCCCGCCCCCCCTCCCTGAAAGATTTGAGATTTTATGCTTTTAATGGTCAAAAAGTACAATTTCACCTCCAGAACTCTATAATGTCCCTTCGGAGCCACAGAAATCCCTCCCGGAGAAAAATGTCTAAATTCAACACTGAGGATAAATATTCTGATTTTTTATTTATTTATTGCCTTGTGTGTTATATTAGCCATACCTATTCTTCAAAAGATTGCTTTAAATGTTTTGTTATCTTTCATGTATACTAGAATAATAATAATAGTTTTCTTTTTTAAAGAAGATATTTAACATTGGATTTCCTTTAAACATGTCATTTTATAGACATATGGAACCTTGAAAGTAGCATTTTCACATTTTTTCTGTAAAAAATAAAGATAATACTGTAGTAGCTTCCTATAAAATTGCTTGTTCAGATATAGCTCTATTTTTTATGCCCCCAATCTGGGGAAAAAATAAAGATTGTGCAGTAACCCCACTTCTTAATAACTTTATTTGATAACAAGAAATGTGTTTTTTTTTTAAGTTACTATTTCAGACATAATAAAAATTATATTCATTACTGAGGTGCACTATAAATTGCTCTCTTGAAATTGTGTGCATTGCGTTTACTTATAGGGACACACAAAATATATCGGTTACAGTACATATGTGATATTTACAGTCTGTGTGATAGGTGCATTTTCAACTTTGGTTTGCATTTTTAAGTTTAACTAAATTTTTTCATAGTACTTGTGTGTTTATAAACTCTGTTGTTCATATACAGAGCTACACAAGGGAATCCGTCAGTATTACAGACTATGGGAGTGAATTGCTTAAGGGTAGTTTTTAATTTTGTTACGCATTTTCCTGTTGAACTATATTTAGTAGACTAATAGAAGTTTGTGGAATATAAATAAGTTCATATACAGGGCTACGCAAAGAAAAATATTCATTGTCGTTTACGGTTGGTAATTGCTGCGAGTGAGTTTTAAGTTGCCTTTTAGCTTAATATGTGGTGTGTACAAAAATCTTCATATAACATACAGGGCTATACTGCACTATAAATAAAATATAGTAATATTTTTTTTCTTTTTATTGGAACTGGAGTTAAAACCACTTGTATTTCTGATATCTTCAAATCCAAGGATATTCTTAGCAGTTTGAATGAAACATTTATTTTCATCTCGCTGATTAATTTATGTATTTATTTTAATAATAAACTGAAATTTCCATTTTTTTTCTTTCTTTTTAGAAAAAAAAAGCATGCCAGTGCTTGGCTTTGATGTTATTATTTATCATTTTAAAATTATAATAACTGAAAAATATTAATAACTTATTTATCCCATTAGATTAAAATACATACCTGTTTCTGTAAAGTATCGTGCCATCATCATTAATGTCCAGACTGTTATCTATGTATTTTACTTCTGATATGTAGTATATCATTATATTCAGTAATAAATTTATTATGTGATAATATTTATTATATAGAGCAATATTTTGTTGTTTTATTTCTGTAACTTGTATTTTCAAATAAAGGAAATTTAATAAAAAATTTCTGTTATCATTTGACTATAATTTTATTATAAATGATCTTTTCATGTATCTACTTGTGTTGTTTAAATAACAGAATGTATATTAAATAAGAAAATCCTCAAACCATTTTTTAATTAAAAAAAAAGAGTTACAAAGAGAGTTTATTTAAATTTTACTATTGAAGTCTTTATTTTATTTTAATATGTATATAATGCTTCATAACAATACCTTTTTAATAAACAAGGAAAATATTAAAACAATATTTTAAAAATTCTCTTAAAAAATTAAATAAACATTTGGAATTAAAATAAATGCAATTTTTAAAAGTATTTCTTTAAAAGAAAGTCTATAACATAATTTTAAAAAATCAAAAATTGTCACTTTTTAATGTTTCATGATATGTTACTTATTTAATATCATTATGAATCCATTCAAGTCAAAAATAAACTTGAATTATCAGTTGAAGTTTGTTTTATAGAGCCATTATTTTTAAATTAGTCTTTAAAAATAATAATAAAGATTTTTATTCATTCTTCAAACATGAAGGGTTTTCTTCATTCCAGAGTCGGTTTATTATCTCATATATATATATATATAATTATAAATCAAATACTTAAAATGAAAGATAGCTTGAAAACAAATAGTTGACAATGAGCCACAAATTAGAAACAAATAGTTGATCATGGGCAGAATGACTGCAAATGTATGTGTCTTAATTAGGGTTGGGAGTGTTCAGGAAACAAAAGAGTGCATAATGTTGAAATGCGATACGTAAGAGATTATGTTTGAATAATTCTAAATTGGCCTTTTCGGTCTATTTATTAGATTATTCAATAAATACCTCTTTTAATGCAAGCACTGTATTTTATTATTTGTAGTGAAAGTGATATTATTTTCAGCATACAATTGGAGTTTCACCATAATATGCTGAAGCATGTTTGGGTACAATTGCTAGTTTGTTAAATCAATAAAGAATTGCCATGTTTTCCTAAAACTTTTCTGCCATTATTAGCATTAAAACTAATACCAATATGCTTAAAATCGTCAGATATGTTACGTTGATATATATTTTTATTTTATCAAGAAAACTGGATGAAAAAGAAGATTGTAACAGCACAGCACACCTAAAAAATGTATGATGAAGTGATGTGTTAACCATATCTAGAATAATGACTACATTAATTTAAAATTCAGCGGATTACTATTTGCTTAAATAAACACCTTCATGAGATTAATAGCCAAATTTAATATTTTTGTTCCATGAATTAAACAAAAAGAAATAAGGATGTTTGTCAGCAGTATTTTTCACTGGAAGCAGAATTACTTAAATAATTAAAATGCTTAAAAGCCTCAGGAATTAAACTAATAAATTAGTGATTTGTTAGATTTACATTGTTTTATTTTATCGTAAAAAATAATAATTTCCTTTAACAGTAATAACAAAATGTAATGACAATTAATTCATAAGATGAATATTTTGAGCTTGTAAACACGGACGTTCTCAGAAGGAAAAAAAAAAGGGGGGGGGACAATATTTTGAAACACATATGCTAAGGTGCAAGAATAAACTTGGGGACCAGGAATAAAGTTTCCTAGTGCCCCTACATATGTATTCGGATGAAAGAGGAAAATTTTAGAACATAATTATTAAATATATTATTTTTAAATTAATTGTTATTTAATTTATGTGTTCAATGATTTTAATTAACTAATTTTGATTAGTATTTTTTAAATTAATTTCATTCTTAAATCAAATTAACATTTAATAAATAATTATACTATTTTTCATACATTTTCTATATTATACTATGAAATATACAATTTAAAAATAAATTTCATTAATACAGTATTGCAGTATACGTTGGGCCCCATTAACTGCTTTTTCAGGGCCCCACACAGCATTGAACTGGCCCTGGGTGTGTATAAATTCTATGAATGAAATGCAAGCAAGATATATATAAAAAAAATTTCCCGTAGAATTAATATTAGCGAGCGAGTGTTTTTGTGCAAGTGAAGTAGTTATTTTTAAATGAAAAAAATAAATAGGTTTTTCCATATTAATTTTGTGTTTTTATCGTGAAAACTTCCAGATTTTGACCAATCTTCAGTAGCATTTGGGGGGCCCTGGAACTGTGCCTCAAATGACCTGCTGTAAATCAGGCACTGGATTGATGTCACGACTAAAAGCATCTAGAAAATGGCATTTTTATGTAATCATTGAGGATTTAATTTTCCTGAATGAAAATGCAAGTTTCCATTTAAAAATAATGTTTTATCATCAGAAGAGGAAACTTCCCCTTCTGAAATTAACGTGCATTATCTATAAAGTAGAAACTTTATTTTCAAGCCATGAGAAATGGAATTCCACTAAATGTCATGTCATTTGGTTTCATTTTCTTTTTTTCAATATTGTTAGGAAAATTGTATATTTTTCTGTTAGCATCAAAGAAAATCTGCATTATCACTTATAAAACTAAAAAGCAGTTCAAACATATTATAATTAAGAAACCAAAAATAAGCTGCTATTGACATTTTATAAATGAAGAACTGTCTTTATGTTCAATTAATTTTTTATCAGGGTGGGGGGGGGGAGCTGAACCCACCATTTAAGATCCTTTTTGAACACTTAAATTTAGAAAGAAAAACAAAACAAATTTTGTTTTGAGGAAAAGGGTGATCAGAGCCCTTCAGCCAAAAAAAAAAAAAAAAATGTTTCTTTTTGTCTTAGTGATTAATTATTTGACATTATTATTATTTCTTTTTTTGAAAATTATCAGAGAAAAATAAACTTTAGTTTATAAAATTTGAAAATTCAGATAACAGCAATTGCCTTGCTCCCATTGTGGGCACATGTGCATATAAAATGCTTTATTTCTATAAATTTACATGTAATGTAATAGACATTTTATTTACATGTAGACATACATTTCTGTAAATGTATGTCTATGCTAAGTTAGTGCTAATACTGATTAGAATGATTTTTTCTTTTAGTTCATATTTTTTATTTAAATCTTGATGGGAATTTTCTTATTTTGTATAATAAATTAAACCTTATTTAATTACTTTTGTCAGTATTATTTTGCAACAAACTGATCTCCATATATTTTTATTTTTACCAAGGAAAATAAAATGTGCACAGAAATTGTGAGACCCAGTACAGATACGGAATAGGGCTTCTGCATGCACTGTATATGGCTATATTTAATATGAAATTGGCTGCTCACTGAGCCTTTCTTAGCCCAATACAACAATATCTCTTGTATCTATATCCCCTGTGTATTTCCCAAACCTTTAATAATAATAACGAAAGAAGCACGTTAAAAAAAATCACTTTTATATTATCTGCCTTCCGTTTTTTAAGTAAAAAATAAATTAGCACAGGCATTAACCCACAAAATATTTGCATGTTCATTTCATTGCGAATGTAAACAAACAAACATTACCCCTCCCCCTCCATGCAAGCTGCAAAACTCACACATGCGCAAAAATAAGTTTCTTCTCCTTACGCCAAATTCTTATGCCATAGTGTAAATGCAATTTTTTCTACTCTTGGAGCAGAAAGACCCAACAGACCTGAAAGACCATATAGTGTAAACGCAGCATTAGGCGAATTTGCAATGATCTACCTGTTTCACCAATGTAGACACTATTGCAATCTTTACAGGGAATAATATAAACAACACCGGGTAATTTAGACTTATCATATTGAAATTTATGCTTAGTGAAAAAGGAACTCACTTCATTAATTGGTTTAAAAGAAACCCCAATATTGAATGATTTTAGAATGCCAGAATTTTTTTCAGAAATGTTTTTATAATAAGGAATACAGATAAAAGAGTTTGGTTTACTACGTTGAAAAGGGGGGGGGGGAGAGTAGAATTCACAAAATTTAAAGTATTTTTAAAGATTTTTTTTAACAAGACCTATAGGATAGCTATTATTAACCAAATCGCGATAAATTTTACACTTCTCAATTTCCAAAATCATTACTGGAACTGCAATATCTAATGGCCCTGAAGGCTAAAGTCTTAATAATGACTATTTTATGGCTGAAAGGGCAAATTTCTGTTATTATCATTTGACTATAATTTTATTATAAATGATCTTTTCATGTATGTACTTGTATTGTTTAAATAACAGAATGTATATTAGATAATAAGAAAATACTCAAAGCATTTTTTAATTTAAAAAAAGAGTTACAAAGAGAGTTTATTTAAATTTTACTATGTATATAATGCTTCATATTCTATGTTTTTTTTTTCTATGTATATAATGCTTCATAACAATGCCTTTTTAATAAAGAAGGAAAATATTAAAACAGTATTTAAAACATTCTCTTAAAAAATTAAATAAACATTTGGAATTAAAATAAATGTAATTTTTAAAAGTATTTCTTTAAAAGAAAGTCTATATCATAATTTTAAAAAAAAATAAAAAAATTTCACTTTTTAATGCTTCATGATATGTTACTTATTTAATATCATTATGAATCCATTCAAGTCAAAAATAAACTTGAATTAGCAGTAGAAATTGTTTTATAAAGCCATTATTTTTAAATTAGTCTTTAAAAATTAATAAAGATTTTTATTCATTCTGCAAACATGAAGGGTTTTCTTCATTCCAGAGTCAGTTTATTATTCCATTTATATATATATAATTATAAATCAAATACTTAAAATGAAAGATAGCTTGAAAACAAATAGTTGACAATGAGCAACAAATTAAAAAGAAATAGTTGATCATGAGCAGAATGACTGCGAATTTATATGTCTTAATTAGGGTTGGGAGCATTCAGGAAACAAAAGAGTATAATGTTGAAATGCGATATGTAAGTTTTCTTCATAAAAATATATTTTCATTGAAATTCTTATTCAACCAATGTTAAAATTTGTTTAATTTGAATTTTTTTTTAGATTATGTTTGAATAATTCTAAATTGGCCTTTTTGGTCTATTTATTAGATATATTCAACAAATACCTCTTTTAATGCAAGCACAGTATTTTATTATTTGGAGTGAAAGTGATATTATTTTCAACATACAATTGGAGTTTCACCATAATATGCTGAAGCATGTTTGGGTACAATTGCTAGTTTGTTAAATCAATAAAGAATTGTCATGTTTTCCTCAAAGTTTTCTGCCATTCTTAGCATTAAAACTAACACCAATATGCTTAAAATTGTCAGATATGTTACATTGATACATATTTTTATTTTATCAAGAAAACTGGGTGAAAAAGAAGATTGTAACAGCACGGCGCACCTAGAAAATGTATGGTGAAGTGATATGTTAACTATATCTAGAATAATCACTACATTAATTTAAAATTCAGCAGATTATTACAGTGACCTCTCACTTGTACGACTCTCAGTTATACGACTCTCTCGGTTATATGCCGAATTCTCTTGGTCCCGTCCACGCTTTATGGGAAATAATGCTAAACTTCTCTTAGTTATACGACTGCTTCTCTCACTTATACGACTTTTTAAACGGTTCCGGCGATTTTACATTTCTCACTCAAGAAATCATTTTTATAATTATTAAAGTACAAATCATTAACGTTGCTTACATTTATTCTTTTGACTATTGCTAATGTGTTTATCAATAATGAATAACATTTCTTGTCTACCTTGGTGTGTTATTAACGATGAAATCTATGGCGGGAAGGTGGTTGTATGGAATTTTCTTGTGCCTGCCATTTAACAAAACCTATTAACAAAAGCCAAATGACCACCTGCAGATCACGTCTTTGTATACTACTGAGCGATAAATCAGGGTTATTTCAAAATACACTTTCCTGTATCAATGTCCATCACATCCAGGTTTATAAAAAAATTACCATTTCTGCAACAAATTAAAGTTCGATTTTTGCCAGCAAATTCTACAATTAGATTTAGCGATTATATAGAATTGCAAGTAAACTACAGAAGGAGTTTGATTTGTTGTTTTATTTTGGATCGGGAAAACAAAAAGGAAGCTAACGGAATTTCCATTTTAGAAGCTTGCATCTTACAGCATCTGCATTGGAAAATGTGACATCGCAGACAGTTAAGAATTGTTTTAGGAAATGTGGTTTTTCACAATACCAAACTGCTACGTCAACGAATGAACCCGATTTTGAGAGTATATGTGAATCCTTTAATGAGAAATCTTTGAGGATATCAATTATGAAGACGTGAGAGAGGAGGGTGACGATAATGAGAACAATGTTCCTGCTGTTGTAAATTTTTCAGAAGCAAATGCCACTTTAAATGCATTAAAGAATTATGTCCACCAAAATTATTATCTCAAAATAGCTTAAAAGCTTTAATAGACTTAGAAAAAGACATTTTCTCTTTTCGTCAACGACAGAGACACTCACAGAGAGAGATCACTTCATTTTTTGAGAAAATCTGATGTATTAATCTTCAAAATAACAGTGGTGAGTGAACTATTTTGTGAACTTTTAAAATATATTTTATGATTTATTTTTTAACATTATTTTATAAGTTTTGTTAAAATATGTTCTTAGTACTTAAAACTTATCGTTTTTACTATAGATAAAATAATTAATGCATATAAAGTTTGAAACTTGTATAATAAGACGGTCTCTCACTTATACGACTTTTTTCTACGGTCCCCTGAAAGTCGTATAAGTGAGAGGTCACTGTATTTGCTTAAATAAACACCTCCATGAGATTAATAGCCAGATTTAATATTTTTGTTCAATGAATTAAACAAAAAGAAATAAGGAAGTTTGTCAGTGGTATTTTTCACTGGAAGCAGAATTACTTAAATAATTAAAATGCTCAAAAAGCCTCAGGTATTAAACTAATAAATTAGTGATTTGTTAGATTTACATTGTTTTATTTTATCGTAAAAAATAATTCATTTAACAGCAATAACAAAATGTAATGACAATTAATTCATTAGATGAATATTTTGAGCTTGTAAACACAGACGATCTCAGAAAAAAAGGGGGAGGGGACAATATTTTGAAACAAATATGCTAAGGTGCAGAGAATAAACTTGGTGCCCAGGAAAAAAGTTTCCTTGTGCATATGTATTCAGATGAAAGGGGAAAATTTTAGAACATAATTATTAAATATATTGTTTTTACATTAATTGTTATTAATTTATGTGTTAAATGATTTTAATTAACTAATTTTGATTAGTATTTTTTAAATTAATTTCATTCTTAAATCAAATTAACATTTAATAAATAATTATACTTTTTTTCATACATTTTCTATATTATACTATGAAATATACAATTTAAAAATAAATTTCATTAATACAGTATTGCAGTATACGTTGGGCCCCATTAACTGCTTTTTCAGGGCCCCACACAGCATTGAACTGGCCCTGGGTGTGTATAAATTCTATATACAGTGCTGCATGAAAGAATTTGCATACATTACAGGATATGGACAGACAACAATTGTTGAAAATAGATTTTTACTGAGTTATGTGCTTTTAAATTGCTCATTTAGATATCATATTTCATAAAAACTAAATTTATTAATAATATTCTGTTAGTGTTGAAAGGTGTTTATTTGCATGATCCTTATACCAATGGCGGAACCAGGATTCTCATCTGAGAGGGGTTCTGAACCATTGTTACTGATAAAATAAACAATTTTGTTGATAACAATACATGACACGTAAAAACTTCGGTAACGAAAATCACAATCAACAATAATATATTTATCATGTCAGTGTTTTAAAACACAGCATTTTCAGAGGGGAAAAAAAAGAAATAGCACTGAAATATGTACACACTGAAATCCCCCCCTTTCCTTTCGCTGCACCAATGCTTATATAAATCTACAATTTTTGACAGACTTTCATGAAACTTGATATACACATGTTTTAAAACCAAAACAAAATTGTCAACTTCAAAAAAATTAAATTTTCTAATGTAATATTTCCTTTCCTGTTGCACAAAAGAGTTATGTGTGGACAATATTTTTATTAGCCAATAAAATATCAAACTTGCTCTGTTTTCACATACAAAATTGGCGTCATTCAGAGCAGATGAAGCACATTTTCATATATAAAATTTAAAACCTTTACTATAAGTGTGTTAAAATGATGTAGTATCTTCATTTAAACATATTTAGAATTAAAACATCTATGAAAATAAACATATCAATTTAAAGGAAAAAAAATGACTGCACATGACATCTCTTTCAATAAGACGCTTTTAGTGTGACATCAAAATGACTCCAACTAAAAAGTGTTGCTATATTTATTTCGTTTGTATACTACACCTATATCTTATAGCTAGGTGTTTTAATACTGCAATGGTACTATTTTGTATGATTTGTATTAATAAATAGAAAGTCTGTTCTTGCTCTTTTCAAACAAAACTTTCTGACTGATGCAGGGACCGATTTACAAGTTTGGGGGGGGGGGGGGGGGGGGCTTGCAACGGTGCTTACAGTGGTTTTGAGTAAATATATTTATATATATCACTAATAGCGGTAATTATTAAGATAACCACTACTGACTTTAATAATTTAGTGATATTTAATAATTTTTTTAATAAATTTTCTTCTTAATTTTTTAGCAATAAAAGTTTTTATAACAGCTTCACAATCAATCTTTCGTGTTCTATCTCGCTAATGATTTTTCGAAATCTGTTCTGAAAGTGAAAGTATCTTAATAAAAAAACCTGTAAACAAAACCAAAAAGGTAAAAAATGGCCTTTGCATTGATTGACCTCAACTATCCAATGGAATTTTTTTTTTTTTAATAATGAAATGCAAGCGAGATATATATAAAAAAAATTCTTCCATAGAATTAATATTAGCAAGAGAGTGTTGTTGCGCAAGTGAAGTAGTTATTTTTAAATGAAAAAAATAAACAGGTTTTTCCATATTACCTTTATGTTTTAATCGTGAAAACTTCCAGATTCTGGCCAATAATTGAAAAATCTTCAGTAGCATTTGGGAGGCCCTGAACCTGTGCCCCGAATGCTCAATCTTCACCATAGTCGCTCTGCATCGGCCATTCTTGGCAGAGGGTTGACTAGAGGTGATTATGACATTGCATTAGTTCAGGAACCTTGCACCCTTAATGGTAGAATCCTGGGTCTGAATATTAAAGGGTATAAAATCTTTTATGATGCTACCTGTGTGAGGCCTAGGGCTTGCATTCTTATTAGCTCTAGGCTCAATGTGTTAAATCTTATTAATTATCTGGATGGTGACAATGTTGCTATCAGGGTTATTTATGAGTTTCAGGGACATAAAGATGAAATCATCTTAATGTCTGCCTATCTTCCTTATGAAGAAAAAGATCCTCTTTCAGGGAAAATGAAGGCTCTTATTGAGCACTGTATTGAGGATAAAAATAAATTAATTATTGGTTGTGATGCTAATGCTCACCATGTTATATGGGGCAGTACTGACTGCAACAAGCATGGTGAAGATCTTCTTGAAGACATATTAGGTTATAACCTTTGTCTTATTAATAGGGGCAATGAACCTAATTTTGTAACAAAGAATAGAAGGGAGGTCATTGATCTTACTGTATGCAATAGCTCTTGCTATAATTACATTAAGGATTGGAAGGTGTCTGATGAGGTAACTATGTCTGATCACTGGCTAATCATTTTTTCTGTTACAGGACCTACAAGAATTGTAACAGAAGGTAGGAACCCCAGAAAGACTAACTGGGGTTCCTATTATGAAGATCTGGAGGGCTCCTTGAACAACCTAGTTGGTAAGTTGTCCTCGATAGCCGACTTGGAGCTGGCCGTTGACCAGTTGCAACATGCCATCCTCCAGTCGTATTATCAAAATTGTAATGCTACTGTTACTGACTCACCAAGGTTAGTTCCTTGGTGGTCTAAAGAGCTCAGTATTTTACGTAGCAAGTGCAGAAAGCTCTTTAATAGAGCTAAGAAGAGTGGTGATTGGGAAACCTATAAAGCTTCTCTCACCGCATATAATAAAGCCATTAGGGATGCCAAGAGAAATTCTTGGAGGAATTTTTGTAATGGCATTAATGATGTTTCTACGATGGCAAAAATTGTAAAGATTATGGCCAAGAATAGGAACTGTAGCTTAAATACTGTTAAGCTTTCAAGTGGCAACTTTACTAATACTGGAAAGGAAACATTAGCTGAAATGCTGAGTGTTCATTTTCCAGATTCTCGTGTTGTCACTGCTGCTACTCCCCTCTCTCCCATCTCAACAAACAGTTGCGGGAAGAGAAAGTGGGATACTGCAAAGAAGGTTGTTACCTATGATAGGGTTGTTTGGGCTATTAAGTCCTTCAAGCCTTTCAAAATGCCTGGTATGGATGGCATTTTTCCTGCCCTTCTTCAGGAAGGTGTTCAGCTCCTTGCTCCAGTACTTTGTAGAATTTTCAAGGCATGTATTGCTTATGGACATATTCCAAGTGCCTGGAGGCATACTAAGGTTATCTTTATTCCAAAAGTAGGGAAAGATAACTATTATGAGGCTAAATCTTTTAGACCTATTAGTCTCACTTCTTTTCTGTTAAAAACAATGGAGAAGCTTATTGATAGATTTATTAGAGAAACAGCGCTGAATGCTTTTCCGCTTTCAGAATCTCAGCATGCCTATCAGCCTGGCAGATCTACCGATACTGCTCTGTATAGTCTTTCATTTATTTTGGAAAAGGCTTTGAAATCCAAAGAAGTTGCGTGGGCAATCTGCTTAGATATTGAGGGTGCTTTTGACAAGGTCCCTATTGACACTGTCCTTCGGGCCCTAAATAGGAGGGGCGTTAATGCAACTATCGTCAACTGGATCAAGGTTCTGTTATCTTTTAGGTACATTAATGCTTCTCTTGGTGGGGACAGTTACACTGTCCATGCAAATGCTGGGTGTCCACAGGGGGGTGTTCTTTCGCCTGTTCTTTGGTGCCTAGTTGTTGACTCTCTCTTGAATGACATAACTTCTTCAGGCTTGTCTTGTATTAGCTATGCTGATGATGTTGTTGTCATTGTTAGAGGCAAATTTATAAAAACTATTTGTTCCATTATGTCTGATGCACTTAGACGTATTGAAAAATGGTGCTATACTGAAGGGCTCTCAGTTAATCCACATAAAACCACAATGGTTGCCTTTATGAGTATGAGAGATCTTGATGTGCAAAATATTGTCTTCTTTGGTCAGGCACTCACATGCTCTCAGGATGTCAAATTTCTTGGCATCTACTTTGACTCTAAACTTAGTTGGAAGAAGTACTTTGAATTTTGTCTGAATAGGGCAAAAAAAGTCTTTTGGACCTATAGAAGTGCTATTGGCAGAACCTGGGGTTTACGTCCGAAGACTATCCTCTGGCAGAACCACTCCTACAGCTTCTCTTGAGCTTCTGCTTGGGCTGTATCCTCTCTTTATGTGTATGGAGGCTGAGGCTATCATATGCATGAGGAGGCTTAAGGATTTAGGTCATTGGAAGTCCTATTCAGACTATTTGTCTTGGAAAAATTTTGATGGTGATGTTCTTGGGTATCCTCTTTTTGGTATGCCTAGTGATGGCATGCCTGTAAAGTATGCCTTTGATAAACCTTATCAAACTCTTTTGCCCTCATGTGGTGATTGGGATTCAGTTCCTACCCATATTGGTAGGAATTGCTCTATTTGGTATACGGATGGCTCAAAGATGAACAAGAACACTGGTGCTGGTGTCTGTTGCCCTGGTGATGGCATTAAGTACTCGTGTTCTTTGGACAATTTTTCTACTGTCTTTCAGGCTGAAGTCTTTGCCATTCTGATGTGCTGCAGAATTTATTTAGACATTGGCTGTAGGAAAAGATGTGTTCACATTTGTTCTGATAGTCAAGTGGCATTACTTGCTTTGAGTAAAACTGTTATTTCCTCCCATATAGTTTGGGAATGTTATATTTTACTCTGCCAAATGGCAATTCACAACAGGGTCACTCTCTACTGGGTACCTGGGCATTCAGGTGTTTCTGGTAATGAGTTGGCTGATGAATTGGCAAGCAAGGGATCTGCTACCCCTTTTGCTGGTCCAGAACCAGCTATTGGGATTTCAAGTAATCTTATTAAAACTACTGTCTTTAAGATCTTTAGAAAGAAGCAGTATTATGACTGGCGTAACATTAAAGGACAGCGGCAAGCAAAGGAGCTTAACCGTGGTTGTCCTAGTGTTAGGCATAAGGAACTTTTAATGCTGAGTAGGAATGGCATTAGGAAAGCCATTGGTCTTTTAATGGGACATTGCCCTTTGAAAAGGCACCTTACAGTTATGGGTGTAAAAAACGATCCAACGTGTAGGGGTTGCCATTATATGGAGGAAACGACCATGCATGTTTTATGTGAGTGTGAGGGGTTTTCTGCCTATAGGTTTGGGCACCTTGGTCGCCATATAATTGAACCTTGGGAGCTTTATGACATTCCTTTGAGATGTCTGCTGAATTTTGCTTCAGCTACTGGCCTTTTTTAGGACTATTTTCTGGGGATAGTACAATAGACCTCTGGTCGCAGTGCTAGGTTCTTCGAACCCCCCATCTTTAAGTCTAAGTCTAAGTGCCCCGAATGCCCTGCTGTAAATCAGGTACTGGATTGATGTCACGACTAAAAGCATCTAGAAAATGGCATTTTTATGTAATCATTGAGGATTTAATTTTCTGTTTTAAAAAACCAGTGGTAAGAGATTAAAAATTCCGTAAAGGACGCTCATCGCGAAGGGGTTAAGAAGAAGTAATACACATTTGTAGTTTATTAATCAATCGCCCCCCCCCCCCCCGCATTTCTCTCTCTCTCTCTCTCTCTTTTATTACGTACACGTTAGAAGGATTTTTTGGCCAGAAACTCTGCTTTAATAGAATCAAAATCTGCTATTTTAAAATAAAATAGCGTATTTTAATTTATTAAAACTGGTCAGACTACAAGAACAAGGACCGTTTCCGAGGAATCGTTCCTTTTCAGATTCGTTCCCAAAAGGAGCTATTCCTTTTTAAATACTAGAATCGTTCCTTCAATTTCACTGCTGGAGTCCTCCTTTGGAATCGTTCCTTGACAAATGAGAAATGCCGAGGAATCGTTCCTTTTCAGATTCGTTCACAAAAGGAGAGATTCCTTTTTAAATACTAGAATCGTTCCTTCAATTTCAATGCCGGAGTCGTTCCTTTGGAATCATTCCTTGACAAATGACACATCTCTAATTTACACTTTAAAGGTTGTGTAAATTCTTTATTGAGTAGGAATTTTATAACAAAGTACTAATTATTTTTATATAAACATGTAACATTACAAATTAATGAGTAGCATTTATAGAAGACTATAATTCTACATTGCCATATTAACTTTTGTATAAAATTAAAAAATATATGCAACTGAAGAAAGCTAAGTGTAATTTAGAATTTTGTGCCATGTTTACAATACAGAAATTAGGTAAAAAACACAAAATATGGTCAATGGATAAAAATATAAGAAATGTTTTGGTATATCTTTTATAGACTGCATAAAAATTCACTCGCCTGTGGTGAATATATTTAATTCCCCACTTCTGATGGGGGTAGGGGTATCATGATATTTAAAATATATTTTTGGTGGGTGTGTTTTGAATGCATATTTCAAAGCAATAATCCCAGCATGATATGCATGATTCATTGAGGTCACAAAAACTGAAGAGAAAATAGAATGAATTAAATTTATCTTACTTAAGGAAATATGAAGTCATTGAAGCAGAAGGCAGGAAGAAAGAAACTTGTAAGGTCTATCTCAAAAGTTGAAGCACAAGCATAAAATGTCGATTTTTAAAGAATAATAAAAAGTTAGAATAAATAGCATTTTTTAATTTGCAGATTTCACAACTTCATTTAAGTTGGGTTTCTGGTGCCAAAGAGTACCATGCTTTCTCACAGCAGTATGACTCCCTTGAATTCAAGGGAGTCATACTACTTTCCATTGCTGTAAAAATGACAGGATAAAATGCCCCAGACAAGTTTATGTCTGGACTTAAAGCTGACCGGTCAAGAATTTTAACATTTTCCTATGAAAGTCACAGTTTTGTAGAATGTTATATGTGGATTGAGGCATTATGTTGTTGAAATATCCATTTTGAGCTCCCCCTCCAAAAAATGTCACCGATTGGAAACAAATGTTGGTTCAGTGTCTCTTGGGAATTTTGTCTTCCTTTTGGAAAAGCCAGAGAGGTTTGGCTATTGAAGCCGAGTACCTCCCAAACCATAACAGGCCTGCTGCAGAATGCCCTCGGTTCCTTTCGTAGTTCATGCCATTACTTTTATAAAGCTGGAATTTGGTGTCATATAATGTCATTACGCACATCCAATCACGTGTTTCTAAAAAAGAATTACATAAAGTGCTTAAACTTTTGAGACAGTCTTCCTTCAAGAAAAAACGTAAATTAAATAAAAATTAATCTAATTTTTATTTTAACCAAAAAAAAGTTGCTTATTTTGTTTGATTTTGATTAAATGTCAAGTAGTTATTGTAAATTGGCTTCATATATTTTCTTCTTCAATTTTTAAAACTAGATTTGCAGAGTGCTTAAACTTTTGACATGGATTATAATAGGTGAACCTATGTTTATTTAAAAACTCAAAAAGGAAAGGAATCAACCATTACATCTTGGTCACTGTTGTAAAAATTCCTACTCCACTGGAAATCATCTTAAATTTGAAAAAGATGAACTTGACAATAGGACTTTATTCTGAACAATTTTTAAAATATTAAAAATAATGGCAGGCTCTTCAAAAATCTTAGCTAATAAAAATTACAGCAACACTTCATGGCTAGGCAACACATCATCCCAAAAGAATGGAATCTTTAAAAAGGAGCGTCAGATAATAAGGAAATCACCTTCACTCAATAGATGGCGCTGACTTTCACATGGGCGAAAATCTTCTTTTTCTAGCAGCCCCATTTTCTTGGAAACGTCACTTCCTGTTTGAAGCCGATTCCGGGTAAACACAGACACGCTGTGCCAAGTAAATGTAAGTTAGAAGATTAGAGATTAGCTTTTGGCTACAGATCTGTATAGGGGATGGGTTTGGTTTTGGACTTTACTTTCTGGGGGACTCCGGTACAAGATGGTTTCATTCGGGCCGGGACCGGGCGTGAAAATTTCAGCTCATGCAGACCTCCAGCGCGGTTTAAGCCAGTTTTTATTTATTATTATTTTTTTTATAGTTATCGATTAGTCAATTGTAATCTCATGTTATTGAGAGAAACACATGGTTTAGCTATAATTAAAAAGGGATTTTGTAATGTTACAGGAGGTAAATAGCTGCGCTAAATAACGCTTTTAAATTAAATGATCTAGATTAAGAATTTCCGCAATATTGATATGTTTTAATTATATTTCCTCAAATTTGGAGTTACATTGCTAATGTATTTAGCTATCCAAACAAATGGTTCAATTTCAGGGGAAAGCATTGTACATCAATATTTCTGCTTACCCATATCAGTAGAAACCCAGTAATCTGAACCGAAATTGAAAAAATAATAATAATTAAGATTAAGCGAAGCTTTGTAAGATAAATATAATTAAACAGAAAAAAATATTTAGAATTTTAAATATATGATAATTAACAGTAAATATATTTAATAAAATTTTATTACATAATGCATTTCTTTTATTTACTGACTTAAATTTTTTGCATATACATTTTATTTATTTAAGGCTGTTCTGAAATCTAAGCTGTGCACTTTCTAACACATTTTTTAATTAATTTTTATTCACAAACTTATTAAGAAACTATGTAATAATTTTTTTTTCGTTTTCCTGTAAAGGCAAAATATTTTCAAATAATGCTGTCAAAGTTGTCATTTTAAACTGAATTTTCGGACGCGACAGCGCAGGAAAGGAACAAATTGCCGTCCTGAGACAATAATCACTTATAGCTAAAGATGTAATTCCTTTATTTGAAAATAAAGAACTTTTCGATTCCAAATTATTTCAATAAACATGCTTGCAAGTATTATTCTTTTATGCTTAAAAAGGAATCAGAAAATCACTAGCAACAATACATTTATACTAACAGTACCATTTGATACACGTTAAAGCTACATCTACGATGTTTGCATAGCTGCCAACCTTTACGCTGTTTTCCTTCTACTATTTTTGAACATCAAAATCATCTTAAAGTGATAAAAAATTTAAAGCACAGTTTGATTTATTACACGAATTATATAAACTAAAAATAAATTACAAAATAACTGTGATAAGAGACCAAATTTTTTTTTTTAAATATTATATATATATTACTTGAGTTGCAATTATACCAAATTGCATGTATTTTAATGTTTTATATATGCTTTCATTTTAAGAATAAAAATTTATTTATGTAGTTTTTCATATTTTATCATACAATAAGTTATAATTTCTGACTTCCTCGTACTTACATATGCTTTAAAATTTTACATTAGTTAATCATATGTATTTTTTCTGTTGCCAACATCCCTTTTTCTATGCATTTACAAAATGCACAAAAATGAATGAACTATCATTCAAAAGGTTTTTGAACCGGCTTCTGACATAGTATACTCACATTTCTTTAAAACATGTTTTTTGATTAAAAATTAAATCAGCATTGTTTTTTTCAGTGAAATGATTTTTTTTCTCTAATCATTGTTGCCACAAAAATAAAATACTACATTATAGCATGCTCAACAATAATTATATAAAAAAAAAAAATAGCACAATAAAAAACAAAGCGGGACGCACGGGTTTATTTTATATTTATGATTAAAAAGCAAAATTCAAATTCAAATGTTTGAGGAAAAAGACACCATCGAATCGATCGATCGCAGCAGTGGTATTTTACATGTAGTCTAAAATGTTGCTATGTTATATTATATTAAATTCTATTTTATATGTGCTCATTTTTTTTTTTGTCCGTGTTTTTCACAAAGCGGATGACGTCATCTTCTAATGAAGTTAAAATACGATTGTTATTTTTTTTCCCTCGTGCGTGGCTCTTGCTATCTTTGATCAGTTTTTATTTTAACTTTGATGGAATGAATGACATGATATTCTGGCTTGACTAATGTTGTTTGCAGATATTTTCGTCCTTAATTTTTCTTTAGAAGTTTAAACCTGCATCTAAAAAACCCCCTGACGGCTCGGCCTACAGGCACAGGTAGATTTCGAAGACGCAGACCGTGGGGCGCTTGTTTATAGAGAATTTCAGAAGAAATGACCTTTTTGTCATGATGCTGCAGTTGGGACCGTCCACTTCGAAATCTAAATGTGTTTGTAGGCGGAGCAGGCAGAGATTTTTTTGTTTTTATTTTTTATTTATTTTTTATTTTATTTATTTATTTTGCTGTAAGGGTTGGTTTTATAAAAAACTTGTCAGTATAAAAGTTTTAGATAATATTAAGAGGATTTATCATAAATTTCAGCGGATTTGATATCTTGTGAATTGACGAAATTATGAATTTTTTTCTTCTTAAACCCCTAGCTCCCCCCCCCCTCCCGGAGGCCATTTTTAATATAAAAAATCTACATAAATTTTCGGCCTTTTTACTAGAAGTAATAATAACTTTAAACGGATTCGATACGTATCCTAATTAAGAAGTTATGTTTTTTTTTTCACAAAAAGGCCCCCCATTCTCTCCCCCCCCCTGGTTCACTTTTGCCCATTCAAGAACTGGACCGAGATTTCATGCCCCTTGATTTTATGTATCAGTTTGGAAGAGATTTGTATAGAATTAATAAAGTTATCGTGTCCATAAAAAAGTGATATAGACAGATAGATAGATCGATATAAAGTTTTGAACTGGTTTTTGGGTTCTGGGAGTCATGATCGCCGTAGATCTGCAAAAATTTTTCAGAAATTATAACATAGGGGAGAATGTAATAGGTAGTATTTCTTACGAAATCTACCTAAAATATTAGACTGCAGTGCGAAATCATCGCACAGGTGTACTGGTAAATTTATATTTGAAGGTTTGATATTTTTACAATTATTCCGTATGTATGCGTGAATATTGGTATTTTTTTCGTTTTCAGACCATCGGTGTCCTTTTATGGTATTTTTATGATGATGCCTGTATGTATTTGTATATGTGAGTGAACACAATAGCGTTTAAACTTTGCTTTGGATTGAGCTCCCATTTGGCGCATATGATATCAACTGTCGTAAGAACTGTACTCATTTTTATCGGACAACGTGTTTAGTGTTTGATCATTTTTTATTTATTTTGTGAAAAAGAAGACGATGTAAGTGTTCTTTTTTGACTCAGTTAAATAGTTTTATTGGTCATGCTCACTTTATGTTAATATTTTTATCTTTGCTATTAGGTTGATTTCGTAAGAGATCTACCTTACACTCTCCCCTATGTTGGAATTTCTGGAAAATTTTTGCAGATCTACACCTATCGTGAATCCCAGAACCCAAAACCACCCCCCAGTTTAAAACTTTATCTAACTATCTATCTATCTATATGTCACTTTTTTTTTATGGACACGATAACTTTAATAATTCTGTACAAATCTCTTCCAAACGGATACATAAAATCAAGGGGCATAAAATCTCGGTCAAGTTCGTGAATGGGCAAAAGCGGTGGGGGGGGGGGGGGGGGGGCTTTTTGTGAAAAAGAACCCATCGAATCCGTTTAAAGTTATTATTACTTCTAGGAAAAGGGTCGAAAATTTATGTATGACAGATTTTTGATATCATTAAAAATAGCCTCAAGGGGGGGGGGGAAGGGGGGTTTTGGAAGAAAAAAATTCATAACTTTGTCAATTCACAACATATCAAATCCACTTAAATTTATTATAAAGCCTCTTAATATTATCTACAACTTTTCTACTGAAAAGTTTTTTATTGGACCAACACTTACAGAATAAAAAAATAAAAAAAATTCTACCGGCTTCGCCTACTTGACACAAGTAGATTTCGAAGTGGGCGGTTTCAACTGCCGCATCATGGCAAAAGGTCATTTCTTCTGCAATTCCCAATAAACAGACGCTCCACGGTCTGCGTCTTCGAAATGTACCTGTGCCTGTAGGCCGAGCCGTCAGGGATTTTTTTTTTAATACGTATTGTAGCAAGTTGCAACGGCGCAAGACGTCGGTTTATCTTTATAATACCTCCTCAATAATAGCAAAACAATCATCTGTATGGAAATAAAGGAAGAAACTCTTTAGACAATTCTAGACTTTTCTGTTCTGTGCATGAATTCTGGAGAATGATTATCTGCAATTTCCACCGCCGGCCCAGTTCCTAGTAAAAGTGGGGACATGATGTTATATCTCAATTCCCCCCGCGAACTAGCCTTTTCTGTATCTATAGTCCTGGGTCAGTAAATGTAATTCGACAAGGACATTCTTTCCATTGATCACACTACGGAGAATGACACGAGAAACAGAAAGAAAGAGAGAGGGATTGGACATATTGTATATACACATATACCGGAAGAAATCCTTCTGAACATTTTATTTTTACTTCCACTGTTTTGCAAAATGATACAACAGGAGCCGCTTTCCGGTAATTAGAGGTAGATATTTTATGAAAAGAATGAAATTGTTTGGAAACTAATGTTCCCGATATGAGTATTTCAAGAATACATGAATGGAAGAAAGAAACCACGTATATTTTACAGAAGTCAAAACAAAAAAAGATTTTAGGAACGAAGCTTATAAATCTTTATTCAGGGTCGTACAGAAGTAAATATATATATATATATATATATATATTACTGAATTTGGGTATTCTAATCATTTGGTACTAAAAAATGGGGATAATACATTTGATAATCATTTGTTTATTTCAGTTGGAATATGAAAATTTTTAGATTTTGATGTTATGAATTGTTTTCTTTTTTTCTTCTTTAGTAATGATAAACAAAATATATATATACTAGGGGGCCTACCCCCTGCGAGCTACGCTCGCCAACCCCCGCTCAGACTTCGAGGCCTCTAAAAACATGACAGCGTGCTTTGTTTTAAAAATATTGGTAAATCTGTAATTGGGTTGCCATGCTTTTAACGTTTTAATGGGGCATTTTTTGATTATCATGGCCTCATACACAGCTGTTGCGACAACTGACGACTGTTTTCGGGATTGATAAGTAAAATCAATTACAACTTGAATAAAATGGTTAGGTTTAAATTGTGTCTACCTCTCGGACTTTTATAACAACGATCTGTATTCTATTCTTCCTTTGCGTTTAAGGATGAGAAAAATTCCATCTGCTTGTGAATAACATTAAGAACCACGGTATTGAAAAGTACTATGTTATAGCCATTTTTAGTAACAGGTTTAAATTTTCTCTCTATTTTAGTGCACCATCATGCATATTTTCATGTTATTTTAAATATATAAATTATTTATTTTAATTAATATGTATATACGAATTTTCTAATAATTATTTATCATACAAAATTAATTAAATATTTTGTGCGTGCATGCCTGCATGTATTCAGCATCAATTGATGAGATATTTAAACAAATTTGCTATCCGCGATAATTTTACACCATGTTATGTCACTTGAATATTGTCCATAAGAAAATCGGGTACTTTTCCAGTATAGGATCCTTTGCTTTTAGGTTTGGCGTAATTCGAGCTTCAAAAAGGGATAGATTCGTTAATATACATAGATTTGTTGCCAAAAGTTATGAAAACAAACATAATGAACTTTTGGTACTTTTCTATTATAGGGGTCTTGACGCTTTTTAAAAAAGCTTGGCGTAATTCGGGCATCAGAAAGTGATATTTTGTGCCAAATGACATAAACAGCCATGGAAACAAATTCGACAATTTTTTTGTTTATATGCGTATTTTAATTATACGTATATTATTATTATTTTTTCTATACAAATTACTTCTGATTATATATAAAATAGGATAAATGACATTTTACGCTAAACAAATTGTATAAATATTGAAAAAATGCTTATACGAAATGACAAAGTAAATAGATTGACAGAAAGTATGTTGCCAAATTTCCTTTTCTGCCAAGGCTATTTTCCCTGTTTCGTCAAGGCCCCATATACTGAAAAAGCACCGAACTTTTATGCTTGTTTATACATGTATTTATATGTATATATACAATTTATTTATAATTGGACAATTAATCCTTACGATAGAAATGTGATTTTATTTTCAAATTTTCCTGAAAAACATAATTTAATCACAATCTTGTCTTCATTATCGATTGAAATAAAAGATCGATTGATCTTTTATTTCAATCGATCAAATCGTGTCGAGCCAAATTCAATTTCAATTTGAAAATGACGAATAAAAAGAAATCAATAATCCCTATCGGGATCCTTTTAAATTTTTTTCCCTTTTTTGTCACAAAAAAAAACTGAGTATAGTTGCCATCATTACAGAAATATCATTAAAATTAGAAAAAAAATTAATATCTCGAAAACTAATTCCAATTTCAAAATTCTATTACCAGTTTTGACATCCGCGAATTTTTATGGACAATTGGTATTAATTTCACCATCAAGCGTTTCATATTTTATTAAAAATAGCCCTGAAACATAATCAGTCGTTTAATCAGTCGTTTCATAAAATCATTTCATAAAATCGTTTCACAAATTCGTTTCATTAGGATTTTATATATATAGGGTAGATTAGGATTTTATATATATAGGGTAGATATTGCAAATTCCAATATATTTTATTTACAAATTCTTACATTTAACACAGTTAAAACATTTACGAAACATGAATAACATTTAGTAGGCATTTATATTGTTAAAATAGTTGACTTTGAGTAATATATGAAAAATATAACTGTAATTATATTTCAAAAACAATTTAACAGCTGTTGGATATTTCATATAGCTACCGTTTATCGAATATGTAGGACATGATTTTTTTTCTTTTTCACTTTTATATGAATCTCAGTGCAAGATCGATTTTTCAAAAAAATTGAAAGCAGTGACAGTGTGTAAAAAAATATTCAATGGAATAAAAAATACGTATGTTCATTACAGGAATTAAGATCAAGTAGAGCTAATTAAAAAAAAAAAAAAAATTGCTGTAAAACTATGCACAGTGTATATTAGATAAAAAATTAAACTCTATTAACTAGTGATTAAAATACATAAAAACTATTGCATTGAAGGATTCAAAAGAGCAGCCGATTATAAATAAGTAAAGCATTACAGTTTACACATTTTACGCAATTGGAAAATCTACAAAGAATTTATAATATGGGTTATACTTTGCAGTTTCATTCAAAATAAATGACAGTTTCTTTTGAGAATGAAAAAAGCATTGGAGGATTCAAGACAGCAGCTGCTTATAAATAAATGAGACATCATAATACATTTTACACAATTCACGCAATTGTATAATCTATAAAAAGAATTTATAATGCAGGTTATACTTTACAGTTTCATTCGAAATACATATCCGTTTCCTTCGGAAATGAAAAATAAAAGTGTTGGAGAATTCAAGAGTGCAGCCAGTTATAAATAAATAAGACGTGATACAGTTTACACATTTTACGCAATTGAAAAATCTACAAAGAATTTATATAGGTTATATATTACAGTATCATTCGAAATAAATGTCCGTTAACTTCCAAAATGAAAAAAGTATTGGAGGATTCAAGAGATTAGCTGCTTATAACTAAATAAGACATAATACATTTTGCACATTTCACGCAATTGAATAATCTATACAAATAATTTATAATGTTGGTTATACTTTACAGTTTCATTCGAAATAAATGTCCATTTCCTTCGGCAATGAAAAAAAGTGTTGGAGATTGAAAAGTGCAGTCGATTATAAATAAATAAGACGTGATAACAGTTTACACATTTAAAAAATCTACAAGGAATTTATAACATAGGTTTTACTTTACAGTTTCACTCGAAATAAATGACAGTTTCTTTCGAGAATGAAAAAAGTATTGGAGGATGCAAGAGAGCAGCTGCTGATAAATAAGTGAGACAGAATATATTTTACAGATTTCACGCAATTGAATAATCTACAAAGAATTTATAATACATGTTATATTTTACAATTTCATTGATAAATATCAGCAATAATTTTTTAAGAAAAGAAAAATATATCTATAAAAAAATAATATATTCCTTACACACAGGATAAGTAACATATAAAATTCAAACTATTATCTCTTTTCAACATTCCTAAATTTAATGATTAACCCAAGTGTCAATAAGTAAAAATTTTATTCGGATAATTAAGGAATAAAATCATACTAAAATAAAAGTTTATTATTATTAGGTGCGTTCGTAATTATATAAATACGTAGCACCTATTGTCGTCGCTTGGTCCGTCCGTCTGTCCGTCCGTCCGCATATAACAACGCAAAAACTACCCAACCGAATGGTTTGTAATTTAAGATATATATAAGATTATTAATTATAGATATTAAGATATATAATTTAAGATCTTTGCAGAATTTTGTCGCGACATTTCAAATTTTTTTAAAATCGAATCAAAACTTTAGGAGATATTAATAAAAATATTTATTAAGAAATTTGAATTAAAAGAAAAAAAAATCGGTGCTTTCTTGTTAGAGGAGCTTCCGAGGTTTAATCGTCAAGCGACCGAGATACTTATTTTATGACAGAAATTAATCTGCAGACGATATAATTCATTTCACAGAATTAAAAATCATCAAGATCTGAATATTTATATAACTAGCTATAGTACGAACGCACCTCATTTGTCACGTTTGACGTACAATTTCCAACTTGTTTATTTTGTTGGAAAAGTGACACTTAAGACGATATTAATGACAATATTCATGGAGATATTATAATTGGTGAAGATAGTAGTTAATAGTTATGACGATATTCATGAAATGACGATATTCACATAAAATAATGATTTTTTTAAAAAAGGTTTTTTTTTTTTTAATTTATTTATTTATTTATTTATAAGCAATAATTCAACAAAAGCAAATGATATTAGTTCATAGAAACCAATTATGGTTTTACAAAAACAAAAATCGATTTTTAAATGTTTGTTTTCGAGTATACGAAATTTGTATTAATTTATTTTAATTCTTAGAGAGAGCCAAAGTTAAAAGTGTTATTTACAAGTATTAAGATTATAATCTTATTTAATAATTCAAAACATAGATTTTCTTTTCTTCTTTTTTTTTAGTGTTAAGTTTACTTGTGAGAAAGTAATGTTCATAAAAATAGGAATAAAATTAAAAGTTAGAGGAAAAAGGAAAATTGAGGCAGTATTTGTGTTAAATATGAGGTAAAACTATTTTTAAATTTAGCCTTTTAATATTTTAACACTGGAACATTGGAATATTCAGCCGACCGAATATTCGGTATTCGGTTTACTTGGGTGCCGAATATTTGGTATTCTACCAAAATCACTATTCGGTGCATTCCTGAGATAGAATTGAAAATTTCAAGTATGGCACTTTTTAATGCAATTTACATTGTTTAGACGTTAAATTCTCTTTCACGCAAAAATTTACATTAATTTCTTTCAATTAAAAATTGTTTACATATGCAATGTCAATTAAAGGTAACAAGGAATAAAAACATTTTTTTTTTTCAAAAGAAAAATGTTATACGACCAATTTATTTGAAAGGAAAAATCAATCAAACAAACAAAAATCGCCTTCTTCACTTTATTTTTAGAAAGTAAAACTTTCGCTAACAGAAAATTACCCATTTTGAAGATATTCTCCTGCGCAAACGTAGTGATATCGGAAATCTGAAATCTTCGGAGCGCAGAGCGTGGGGAGGGGCATGGTAATAAAATATCTATTTATATCTCCTTGGTCAGGGGTCAACCAACAGTATGAGTATGTGGTGTCGACCAAGCTGATTTTTAGAAATGTGGAAGAATGTCCTTCTAGCATGGTATACTATGAATAAAAATGCTGCAGTAACAGCAAAAATGCTTGTTGAACGATATTTTTTATGTAATATCGTGTAAAAAGATACGCCTTATTAAATTTATAACATGATAATGATAATAATCAAAATATATAAAACGGACAGACACAGTCGCTTTGTAATTATTCAGTTTTATACAAATCGGACAACGTGTTTGCGACTAGACCATTTTAAAATCTTTTGGTGACAAAGAAAATTGGTTTGGATGTTTTCTTTTTTGATTCAATTAATCAATTAAATAGTTTTATTGTTCACGCTCATCTTGTGTTAATATTTTTATACGTATTGTAGCAATTTGAAACTGCACAAGACGTCATTTTAAATTATTATTAATAATCCTTATATCTACTGAATAATAGCAAAATCACTCATTTATATGGAAATAAAGAAACGAATTTTTTAGACAATTCCAACTGGAAATCTCTTTGTAAAGTCAACCCGAAATCCAGCCCACACGCGACAAAAATAATTTCATCAACACGAATCCTACCATAAAAAAAAAAAATAAATAAAAATAAATAAATAATAGCATCAACCCGACCCGACTCAAGCTGTGGGCCGAGTCTACGGCGGTCTTTTGTATAAAGTATATAAAATCAAAGCAGAGCGGAATACAGCCCGGTGTACGCTGCCGAAGGCAGTGGGAATCCTGCTCTAAGTTTGTTTGGATAGATTTTCATTTGGAAATATAAAATCATACAATTCGAAGATGCGCGCTGTAGAAGGCAATAAGGTCCCCAGCATTAAGAACGTTTAGAAAGATTTTTGTTTAAAAAAATTTAAAATATTCAACATTGATTTTAAGTATATTTAAAGTTATTATCATGAGTACGGGCAATGCTGTCTGGGTCAGATAGTTCAAAATAAACATATTAAAAAATGAAACAATGAAAATATTATGGAAAAAATGAAGCAATGAAAGTAATGGAAAGTGGGCGAAATGAAGAAAATTTAAAACAAATACTGAGCACCCGACAAATTTAAACTCTTATAACTCGTGATCAAACTGTCACAGAGTGTTCAAATTTTGTGTGCGTGAACAAAGTGACATAGTTTTACAGGGGACATTGTCGGGTTTTTTTAACAGAAGCCCCTAAATTTTACTATAGTGCAAATATAAGGGCTCAATAACCATAAACACTTATAACTCGGATCCAAATTGCCATTTATAATACACTAAAATATCGATATCAGAACTTTGATACAAAATTGACAGAGCCAGGGATTTCACGGTTGGTTTGTCTGTTGGCTGGCGGAAAGATGTTTATTTCAAAGTCGATACAATTTTTAATATGTAGATGGCTCCTCTCCCAAAATTGTATTTAAATTCGAAAAAATATACACAATTCGCAGTAGGTCAGTACCTTTCGCATCACTCTGTGTAAATATCAAGATAAAAAGTATTAGGACGTTCTCTCTTTCTCTCTCTTTTTTAACGATTGTACATTATTACCAATTTACCACCCTCACCCCTAAATTTTAGTATAGTGCAAATATAAGGGCTCAATAACCATAAACACTTATAACTCGGATCCAAATTGCCCCCCCCCCCCTAAAAAAAAAAAAAAAAAAAAAAAAAAAAAAAAAAAAAAAAAAAAAAACCCTCAACATGAGACGGACAGAATGAATTCACCGCCCGTTTCAAATCTGCTGAAAAAAAGGAATAGACTGAGCCCGGTCCGAGTATTATGAAAGGAAATTGGTCCTAGTCTCTATAAACCTCTACTAAAATATACTACCCTCCCCCACACCCCCTAAAAAAACGTAATCTTTGCTACCAACTGTGTATGTCATGCGAGCGCAAGCTTTTTCTAAAGACGATTACGTTGTGAGAAGTAGTATTGCCAATTTAGAGGATTTTTTTAATGCAAAGAATCTACCAGAATTTCCGAAATAGATGTCTTCACTTTTTTTTTTTTTTCACACATAATATCTGTCATTAAATAAAGCAAAAATAAGTTTCGCTTTCACAGATTCAATGAACATTCGTACAAAGCAAAGAAAAATTTCCTTTTACAGAAAGAAAACCAAATGACCACAAGTGTTTACAATATCCCCCCCTCCCGTTCCCTTCCCTTTAAAAGGCAACGGTACAGAAAAAAAAATCAAAAGTGATATCTGAGATCTCTTCCCAACGCACCCCTGCTTTGACTCACCGGACCGGAACTCTTTAGGGTTGCTAAAAATTTGAAAGAATTTTCTTTTTTTCTTTCAAGTATGGCAGATGAGAATAAAATTACTACAGAAAAGACAAAAAAGGCTTGTTGAACGATGTATTTTATATAGTATCGTGTAAAAAATACCCCTTATTAAATTTATAACAAGATAATGATGACAATTAACAAGAAAATATATAAAAACTAGCAGAAAAAGTAGTTTTGTCAGCTATGCGGAAAATCTACAGCACTGGTAGAGCCATCTGGTGGAATCTATTGGAAACAAATTGAAAGTTTTTAAATTTAAATTAAAAAAAGGGTAATTACATCTCACTTGTAAAATTTGTGTCATTTCAAAGAAATAAGTCATATCTATCACCAAAAATTTTTTTAAATAAATCCGTACAATAGTAAATGCGCAGCATTGATTTTAAAAATATAACATTAGCAATATAGGGAAAATATAAGTGATGATCACCCTTAAGGAAACCATTAAAAAAAATCTGCAATGGCATATCCAAGCTGGCTCCATGCTAGAAACCTTGCGCCAGGACCAGGGTTGGGTTTTTGACGTCAAAAAGTGGTTTTTGACATGACGTGTCAAAAACCTGTCGAAAAGTGTCAAAAACTGTCGAAAAGTGTCAAGAACTGTCGAAAAGTGTCAAAAACCTTATACACATTTTTTTTAGCATTCATTAGTGATATTTTATATTATATCAAGCTAAAAACTGATTAAATTATAATTTATATATTATATAAATATTTTTTATTTAGTCATACTATAATTAAGTTGTAATAAAATTATATATCATAATTCAAATTATCTGTCAATTGCCCTGCTAGGAAAAATAGCTAAAAATATTGAAACTACTATTAAATGCATTTTTCAAAGTACTTTTTATATCTTTATTACTATTAAGCATTCGATTTATTATAAAAAAATTTTAGCAATTTAATTTATGCTTAAAAAATAAAATAAAATAAATAAAGGCTTGTATAAAGCTGAAGTGGCCACTATTCAATGATTGATCATAAGTTGCCTAGACTTTTAATGATTCTAAATGTTTGTCTTTGTACATAAACATTAAATATAACCCACAATTGCAACACACATGTTCTTTGAGTAATTAAATGAATTATAATATGAAATCTATATAATTAAACGTTTTTTAAATCAACAACTTAAAAGAAGACGGTTTATTATTTTCAACATTTACACATATATAATATATCTTCATTTTATTATGTTAGTTTCAGTTTAATTATTTTGAACTATTTCTTTATTGTTAAATTAATTTTTATACATTATAAAATAGTACCTTTTTTTTAATTCAAAGGTTAGAGTATCATAGCTGACATTTATCCCAGCAGAGCGAAAAATGCCGGGACCAGGACTCGAACCTGGATACTTTGGCTTGTCGTGCCAACGCTCTTCCTGCTAGGCTATCCCAACAATATCATGGTTGTCATAATTCACTCTTATTTGTTGGACATGGCTGTGAACTGCAGCGCTAAATTTATTTATCCGAGGTATAACTATAGCACTTTTACATGATGAATGTGATACAACATGGAAACTAACTCCTGTATACCATGTAATTAGGTCATAATGAACAGACCGAGGTTCGAGTCCGGGTCCGAGCATTTTTCGCTCTGTTGGAATAAATATGATACTTCAACCTTTGAATATGATTTAACTAGTTGAAAAAACATTCCTTTTTTCTTTAGTACCTTTTTGGGGGGACAAACATTTAAACAATTAAAAAATAAGTATATTATTTATATGAAATTTTATACGTTAAATTATACAAGTACCAGAAAATACCCTTTAGAATCTACCAGAATACCCTTTAAAAAATGGCAGGCTGCTTCTGGTGAGAAAAGGGCACTTTTTTCATTTTTAAGGGCACGTTTTGGATTCTTAAGGGCACTTTTCAGATTCTTAAAGTCTAACTTTTGGTTTTTAAAGTCACTTTTAATATTTAAAAGTCAGGGCACTTTTTTGAGTATTTTTTTTACTATGAAAGCAAATTTAATACCAAAAGGAGAAAAGACACTTTTTTTACTGAGGGGCAAGAAGGGTGCTAATTTTTTTTTATGAGGGCAAGAAGGGGGCTAATTTTTTTGAGGGCAAGAAGGGTGCTATTTTTTTTATGAGGGCAAGAAGGTTGCTAATTTTTTTATGAGGGCAAGAAGGGTGCTATTTTGTAAATCAAAAGGCAGGCAGGGTGCAGCACCCTTCTGAAACTGCCTGGGGGAAACTGCAAGTACTATTTAATAGTTTGATTAGTTTATATTTTTAATGCAACAATACTTTTAATTATTTTTTATTATATATTTACAGCTTACAATTGTTTTCTAAGTAATTTGTTAAATCGAAAATCATGTTTTGAGTTTTCAGAGGTCGACACAGATTTTTTTTTTTTTTTCTAGATGCCCATTTTGTGAAAACTAAAAATTATTTTTGTAAAATTTATCATATATTTGTGAAATTTATTTTGTTATGAAAGATGAAATCCAGCTGCTCAAATTCAAACCAAACATTTAATGATAATTTCTTTAAGACCTTCTGTTAAAGTTTTCATTTCTTGTGAACTTGTTTTCGTTGTAAATTATTACATTTTAAAACCTAACAAAATAAAAATAATTAATTGAGAGTATGTTTTTATGGAATGGAATTTTATGAAGGAACCAATTTTATTAAGAGGAATTTTGTGAAGGGATTCTAGATAGACCTTAACCTTTTCCTGGATTGACCCCTGATTTTATACAAGATATGTGGCTTTTAATCTCTAAAACTGTCAAAAAGTTTACCCATGTATCTATCACTAAAAATTATGAAAAATTGTAAATTTAATATTGTAAAAATAGTTTTAAACAGTTTTTGGACTCAATTTTAGGTTTTTGACAGTCATTGTCTAAAACTATGTCAAAAAGGGGTTTTTGACATGACGGTTAAAACCATGGTTAAAACCGGATAAAACCGTCACACTGTCAAAAACTTGCCAACCCTGGCCAGGACACAACATATTTTAATGCCAACCCATTATGCTGAATTCAGTGTCATAAAATTCATTTCTGAATTTAATTTTGAGTGACAGCAGGCATTATTATTATTATTATTAAACTGCAAACCAGGCCCCTACCTGCCAGGCATTATGCAAGCTTAAAAGTCTACTTCACTCAGTCTAAAACACCTGTTCGCTAACGTTAATCCTTTGTGGGAAATATTTTACAACATCTCGTTTGCATTTCAATATTTTACAATGATTTTTTTTTTCATAGGATAACTGAGGTCAATCTCTATGCAGGCCCTTTTTTAGTTTTTCGATTTTGGTTGTATTTTTTGATTGAGGATACTTTCACTTTTGAAACCGGTTCCAAAAGTGAAAGTATCTTAATAATACAAACTTGTGATCAAAATAAAAAAAGTACAAAAGAGCCTGCATAGAGATTGACCTCAGCTATCCAATGCAAAAAAAAATCATTTTAAAATATTGAAATGTGAACGAGATATAAATTTCCCCGTAGGATTAACATTAGTGAGCAGGTGTTTTTGACTGAGTGAAGTAGCCCCTTAAAGAGTTTGTGTACCTAGCCGTGGGGCAAAATTCACCTAATCGCCTGATAGCGGACAGCAGGCTATAGGGGAGACCGGTACACAGTGGACCACTTTTTCAGTTAACATTTTTTTTCTCTTTAACAGATTGACCGATCTGTATGAAAATATTTTTGAATATTCCTTAAACCTTCTTACATCCATCATAATTTTCTCACAACATAGTTTTCAATGCATTTTTCAAAAAAAAAAAAAAAAAATTATATACACTTGTAAAGTGGACCAGTGTACCCCGGAAGCGGGGTACACTGGTTCACCCACCGGGGTACAGTGGACCACTAATTAGGTATTATCTAAAATGCAATATAAATCTATTTTTCATTAATCTAATTCTTTTTTGTTGCCCCTTCACCCGCAAAATAACATAGTAATATAAATTTTGAAACAAAAACAAAAAATTAATTATATTTTGAAAATAATAACAGATTAATACAGAAACAATTGCAATTTACTTGAAGTTATTACTTAAGTACAAAAAAATCAGCGCACATTAAAATTTGCAAATGAAATTCCAAAGTACTTATCAGTAAGATTGAGCCTGGAATTTTCAAGAAATAATTTTGGGTCTGAGAGCAACATTATGAAATCATTGACATCAACAGCAGATTCATCTACAGTTTTGGGAGAAATAATCTGATTTCCATTCAATTTGCGTCTCATGAATCTTACTTGAATAGAATCATCAACAATTAGACTACAGTTATATTTATCAAAGGCAGTAAATACAAAACAAAATATTTCTTACTATGTTAAATAAATTGTTATTTTTATTTGTTTACTTTATTTTACAGTTAAATCTACTTTAAAACAATCTTTCTTTATAGAAAATAAGCAATTATTAAATATTTTGAACATTCTGCATTACAGGAGCAGAGTGGATTGTGGACTACTGTGCCCCAGGAGTGGGTGGTCCACTGTACCCCATGTTGAAGTTCAATAAATAATCATATTAATATTGTTTATAGCTTTCTTTTAAACATATTAACTTTAAAGTAAAATAAAAACAAGTATCTTAGCTTTGCAAAAAAGCTGTTTTATTTTATTTATCTACAACCTTTAATTACTAAAAAAATAAAAATATGATGATGAAAAATTTTACTTTTAGAAGCTCAAAACAACCAATCAGGATAAAATAGTTCAATCTGAGCTAAACATATTTTCTGAAGGCTATAAATAATCATTGCAGTGCTGTTGTCTATTAGGATAGAAGAGAAGCTTAAAAAAAATTTAAATAAATAAAATATTAGGGGGTGGTCCACTGTGTACATAGGTCTAGTGTGTACCGGTCTCCCCTATACTTGTAAAACAGGGACACCAAAATACCTAAATGATAAATTTGAAGTGATTAGTTAAAAATACTAATACGGAAATTTAAGAACACAAAGGAGAGCCAAACTGAAACAAGATTGCATAAGTGCGATCAAAGCATGCCTCTTAGGAGCACCGTCAGCAGAGAATACATCAATACAAAGAGGCTTTCCAAATGGCATATTATGCAAAAGGACAAGTTACTTTGCCAAAGCAAGAACAACATGAAAATGCGCAAATACAAATGAACACCCGTTGTAACAGCTGTGCCGATTGAATGCATATGTGCTGAATGGAAAATAAATGCGCCAGTTACAATTACTGCCACTTATGTGATCCATTGGTTAATCACATTAGTTGCTTTTATGAATCAATCAAAACCAAAATCAGTATTAGTATATTTTATCATAATCAACATCTACTACTTTATTAAATCTAATCTTATTCAACAAATGGGATTCATTGAAATGGAAGTTTTATTGCATTTAAAAATGGAGAAAATGCATAATACATGCATATGAAAACTGGTCACTTATTTCAAGAAATTGCAGTCTCTACTACATTATTCAAATAAGTCCTAGTGTAGACCATTTTTAAAGAAAAAGAAACCTTCAAATTGCCTTATTAATTTTTACATTCACAAAAACACAAAGCTTGACAAATCATATTTGAAAGTCACAAACAAATACAATGGAAGTTTTAGTTTCACATCTAACAATTAACTAATTCAAAAATGTAATTAATAATAAAATTATTTCAAAATACTTTCATCTTACATGAAAGCTTTAAACTAAATTATAAAGTCTCCAGACAACAAGGGTGAAGAAAAAGTAAAACATAACAAAAACAAGGGCATCATTATCCCCTGCAACAGTTTTACAATCCACACTCAAACTAAACTGACTATGTCAGAAATCTGAATTAAAAGCATTCTAAGAAATACATAGTGGCTATCAAACAAAGCAACTAAATACTAAATTGACAGTAAAATTTTAATTAATTGTACTGAATACCTAGGCTACATGAATAATCCTTTTCTGCACACTGTCGTATAGTGGAGAGTCATTTAATTGTGCCCCTTTTTTTCTTAAATAAGACTGGGCTATCGATTTCCACAAAATAAAAATAAAACAACTGATGTGATAAATGCATTTCCATGCTAGAGATGTGTCATTTGTCAAGGAACGATTCTAAAGGAATGACTCCGGCAGTAAAATTGAAGGAACGTTTCCATTCTTTAAAAAGGAATCGTTCCTTTGTGGAACGATTCCTCGGAACAGATCCTTTTTGGAACGATTCTTCGGATTCGGTCCAAAATATATCGAATCCAAAAAGGGAGATTCCTCGGAATCGGTCCAGAATGTACCGGCTCCGAAAAGGACCGATTCCTAGGAATTAGTAAAAAACGTAGGGATTCCGAAAAGGAACGATTCCTAAGAATCAGTCCAAAATATACAGATTCCAAAAAGGAGCGATTCCTCGATATCGGTCCTGAATGTACAGACTAGAGGTCTGCACGGGCCGAAATTTCCAGGCCCGGGCCTGGCCCGACCCATACAATAAAAAATTCGGCCCGATACAAAAATTAAAACTTTGGCCCGAGCAACCCCCCCCCATCTTAGCCAAATCTTAGCCCCATCTTAGCCAAAAAAAGGCTAAGATAGGAATTTTTGGTTAGATCTCCTCCGATGACGCAAATTTTTAACCAAATCGACATAAAAATCAATGTTTTGTAGAAATTCACTCGGACCGGGCCGGCCCGGAAAAAAGTTAAAATGTCAGCCCGAACCCGGCCCGGTCCGAGTGAATTTCTACAAAACATTGATTTTTATGTCGATTTGGTTAAAAATTTGCCTCGTCGGAGGAGATCTAACCAAAAATTCCTATCTTAGCCTTTTTTTTCATGTTTATAATCTTCATTTTTATAGATGTGCCGCAACCTGGAATATTTATTTTTTTAATAAATCTCTAATTGTTGTATCTATGTGTTTAAGTTATCATTAATATTGTTAATCCATATTCGATTTATTGAAGTGTTAAAAATCAGAAAAATGCTATACAGTAAAATCTTCTAAGATGGAATTTCATAGGGAAGAAAAAAAAATCAGTTATAGACAATTTACCTACTTAGCAGGTGTAAATGTATTATATATTATTTTCTTACGTATTAGTATATTCATTTTTCATGGATCAACATATTTTTCAGTTTAAGACAGGATTCCGTCAAAAGCAGGTTCTTTTTCACACGTTTTACTGTATTTTAATTCAGCCATATTTTAATAAGTGTATAAATCTACTATTCTTTAAAAATAATAAATTTTAATGTTTAATTGTAGAATAATAGCAATTTAAAAATGTATGCCTGTTTTGCAAAGATTTTTGTGCCAGGTCTTATTTTACTGACCTTCGAACGGACCAGGTTATGCAGAGACAATGATTTTCATACGGGTCAAAACCAGGACTGAAAATTTTGGGGCGTGAAGACTAGGAAGAATGAAACCAGTCCCAGCTCTGTACGAAAAAAATAATTTAAGGCATGGCCTTATCCTTCAGGAAAAAAGTAAAGCCCAGCACAGCCCATAAAGAGTAATCTATAGACCCGGCCCGAGCCTTCAGAAAAAAGTATGGCCGGGCCGATTGCCGTGAAGGAAAATAGGCCCGAGCCCGGCCCGTGCAGATCTCTAGTACAGACTCCGAAAAGATCGAATCCTCAGAATCGGTCCTTATTCTTGTAGACTGGCCAGTTTTAATAAATTAAAATACGCTATTTTATTTTAAAATAGCAGATTTTGATTCTATTAAAGCTGAGTTTCTGGCTAAAAAATCCTTCTAATGTGTACGTGATAAAAAAAATAATAAAAGAGAGAGAGAGAGAAGTGCGCGGGGGGGAGGGGGGTGATTGATTAATAAACTACAACTGTGTATTACTTTCTCTTAAATTTATCTTAAGATAAATAGAAGTATATTATTGTACTTCAGTTAAAATAGTGTCTATTATTTAGCTATGTACTTATCACCTGCTACTTAATTACATTGCTATTGAAACTTTTTGTGCTAAATTGATCAGAAAGAAAAAAATTAAAACAAAAAATTAATGTAAAGGAAATGCTTATTTAAAAAATAGTGGGGAAATATTTATATATATGAAATCTGATTTGAAAGTTATGAATAATATAAGAAATACATTGCTATGCCCTGAACAAGTGCATTTTAAATCAGTTAATAATAACTGATTTTTTTTTATCAGAAAGAACTGATTTTCGATCAATTTTAATAATTGCATGGTTGCGCACTTTCGTGTATATTTCACTGTTTCATATGTTTTCATCAAGCATAATTTTAATTTGAGGATCCTCTCTGTCAAAAGAAAAATTAAAAATCCTTGACGGCTCAGCCAGCAGACACAGGTAGATTTTGAAGATGCAGACCGTGGGACACCTGTTTGTTGGGAATTGCAGAAGAAATCACCTTTTCGCGATGATGCTGCAGTTGGGACCGCCCACTTCGAAATTTAACTTGTCTGCCGGCAGTGATTTTTTTTTTTTTTTTTTGCTATAAGGGTTGGTGATATAAAAAACTTGTCAATATAAAAGTTTTAGAAAATATTAAGAGGATTTATAATAAATTTAAGCAGAATCCATATCTTGTGAATTGGTGAAGTTATGATTTTTTTTCTTCTGAAACCCCCCTTTTTCCCCCTTTGAAGCCATTTTTAATGATATCAAAAATCTGTTATACATAAATTTTCGGCCCTTTACCTAGAATTAATAATAACTTTAAATGGATTCAATATGTATCATAGTAAGAAGTTATGGGTTTTTTACTGTTTTCACAAAAAGCATCCCTATTCCCCGACCCCTTGGTTCGATTTTGCCCATTAACGTACTTGACCGAGATTTTATGCCCCTTGATTTTATGTATCAGTTTGGAAGAGATTTGTGCAGAATTATTGAACTTATCGTGTCCATAAAAAAGTGACATAGATAGATAGATAGATAAAGTTTTGAACTAGGGGTGGTTTTGGGTTCTGGGAGTCATGATCGGCATAGATCTGCAAAATTTTTTCAAAAATTCCAACTTAGGGGAGAATGTAATAGGTAGTATTTCTTACGAAATCTACCTAATAAGAGCATTTACGAACGCTCGAGTACCACTTTGTTTCCTCAGTTTGGGGTCTTATTTTTCTCTCCTGAAAAAGATGATTCAAAAGATCTTGGAACTCCCGTAGATAGTTTTAATCAACTTGCAGTGGATGCATAAAGGAAAGCCTATTTGAACAAGGAATTTTTGCAAAACGTTTTCAATTCTTTCTTAAAATTCCTATAATAAAGATTAAAAGAAAAACATATTTAAGAATAATAATAATATAACAGTGGCAGTAGTGGGTGGGATTCAAATAATTTAACCGCTGTTCGCTACCCTTATGGCCGTTTTGTGTATGAAAACGAGAAAGTAAAAATTACGTGCTACATATAGACTATCAGACATTTTCCAACATAGTGATATATATGTAAAGCTGCATATTTTATGCTTTTTCTGTTTAATAGATTTATTTTAAGATTACATTAAACTAGTTTTATAATATATGTATATAGTAAAAAAGTATATAATATATAGTAAAAATAAAACATAATTTACAGTAAAGACTTTTTTTTTTTTTTTTTTTTAACAGATTTTAGTGCTAATATAATTGTATAATTGTGTACGTGTATACAGATTAATAGACATTTTTATATTTTGCCAAAAAAAAAAAAATGGAGCAGCACTATTATGCTAATTTCTTTTTGAATTATTGATTGCTAAAGAACACAAATTGTGATTTTGTATAGTTTTTTTTTTTTTGTCATTTTATTTCTATTTTTTGCTAAATAATAAAAAGTTAAATATCTTTGACTTTGTTTTAATACAACGTAAAATTAAAGCATGACAAAAATCGTTTTTCATAATAATTTCTTGTAACAATCGCGATTCCACGATCGGATTGATACTCGCAACTGTCGAAATTAGTTCCCGGATTAATGGTGGTTACTGTGGTGGTGGATAACAGATATTTGCTGTGCCGAAACTACGGAGGAGCAAAAGGGGCATATGCCCTGGGCGCCAAAATAAGATTTGATTCTTCTTTCGGTATAGAAAATGTATAAAGAATGTATAAAGAAAGCCAAAAATTATAAGCGCAAAATCAAAATTTTAAGATAGAATAAATAAGCCAAAAATAGCGGTCCTCGCAGAATTGTATTGATTAAGTGAAACGCAATACAAGCGTTTCCCGTGGCTGGAGGGTTAAACTATAAAGTTGACGAAAGTTAGTTAAGTTATTGAAACGTATTGAACAATATAGTTACGATTTTGTTTCTTATCTCAATATCTACAGTTCTAATTATGTGCAATTTCTAAATTTAAATATACTGGTATATCTTTTCAAAAAATTTCAATCACCTAACAGTTGAATTTCAGAAAACACATTTTTAATGAATTTTTATGTCATAACAGGAAGTAAAAACAAAAATTTTACGATTTCAGGTGCAGGCATTTCGGTTTCGGCTGTGCATTGATAATGCAGTCAGAAAGGACATTGTTATATAATATAGACTCTCAAATATACTTTGTTTAATGAATTGTGTTTTCCCAAATCGACAGGTAACCGAATTTGATTTTATAAAAGATTCTATTCACGCATGAACTTAATACTAAAAGGAGATAGTCCTGGGAAATGTTTAGAAATGGGCAGATTGAGAAAATGACCGATTTCCAAATAACCGTACCGAAATGGAGTGACTTTGACAACGGCTGGTTCCGAGGACTGACATGTAAATTAATGGTTGGTTATCTTGGGGTGGATTTTGAAGAGGGATCTTAATTATAAGGCTTAAAATTGCGCAGACCCTGGTGCCAAACATCAGAACTAGAATAAATATTCCTGCATAAAATAATTAATAGTATAAATTGAGGGTCATTCAACAATGTATTTTCAAGAGGAAACCCAAATACACTAAAAATCGAATGGGCTGCCACCCTGGTGGGCAAAACAAACAGCTACAATAAAATTTCTTTGATAAACTATAACAGTAAATGAAAGGTCATCCAGGGGTAAATTTTCAAGAGGAATTGAGTTTATACACATGTAACTGGCATAACTTTTATTGTGTAACTGATGTTACATTGACTTTACAAAGACAATAATGGTTCTTAACTTAGTTTGTAAACAGTAATTTACAATGCCTTTTTATTAAGATTTTATTATACAATATAAAAATATCAAGCTTTACAATCATACCCTTAAACATATTATAAATTTTATTTCTCCCTCAAAATGAGACTTTTTTGTGGAATTGCCCTATTACAGGTTTTACTGTATTATTATAGTTTAGTAAATCCTGTAAAAAATGGAACCTTTTTATAACAAATCCCATTTTATACATAATACATTCATATTCTCGCTATGAAAAGAATACCATACAATTACAATTGCTCAATCAAAAACTTTTCCAAACAGAATTTTGTTTCATTCACTAGTGATTCTGCTTTCACAAATTTTACTCACTAAGTTTATTGTGTTATTTAATACAGTAAAACCTACTAAGACAGAATCTCAAGTGACCAGACAAATTCAATTTTAGAGAGGTTTTTGTCTTAAAAGGTAGATTTGTAGGGTACTCATTCTGTCAGGACCATGGACTTTTAATGTTTAAGACATGGTTGTGTTACAGAGAGTTTTCATAGAATTTTATTTATTTGTATGTTCTGATATAGAAGCCACTATCCTGCTTTTTCTGACAGTGGGCACCACTAATCATAGCTTACAAAAATTTAATTTTTACTGTTTTAGTTGTTAAAACTGAGATAAAGCTAAATACAATAAACCTGTGAAAATGGAATTTGCCTATAATAGAATCCTGTCTTCAACCAAAACATTTTATTCTCCTTGCAAAAGGAAATAATACTATTACACTTTCTAAGATAGAAATTTATTTAAAATGGAATTTTTCCTGTCCCCAATGATTCCATTTTGAAAGATTTACTGTATAATACACTGCTCAAAATAATTAAAGGATATTGCAGTTTTAGGTGGATTTTGTATCTGGGAAACTTTTTAGCTGATTGATACATGGTCGACAGACATAGTAGGTTATATGAGAATAAATTACACATGTTTGGCAGAAAAAAATGCATTTTATTGCGCATTTGTGTACAAAAGGAAAAAAACACAATTTGTGCATATGAGAAAAAAAGAATAAGAAAAGGTGTTTTCTTCAAAGAAAATCATTTTCAGTAGGGGGTATGGTTTCCACGGGCGGCCAGCAACGTTGAACACCTTTGAGGCATGGACTCAATGAGGCTATTAATGACGAGTTGGGGTATTCTGCCCCACTCTTCCAGAAGAGCTCTTTCCAGTTCTTGGAGAGTTTGTGGGGGTTGTTGGCGGCCAGAAACTCGTCTTCCTAGAGCATCCCAAACGTGCTCGATTGGATTCATGTCTGGAGAACACGCTGGCCATTCCATTCGAACGATTCCTTCCTCGAAAAGGAAATCCTCCACCAGGTTTGCACGATGTGGCCTGCAGTTATCGTCCGTTAAAATGAAGTTATCTCCGATTGCTGCAGCGTAAGGGACTACAATAGGTCTGAGGATCTCATCCCTATATCGGCGACCAGTCAGAGCTCCATCTCGAATGATGTAGAGGTCAGTGCACCCGTCAATGGAGATGCCACCATACACCAACACTCCTCCACCGCCAAATCTGACACTTTCGTGCACGAACGCAGGATTATTCCTACTGCCACGGTCCCTCCAGATGAAAATACGCCTATTATCCGGATGCACAGAAAAACGGGACTCGTCAGAAAACAGAATATTGCTCCATTCATTTCTCCTCCAGTTGACATGCTCGGTTGCCCACTCCCTGCGGTCGCGACGATGTCTTGATGTTAATCTAATACATACCATCGGTCGGCGAGCATACAGACCTACAGCATGGAGCCGGTTTCGGACAGTCTGAGTTGAAATCGTGGTGCCTGTAGCCGAGCGAAGGTGTTGTAGGAGAAGAGTAGCGTTCATGTTTCGGTGTCTCCGAGCTGTTAACGCTAAATACCGATCTTCATTGGGCGTTGTTGCCCGTCTACGACCTTGCCCTGGTCTTCGACCTGCACATCCACTCTCCAAAAAACGGTTCCAGATCCTGGAAATGACACTTTGTGACACTCCAATGGCTTGCGCTACTTCGGCTTGAGTTTGGCCCCCTTCTAACCTACCAACAATTCTCCAAGCTTCTGAATCTGTCAAATGCCTTTCTGAGACATCGTACTCATCGAAACAAAGCAATCACTGAATGCCGATCATCCTTGTCTTCATTCTCTTTTATCCAGTTGAAAGTCAAATTTCATTCGCTGCCGCTGAAGCAACGTTTTTGACGTCGAACTCAAAATTTGCATACTCCACAGTTTGAAAAGCAGAAAAATTTGCATTTGTGATTCTCTTCTTCTATTTTCGGCAAAAAAAATTTCGTTTATACCTTTTTTTTATATAAAACTTCAAATATCCTTTAATTGTTTTGAGCAGTGTAAAATAAATTGTAAACCGTTATTATAGTTATAAATCTAGGAGAAAAAAAAATTCATTAAACTTTGGCTGGCAGGGCCCAAGCACATTTAGGCCGAAACTAGTTATTACTTTTTTCTGCATACTCAGGCAAAGGATTAAACCTCATTCTTTTGGCCGGAGTCTAATGAAAAAAGTCAGCCCAATCCTAAATCAGTGTATGGCACTTTTTTTTCTAAAAATAATACTTGTACATTTGTTTAAATCTTTAAAAAATTAATTTGGTTTAATAAATTAAAGGCATTTTTCAATTATATACTTTTTTTTCTTTATAGAGCCATAAAATTATGAACATCTTTAACCATTTTTTTTCTGCATTGTAAACTACACATATTTTTGAATGAGTGTTCATATAAGTAATTGTCTCTAAGTAATCATTAATACAGTTATTCCGTATTCCATAAATTATGGACATATAATGTGCTGTATATTAAAATTTCTACATAAATATGTATGGAATATTCTTTTTGAAACTTTTAATTATAGGATAATGTTGGTAAAAAAATGTTGGCTTTTTTTTTTAGAAATTGGGTCTGGCTGGTCTCATAAGATACACAAAAATAAATGGCCCAGGTAAATTTTTTAGCTTTTATAACAGCCCAAATATGGTCAATAAAGCTTTTGTAAGGGTCTGGGTTGAACCTTCAGCTTTTATAACAGCTTTTTTAGCCCATGGCTGCAAGTATGGTGGTTTCTTCAAATCAGAAAGCAATTTATCCTGAAAATAAGGCTTCAGTTATGAAATAAGTAAGCTTGGTTCTTCCAAGATGAAAATTATCAGGTACAGGCATCATAGGAGTAAAAATTTCTTGCAGATCATCCCCAACACAACTTTCCATGAGGCCTTCCATTTCAAGAGTATCTTGGGAGAGAATGAAAGAATGCAACCCATTGGCCAAATTGTTTCCACAGCATAAGTTGCTGCTATGCCAATTTCACTTCCTAAAGTCAGTCTGGTCATGGCTATGTAACAAACATGGAGTAATCAATTAAATGATAATTTGAGACTTAGATAATTTGCTTGAGGAAATATGTGGAATTTCAAGTAATTTTGTTAATACAGAAATATGTTTATCTTTAAAAAATAAATATGAATTAGAAGTTGAAGACAAAACTGAAGAAAAAATTTGTGTAAAAACTAAACTTATGATAATCACACTCCTTCAGGTTTTTTAAAATGAAGATAACGTAACTGACCTTTTTAAGAAAAATCCTGCTCTTGAAGAAGAAATGCTGTTTGAGAAAATGTGTTCCACAAAACGAGGAGAAACTGATTTATCTCTTAATATGCCAGCGAAGTGATGATGTCAATGTAATGGCTGCTGGAGACAAGAAGTTTCGGTTTCCCGTTGAGCATTAATGTTAGCAAAAAATAAAGTCGTGTTAACAGTATTAATAAATTTTTTAAGAAATTTCTGTTACAGTTTTGCTAAATCTGAGGTAAGGCATTCATATGAATTCAACAAATTTCTGATTAAGTGCGTCATTTTTTTTTAATTCATCAAAAAAGATAAGCCTTCATGCACAGCATCAATGGCCGATGCTTTGAATATTTGAATGTAATTTAAAAATGTTTTAAATTTATTTTAGTTGATATTTCCATTACTCAGGCATACTCTATGTTAAGTTTCATCTGAGTTAAATTGTGTTTCTGCTGGGTTTTTTTTTTTATTATAATTTTTCTTCATTTGGTGTATTATTAACATAAATTTCTCTGCTGAATCGTAAAGCAAGGGTGATATTTTAATATATTTTCCTTGATATTTCTGCAGTTTAAATGTATTTTTCAGTCGTTTTCATGTTATTTGTGTTGTTTTTTTCTTAATTATTTTACTTGATTACCGAAAATGTCTATATTCAGTTGTTTACTTTCCTAGTATTTAATAAAATTTTATAAAGAATTTCCTGCATGTAATTATGCGATGACCACGCAAAAATAAAATAATAATCCAGTAACTATGAGGAATCATTTGATAAAATTATCATTAGTGCTCTAGCTGTTAGAAAAATTAAAAAAAAAAAAAGAAAAAAAAACAGCAGAAACACATTTCAACTCAGATGAAACTTAATATAGAGTACGCCTGAATAATAGAAATATCAACTAAAAGAAATTAAAACCTTAAAAACATTTTTAAATTACATTCAAATATTCAAAACATACGCCATTGATGCTCTCCATGAAGGTTTATCCTTTTTTTGATGAATAAAAAAAAATTGACGCACTTAATTAGAAGTTTGTTGGATATGAATGCCTTACCTAAGATTTAGCAAAACTGTAACAGAAATTTCTTAAAAAAATTTATTAATACTGTTAACACGACTTTATTTTTTGCTAACATTAACGTTCAATGGGAAACCGAAACTTCTTGTCTCCAGGTCACACTTCACTGGCGTATTGGATTAAAAATTCACTTAACTGGCAGACATTACATATTCTACAGTCAGTCTTGGAATTCAATTTGAACTCCTTAGAAGTAGCAAGCAATGTTATATAATTACAAAGAAATATTAACGATATTGCAAAAGATATTGTTATATGGGTATTCCTTCAGAAACTGTGAATATAGATATTTAAGAGTTATTAAACAAGCAGTATCAAGTTATTGCTGAAATGAATATGTTTTAACATGTTAAAATCAACAATGATTTACTTCTCTACTTCTTAAATAGTTAATTTTATGGTAAATGTACAACATAGTTTTAATGAATGCCAAAGCTTATTAATGTGAGTTGACTAAGATGTTACTATGAAATTCTATGTCTGTTACATATAGTTTCTTATAAATTGTTATTTATGTAAATTTTAATAGATTTTACATATTGTTTGTTTTTCAATTTCCAATAGATTTTAGTAATGTACTGTCTTTCAGTGATTTTAAGAATTTTTTTTCTGTGATTTACTTATAATTGAAATAAAAGCTTATTTTAACATAAAAACTTTTCCTTTAAGTTATTCCAAGCAGGGCCTGAATTAGACTATCTAGGTCATAGGGGTAAGCATCATTCTGGGAAGGGCCCCTGCTACCTATTCATAGAAATTGTTTGTGAATTATGCTTACATGGCTAGTACTAAACTCAGGGCTAGCAGTAGGATTTTTCAAAATTTTAGGGAGGAATTTTAGGAATTTTTTCCCAAATTTTAGGAAAATTTTAGGGGCATCTGCGATATTTTTAACATTATAAGTATGTAATAACAGTATTTTTGTGCTAGTCAGACACATGTGGTAGTCATCAAAGAATATTCCCATCATTCCAATGAATTCAGCCCTTGTTCCATGTGCTTGTGTTGTTTGTTGCGAATGAGGGCATTTAAATTTGCACAATAACTGGCTTCATATTACAAACCGTTTTGACAGCTTATGCTTACTGCAATTGTATTAATTAGAATTTTGAGTCCCTGGATCATTGAGCCTAACCAATGCTCTTCTTCTCTCTTTTGGATGTTCTCGGTGAACCTAGAGAACAAGAGGCAGGAAAGCACGGGTGATTATGAGAAAAAAAAATTTCTGAAGCTCATAGAAAAACTTCTGAAAGGTTTTTTTCACACTTCTTTGTCGAAATTTGCATTTTTTTCGCGACCATTTGACGGAATTCACTTTCTGTCGCGACCTTTTGACGGAATTCATAACCTTTTGACAAAACTTGCGATTCTTAGATGGAATTAGTGTTTTTTCCGCAATCTTTTGACGAAATTATCATAGATTTCTAAAAAGAAAATGTCCCCAATTGGTCATCATAAATGGTTTTAACTTGCATTGGTAAGAAGAAAATATCAATAATGAATTTCATTTGAAAACAATATTCTATTAAATTGTTATACTAAAATTTCACCCATTATTTTTCTGATGATGTAGCACATTCTCATTTTTTTTTTTTTTTTGGGGGGGGGGGGGGGTATGGGAAATAGAGAGGAGAAGGGGAAAGGCCACACTCCCTTCTTAAATCTTTGAAAATGATTTTTGTCAAAAAGAATTTTGGTCACTTTTGGAGAATTTTAACTATTTGGCACCCTTTTAATGAAAATCCATATTACTCTCATGGAGGGCCCGGGACAGTTGCCCCACATTAGTCAGGCTCCGATTCCAACTTAAAATCAGAAAACATAAATTATGAGCCTCAGTTTCTCCTGTGAACTTGTACCAGGTTTCTCTTATTTTGAAAATTGGGGGGGGGGGGGGGGTGGAGGAAGCGAATCTCAAAGTTATTTTTCAGGATTAATAGTTTTTCATATTGATGCCAAAGAATGTTTAATAACAATGATTGCTGACTAACAAACTTTAAAAATAGACTGATTGTTTTTTGTTTTTTAATCAAAGTAATAGAACAGGTTTTTCTGATTTTGGTATAAATTATGAACTTTTTCTTAGATTTCAAGATAAAAACATTTTTTCTGAGGTGTATGAACCCATCCTGCACACCACATACACAGTAGCATAGCCAGGATTTAATTTTCTGGGGTGAACAGGAACCTATGAAAATGGTAAGAATTTGTCCATTAGATAAAAATTGGGAGGTGGTGAACTCCAGCCTCCTACATATACACAATAAAAAGAGCAGTGTTTGCTTGTCTTGTTGATCACCAGTCTTTTGACCAAAAAAAAAAAAAAAATCTGTATGGTTACTATAATATTAGTTCTCTTAAGACTTCTCTGTAGTTTGGTTTATATCTTGTTATTTTCTTCATGGTTAAATTTTAATTATTGAATTACAACAAATATTAAATGTATTAATTAGACACACATTTTGTTGTTAATTCTTAGATATATATATATGCTACATATGTCTACATTTTCCCACCTTTATCTTTTACAAAATTCCTTTTCAAAAATACATTACAATATTATTCAGGCTTAATCATCAAACTTTTTAGCGGCACTGTAGAAAACACTCTAATTTCAAAAGTTTTTTTGGTGATATTTAAACACAAAGCATTATTGATAATGTTTTGCTTAATAGATGAATTAAGTAATTTTATTTATTACTGTGCAAACAAGACTTTGCATTTCTTGTTGCTTTTTCTAATACATATTGCTTATTTATTGATTTATTTTGTTTAGCAACTTGTTAAAATTAAATCCTTTTTCCATTTTAGGAGAATTTAATGAGTTTGTTTTAAATTTTTTTATTTCACCTCACCATTCTTTCAAATTTTATTATTTATTTATAAATAAGTGAATAAATTTTGTTAGGGGGGAAATGAGGCACAGTGAATCACACCTTCAAAATGTACATATTTAACATTGTTTATATTCAAATTAATAGGTATTCATAAAGGGCAGTATAGCAATGAATATTTTCAATCTTAAATAATAGTCACAGAATTCTCATTTTAGACATTTTTTGTTTATAGCTGCAAAAAGTAAAATCTTGCTGCTTTAGAAGTTCAGATTTTTTTTACTAATAAAGATTAATATACTTTTCTCTGTAAATATATACTGTAATTTATGTACTGTAATTTACTTTTCACCATTCATGGTCCACTGTGTCTTACTATATACCCCATGTCTGTGGTACAGTGGGACACATTTTTAGGTGCGTTCGTATTTATATAAATACATAGCACCTATAGCCATCATCTGGTCTGTCTGCATATAACAGTGCAAAAACTACACAACTGAATGATTTGAAATTTAACATATATAATCATTGCAGAAATTTGTCAAGTTATTTAAAATTTTATGAAAATCTAATCAAAACTTAAAGATATTAATAAAAATATTTATTAAGTAATTTGAATTCTTTAAAAATCGGTACTTCTTTGCTATAGCAGCTTCCGGGGATTAATCGTCAAGTGACCGAGATGTATCGCCAAGTTATATGACTTGAATGACATTATAGTCATATATGATGTATATGACATTTTATAACCTCTATGACCAAGTTATAGTCACATTCTTCTTTCTATTACAGTCGAACCTCGTTAACACGAAATTGAAGGGACTATGAATTTTTTTCGTGTTATCCGAAATTTCATGTTAACAGTCATAATACTAGGGCCTTCTATGTTAGATATAAAAACTAAATAAATTAACATACAAATATATCCCTGCTCATAAAATCATAAATTAATAAGAAATAGAAAGTTTCATTAACAAATTAATCATAATTTTTTAGGCAATAATAAATTTATTTTCTTGCTAAACATATTTTTTAAAAGTCTGTTATTGACTTTTGCTTCAATTTTTGTAGAGTAGTTTTTGTAGGAACGTATGGACCTCATCTAATTTGTTCAAAGTTCGAGAAGCATCCTCTTGATTCATAAGGAAACATTGTACTGTTTTCAATGCTGTGGTAGATTCATTAAATGACAGTAAACTTTTCCGTTCTGTGTCAATTTCTTCATCCATATCCGACGCTTCAATGATGTCACCTTTTTTTTTTTCAACAATTACTTCTTCGTCTGTCGTCACATCCGGAGTCAGCACATCTTCATCTATGTAAATGTACTCGAAAAAAAAAACAATGTCTAAGAAAGAATTTCCCACTTTTTGGCTACTTATCTTTTTGTAGACAATTCTATGTGTCTACAAAAAGTAAAAAGTGTCAATTCTATGACACTCTTTAAATCTTGTCAGTCGTCCGTTAGAACATATGAAATCACTCTGACCGAGAGCAGCAGCTAAAGCCTTTGCGTTTCTCTTGTAAAACTGCAAAAGTTAATATTCTAGCTTCTTGTCTCTTTTATCCACCGCAAGAGAACAATTTCAATGTATTCATTCTTTCTTCTACACATTCGTTTTCTTACTTGTTTGAATTGATTCACAGGATATGCCGCTTCAATTTTTTCACTATTCTTTAAAATTGTAGAGAGGACCAATTGTAGAACAATTGTTGGTATCCCATACTTTGCTGCATTTTCTGATTTTTTCAGCACTTTATGGCTAACTTCGTTTAAAATTTTTTGCTTTGTGTCTAAAGATATAACTTGCTGTTTTCGACTAATCTTTCACAGAATTCTACGGAGCAACTGCAGAGTTTCAGTTATGTTAGTCAGGTAGTGTAATAAAGATTGTCAACTTTGTCACTCACAGATAGGGGAATTTGGAAACCGGGTTGATATCATAGTCAATACAGGCAACCGGATAATGGAACAATCACTTTAAAAAAAGAAATTCCCCACCAAAACTTTCATTGTGACATATATCGTATATAATTGTGGCTATATAGCTGATCTATAGGTCATATTGTTAATGTGGGAACACTTGCGCTCATCAGAGATCAAACAAAAGCAGGGATTAGTCAGGAATTCAGTATTTCACGACTTTCTGAAAACCTTTTCCACTTTATCTTTTTCAAACCATGTGAAAATACCATTTTTAATAAGAGGATGTGACATGTAAGTTTGAAATATCGGAAACATTGCATAAGGATTTTTTTTTTTTTTACTTGGAGCAAAAATATTTTTCGCCTTAAGCGGGATTTTCCGCATTTCTATTTCGTGTTAAACGAATTAATTAACAATGATTTTCAGACTCATCTGATGGGACCTCAGTATTATTTCGTGTTAAGCGATTTCGTGTTAACGAGGTTCGACTGTACATCCTATCTTACATAATTAATTCAATGATATCCCATGATAGGTAATGATTTTAAGTTGCCCTGGTGATTATGTCATATTTAAGATGGTGTCATATTATTGCCATATTACTGAATTTAAAAACAGAATTCATATACTAAAGTTGTTTAATTATAACAATCATATAATCTACCAACAGTTTTTGGATAGATGTCTCAGGATAAATAGATATTAAATGGAAAAAGAGTCTAAATATGGATTTCAAGTTCTGAACCTTTCAAAGCTATTCTTAAGTTTGGAATTTTTAGTAAATGTCAACAACAGATTAAAGAATGTCAACTTAAAATGTACTTATTTTATTGCAGAAATTAATCATATAACAACAGATGATATAACTCATTTCACTGAAAAAATAATAGTACGAACATACCTCATTTGTCATGTTTGACGTACAATTTCCAATTTTTTTTAAAAAATCTATTATACTTTATTAATAGTGTTCGTACACATTTCTTTAAATAAAAATCAAGGACCAAAACCAAAAAATTTTGAGGACCTAAAAATTGAATAAATTATTGAATTATAATATGCATTTTTAATATGGGCTCTATTTTATACTTCTTTTTTTATTGTGGCAAATTCCATTGCACAGTTTTAAAAAAAGTTACTGATCATGGGTGTTGAAAACCAAAGAAAATTTTCGACACAATCAAGTTAAGAGAACAATTTTGTGCTCTTCTTTGGTTTTTATTTTTTTCCCTTCAATAAATTTTCATACCGTTTTAAATTAAATGATGTAATATATGTATCGTACTAAAAAACTAACTAAAATGTTTAATTGATGCATATATTTCACTGCTGATGAAATAGCAAAGATTATGAAAAACAATACATCTTATAAAAGTAAAAATTCTGAGAGTGAAAGTGAATGAATCTAAATAAGTAATTGACTCTTACTATTTTGATAAATATGAAGTTGCTATAAAGTGCATATTTTGAATTATTAATTTTTGCACCTTAAAATTCAATACATGTATTAGATATGTTTATATATATATAGGCATATTATACATATATAGGTATTTCCATTTTCAAAAAAACTTTTAACATCAATGACATTTCTGATTAGTATATTTTAAATCAGTATTCATTTTTAATCTTTATTATTAATTATTTTTCAACACAATTTACTTCATTGTATGTTTAAATGTAATTTTGTTTTCACAAGGTATTTTTATCATCAACGAAATTTATGAAAAATATAATTTAAGTTATCATTCAATTTTACTCATTATTATCAAATACTTTTCATTTGAATTTACATTTTTTTATACATAAATATATGTATTGTTTTCATTGTCAAAAATATTTTTAACATCTGCAACATTTCGAAAATGCATATTTTAAATCATTATTCTATATTCTTGAATATTTGTTCAGAATTTTTAGAGAATGTGCTTTAAGGCAGGGTTGCTATTTGTCCGCCTTTTTGCAAAAAGTCCGGGATGCTGGAAAAAATTGGACAAAATGAAAATCTGCTGATTTTCCAGCGTTTGACATATAAAATTATTCTTATGATGTAATATGATTATATTCCTACATTATTTATTAATAATAAATATTTTTTTCAATTAATCATTTAATTAAAATAGAATGATTGCACATTAATCATAATCTAATAAATTCATAAAGAAAATGTTAACTACATGTTGGTACAATTAATTTTAGACAATATTTTACTGTAAAAATAATCTTATGCTGCATATGCCAAACAGTTTTGATTAAGTGGAATCAGAACCTAAACCAAAACTGAAAACTTGAACAGAAATTAAAAACCAAAACTAAAGAAGCTGAACTTATTCCTTATTCATAATGAATTTTATCAATGGAGTTGATTGTCTTTTATTTTAGCATATAGTTCTGTCTAAGAATTCCAGTAATCACAAAGCTAAAGGGTTACTAAATTCTTACGGTGGCGTAATGTCTCAACTTCCTAACCAAACTGGATGGAACAGTCACATCAAGTGCTTGGAGACGTATATGTGTAAAACAAATGTTTTCTTGAAAATTATTGATGAACACTAAGAAGTAGATACAAACATAAGGAATATAATTAACAATATTGCTTTATATAATGAACTGAAACTTCTAATCAGTTTGTTGAAACCCATCAATATTTCACTGGATGTTCTACAAAGAGATTCCTCTACTATTTCAAATGTAACCGATGAATTCTTGACACTTTTGAAATCTAAAGAACTTTGAATTTATAATAAATGTGTACAGAAAAAAGTTGATGACTTTATCCTGTCAGCTCACATTTATCACACCTGCTATATCCAAAATACATGGGTGAGAGACTTACTAATAACCAAGAAGAAATAGCAAGGAAATGGGTAAAAGACATTGATAAAAAAAAATTGCCATAGCGACTTCAAATTTTGCATGTCATCTTTTTCATTGCGTAGCCTCATCAGCAAGTATTGAACGAATCTTGTCTAAATCAGCATGATTCAAAACAAACTTAGAAATAAGCTTGGATTACAAACTGCTACAAAATTTTTAATGACTTATAAAATGTTAAATTCTAAAAACAAACAACTTGCTCCTGATCCTGGAACATTTGACGACTATTAAATATACTACAAACTTTATGTATTTTGAATAACAAAATTTAATTTCTTTATTATTTCCTTGTTAATTTGCATTTGATATTTTAACTAAAAGAAAACTTTTATCATTATATTTTTCTACTTCTTATTGATGTTCCCCCAATAGTAAAATGTGTATATATTGAATGTTTTCGTGCATATATTAAATTATTAATGTCATTACAAGTACAGGTTTCATTTCAATGTAACATCATCTTAAATAACATTATTTTGTTATTTTATCATATGACTTCTTTTTTTAATAAGATATGAGGCTGCCAAACATTTTAAATTTTTTTATTTCTATTTTTAATTTTGTAAACTGATTATTAATTGCAATGGAACTGCCATATGACAGATAAACAAGTTAAATTTTATTGCAAATGTATATGTTTTACAGTTGCTATTTAATACATTATAACTTAATATTGATATACATTTTATGTATAAATATGTTTTCATAAAAAAGCTTCTAGATGAACTGAACTTAGTTTTTCCACATAAAATATTTCACGTAATGTTGTACATATAAATATGTGATATTTTGATATAAAAGTTATTTCTTGAATGGTATAAATCAATATATTTATTTATGATTGTTAAATTCTGCATTTTTAATTTACAATTTATTAAAAGTGGACAAAATGATATTTTGTCCGGAACGTTTTTTTCCAGAGCGGAAAAGACCAGACAACCCTGCTTTAAGGAGACCTTCCTTGTCAGTGTACAAAACACAAAGAAGCAGAAAATATATAAAATATTTGGTAAAACCTAATTTCTTTAAAAGCAATCATTCAAAAGGACAAAAAAATATCTTGAACAGGTTGTCAGCTATTAAGGCCACCTTTTGGAGTTAAAATAAAAGCAATTGTTAAGTTACATTATACTGAAAGAAAAAAGATATTAGAATAGCAACTGTAAGTAGCAATAAGAAAATTCACACTTTTTCAATAACTTCAGGTTTTATTCCTTGACCAAAACATTTCCTGTTTTTCACTTAAAGGTGAACTTGAACTTAGAATATTTCTAAATTTGTCTTTTTGTTTAAACATTTTAATAATGTTTTCTATAATTAGTTTTTTTTTATATATCAAAGTAATTTTAATCTCCATATAATCAAATATTCATCTATAAATTGAAAATTTCAGAAATATTCTGCTGAAATGTTTAAAGATGACTTTTTACAAGACTTATCTGAAATACCAGGCAGAAAGAAACTACCTTTATCAAATAACTTTACTGAACTTTCAGATTATTTTTTTAGATTTTTTAATTATCTAGACCCTGCAAATTAAAGCTTTAAATATGAACTGTTAAATGAGTTTTCCATTTTTGTTATGATGTAATGGAAATTAAAGGTGTTAAATATATCATATTATAGATTAGTTTTACCAAAATTTTATAATCATATCAAATAAGATTATACACTGCTCAAAACAATTAAAGGATATTGCAGTTTTAGGTGGATTTTGTATCTGGGAAACTTTTTAGCTGATTGATACATGGTCGACTGACATAGTAGGTTATATGAGAATAAATTACACATGTTTCGCAGAAAAAAATGCTTTTTATTGCACATTTGTGTACAAAAGGAAAAAAACACAATTTTTGCGTATGAGAAAAAAAGAATAAGAAAAGGTGTTTTCTTCAAAGAAAATCATTTTCAGTAGGGGGGTATGGTTTCCATGGGCGGCCAGCAACGTTGAACACCTTTGAGGCATGGACTCAATGAGGCTATTAATGACGAGTTGGGGTATTCTGCCCCACTCTTCCAGAAGAGCTCTTTCCAGTTCTTGGAGAGTTTGTGGGGGTTGTTGGCGGCCAGAAACTCGTCTTCCTAGAGCGTCCCAAACGTGCTCGATTGGATTCATGTCTGGAGAACACGCTGGCCATTCCATTCGAACGATTCCTTCCTCGAAAAGGAAATCCTCCACCAGGTTTACACGATGTGGCCTGCAGTTATCGTCCATTAAAATGAAGTTATCTCCAATTGCTGCAGCGTAAGGGACTACAATAGGTCTGAGGATCTCATCCCTATATCGGCGACCAGTCAGAGCTCCATCTCAAATGATGTAGAGGTCAGTGCGCCCATCAATGGAAATGCCACCATACACCAACACTCCTCCACCGCCAAATCTGACACTTTCGTGCACGAACGCAGGATTATTCCTACTGCCACGGTCCCTCCAGATGAAAATACGCCTATTATCCGGATGCACAGAAAAACGGGACTCGTCAGAAAACAGAATATTGCTCCATTCATTTCTCCTCCAGTTGACATGCTCGGTTGCCCACTCCCTGCGGTCGCGACGATTCCTTGATGTTAATCTAACACATACCATCGGTCGGCGAGCATACAGACCTACAGCATGGACCCGGTTTCGGACAGTCTGAATTGAAATCGTGGTGCCTGTAGCCGAGCGAAGGTGTTGTTGGAGAAGAGTAGCGTTCATGTTTCGGTGTCTCCGAGCTGTTAACGCTAAATACCGATCTTCATTGGGCGTTGTTGCCCCTCTATGACCTTGCCCTGGTCTTCGGCCTGCACATCCACTCTCCAAAAAACGGTTCCAGATCCTGGAAATGACACTTTGTGACACTCCAATGGCTTGCGCTACTTCGGCTTGAGTTTGGCCCCCTTCTAACCTATCAACTATTCTCCAAGCTTCTGAATCTGTCAAATGACTTCGCTGAGACATCGTACTCATCGAAACAAAGCAATCACTGAATGCCGATCATCCTTGTCTTCATTCTCTTTTATCCAGTTGAAAGTGAAATTTCATTCGCTGCCGCTGAAGCGACGTTTTTGACGTCGAACTCAAAATTTGCATACTCCACAGTTTGAAAACCAGAAAAATTTGCATTTGTGATTCTCTTCTTCTATTTTCGGCAAAAAAAATTTCGTTTATATCTTTATTTTATATAAAACTTCAAATATCCTTTAATTGTTTTGAGCAGTGTATAATACAGTAGATTCCATTTGAGACACATTTGTTCTAACATGATTTTTTCTTATAAATTAAGCTGTCCCAATTATCAGAAGTTAATATTTTTTTTCAATTTTGTTCCTATAAAGATATTAGTATTAGTTTCTAAAACATTTAATAAGCAGTAACTCAAAAAATGAAGCTACACATAAAAATTATATTTTAAACCATGATTTATTTAAATCATTATAAAACCTGGATACAAAACATACAGGTTTAAACATTTAAGTTGAAAGCACTCATTGTTAACATAATCATGCGATGAACACTCGTTATTGCATCATATAAAAATGAAATTGCACAGTATGGTTATGGATAGTTTATGTAATATGATTGAATAACTGAAGAAGAGAAATTAGAAATTAAAATGTCTTAGGGACAGTTCCTTTCTTGCCAATCAGAGACTTGGGAATATGAGGAATGACACCACCGCTGGCGATGGTAGCTTTGATGAACGTGTCGAGCTCCTCGTCACCACGAATAGCAAGATGGAGATGTCTGGGAGTTATTCTTCTCACTTTCAAATCTTTACTTGCATTTCCGGCCAACTCCAAAACCTGTAGAAAAGATAATTTTAAAGCAGGGTTGCAAAAAATTTTAAATTAAAAAAGCCACACCAATATATTTTAACCTTTTTGAAGTTATTGGGTTTTATTGTATGTATTTTTTAAAATTGATAAATTTTATATTTTAACTAACTTTAAAGGTAATTTATTGAGCTGTTGAGTATACAAGCTGTTAAGAATAATTTAAATCTTTTATTAATGTCCCTTTTAAAATTAGATGCTTTCAGTATTTATATTAATAAAATAATTATGCTTGTATGGGAGTCTTGACAATGGCTAAGGAAATTTATACAAAGGGGACTTTATGAGAGGTTTAAACTTAAAACCTCTCAAAAGTTTAAAGAACTGTCAGCTTTAGATACATTAACTTGCCCCCCCCCCTCACTTTCGAATATTTAAATTTCAAAGGTACCAGAAATTAGCTCTCAATTAGCTCTTTAATATTAGAATTTGCTCTGGTTATGGTACTGAGAAATTCCAATTAGAATGGTGGGGGGGGGGGAAAGTTAACGATAGCCACCCCCCATTTCCAAATATCGAAATTTCAAATATGCCAAAATTAGCTCTCAATTAGTTCTAATTTTGCTCTGCTTCTGGTATAGAGATATTTCAGTTATAAGAAAGGGGGGGGGGAGCCTCCCCACCTTTGAATATCGAAGTTTCAAATATGCCAAAATTTAGCTCTTAATTAGCTCTAATTTGCTCTGCTTCTGGTATCGAGATATTTCAATTACAAGAAGGGGGGCCAGCCCCCACACTTTCGAATATCGAAGTTTCAAATATGCCAAAATTTAGCTCTCAATTAGCTCTAATTTGCTCTCTAATATTAGAGTTTGCTCTGGTTATGGTAATGAGATATTCCAATAAGAATGGTGGTGGTGGGGGAGCTCAGTTAACAATAGCCACCCTCCCCCTTCCGAATATTGAAATTTCAAATATGCCAAAAATTAGCTCTAATTTGCTCTCTAATATTCTAATTTTCAGAATTTGGTATCGAGATATTTCAGTTACAAGAAGGGGGGCAGCCCCCCCCTTTTTTCAAATATTGAAGTTTCATATATGCCAAAATTTAGCTCTAATTTGCTCTCTAATATTAGAATTTGCTCTGCTTCTGGTATCGAAATATTTCAGTTAGAAAGGGGGACCAGCCTTCCCACCACTTTTGAATATTGAAATTTCAAATATGCCAAAATTTAGCTCTCAGTTAGCTCTAATTAGCTGTCTAATATTAGAATTTGCTCTGATTTTGGTATCGAGACATTTCAATTATAAGAAGGTGTCCAGCCCCCCCCCCCTACCCACTTTCGAAAATCGAAATATCAAATATCCCAAAAATTAGCACTCAATCATCTCTCATTTGCTATTTTAGAATTTACTCTGGTTCTTCTATAGAGATATTTCAAATATGCCAATCAAATATATGCCAATCAAATATGCCAAATATGCCCTCTTCCTTGGCCATATATGCCAATCAAATATGCCAAATATGCCCTCTTGCTTAATCATATATCATTACAGTTATATTTTTCAATAATAATATTCTAGTTTATCTCGGGGAAAAAAACGAAAGAAGAAACCTATATTAGCATGAAAATTAATTTTATGTTTAAACTGTATTTAATGCATATACATGAACAAAACCAATTACTAATTTATAAATGTATTAGTTGCTCTGTTTATATCTTTCTCAACAATTAAATATAAGAACATTTTCTGTCTCCTGTGTGTGATAGTGTAGACCGAACATATGCATTTTTATACAGCAGAGTAACATGTATTTTTTGGTGTATATTAACAAGTAGAGTATAATCTAGGAAAAAGAGATTTGTAGCTGTTTGGCTAATTGCAGCCAATGCCTGTTAGCCAAATAAAAATAGCTATAGTCAAGAAAAAAAAACTTTTTTATACAAAATTCCTATATATATGAGTATTATTTTTAATTAATACAAACAGTACACCACTCTGTAAGATTGACCCTCTCGAGATTTGGCCATACATCACACATCAAATGTTTTTTTAAATGGAAATTCTTTTCAAACTTCCCCTTCCAAATTAATCATAATTAAGTTACTTAAATTTTTGATTGTCAGTCTATTTCTCAAGTCACTTTTTGTTATATTCACAAGACTCAATCCCCTTTTGTCTGCTGTAAACAACAGAATTGTTGCTATAAATACATACAAAGAAGTCACATTGGGAAACATGTCAGTAATGCCATTTTTATGGGAAAAAAGAATACAATCAGCTGGTTTTATTTCTTTACTCCTTGTAGCCGGAACCTGCCTGAACAACTTCCATTCATGAGCCGCTTTGATTTCATTTCCTAAGTTGAGATCATCAACAAATAATAAACAAACTCTTTTAATTTCCTCAATACGTCTAACGCAAATGATATCACACAATTTGTAACATGCTTGCACAGGGAGGATGAGACAAATTTTGAAGTGAGTTGCCGGAATAGAGACAATGAGTTTTTTTTTTTTAATGCGGCAGCAGCAGGTTTACAAAATGCAGAACAACAAAATGGAAATGATATATATTTTTTTGGCTGTCGCTATTTGGCAAATCCACTAAATGTTTTGGGGGCAAACAATGCTTCCAGTTAGCTTTTGGCTATTTGGCTAGCGCTAGATTAAACGCTAACAAGTTATTAATCCTAAGCCCTACTTTTATGCACATTTTTTAATTCATTTTTGTTCAGAAACACATGAAACGGGCAAGTGTTGTTATTCAGAAATTTTCTAATCGAAACACGTTTTCCATTTTCTTGTAAAGGCAAAATTTCTTTCAGAAAGCAATGTCAAGTCTACGTTTTGAACCGAATTCTCGATGTTTCAGCACCAAACAGGAGAAAAAACTTGTTGTCACGTGACATGTATCGCTTCCAACTCAATAAGTAATTTATTTATCAAAAAATGAAAAACTCATTTTGATTCCAAATCGCTTCAATAGTCCGGCCTGAGATTTGTATGCTTTTGCGTTTAAAAATGAGTCGGATATTGTGTCAGAAAATTTTGCATTGTTCAGCAGAACATTTGAGAACCACATAGCAGATATTTAACAAGTTTATTCCATAAGTAATCGTGCCAGGTATGACATATTCAGGGTGCGTGCAGTTTTTAGTTTTTGAAAAATAGTGGTGACAATTGTAATCTTCAACTTTCTTTATCGCAGAATTTGTAACAATTGTCCCCGACTAAATAAGGTGACGATTATTGTTTGTATTTATTGGTGACAAAGTAAGAACCATTTATTATTGGGTTGGGTATGCATGATTTCTCCTGCATTAAATGAAATAGCCATGTGCCGGTCAACATTTTGTGCATATATGTAATGATTGGTATTTTGTAAAGTAAAATGTCTTCAGCTGATTCAATAAAAACATGGGTTTTAAGCTTTAATGGGTTGGTCAAGTAGAACCCTGTGGTCTCATATGCCTGTATATTTAGGTAATGGTAAACTACACTGCTCAAAACAATTAAAGGATATTGCAGTTTTTGGTGGATTTTGTATCTGGGAAACTTTTTAGCTGATTGATACATGGTCGACAGACATAGTAGGTTATATGAGAATAAATTACACATGTTTGGCAGAAAAAAATGCATTTTATTGCGCATTTGTGTACAAAAGGAAAAAAAACACAATTTGTGCATATGAGAAAAAAAGAATAAGAAAATGTGTTTTCTTTAAAGAAAATCATTTTCAGTAGGGGTGTGGTTTCCACGGGCGGCCAGCAACGTTGAACACCTTTGAGGCATGGACTCAATGAGGCTATTAATGACGAGTTGGGGTATTCTGCCCCACTCTTCCAGAAGAGCTCTTTCCAGTTCTTGGAGAGTTTGTGGGGGTTGTTGGCGGCCAGAAACTCGTCTTCCTAGAGCGTCCCAAACATGCTCGATTGGATTCATGTCTGGAGAACACGCTGGCCATTCCATTCGAACGATTCCTTCCTCGAAAAGAAAATCCTCCACCAGGTTTGCACGATGTGGCCTGCAGTTATCGTCCATTAAAATGAAGTTATCTCCGATTGCTGCAGCGTAAGGGACTACAATAGGTCTGAGGATCTCATCCTTATATCGGCGACCAGTCAGAGCTCCATCTCGAATGATGTAGAGGTCAGTGCGCCCGTCAATGGAGATGCCACCATACAGCAACACTCCTCCACCGCCAAATCTGACACTTTCGTGCACGAACGCAGGATTATTCCTACTGCCACGGTCCCTCCAGATGAAAATACGCCTATTATCCGGATGCACAGAAAAACGGGACTCGTCAGAAAACAGAATATTGCTCCATTCATTTCTCCTCCAGTTGACATGCTCGGTTGCCCACTCCCTGCGGTCGCGACGATGCCTTGATGTTAATCTAACACATACCATCGGTCGGCGAGCATACAGACCTACAGCATGGAGCCGGTTTCGGACAGTCTGAGTTGAAATCGTGGTGCCTGTAGCCGAGCGAAGGTGTTGTTGGAGAAGAGTAGCGTTCATGTTTCGGTGTCTTCGAGCTGTTAACGCTAAATACCGATCTTCATTGGGCGTTGTTGCCCATCTACGACCTTGCCCTGGTCTTCGGCCTGCACATCCACTCTCCAAAAAACGGTTCCAGATCCTGGAAATGACACTTTGTGACACTCCAATGGCTTGCGCTACTTCGGATTGAGTTTGGCCCCCTTCTAACCTACCAACAATTCTCCAAGCTTCTGAATCTGTCAAATGACTTCGCTGAGACATCGTACTCATCGAAACAAAGCAATCACTGAATGCCGATCATCCTTGTCTTCATTCTCTTTTATCCAGTTGAAAGTCAAATTTCATTCGCTGCCGCTGAAGCGACGTTTTTGACGTCGAACTCAAAATTTGCATACTCCACAGTTTGGAAACCAGAAAAATTTGCATTTGTGATTCTCTTCTTCTATTTTCGGCAAAAAAAAATTCGTTTATATCTTTATTTTATATAAAACTTCAAATATCCTTTAATTGTTTTGAGCAGTGTATTTGCAAACAGGTGTATTTCAATAAATAAAATGAATTAAGATACATAAGATATATAAGTTTATCAATAGCAAAATTTTCAAACATACACAAACATGTATTAATAAGCGATTGATTTACCATTTTACAAAACGTTGAAAATTTGTACTTAATTTTTTCCCTTTTTATTAAGCATGCATTAGATATAAAACCGGATCAGTTTGAATCTGAATTTGTGCACAAAACGGGTTAGGTTAGGTCTATAAATTTTATGCCAGTCTTCGGGCTCAGATGGGTTCAAGATAAAATATTTTAATTTATTTTTTCAGAAATTGAAAAGAACGGGAAAAAAACTTGCTATTTGAGAAACAAGAACGTACTCTAAGTTTTTTAAAGTGTTTTAAATTCATTTAAAAAAATGTTTGAAATGGAATTGAGTTGTTATTGATGGGACAAAAGGAGAAATTCTATTCTGTTCTATCTGATTTTGAAGCTTGTGCATAGTCAGTGTTAATAACATAAAAAAGCCCTGGGATATCCTTTGTCTATCGTCTCTTTCTGTTTGAAATCCTTTTTCAAAATTATTGGGAAACAGAATTCATGTCTTTTTGCCAAAGTTGTACAATATTTAAAAAAAGGAATTTTGATTTCTGTCAGTGGTTGGGTATAAATAACAAATTTGTTATTTTAAACAGATTTTAAATGAAAAGAAAAATCAGGAAACGTGAAAGAGTATTCAGGATTAATATTTATATCTATGTAACGAGATATATTTAAATAACAAAATAAATCTTTAAACAATTTTAAAATGTTATTAATGATTTTCTGCTGCCTACTGTTGGGCTTGGGTTCGCATTTAGAGTCGTTCGGTTTGGGCTCCAAAAAAAAGAGGTCGAATACATGAATTCATAAATCTCTATCATGAATGTAACTGTTAGGTATGCTAAAAGTACTTACGAAACTTAAGAACCCCCCTGAAAAAATTTGCTTTCGTAGTGAAGTTGTGCAAATGAATTTGAACTCTTTTTAAATAATCAAGTGGAAATTTAATTTTTAAAGTTAATTTTTTTAAAACGGTGATTTTGGTCATTGCGATACTTGAAAGTGAAGGGGTGGGGGGAAGATAAGTTAACACTTGGCCCTTTCTTGTAACTGAAATATCTCGATACCAGAAGCAGAGCAAATTCTAATATTAGAGAGCAAATTAGAGCTAATTGAGAGCTAAATTTTGACATATTTAAAAATTCGATATTCAAAAGTGGGGGAGGCCCCCCTTCTTGTAAATGAAATATCTCGATACCAAATGCAGAGCAAATTCTAATATTAGAGAACAAATTAGAGCTAAATTTTGGCATATTTGAAACTTTGATATTCGAAAGGGGGGGGGGGGGGCTGGTCCCCTCTTCTTGTAACTGAAATATCTCGATACCAGAAGCTGAACAAATTCTAATATTAGAGAGCAAATTAAAGGTAATTGAGAGCTAAATTTTGGCATATTTGAAATTTCAATATTCGGAAGTGGACCATTATCTCGGTACCATAACCAGAGCTAATTCTAATATTAGAGAGCAAATTAGAGCTAATTGAAAGCTAAATTTTTGACATATTTAAAAATTCAATATTCAAAAGTGTGGGGTGGTGGCCCCTCCCTTCTTGTAATTGAAATATCTCGATACCGAATGCAGAGCAAATTCTAATATTAGAGAACAAATTAGAGCTAATTAAGAGCTAAATTTTGGCATATTTGAAACTTCGATATTCGAAAGTGGGGGGACTGGCCACCCCTTCTTGTAATTCAAACATCTCGATACCGAATGCAGAGCTAATTCTAATATTAGACAGCAAATTAGAGCTAAATTTTGGTACATTTGAAACTTCAATATTCAAAAGGGGGAGGGGGCTTGCCCCCCTTCTTGTAACTGAAATATCTCGATACCAGAAGCTGAACAAATTCTAATATTAGAGAGCAAATTAAAGCTAATTGAGAGCTAAGTGATTAAAAATTCTTGAGAGTATAATTGCTATAATTTAAGTAAATAAAGTAGACTTTACAATCAGTAAAAAGGTCTCTCCAAGACTGAAATCAATCCTGAGAATGAAGGTCTTACACCATGATCGCAGCAATGGTATATAAAAATATTTTCAAGTTATCAATTCGTTAGGTGGCTTATTTCTTGAAATGTGATAAAAACTAATTTCACCATATCTACATTTTTTAACCCCATAAATTATATCTTAAAAAACTATACTCCATGGAAAAAGGGAGAGCAAAATGAGATGGAAACAAAATATTAAAATTTCATTACTTAAAACTGAAATATGCAAACATTTTTTCATTATTCAGTGGTACTGCTAGACTTTTCTATCCTTACATACAGATATTTTCAAAGCACTTTTTGTTTTATTTCCTGCTGTTTGAATGGATGTCAGGAAAGGATTTATCACAAAGGAGTGCTAATTTCAATTCCAAATTGATGAGAGTTATAGAAAAAAGCAAAAATGCACCATTATATTCTTTTAATGTGGTAACACTGTAAGGTAAAGGAAGTATTTTTGTAGTTTTTCTTATATATTATTCTTAATAACTAGTGTTTTAAAGTATTTTATTTAATTAACGTTAGGTTTCAAAGTTGTTTCTTTGGCAAGTGGCCAAATTCAGTTAATGAACACTGACCAACCATATGTGCTTGTAGATCCAGCTGTAATTAGCTGGGGTGGTGGTGACCACCCCAGACCAAAAAAATAATCTTTTCCTAAAGAAAAAAAAATTGAAATGTATGCAAGTTTTAAACTATTGTTTTTATACACTGTTGTCATAATTTTAGAGCACAAAACAAAGAGCTATTTTTTAAATGTCCAAGTTTAATACCTATTTATGTCTTTAAAAATGTCTTCATTGTCAATCTTTATTGAGCGTGCGCTTTTGCGTAGTGTCTCTTGGAAGGTTGCAACTCCAAGACATGCCCCAATTTACCAATTTACCAATTTTCTTATATAATTTCTTTCATGCATATCTTTCTCCAATTTTTTACATTAAATGATGGACTACAGTGCATCGATGGCACCACCGTAATTTAACAGTAAAATAAAACTGTTTACTGTTAAAAAATATTACTTACTGTTAAATAAAAAATATTAACTAATTTGGTTTATTGTTAACTAAAAAATATTGCTTACTGTTAAAAAATATATCCAATTGGGACTTAAAGCGGTCTATAGAGGCACTGATTGCAGCCCTCGGTACAGGAAAATTGTCACTTTAACTAACGCTAAAGTGCCATTGAAACCATTATTTATTGTAAACGTGTTTGAAAGTGTTAGATATTCAAATTTGGATAATTTTTATCTTGTCATATAAAAGCAGAACACAAATATGACATGAAATCTGAAATTGTGCAAAAAAATAATTATGAACAAATTAAAAATTCATGTAATGCAATGGGCTTGCAAGGGATTTTCCTGAAACGAGAAGTTATATCTTTTCTCCATCAGATGGTGTATTCGAGCGCTTGAATTCCCAATAAGCATGTATGTTTAAAAACAAAGATTTAAAATGTGCAGACACTACCATAATTTTTTGTTTAACACTAGCTAGAAAATATTTTCAATACTTTTCTCTTAAATGGACACCACTTTTCGCCAACTGCAAAATCTTAAATAAAGTAGTAGTTCTCAAAGATTACAAAGTGTACAGTACATGGAAGCTAATTTTGAAAGTAAGAATGGCAATACTAATGACATACATACAATGGAAAGTATGACTATTTCTTTTAGTAATACAAAATAGAGGAAATTCACAAACAAATATATTTCATTATATGGATGGTATAAAGTTCCGGACTACCTCTTAAACATTGCTGAATTTATTATTCATTAAATTCCAGTGACACTATTATGCTGTCCTTAAGAATAAAATTTTTTCTACATAAAGTAAAGGATACAAAAATAAAATAAACATGGCTAATGCTTTATAGATTGTTTGGACTAAGATTTTAATGTAGAACATTTTTCATTTTATAACTGTATTACAAAATCGCAACCAATTGAGAAAAAATTAACACTTTTTCCAAAAAATAACCCATATTAAGTGGGCTTTATTTATGACAGCCTGAAAAATAAATAAATAAATAAAACTCCTCTGAATTATAGAAATACACATTAAATTGTATACTTCAAGTATATTCTTATAGAATGAATATTTAAAAAAAATAATTTTGTATATATATATATTTTACTTTTACCCCATTTTTAAAAAAGGTCACCAGCTGAGTAACAGCTGAAAATGAGACATTTTATTCACATATTAAATGGTTTAACATAAAAACATTAAACGTTGATGTACATCATTCACAAGGAAATCTGAAAATGAAGATGATATTTTGCCAGAATTCTGGGAACAGATGCTTTACACTTACGCAAAGATATAAACATAAGTTTGTCGACTTTTTGGCTGGCGCGATTTTCAAGCCCGCACCAAATGAATAACTTAATACAATGGTTAGGTTGCCATTAAAGGAAAAAATCTCTTAAATTTGGTGACTTTTTTCAGACTTTATAACAGATTTAAAAAAAAAAAAAAAAAAAACTGTGCGTGAGTGTATGACATCATAGCTGAATTCTGTATTATTAGCTTAAATTCTCTTAAAACTAAAACACTACCTAGGTGTCTTTAAATATTTTTATTATAAATGATGTATAAAAACAGGATAACACAAAAAAAAAAACTTTTTAATGAAAAATTTGATGAAGTAATAGGTGTTTAATTTTTTCCTTTTTTTTAAACATTTTACTTTGGTTTTTGTTGGATAGCAATGTCACTAGGCTTTTGGAATTCTGAGACTTAGACACTTCAATTTCTTTTATGAATTGCCTCCCCAATGTTTGATTAAATCGTGTGCTATTGTGCATCTGCAACATGTTCATTATTTGGCAATTATCACAAGGTGATTTATAATCAGTTACTACACTTGATGAGGAACTAACAGTTTAAAACATTTGCTGATTTGGCACAAAACTGAAACTGGGGCGAGTGTAATAAAGATAGCAGATCCTATATAAATGAATATTAATATGACCACATCAGTATATATGTTCCCTCTAGGTCATTTTTTTAAGGGTGCAGTGCCCTGCCTGCTCTTATAATATAATGCAATACTCTCTTAGTTATACCCAGTGATCTCATCTCTTGTAAAAAAAAAATCCATACTGCAGTATTTCTAAATCCATGTGTCAAGAGTTTACCAAAATTACAAAGCTTCCTAATTTCTTTCGAAGAAAGAAACAAAATTACAAGAGATTAAATTATGTCATAGTTTAATTATATATAGTTTTTATTATAATTTATATAAACATAATTAAAAGTTATTTTATTTATCATACCTAAAAATTACACATTTTCTCTCTTTATTATCATTGCTAAAAATACAGTAAATAAATTTTTTCTTGGCATTTTCTACTCAGCTAGTGCCCTTTTGTACCCTATCCCTTTTAAATTTCTCAGTTAAGTCTGAATGGAACGCAAAAATCTCTTCAGATGATAAAGCAAAATCAAGGCTCAGGGCTCAGGTTTAAAATAAAGCCTCATTTAAATAAAGAATCTGATTTTGTGTACAATCTAGTTTACTACATTATAATGGTTGTGCCATGAAAGTAAATGAGGATGGCTTTTCTATAATTTTTCTCAGATCTGATGTATGCAGTTTCAGTTTTATTTACCCTGAAAAAGAAGATGTTGCAACAGTGTCCGAAAGAGGTTACTTCACTCATGCAAAAACACCCGGACACTAATGTTAAGTCTGTGTGAGAATTTTTTTTAAATATCTCATTTGTATTTAAATATTTTGAAATGTTTTTCCTTTTGCATTGGATAACTGAGGTCGATCTCTATGCATGCTGTTTTTTTCTTTTTCGATTTTGGTTGCAGGTATTTTATGAGGATACTTTCACTTTTGGAACCAGTTCTGAAAGTGAAAGTATCCGAATAGATAAAACCTTTAAACAAAATCGAAAAAGTAAAAAACAGCATGCATAGAGATCAACCTCAGCTATCAGATGCAAAAGAAAAACCATTTCAAAATATTTAAATACAAACGAGATATTTCTTTTAAATTCTCCCACAGACTTAAAATTAGCAAGCAAGTGTTTTTGCATGAGTGGAGTAGGCACCAAAAGAATTGTTTTAGAAATGAAATTTGACTGCAACATAGCTATCAGAATTTTTACTGATTCAGACTAAATTCATTTAACAATTTTTTAAGATAATTTATTATTTTTAATCATTAAATAAATATTTGGTATTTTGTAGACATAATTATTGCCTGTAGCTTGTAATATCATTTCTTTAGACATTTAATTATTGTTGTATACAGTTTTTAAAAATGCTTAATTCCTGTGGGTCAATCCTCCCTTATAGTGGGTCAAACCTCCCTCAAGTGGGGAAGTTTGACCCAGCTTCTAGAATCTTGAAAAATCACTAATCAAAAGGATAGTTTAAAATTTAAATAGAAAAAAATAATGTAAAATGATGCCAAACATTATAAGCTAGCAAATAATGTCAACATGAAAATTTTATTATGTTTAAAAAAAATAGAAAAATATTTTTTTGAAAAACGGGTTAAACCTCCCATGTTTCCCCTACATTAAGAGCAAAAAAGGTTAACTGATAAGTCTTAAAAGGACATGGACAGCATAATACATAATATTTACTTCAGCAGTCAAATATTCCAAAAGGGCAGCAGTGTATACAGCTGCAGTAGCACCAACTCTGCCATGATTTGTTGCTTTCTGCTTCAAATGACGATGTATACGTCCAACAGGAAACTAGAAACAAATTATAAGTAAAATTAACATATGTATTTTTCATTTTTATACTTACATTTAAAGACAGACATTTGAAAGGAGAATTAATATACATATGAATAATCAGAGATACCGACCAAGAGCTTAACCAGAAATACCAACCAACTTGATGCCCAGTCCATCAAGAGTCAATAAGCAATGCATTAACATTGTGCAATTATCTGTGTTTTAATTTTTTTTAAATTGAAAGATGAATCTTCCTCCCATTCTGAGAGAGCTTTCTTCTAAAATTTGGATGTCCTTTTAATTTTTTGGCCATTATCACATAAATGAATGGTCAATATAAAAATATTTAGCTAAACACAAGTTTTGATTATTTGCAAACATGAAAATGCAGAAAAGACTTAATGTTTGCGAGAATCTGATTTAATTACTTGTTATTTTCATTATCTCTTTCTTTTTCAGAATTTATAATGGTTAAAAGATGATTTCCCCAGTGTTTTCTCAGTTTACAAATCGATTTTCAGTTCTCAACTGTGGAGAAAAAAAAAAAAAAAAAGAGTATTGCAGAAAAGTAAAATAACAAAAGCAGAATGTCCAACAATGATGATATTAGAAGCGGTAAGGTAACAGCATCTTTCATCTATTAATTTAACATTTTCAGGTTCCTGTAGAAATGGAGCTGAAACTGCTCTTAGATGAAAAATAAATGGAAGCATTTATGAAGGTTTAGCTGTGAAATATTTTATTTTAATAATGTATCCCATTCTGACCCACTAATACATTATCTCTTTGTGAATAGAGAGAGTCTAAATTACTTCATACAAAAACCAGTCTTAGGGAATTGCAACATTTTACTCGCCACTGGCAAGTGGATTTACTGACAACACGAGCTAATCTTTAAGAAGGCTTATAAACTTCTATAAAATATGTTTTTTACTTGCTAACTATATTTTGCAACACTCTTAAAATTACTGCAATGTAAATAGGGTACTAAGTTCTACTCTCTTGTAAACTTTTGTCTGTTGTATATATTTCTTAATTTTATGAGAAAAAAAAATATGCAATAGTAATGAATTATTTTTGCAGTTGCATAAATTCTGTCATAACAATTATCAACTGTACGTTCCTTCTTGCTAACCCATAAAATAAATCCTTGGCTGGTAAGATTTTCTGAAAAAAAAAAAGAAATATATATATATATATATATTCCCCACCCCTGCAAAAACATATGCTTTTTTAGCTGTAATTATTTCTTGTCAGTTAATTTGAATTATATTTCTGAAAGAAATTTAATTTTTATGAATATGTGCCTACATTTAACTTCTACATATATGTTAGGAATAATGTATTATTAAATATTTTTTTTAATGCTGTGGCACTATAACTAAAATTTCATAGGACATAACTTCTTTTTAGTGCTGAAAGATAAGACTCAGCATTCGCAAGGTTTTCCTGGAATGCAACCCTCGTGAATGTTAAGGGATTAATCTCTTAAAACCTTTTATAATTTCCATTTTTAACTGTCAATAAAGATATTTAGAATATTTAACAAACAGAATCATATTTAAACACGAAAGTATAATCATGCACCAAGCATAGATTATGAAACACTTTCCAATACTTCCAGAATACTTTAACAAACCTTAGCTGTTTAATAAGTTAAATAAGATACCTAAGTAAACATTTTAGAAAATGTAAAACACATTTGAAAACCAGATTTTAGCAATTACAGGCCATAACCACAAAAGTACTCCAATTCTTTTGTGGAGCCCTGTATATAATCTATAGGTTTGTATATATACACTATATAGTATGTTACAATTTAGTTTAGTAAGAAAACACAACACACTTGAAAATTCAAATTCATCCGTTTCTGCCAATAGACGAAAACATATTTGAATTATTTTGCACAGTGCTGTATATTAAGATTTTTATACATGCCATATACTCAACTAAAGTTTAATTCAGGCAAAAACACACTGTAAACGACTGAAATCACTTTTTCAGAAAATAACACACATAAGCAGCCATGTATCCAGTTCTTTTCATGGCCCTGTATGTGATTTTATTTATTTTCAACAAATATCTCTTAGTGTACTAAATATTTCATGTTCAAAATGCATAACTATTAAAAACCCATTTTAATCTATTTACACTGATGCACCATAATGCTTACAAATTTTTTTGTGTAGCCCTGTATATGATCAGTAGCATTTATACATGCATTTATACATTCAAAAATTTAGTTAAATGCATACCCAACTAAAATCCCACTTCCAATTATGGCTTATAAACAATACTTTGGCACAGTACTGAACCCGAAATATTTTGCGTGTCCCTGTAAATGAAGAATAAATGCTATGTGCCTTGTAGTAAACCTCAATAATGTATATCCATTTCATTATATTTGAAATGGCGTAACATAATTAAAATACTCTGCAAACAGTTTTCCTTTGTAAACCATTATGTAACAGAATACTTTTGTATGGCCCTGTAAATGAATGAGAAATGCTTTAAGTTTCATGTTCGACAGAAAGCCTGTTTTAGTGCACCTCACAAACTGATATCAATGTCATTATGTTTGTAATAATATAACATGATTAAAATGCATTGCAAATGACTTTTCCCCATAGACCATAATGTAAAGGAATGCTTTTGAGTTTCCCTGTAAACAAATTATAAGTGCTACATGTACCATATTCGATAGTAAGCATCTTCTAGTGTACTTCAGCGATGTATATCAATTTCAATATATTTGAAATAGTGTAACATCACTAAAATGCACTGCAAAGGATTTCCACCCATAGATCATAATGCAACGGCATTCTTTTGAGTGCTCCTGTATACGGAGTATAAGAACTATATACTTCATTTTCAACACCGAACATGAAATAGTATAGCTGAATAACATATCAATTGCATGACAATCTGAGTATATATAATCTGAGTATGCGTGTGTCTGCCTGTGTGTGTGCAACCGCTAGGAAAAACATGCACCTAAAAGTCTGAAAATTTAGATGTGGGTAGTCCAAGGCCTCTTCTGATGCACCAGAGACTCAGAATTTTAATATTTTAATTATTTACTGAAATATTAATTAAAATCACAAAGTGATATCATGAAAAATATGCCTTTTTCTAAAGCTTCAGTTGGTTGTATAAAATCTCTGCAGAAGTCATTAAATAAATCAAGGTAGGGATCAGTGCAATTGCGAGTCAAGTGTTTAAAATCGATGGATCAGAGATTATATGACGTGTAGACAATCAACTTAATTATTAATCATTGCCAAATGCTAAAACTTAATTTTAAAGGATTTTATTGACTTAATGAATGATAATTAGCTGGGTTAAGGGTTTTTTTACATGACATACACTGCTCAAAACAATTAAAGGATATTTGAAGTTTTATATAAAATAAAGATATAAACGAAATTTTTTTTTGCCGAAAATAGAAGAAGAGAATCACAAATGCAAATTTTTCTGGTTTTCAAACTGTGGAGTATGCAAATTTTGAGTTCGACGTCAAAAACGTCGCTGCAGCGGCAGCGAATGAAATTTGACTTTCAACTGGAAAAAAGAGAATGCAGACAAGTATGATCGGCATTCAGTGATTGCTTTGTTTCGATGAGTACGATGTCTCAGCGAAGTCATTTGACAGATTCAGAAGCTTGGAGAATTGTTGGTAGGTTAGAAGGGGGCCAAATTCAAGCCGAAGTAGCGCAAGCCATTGGAGTGTCACAAAGTGTCATTTCCAGGATCTGGAACCGTTTTTTGGAGAGTGGATGTGCAGGCCGAAGACCAGGGCAAGGTCGTAGACGGGCAACAACGCCCAATGAAGATCGGTATTTAGCGTTAACAGCTCGGAGACACCGAAACATGAACGCTACTCTTCTCCAACAACACCTTCGCTCGGCTACAGGCACCACGATTTCAACTCAGACTGTCCGAAACCGGCTCCATGCTGTAGGTCTGTATGCTCGCCGACCGATGGTATGTGTTAGATTAACATCAAGGCATCGTCGCGACCGCAGGGAGTGGGCAACCGAGCATGTCAACTGGAGGAGAAATGAATGGAGCAATATTCTGTTTTCTGACGAGTCCCGTTTTTCTGTGCATCCGGATAATAGGCGTATTTTCATCTGGAGGGACCGTGGCAGTAGGAATAATCCTGCGTTCGTGCACGAAAGTGTCAGATTTGGCGGTGGAGGAGTGTTGCTGTATGGTGGCATCTCCATTGACGGGCGCACTGACCTCTACATCATTCGAGATGGAGCTCTGACTGGTCGCCGATATAGGGATGAGATCCTCAGACCTATTGTAGTCCCTTACGCTGCAGCAATCGGAGATAACTTCATTTTAATGGACGATAACTGCAGGCCACATCGTGCAAACCTGGTGGAGGATTTTCTTTTCGAGGAAGGAATCGTTCGAATGGAATGGCCAGCGTGTTCTCCAGACATGAATCCAATCGAGCATGTTTGGGACGCTCTAGGAAGACGAGTTTCTGGCCGCCAACAACCCCCACAAACTCTCCAAGAACTGGAAAGAGCTCTTCTGGAAGAGTGGGGCAGAATACACCAACTCGTCATTAATAGCCTCATTGAGTCCATGCCTCAAAGGTGTTCAACGTTGCCAGCCGCCCGTGGAAACCATACCCCCTACTGAAAATGATTTTCTTTGAAGAAAACACCTTTTCTTATTATTTTTTCTCATATGCACAAATTGTGTTTTTTTCCTTTTGTACACAAATGCGCAATAAAATGCACTTTTTTCTGCCAAACATGTGTAATTTATTCTCATATAACCTACTATGTCTGTCGACCATGTATCAATCAGCTAAAAATTTTCCCAAATACAAAATCCACCTAAAACTGCAATATCCTTTAATTGTTTTGAGCAGTGTATATTAGTATGATAAAGATTATTAATACAGAAAACTTTAACAGATTATTTGTTATATTTGCAAGGTTGGAAGGGTGGGGGTAAACAACTTTTTATTAAATATCAGTTATTTTACGTGACCGCATGCCACCTGGCTACAGCTTTTTCATTAATTGACCCTCCTTATTAATAAATCCAAATCTACAAATCTGATTTCAGCAGAACTAATTACATTTAACATTTTTAGCGTTTAATTGCTGTTTTATATAGAGAATACCGCTATTTTAAAATAACAGTTTTCGTAAAAATTAAACTTAATTTTCCTAATAAAAGTACGCAGCCCATATTCAGTTGATGCATACCAACAGTCAAAGTTAGTGATTTGTTGTTGAGCACTTGAACGCCTCGTCGCGGCCCCTCCCTCAAGTTTTTTCTCTAACTGTGCTTTATTTCCATAACTCAGCTAATAATGTTCCAAACCAGTTCTATTTTGCTAAATTATCATAATAAATCAGCATTCATAGCTTCAGGGAGTATTTCTAGAAAGCAGTTACCAGTATTTCCGAATAATAATCTAAGCCAAATTTCAAATTAAGTTCCTAGCGTAACCAAATGAATCAATCATAGAAAGATGCATAGTGGTTCTCCTAATTTATCATTTGCTGAAAGGCACTTGAACACCCCCCCCAGCCCTTCCCTCAAGGCTTTTTTGTCTAACTGTGCCCTATTTCCATATCTCAGCAACTAATTTTCAGACATCATATTTAATGAAATACTCAACCTCTAACATTCAAATAAATTTATGAGAAGCAGGTATCACTATTTCCGAATAACAGTCTAAGAAATTTTTTTAATTAAGTTCCTAGCTCAACCAAACAAATGAATTTTTAAAGATGCATAGTGGTCCTCTCCTCTTAATTAGTTATTTACAGAAGGGTACTTAAACATCTCTCCTCCCCGGCCACCTCCGTCAAGGATTTTTCTCTAACTATGCTGCATTTCCATAACTTAGCAACTATCTTTCCGATTTCAACACAACTGATTACAAACATTATAATTAACTTAATAGTCACCCTCTATAACATTAAATTTATGAATAGTAGTTACCACTATTTCCAATTACTAGTTTAAGCCAAATTTGTAATTAAGTTCCTAGCTTAACCAAACAAATTTTTAATGATGCATAGAGGTCCTTCTAATTAATCATTTCCTGAAGAATACCTGGAACATCCCTCCCCCAGAACCCCTCAAGGTTATTTTCTCTAACTGTGCCTTATTTCAATAACTCGGCTAATAATGATCCCATCTTCTCCAAACCAGCTCAATTTTGTAGCATGCCTACTATATGGTGAAATAGGCAGTGGGAACCTGTGTCAGATGTTTGTTCAGAAAGAGGTTTGTTAATACAGTGTGTCTATTCCAGATCAGCATTGAATTTTCCAGGTTTTCCATACCAATAAAAAAAAATCCAGGTATTGAGATTTTGTGATGTTACACACAAGAAATCTTAAAAGTTGTGAATTTGAGAATAGAACTTTCACAACGGATTCTGATGTACAAATTACTGATTTGTTACATATTATTTTGCAAAACTTACAAATTGCTGAATATTTTACATGCTAAACATTTTGCAGATACACGATACACACTTTTAGCGTCAGGTTCTATCCATTTTGTCAAATCAGGATGAAATTCTTTATCACACCAGTCCAGGGTTGGCAAGTTTCTTCCAAAGTGGAAAAAAACCGCGAAAAAAAAAACTATGGAAAAAACCATCTGGAGGAAATAGGTTTCTTCCAAGTGGGTGAAATGGAAGAAACTGTTTTTCTTTAGGAATTTACCACATAAGTTGCAATTTTGTAAGATACAATAAAAATAAATACATTTTTCTAATAGATAACCTTAAGGTAATTTAATTTAGACCTATAAAAATTTAAATATGATAAATTGATAATTACATCAATAGCCAAGATTACACACCTGTCTAAAGCTTTCCAATCCTTGCATAAAATAAATTGAATACTTTTTTTTGTCTTACTTGTTAGTGTCACAGTAAATTTTTACTAAATATCACTTATAGGAAGGGAGACCGTATAAAAATTAAAATTTCATAATTTTTTAATAAATGTTTTTCTTGACCCAAATCGCTTTAAAAATAATTCTTTACTTTATTTAAACCATTTTTGTAATTGGACGTATGCATCTAGGACCAACGGTTGCGAAAATAAAGGTCGGTCAGGTTATACGTGGACACCCTGTATATACATAAATTAACTACAGTCAACTCCCTCTAATCCGCAACTCTATAATCCGTACACTGTTTCAGATGTAAACAATGAAAATTTGGTTACCATTAACTGTGCGAGAGAAATTCCAGAATGGCAGCAATTTGATTGATTATCAGTAGACAGTCCTCTCTCCCCTAAACTTTTGTATTTCAATGAAGTAAAACTTTATTTTTCACCCTGAAAATAAAAGTATATCATCACGATACCTTTTTTTCTTGGCTATTACATGTTGTAACAATAAAAAAGCGTGGTTTCACCCAGCAAATTTTCACAGAATGGTTTGAAAATTCTTTTATAAATGATGCCTTATAAGCATTGTAGTATAAAGGTCTGTTTACCTGTAAACTGTAAAATATTATTGCTCTTAGACAAATGTGCTAGACATCCAAAATTATTACAAAAAGGCAACGTATCTACAATACTTTTACCCTGAATACAAATTCTCTTGTTCAGCCAATGGATCAGGGAATTATTCGTAGCATGAAATGCTAATACAAAATAGAATTTATGCACAAAATCATAACCTCTAATTTATCAGCTAATATAAAGTAGTATAGAAGGCAATTTACAATTAAGGGGTGTATATTTCTCTTGGCTGATGCATGAGTCTCTGTATACAAAAACACTTTAGTAGGTGCAAAGCAAAATTTGTGGCCAGCATCTTTAGTTATAGACAGTAATGGTGATTATGTTGACTTAGCTGGCTTCAGTTTGGTTAGTGATAAACATAAATCTGCAGAAAAATTCACTAACACAAAACTAAAAAATTCACTAACTGTTGTGTCAAAATTCTTGAATAGAGAAAATCTAATTGGATGGATATCCTCCCAAGATGAAACTGCAATAAAGAGAGTTTCACAAATGACATTATGAGTACTACTATTGTAAACTCTACTGAAAATAGGATAATTCTGACACAGAGCATGATGATGAAGATGAAAAAGTAACTCTTGAGCAGGTCTTGGATATGGGTTATAAATATCTGGATTTTCTTCAGAAAAGAGTTGTCTCAGAACAAGAAATAATGACTATACATAGACTCTAAGAAAAAATACTAGAACAAAAGTCAAAAGTTCACAAACAAATGACAGTTATTACTATGTTTGAAAATTGTAAAAATAAACAAAAAAAATTGTAAAATAAAATTTAAAGACATGTTTCCTTAAACATAATGGGATTTTAATTAAATAATCCAATGTTTTACAATATCTTTCTTTTTTACCAACTAATTTATGCATTAATAATTAATTTACTGTAAAATTACAGGACAATAAAATGTAAACAAACCAATGACCTATAATCCGCAAAATTCTATAATCTGCACAACCTTTGGTCGCAAGCTGTGCGGATTAGAGGGAGTTGACTGTAATTAAATATGAAATTTAATTGTGCACCTTTTAAAGAGAATTTTTGAAGATTCAAAAATTTAAAACAGTAGCATTATTTAGAAAAAAAAGAATTGATACATATACATATTAAATACAATTAATTATTAACCAATCTATATTATTAATATAAAATTAAAACTCATTCTATAATCAACCCTCCAATTTATTGTGATAGCTGAAATGTATGTATCAAAAATAGTTATTGGTTACTGTAGCAATTTATTGAATAATGCAAAACATTTCATATTTTGTAACAGTGCATTATTTTCTATTGATTTAAAATATTGTTTTGGCTTTGCAGTTTCTTTTAATCTTTCATGCATATGTGCACAGCTTAAATGATGTTATGTTTAATTTATCATAAATTATTTTTAATATATCAGTAAAATTGTTTTCAGATTGATGTATTAATTATAAATCCTGCTATTAAAATTTATTTTTTAAATGCAGTTAGATGCACTACACTAACTGTATGTTTCCATGAAGTGTTGTAGTCTTTGGCAACAAGGTATATATGCATGTGCACATATTAGACTCCCTGCTATGATCCAAGTTCCAAGTCCTCTAAATAATCGTCAACATCTTAATTCAAATTAATATATATATTGATTGGATCCAGCATCAAAAGCATGATTGTAAAAAATTTCTTATGTCATAATAACGATATTCTTAGAGTCTCTAAGGAGCAAAATTATCAGCATCTACCATTTTTCAGACAATATACAAGTTTTTATAAATTCAGGCAAAATTTAAGATGTATCAATAAAAATTCAATATATGAGAATATGAAACAAGATTTAATCAACTGAAACATGATATGCTTCATTAGACTTCAGATCCAAAATTAGATGGCAAGGTTGTTCACTAGATGGCAGTATCCCTATGGATAGATACTGCCATCTAGTGAGCATGAGCAACAGAACAAATATTGCCTAACACTTTTTTTCAGTAATAGCTGCCAGTTGCCATTTTAGTTAGTGTGTTCACAACTCATTAAACCAACTTTTATTTCTATCTGATTGAATCCATAAAATTCTGCAATATAGAATAATTACTCGTGATAAAAAAGGTAAGTTGTTTTATTTTTATTTATTTCATCAAATTTTTTTATTATAATTTTTTTTTCAATATTTAAAATAGTTACTTATTTTGGAATGCATGCATTAAGTTTTTATCTCACTTTTAATTAATTGAAAATTTCAAATAAATGTAAGCCTACTTAAATTTACATGTTAATAATTAATATATATACAAGATAGATAAATTTCAGAAACTTTTATCTAATCTAAGAATTAATAAACATCATACATACACATGTGTAATAATAATATAAAGCAAGTTAATAAACATAAGTGTACAAACTTTTATATATAAAACTAAAACCATCCTAGTTTTAAAATAAACTTTATTTAAATAAGAATTATTAGTAATTTATAATTTAATAATAAATTATTTATTAATATAAAAAAGAATCAACTATCAATCCATTTAAAAAAAGTTACTTTAAAAAATAGGTTACAAAATCTGAAAATAATAATTCTACTTAATTTATTATTAAAAAGTTGCATAAATATTATTATAATTTTTATGTTACAGCTCTCATGATGAGTCAATTTGATAGACCTAAGAGGAGTTTTGTATGGAATTTCTTTGGAAAATTAACTTCAGATGTCACAAAAGTAAAATGCACTTTATGTGGATGTATATTATCAAGAAGTGGGAAAGGAAAACATGCAAGTAACTCATCTATGAGCAATCATGCAAAAAAAAAAAACATTACATGGAATTTTCATCTATGCAAAAGCAATGTCCCAGTCCCAAACAAACAGAAAAACAACAACCGATTTCATTGCCATCTTCTTCAGCTGCTCATAAACAAATTACCTTAAAAGAATCCTTTGAAGGCAAATATAGTAAATGGGATATTAATGATTCGAGCCCAAGAAATATATTATAGTATTGGTGAAATGATTGCAGCAGATGGACAACCTCTATCTATGGTTGAAGACATAGGGTTCAAACGGCTGATGACTAAAATGAAACCCCATTATGAACTACCAAGTAGAAAATACTTTTCAGAAAAAGTCATTCCAGACATTTATGAGCGATGCAAATTGGTGATTGCATCTAGCCTAAAAGATATAGCTCATATTGCTTTTACATGTGATATATGGACTTGTTCTTATACAAATAAAAGTTTTTTCAGTTGTACTTCACATTGGCTGACTGAAGATATGAATTTTCAGCATGCAATGTTGAATGCAAAATTCTTTCCTGGTCATCATACTGGAGTAGAAATTAGGGACATGATTTGCAACCTAAAGGAACTGTGGAACATTAAAGACAAAGTGATACACTTAATAGTTTGAGATGGACCTGCAAATATTACAAAAAGGGTGTAATGATGCAGATCTTAAAAGTGTAGCTTGCACCATTCACACTGTGCAGCTGATAATAAAATCAGGTCTATCATCCCAACATGCTATTTTAGATATGTTAAAATTTTTACAACTATTCGGTATTGGCCGAGTACCGAGTATTTACCAAGTACTTGGGTATGGCCCTAATTTAATGTAAATAAAATTAAAGGGGAGGATTGCCTCTCTCCCTAATATTTTAACAATAAACCCCTTACATTAAAGGAGGTAATCTATCCTTCTAATAAAATTATCTTCCCTTACACTTGACCTACAAACCCCTAACGTTGTTGACTTGAGGTTAGTCTATCCTTCTAATAAATTGGTACCCAAAACTTCAAGGAAAACGGGTAATTCTAAAAGAAATGTGTTGTTTAAGCTTATTGAAGGGAGGGGGGAAGAGGTTTACTTGATCTACAACCCACGAAAACTTATTAGCGAAATAATCAACTTCCAGTAGAGCAAATAGAAATTTTTTTATTTAGCAAACTTAAGAGAATTTGCACAAGAACATGGGTCTTGCACAATGCAAATTCGTCCAAATTTAGGGTGTTTTTAGCAGATTTTGTCAACTGGCACACTTCAAATCAATTTGTACAGGAATGAGAGCCCTGGATGTAAAATTAAATATACTAAAAAAAAAGGTAACATTGACTTGGAATAGCCCCCAAAGTCATTTCTGTCATAAATGGAATTAATCGTATTGTATAATAAAAGCCACAGAGGAAGAAATTTTCAGGAATATCAGAATTAAACATTCCTTCCCATGAAGCTTCTGAACATTGTCTAGTAAATAAATCTGTTTCTTGCATTTTTGCAAACATCATGTTTCTAAACAAAACAAAAAATAACTTTCACAAGTGATAATAGACGTCAAGACATACAATTTTTGTCCAGGAAACCAGGATCCAAACACACTTAATCAAAAATAAAGTGCATCTCATTCTAAATCAAATTTGAATTTTTGTTTGTTACTTTAATAATATTGAAGATAATGTAACTATATTTTCAAAATAGTTACTTTGATTTCTGTGAATCACAAGAAACACTGGAAATTGCCACAATTCATATATAAAAAACACTGAGCTAGATATTCCTTTATTCAGAGTGCAGCTAACAGTACTACTTATAATGTACAACTGGCCAAAATTCAGCCACTTCCAATAATATCATATTTGCTACAAGCAAACTTAATACAATGCAAATCTAGCTAAAATATCTTCACTGTTGTTAAAGTTGTGAATGAAAATTTAGTTTTAGCTTGCGGTGACACACCCTGTGTTTTTGATTGAATGTATTGTATTTTTGATGGAATAAGTGGATTGGGATAATGATTCTTGCTCAAAAAATGTTTGCATTGACCACATTATCTATGCAGAAAGTTTGTTCCAAGATGTAAGAACACCCTGTATGTTTACAACCTCTGAATATGATTGCCCATTCAAGACACCTGCTCTGTGGCTCATTTAAAAAACTTCCTTGTCATATCAAAAGGAGCAGGAAAGTTATTCTTGCTGATTTGTCACCATTTTAATATATTGGATTGTTTTACTTTAGTCCCTTCCTGACAAATAAACACTGTATCACTGAAAAATGGTTCTTCTAATTCATTCAAAAATGTTCTTTAAATTTAAAGAATTTGTTTTAGAATATAAGAACATTCATAGAAGCTACAAAGTTTAAAAGCTTTATTAATTAAAAAAGTTTTAAGACTAACCTCATTTTAAGTTATAACTCAAAGCACAGACTTTTTGTGTGTGTGTGTGTGTAAAGGTTTCTTGTAAAAAGGTCCAGTTCCTAAAATGGTAGTATGTGAGTTAAATATTATGCAAAATTGTTTTATAATTTAACTTGTAATACCTTTTAAACTCTGAAAATAAAAATACTTGGCCAGCCAAATATTCAATATTTGGCCGAATATTTGGTATTCGGCCTCATTGTTACTATTCGGCTTGCCGAATATTCAGTATTCAATTTACCTGTGGGCCAAATATGTAGTATTCGGCCAAAATCCCTATTCACTGCATCCCTAGTTTATACTGTTTACCTTTTTTTTATTAAATGAATAAAATACATGTATTTTAAATAAAGTGAATGCAATATGAATGATGAAAGGGGAAACTATATTTGGCAATTTATCACCTGCAACTGGGTAACATAAAAGTACCAAAAAAGTTCAGACTATCCTCTTCGAGGATGAAAGATAAAAGGATCAGGGTCCATAAGCCCTGTTTTTGGCCCATGAAATAAGACAAATTCAATTTTGCTATATTGATTTAATTATTTCACTTTTTAATATTCGAAGTTTTATCCTGTACGATTTCAACAATAGTTTTTGCATTTTGTTCATATTTATATGACTTATACAAGCTCAAAGTTTGTATTATTCGCTGTTTTTGATGAAAAATATGCAATTTCTCCTAATTTTACCTCGATTATTTATATGAGCGCAATCATGCAACACTTTCTTTGTTACATATATTATAAAATACATCAAAATGTACAACATATGTAAAAATAAAAGTGTTGTAAAGTTACACCAGGGATGAGATTGACAAAAAAGCTGAAAACTGCGCGAACAACGTTTGAGTAATAAGTTATGAATTTCAAGCGCAACAAATATTATAATTGCTATTTAAAAAAATATATTTTTAACTAGGATAAATATATGTATATATATTACATCAATTTAGCTTTGAGTACATGAAAAAGAAATTATTAACAAGTATTAGGTAGAAATTATTTACTTACTTGAATTAAAAGTCTATTTTAGCAAGATACACAGCACATTAATGAAATCCTTCAATGTCATAAACATTTTTTTAATTGAAATTTTGAAAAATAGTAAGACACTTTTCTTGAAAGAGGAAATTAAGTATGTACTAATAATTGCAACCACCTGAAATAAATGATAGAACAAAGTTCCTACCCTCTTTTAAAATAAAAAATAAGTTTTTAAGGAATTAGAGATTTTTTAAGGACATTATCAGTGGCACCAACTAGTCAGTGCTGTGGTTATTCCAGATTCCAGGTCTTTTTACCAGTCAGCTTGAAGCTAGTTTTTTGATTTTTTGAATAGATTTTTAAAATTTTTAATTTGTTTTTGCATTTTATAGCAAATTTTCTACATTAGTAAAAGAAATTTGGTCACAAATCTTTTAACCCAATGCAGTTAATTCTAACGAAATTCGCGTTTTTTCAGCAATCCTTTAACGAAATTTGCTTATATTCAGCGATCCTTTGGCGAATTTTGCGTTCTATTAGCGATCATTTGACAAAAATCGCGTTTTTTCAGCGATTCTTTGGCGAAATTCGCGTTTTTACGACGATTTTTTGGCTAAATTCGCGTTTTTACGGCGATTTTTTGGCTAAATTAGAGGTTTTATGGCGATCTTTTGAGTAAATTCGCGTTTTTACGGCGATCTTTTGGCTAAATTCGTGTTTTTTCAGCGATCTTGTGGCCAAATTCGCTTTTTTTCAGCGATCCTCTGAAGAAATTAGTGTTTTTTCAGCGATCCTATGACGAAATTCACGATCTTTGCGTTTTTACACGATCCTTTGACAAAATTCGCGTTTTTCAGCGATCCTTTGACGAAATTCATGTTTTTTCGCGATCTTTAGGTAAATTTCGTGTTTTTTCGGAAAATCCGTAGATGGCGAAAAAGCGGAAAACCGCAGAAGAATCTCATGCCTGAGCTGCACTCATAGTAAAATATTAAAAATATGGAGTTAAATAACTGCATTCCTACACATCACTAAGAGACTTTAGGATGCAGCTATGTGTTTAAACGTGCTAAAATGAACGTAACAATTGCTAATAATTGCGTTCCTTTAAATCCATCAACTTCCACACACTTACTCCGTACTAATGATTTCACAATCGTCCGAAAAGGAGGAAAGAGTGGAGGTGCCACCCTATTCACAATTCTCATTCTCTGATTCTGAGAATAGTGAAAGGTCAAGTCAAGGGTTCAAGTTGTAAGATGAAGTATAGAACAAAAATAGTTTGAATTACTCCCCCCCACCTCTGCATGCAATGTGCAGGCAGTGCTTGTCAATTTTATAAATTTTTAAAAATAAAAATGAACATATGGATTACTCTCACACAATAGAAAAAATGAAGTCCCATTTGATTCTATAAGTTTTTTGAACTAATTTACCAATATTGCTTATTTTTACTAAAAGCTGTACTTTTTTGCCATCTACTACTCATTATTTACTCAAAAAAGTTCTAAACAATAATAATAATAAAAAAAAAATGTATGTAAAATATCATTCCCTTGGTTGTCCCCAACCCCAGAATTCAGACTTTGAACCCATTAAATATTTATTAAATATTGATTTAATAAAATTGTAATTGTTAATATATTATCACAATTTGTTCCTTTATAAGAGGAGTACAAATGTAGAGGTATACTATAATGCAATTTTGTGAAAAAAACACAATGAAGTGTGTCCATGAATTTGGGCATCATTCCCCTGCACTTACAAAAATAGTTCTAAAAAACACCAATCGATGCCACTGGAGTCAAATTTGGCACTGATCCAATTTTAACTGCTTGCCTAGAAGACATACCCTAAAAGTTTGGAGTCTGTAGCCATTTTGTTTGTGAATGCAGGTGTTGAAAAGTGAAGTTCCAGAAAGGATATTTTTATTAACCATCATTACCCTAGATCAATTTTTTCTGGCTAAACTAGAGGTAAGCTTTTTTTTTATTTTGTGTTTTGGTTTTAGTACAAGTTTTTTAATATATGTAATCATTTTTTGTTCCCCCATGTGGTTCTAAGGTAGTTAACACATGGGCTGATAAGTTCCCGGTCTAATAAAGAAAACAACTTTTTAACATAACTTTATAACATTATAACTTTAATAAATAACATAACTTTAATAATAAATAATAACACTGGTTTACACGGTTTATATACTTTCACCGAAATGTGTATTTTTTAATAGATTCTAGTGCACTGAGTACGGGAAAATTATTTTAAAAAATCTGTCACGTTTAGTTAAAAAAATATTTATTAAATACTTAAAAAAAATAATAACATAAAATATAAAAAGAAAAAATTAGAAACGATTAATTTTACTCTTCTTTTTATAATTTTCTTGATCTGTTTCTCTTAAAATAGACCAGCAGTAGTCCCCTAACATACTTTCGTCCCAAACACCTTTGTGTCTGTCTTCAAAAAGTTTAAGGTTTTGGTGAAAATGCTCGCCCTGCTCGTCACTCACGGCGCCCAAGTTTTAAGGGAAAAAATCCGGGTATAAATGGAGAAAATGTACCTTCAGAGACATGTTCACACACATTGCATGATAGTTTTTTAATAAAACAGCAATATTTTTTTCATAATTTTCATCTTTATGATTTAATAAGAATCTATGGATGACCTTTTTTTTTTGGTGAAATAACTGCTGAAAATTTGTCTTCGATTTCGGTAATAAGTTAATTTGACATTTGGTGTCAATAAGTTCCACTGTTTTAGATAGTTGCAAGTCTCGCACAAGGTTGTTCAACTAATTTTGGTTTATTAAATGTGGCGTTTTATCATCTTCGATTATGAATTCGTCATAATTTTCATACAAGATGTGACAGTTTCCGAATGTGATATCGGTTTTGAGACTGATGGAATGTCAGAATATTGAATTTTATGTTTATTTTTTTAATTAAATCCTGCAGTTTTTGGTCAAACAAAAATAACAGTTATTTTCGTGATTTGAAGGTTCTCTCCACAGCATTGGTGATCCAAATTGAGGATACTTTTTTTCTCCCGAAGCCCAGCATATAAGAGTAAGCCTACAGCTTTCACAAAAAACATGTGGGACCCACTTTGTATCTTGATTAATCACTAAGAATCCAAAATAATGCACATATGCTGTTTTAGAATATTCCGATATCAGTCTTCCTTTTTTGCGAATATAAATTGTCCACAAACGTAACAAAAATGACCAGAATTTAATTTACACACATTTTATCAAAAACAAAACCACTTTAATTCACAAAAACACAAGAAAATAGAATATAGAATCCAAGTTGACAATGCCGGTAAGTTGAATGTGACGTGACAGATATATTATAGTTAATTAAAACTATGAATATTGAAAAATGTAAAAATTTTAAAAATGTGACATGATAGATGTTTTTCAAATAGCGCCTTTTATTAGTAAGAGGTAGTATAATAAGAAAATAGGTGTTTCATCAAAAGTATATAAAAAATGTTTAAATTTGTAAACCAGTATAATTTAATAATAATAATTTAATAAAGATAATTTAATAAATAAATAATATTAATAATTTTACAATAAATAACATAATTTTATAACGAAAAAGCTCCAAACAGTGCTCAGAATCATCGACTCATTGTTGTTTTTGGTCAAAAGTCAACATGTGCAGCGCCCACTTTGACAAGAGCTTTTCATAGACATTCATTGAAAATAAAACCTACACGTTCCTTGGATATCTTCATAGTCTGAGCTATCTCCTGCAACTTCACTTTATGGTTCCCCAAAACGTTTTTTTTTTAATGTTTTCAGGAGTAACCACTTCTTTTGTGTGGTGCATCACTGGTGTCTGTACAACCACGTTTAAATTCAGCAAACCAGTCAATAAAGGCTGATTTATCTGGTGCAGTGTCCGGATAACACTTATCAAGCCAAAAATTTTTTGAACAGTGTTTTTTACCATCAAATAACAATTCTTGAAATTCTTGTTTATTCATTTTTTTGTTTATCAACAAAGTCGTTCAACTAAAACCACTCTAACGTTTTATCCACATGGCGAATCGTCATGACATTTTTTCTGCTACCTTTTAAAGTAAAGGTTAGTACTTACTAAAAAAAGCATCAGTTTGGCAATTGCAATGCCATCTGTGTGCCAGACTGGGAACTTATCAGCCAAGTGTTATTACTAACAAAACATCATTCCCCTACCTGTTCTTAAAGCAGGCGAATTATGAAGTTCTAGAAATATTATTAAGATATTGGCTAAAAATCTTATTAATACATTAATAAAGAAACTGTGTGATGTTAAATTTGAAAATATTAAAAAATCCTTAGTAATTGTTAACTATAAATGTGATTTTTTATGAAAATTGAAATACTTTAGTTTTAGGTAATCTTTAAAAGTAGACTTTTTTTTACATGTTAGTTTATTACAATTTAAGAAATTTAAAAAAGAAAGAATAATGTTTAATTTAGTAAATATTACTACTCATATATTTCATAAAATTTGACAATATTTTGCATTGATTTGAAACAGTATGTAATTATTTATTATTATTGTTACTTAATTTCAACTGGAAACATTTTGTTATTAGTTATTTTTCAATTTTCATAATTAAAAAAGGAAATTAATGATGAGATCAGTGTTTAAAATTTTAGAAAATCTTTTATTTTAAATGTATGATTAAATTTAGACACTTCATTAAATTTTAATGTATCGCATTTTTATTTTTAATTTAAATCTTTTTCAAGTACTATTTTAAATTAAAGCATATCTATATCTACAAAATAAAAATTTTAGCTTTTACTTTGCCAGCATCCCATTTATATTTAAATGATTAATAGGGTAAAAAATTAACGCTTTTCATTAAGATAAATGCTAAAATTTAATAAAAATAGTCAAAATTAAACTGATAACAAAATTCCCTTTTTTTTTATTTATAAAAGTTCTCCTTGTTTTTAGGAAGATGCCAAAAGTAAAGGAGAAACTAACTAGAGAGTAGAAACTAAAAAATAATAGAGAAGCACAGCGCAAACGCTATCAGAAGATAAAAAATGACCCAGCTGCATATGAAAAACAGAAGGAAAAGGAGTGACAGAAATATTTGAAGAAAAAGATGAAGGATACAATAAAGCCCATCGCAGAAATGACTGCCCGGGAAAAAAGAAGTAAGCGTAAACAATGGAAAACTAATTCCAGAAATTACCGAAAACGATCAAGTCTCTTTGTCTCTAAACACTAACCTTTGGCTGTCGAGGAAATATCAACCAATGATAATAGGGAACAGCTAAACACAAACTCAATGTCAAATTTACTCAACACTCCTTTCTCTGATTCAAGATCTAATAATGCTTTAATTGAAAAGCAGAAATTATCTAGACGAAAACGTGTCATGCGCAACAGGAGTGCACTTCATAGAAAATGCATGAAAATGGAAGATCACATAAAATGTCTAAGAAGAAAATTACAAAAATACAAAAAATGTAACCATAGGTTGAATCTTAAAATTAACAGCAAACCAGAACATATGACTCCCAGGTCAAAAACAGATTATTATCTGAAGTGAAAGGAAAAGTTTTCTTCAGTTGTCAGAAAGAAACTTATATTTGGTGAGGCATTATCCCGACAGCTGACAATGGCTTATGCATCATTAAAATCTAACAAAGCAAAGCAATTGTATCACATTATATTGGGCAAAATTTTGAAAAAATATAAATTAATTTCTGCAAGCCAAAATTTCGTAAAGTATAAAAGCTATTTAGCTAATAAAGCTCGTAATCCTAAATCAATGAAATGTTTATTATCTACCAAAAGGAAAGCCTCTGCTAATCAAGAAATTCAGAGAAGTGTAATAAAGTTTTTAGAAGATGATGAAAACAGTGTTTTGTGTCCTGGGAAAAATGATTGCATAACAAGAAGAAAATTGAAGAAACAAAAGAGAAATCTCTCTGATAGTTTGAAGAATTTGCACAAAAAATACTTGAACAGTCATAGATACATTAGTTACCCTACATTCTGCCGTTTACATCCTTTTTGGATTATACAAGCTAATGTATCTGAAAGAAATACCTGTTTATGTGTAAAACATGAAAATATGAGTCTTCTCACTAAGCAAATGTCTTCAGTGGGTATTATTAAATCAACTAATATAACAGGTTTGTTAATGGAACTATGTTGTTCTATTGATGAAGAGAAATATTTATTTCGAAAGTGCAATGATTGTTCAGGGAATATTATAACATATGACAATTTTGATTGTGATTATAAAACAACATATGAAAAATGGTCAACAGTTAAGCAGGACTATTCTGATCAGAAAACGGGTGAAATAAAAACAACAAAAGAAAATGTTACTTTGTCAATTGCAGAAGCAATTAAAGAGCATCAGGAAAGTATAGATGTTTCTTTCGCATGAAGGTAAAGGTAGATGGTTACATCAGTACAGAATTAAAAAAAAAATTGAAAGATACATTAAAGCAAAATGAATTATTAGTTCACATTGATTTTAGTGTTAATTGCAGCTTTAAATATGGTCAAGAAATACAGTCTTATCACTTTGGGGGATCTCGTCAACATGTGACCTTACATACTGTTGTGGCTTACTACAGAGCAGATGACAATGCAGACTTGGAGGTTCAACCCATTTGTACTTTAACAGGATGTCTTCAACATGATCTAACTGCTGTTTTGCCCAGGGCTCGAAAAATAGCGTTCCCGGGATCCCGGGGAACCCAGAAATCATTTCTGGGAACATATTTTTTCCCACTCAGGTTCCCGGTCGGGAACCTAAAAAGAAGCGCTCTCAAGTCGCCGCCATCAGCGATGAGTTTTTATTCTCCGATGGACCGCAGCGGGACAAAGAATTCGTGGAGTGCCGAGCACACGCGGGAGTTGCATTACCGTGTCTCTGTGTGTGGAGGAGGGGATTTCTCTCGTTTCTCCTCTCTGCTTTGATTGTGCGCGAACTAGTTGCGCTCTCGTTCACCGTGGAACTAGCACTGTGCGCATATGGCCGTGCGCTTCGAGTGAATAGGCGTCATACTTCGAGTCGAGTTTGTTTTCTCATTTACTTTAGCGCACGTGGTTTTTATCAAATCTAAACGGTTCATTCGCTTAGAATTTTGTTAGAGTTCAAAAGGTTGTTTTTCCATATTAGAGATGGATATTGCAGCATTATTCCGCAAGAATGCAAATAAAAAAGAAATGGAGAAGAAAGTTCAAGATGATGCCAGAGCTAGCTGTAGCAATAAAAAAGGTGTTGGTACAATGGAAGTAAAAGATTGTGAACCAGAAAATAAAATAGACACGAAACGGAAGCTAACTGAAAACTACGACCAAAATTATGACAAAAATAAAAGAATTCGTCTCGTTCAGTGCAGTTGGATTAAAGAATTTCCTTGGTTGGAGATGGATGATAATAGAAGTGCTATGTGGTGTACTATTTGTAAAAAACATCCTAAGATCGCAGATCCAAATAGTGCTTTCATATCAGAATCTGGTGTAACTTCAAGTGCAATTCGTTTGAAATCGGTAAGGAATCACAATAACTCATGTAAGCACAAAGATTGCGCTAATGCAGAATTAGCTGTAAAAAAACCTATGGCTACTCCATTGGCTCGATGTTTTGTTCGGTTAAATGATGAACAATTGAAGAATATGACATCACTATTTAACACTGCTTATTTCTGTGCAAAAGAAGAGTTATCTTTCACAAAATTTGAATCAATTTGTAATTTAATGGAAAAAAATGGCCTGAAACTTGGTTCAAATTATATGAATGATAAACAAGCAAAGAATTTTACTCACCATATTGCATTAGTTGAAGAAAATATGTTAAAAGAACATCTTCTACAGACAAGGTTTTTTACAATTATGGCAGATGGGTCAACTGATATAAGTCAAACAGAAGAAGAAATAATTTATATTAGAACTGTGAAAAACGGAATTCCAGTTACAAATTTTGCTGGAATTATAGAAGTAGGGAATGGAAATGCACCAGGATTGCTATCTGCAATAAAACTTGGGATAGGAAAGTTTGGAATGGATGAGAACAACTTAAAAGAGAAACTTGTGTGCATAAACATGGATGGAGCAGCAGTGAACTTGGGATGTAAATCTGGTGTAAGTACTCTTTTACAGAAAGAAATTCCACACCTGCTTGCAATTCATTGCATTACCCACAAATTAGAACTAAGTGTAATGGATTCTGTTCGCAATTGTACTTATTTAAAAATCTTTGACAAAACTGTAAAAGGTATAATAAAATTTTATCAGTATTCTCCAAAACAAAAAAGGGAGCTTAAAGAGATAGCTGGTTACCTAGATGTTGTGGGGCAGCATATGGGTCTAGTAAAACAAATTCGATGGATATCCAGTAATAAATGGGCACTCCTAGCCATAGAAAAAAATTGGAGCTTAATTCTAATGCATTTAGAAGATGTCGCATCTAGAAAAGATAATGAAAAAGCTGCCAAAATAAAAGGATATCTAAAAGAACTGAAGAGTTCAAGATTTTTGCAATTTTTGTATCACGTGTTGGAAGTAATAACTCCACTTTCTAAAATGTTTCAAAGTGATGATGTGTTGATCATGGAAGTTATAAAAAATGTGGAAACTCCTTTATTGCGACTGCAAGAAATTCAGTTTGATTCAGGTGAGCATGTAACAGGATTCAAATCCATGATATCTGATACTCATACATATAAAAATGTTAAAATTTCATGTAATTTAGACACTGAAATAGTGAGCATAAATAATTTCATCAAAGATGTATCATCAAACATAAGCAAGAGGTTTAACGAATTCGAAAAGAAGCCACTGTCACTGTTTGCTGTTTTTGATTGTCACAGTTGGCCAATAGAAAGCAAAGATCTCGCTTTATTTGGCACAAAAGAGATAAATGAACTAGCACAATATTTTTCAAAAATTTTGACAACGGAAGAGAGCAAGAAAATGGGAGAGGAATGGGCTGCACTAAAAGTAAATGTTAACCATTTCAGATGCAACAATAGGAAAGCAAGTTGTTTAGAAATTTATACTTCTATTTTAAAAAATTGTACTGAAGATATCAAAAATATTTCGTTGCTTTTAGAAATAATGTTCTGCTTGTCACCAAGCACAGCTGTTTGTGAGAGAGGATTTTCAACAATGAATCGAATTAAAACTTCCACAAGGAATTCTCTTGGATCTGAAACTTTAAATGATCTAATGAGGGTTGCCATTGATGGACCTTCTTGTGATTTATTTGATCCATCTTCTGCAATAGAAAATTGGCTTACAAATACCAGAGGTACACGCCATGTATCTGGACATACCTGTTAACATTAAAAGTACAGCTGTGAAGTTGATTATTTTTAAATTTTCATTTTTTTTTTAACCTATGCTTTTTGTTACTCATGTGTAACTTTTCCCCTTCTCCATGTTAACGAATGGACCTAGAGATTCTTTACAATTAAAGAAATATCTCATCACAGAATTCATATTTTTAAATTATTTCGTTATTATTATTATTATTATTATTATTATTATTATTATTTGCATTAGACACTTAGAAGAACACTTTCTTTGCTGTTTGCTTAAATTTTAAAATAAACATATTTTTTCAAAGTTTAAAATAAAATATATTAAAAGTTTTTGGATTTAAAATGTTTCTGATGGAAAGCCAAAGATATATTTCATATATAAAGATATTTAAGTAACTTGTGAAATTTTTTAATTTGGATCTACACATTCACCACTATACTCCATTCAAACATTACAGGCGGTAAGTTCATGTTTTTATTATTTGTAATGTAATTGTTTTTTATATAATTTTTGTTTTCTTTTTTAATATTATATCATGGTAGATAAAATCATAAAAGCTTTTATAAGTTTTGAAATGTGAAGACTTAAGAAAAGTATTATTTTTATGTATTATAAAATGTAATTTTTAATAATGATGCATCAAATTCTGTGCAATATAATTGAAATTGAAAAAAAAAATAAATTTTGGAATCTTCAGCATATATAGTAAATCTGACAATTTAAAAATTAAATATTGTATATATATACATATTAATTATTTGTTCTGTATACATTTGAATAAAATTAGTAAATGCAATATGTAATGCTTAATCTTAGTGGGCAAATGTAATGCAACATTTCCCTTTTAAATTATACATGTATAAGAATATGAAGGGAGGGAGAGGAAGTGCTTTTGGATAGAGAACAGTCAAAACATTAATTGATAAACCATAAAACTAAAATTTTTGTTTATTATTCAAAACTGTGTGTTTATGTGACACAATATCTTCATTCATTACTAAGCTCTGAATTTATTAAAAAACTGGGAACACATAAATTTTTCTGGGAACCTACACTTTTCATGTAGGTTCCCAGCTGGGAACCTTAAAATTTTCAGAATTTTCGAGCCCTGGTTTTGCCACATATGTACTCTGTTTTGAAATATTTATTTTTAAAGTTACCTTTAGTAGATACTTTATATTTTTATAGTGACAGTCCCTCAAATCAGTATCAAAATAAGAATATTTTCTTCGATATTTCTACCACCTTGCCTGAAGTATTTTCTCATCTCCAAAGAATTTCTTGGAACTATTCCGAATGTGGAAATTGAAAGCGGGCCACAGATGGTTTAGGTGGCACATTAAAGAGAACTGCCGATAGAATTGTTGCCCAAGGTACAGACATAGCTGACTTTACAACATTTGTGAAAACACTGAATGAACATTGCAAGGGCATCAAAATAATAGTAACTGATAAAGAAATCATAGAAAATGAATCGAAAAATAATGGCATAAAATTTAAAGGAACAATGAAAGTTCATCAAGTTAACTGGTACGGATCTGATTCAACCCTGAAATTTCTTCATGTAAGTTGTGTTGAATGCAGAGGGGCAAAAGCTAAATATTGCAACCATTTTGAAATAGGAAAAATCTGTGTAAAAAATGAGTGTGTCAATATTAAAGCAGACACACTAACAACATGTAGTGATAAAAAAAAGCTTGTTTAGCATAGGAGATTGGGTGCTAGTGCACTATGATATTAAACTTTACCTGGGTGAAATATTAAGATTATTATCTGGAGAAGTAGAAATAAATGCCATGGCATATACTGGTGTACCAGGATGTTTTAAATGGCCAAGAGACTTGGATATTGATATCCATCATTATCCTATTGAAGACATAGAGAAAAAGCTCGCAAAGCCTGAACCATGTGACAACAGAGCAATGTATTTTTCTTTCCCAAATGAATCTTTTTAAAAATTAAACACTTTGCTATTCTAGAAGTATCAATTAAGCAGTTTATTATCATCATCTTGTAAAATATTATACTAAATAAAGTTGTAAGGTGTTCTGCTTAAGTAAGACAATAATGCATAACCAAATGTTTTCAATCAATAGTGTAATTCAGTGTTATTAGAAATCCATTATTGTGAAAACTATGTAAGCTAACTTAAATAATTATGTGTATTACTTTATTTGATTAAAAATATTCATTTATATGAAATTTTCTATCATTAATAGTTGTCTGCAGTGCTTTATAGATTATTGAATTATTCCCCTGTCAGGTAAGTCATTCCTCTGTTTCAAAATATCTTTCCCCTGGCAGGTGTTTTTTTTTTTAAATAAAATGTTAAATTTTTGGAATTATGAATGGTGGGTTACAACTCTAATACAACATAAGTTTTTAAAGCTATATATGAAGAAAAAAGTCATTTATTTTATAGTTTATAAATTTGTATTTTGCAACTTCCAAATTACTCTGTTTATGGAGAATGACCCATATATACACCCATTAATAGATTTTTTTTCATCTGAAAATGAATTAGAACTTTTAAAAAAAAAAAATTGGACTGCCCGAACTCGACCAGAAAAAATCTAAATCCAATCTGAAATGGAAACAAAGTAACTCAGGCCCGAACCACAGGGCGGATAAAATCAGGTTACCCGACCCCATGCAAGACTCTAGTATGCCCTATAGCTTTTATTTGTAAAGCAGATTAGCATACGCTAAAAATTGCTTTTTAAAAATTTCAGAATGTATAACAGCATATACCCCCCATTGCGACTCTGTGTCCTCATTCAGAATGAAATCTAATAACATTTTCCATATTTTCACAAAAGAAAACGATAGTTCAGAAAATGCCAACAAAGTTGATGTTTTGAACTGATTTTTGAATGAGACAGCTCAAGAAAGGTGGTAATGAGACAACAACCGTTTATAACTCAAGATGTAATTAAGTTATCATAAAATAAAAACACAAGTAGATTCCAAATTACTACCAATATTCTTGCAATTTTCATGCTTTTACTTTGAAAAGATCTTGAGAGAATGTATCAAAAAATTTTACGTTGTTGAGTGGAGATCCCCCCCCCCCTTCGATTAGCAATTTTCATATTTTGATAAAAGAAAACGATAGTTCAGGAAATGCTCCCAAAGTTGACGTTTTGAACTGATATTTCAGATGCAACATATCACGAATGGTAGTCATAAGATAACAATTGCTTATTTATCAAAAAATGAAAAAACAACCTTATTCCAAATTACACATCCAATTTTAACAACTGCAAACTTTGCTTTTTCGTTTGAAAAGGGTCCATGAATTTGTCTGAAAGTATTGTGTTGTTGAACAGAGATTATTATTTTTTTTTTTTGAGAACTGTTCAATTGTTACCCATTTCTGATTTTCAATTATTTTTCTTTTTTTTTTATCATGCTATTGCTGTATTTTCATAAATTTTCTATACAAATTTTAGATTTGAAAAACAATTAGTTCAAAAATTTTCTTCATTTATGTTACTATTTGAGTGTTTGAAAAAAATATTCGGAAGCAAAGCGCATGCATCGACCGCAATAATTCTTGAATACTTCTTATTTTGCAGTGTTCAGAAATAATCAAATCATATATCATGTCATGCCATAAATGACATGACATGTGCATGGTTCGTGGTTATAGTGGTTTTCGTTCGTGGTTATAGCATATTTTCATAAAATAAGAAACATTGGTCATTTTTTACAGTGTATAACCAGTTTGCACATTTTATTTACACCCAAACAATTTCTAAGTTTAGAAGTATGAAGCTAAATAAGTTTGAAAATACTCTCTCAATTGATGCTGAACTAGCAGAACTTGATAGCAAAAGCCTTGCTAGTTGAGCAAATTTGGAGACAGGCTCAGTTGAACAGCTATTGCATCTAATAATACCTTTCCACCAAGTCATAGGGTTAACTGGCCTCCCTGTAGCCTGAAATAAGAAGGAAAAAGAGATTTTCAACTTTGTACGCAATCAGCACATGTATGTAAACATCCATCGATTCTCTCTGTAGTCCATGTGCAAGTTGAATCAATTTGTGCATCAATCAACCCTTATGGTTGAGATGCAAAATTAAACCAAAAAAATGGTATATGGTTTCATGATTTGATCCATTTTATTATGCACATTTTCAATATGGGGCTTAAATGAACTTTCTTTAGAAGAGTGTGCCAAACTTGACATGCATCAGCAATTGTAGCAGTATCTCGAAGAATATCTAATGCAACATCTCCAGGTTTTAGCTGAAGTATAAGATATTTGCACTGCATAAAATAAAATCATTAATCAGTTGGGATTTGGGAAATAATAATATTCATTGCATCCTCATGCTGTTCCACAATTTTCTGCAATATTGACCTATTCCATAAAAAAGTTTCAAGGCAAGTGAGTTGACTATTCCAGCAGGTATCACTTGGCAGCTGGGGTTTTACTGATTCTTTACACACTTTAAGCCATACTGCTGGAAGAAGTGCTGTCATTATTGTTTTAAATTACTGGGACATTTAAGATATTTTAAGTACGGGAAAAAATTTTTAGCTCATGCGAGCAGTTTCAAATCATTTTTTTTAACCCAATTTTACCCCAAAAAAATTTCTATATAAAAATTTTACCCAGTTAAAAAATTACACTTGAAAAAAGCAGTTTACTAGATATTAATTATTGATATACAGTAATAGTAACAATTTAAACATCTAATGTTGTATATGTGTGACATTTAATGTGAAATTTTACATATCAATGTAGTATTTGAGGTTTCTGACAAGGTTTTTGACGTGACAGTTTAAACCGTCAAAAACTGACACGTGTCAAAAACCTGCAATCCCTGTAAAGGGAGCTGATAAACTAGGAGCCACATTCAATGAATGTCACCTTCGCTAGAACAAGTATAAATGTGCGTCACGAGCCGATGCTAGTTTGACAAGATCAATGCAGAAATATAACATGCCCAGAGTAGAGATCAGCTGGATCTGACAATTACATGGTGTCTGCGCCTGGGCTTTTTTTTTTTTTTTTTTTTTTGCAAAATATGCCTTAAGGTGGTTCTGATATCCACTGCTCAACAATGCGAATTTTCTTGACTAATTTTACTGTAAAGGCATAAAATTAACAGGCTTGACTATTGAAGGGATTCAGAATCGAATAGCGTTTTCCATTTTTGATAAATAAATTACTTAGAGATATAAGAGATTCTTGTCCTGTGACTGCAGATTTTTCTCCTTTCACGTGCTATTGCTTCCAGAAATTCGATTCAAAACACTAACTTTGATGGTATTTTCTCAAAGATGTAGGGTGACCTGGGGGTAGTTATGGGTCAAAAAACAATAAGATCTCAATAGCTAGAAAAATATAAAAGATACAATTTTGAAATTTGGGATGGAGTTAACTTAGTATTGTAACTTTTGCATAAAACATTCATTTTACTCAAAATATTTATTAATTTTTTATAATTGAATTTTTTAGGTGACCTATAATTACCCCAGCAATGGGGTAAATATGGGTCACTGTCTTTATGAAGTATTAATATATGTTTTTTTAATAATATATTTTTGAAGATACTGGAAATTACCTCTAAAGTAAGAATTTCATCAATTAGTGCTTTAAAAATTAAGAAAAGACATAAAAAATTAATGAGAATGCTATTTATTTTTATGGAATGTTTACAATTGGACTTTGTTGGTTTATAACCACAACATTTGACAGAATGGCTTATAACACTTGCATGCCATATTAATAGCAGCATTATTAACATCAAAAGGATTTGAAGCAATTAACATAACTGGCCCATAAAATTTGTATTTTATGTTGATGATCTCTAACTTGTCAAGTTTAGGCCAGTGAAAGTTACCTGCTCCCTTTTCGAGAAATTTCATCTCGATATTTTGCTCATCTATACTTTTGTAATTTTTTTCGATGTAAAATGGGTCATTATCATAATATACAGCAAATTAAACTTGCTCTTTTATAGTGTCAAGAAGTATTTTAGCTTGCTCTATGGTTGTATTTTTCTTTAACTGATCAACATCTCCACTTCCACATGACACTTTGAGTTCTTCGTTAGACGTATTTAAGAGGAAGGATCGTTTAGCTAATAGTTCTTCTGTTTTTTTTTCTAGATTCTTGTTGGCACACTTTTTACCTTCAGCAGCAATCCGTTGTGCTTTAACAGCCGCCTCTTTTTCAATTTCATGTTCACGCACAGCTACTAGATCCAGAAAATCCTGACTAGTAATAACCGAGTTAGTGTCAATTTTTCTTCTTGTTTCTGATTTTTGTTTAAAGACATTTTATTTATTAGTTGAGAAATTAATTTTTGTTTACAATACTACTTTTAAGCAACAAAGAATCTTTTCTTAAGTTTACAGTATCTTACCATTTTAAATCAAATTAACTGCTCCACAATATGAATATATGAATCTAGCACATTTATTTTACCATGTGCTAACAGTTTACATTTAAGCAGTTAAAAATTAGATTAAAAAAAAATGCTTATAAAAACATTTATTAGGCCTAGTTCAAAAATTAAGGTACTTTTCGGTTAGCTGGGCGCCAGTAAAAGATATATATATATGTATCCTATGAATTTCAAAATACATTAAACAAGTTCTTGCATCAATATACATATATATATATGCATATATAGATACATACATACATATATATATATATATATATATATATATATATATATATATATATATATATATATATATATATATATATATATATATATATATAATATTTCACTGGCGCCTGGCTAACCGAAAAGTACCAAAATTAATTTTGATTTACAATATTGTTTCCAATGTTGTATTGTATAATATTATTTTAAAAATTAGAAAAATCTTTTGAAAGTCCTAAAATCCTAATTTAACAATTGCATTGCTTGTCTAAAATACCAAAAATGCCATAAAGAATGGAAAACACCTGCTGACCCAGAATTACCCCAGGGCAATTCCACAGAAATGGGGACAAGGTGACCAATTTTTCAAAATATTTTTTTGTTCAGAAATTAGGTATCATTTTAAAGGTCATAAATTGAAATATGAGAAAATAACAAAAAATAAGGCAGAATTTTAAGCTCAAAGAAGTTATAAGGCTTTCAATAGAAGCATTATAGACATGTTGCCATGACTCATTTTTAACATATTTTACAAATTGATATTTTGGAGTGAAATTAAAGTATTTTTTTAATTGTAATCAATTCAGATACCTGCTAAATACTTCAGAAGAGTGTAGCACATGTAAATTATGTTCGAATTGCATATTTTTGTTTTTTTTAGCTCTTTTATACTAGGCAGTTTGGGAAAATTACGTCTGACACCAAATTGCTTAAAAGTTTATATTGTATAAAATTGGTTGGAGTATTTTACAAAAGAATTTCCCTGCAAATAAGGAGTTCATATACTATTGAAAATATGCAATCAAATTGAATTCCGAAAAATTATTTTTTTTTTAAATGAACAGTGTTGGACGTAAAAAATATTTTACGTCTGACACGACTTACGTCCGACACCAAGATTTATAAAACTAACACTAGGCTTATGTGCACCACATGTTTAAGTTTTAAAAAATATCAGTAAAACTAAAATATTTTCTGTTATTTCCATGGTTCTTAGTTGTTAAAAATTATTAAAATTCCATTTTTTTTTAAAATGATGAAATTTTGCAATAGGTATAAAAATTTTGTCATGTTTCTTACCAAAGCTTGTAGCTTTATATTTTATCAGAAGCACTGAACTCAAAAGGCACTAAAATAATTATACTAGAAACATCTAAACTCTCTGAGTTATAGAAACATCTCAACTCAACTCCAGAGCTCATTCCATGCTTTGATCACTTCAACACAACTCCAAAATTTATTCCATTTTTTGCTCATCACCATGTGTTCTTTTCCTAGTTCCTACTATTTTTGATGCTTGGAACATAATTTTGATTGCAAGAAAATTTGTACAGCACTCCTGGTAAGTAATGTAGTTTTATTTTGAATATATACTAATTTGTCAATATTAATTTTTATTAAGAATTCTTAATTTTTTTTTTTATTCAGAAATTAATTTGAAAATGTTCTACACACATTTTTCTTATAAGAAAATTTAAGTGAAACATTTAGAGATTAAATTATGAATAAAATATTAACCGAATTATTATTATTATTATTATTATTATTGTAAATCAATATTTTCAGAATATACTTTTAAAAAAATCAGGGTTCTATTTATATATCTTAAGATTCATTTTGAATTGATTCAAGTACTTTCTGAATTTAAAAATCTCTATGATATCCCTACAATTATTTAATCATTACTTTCTTTTAAATGCAGAGATGCCTCTCATCAACAAAGAAAAGATGGCCCGTCGACGAGCCAAAATAGCTTCAGACCCAGTTAAAAGACAGGAATATTTAAAATCTGAAAGGGAAAGGAAAAAAAGAGAGAGAGAAATACTGAGAAAGTCTATGAGTGCTCGTCAGTTGAAAAATTTTAAGGCCAAGGAAAGTGCCCGTGTTAAGGCAATTTACAAGAAAAAGCAAACAGAAACTGCAGGCACAAGTACCCTTATAAGCCCTGCTGAAGAATTACCCAAATTGCCTTATAAAAACAAATGTGCCTTTAAGAAAGCAGTCTACAGAGCTTCTCGCAATCTGCCTACATCTCCAAGCAAGAAAAAAATTGTTGTCTCAACACTAGCAAAATCATGTGGTTTGGAGCTATCTCCACATACACCATCGACGAAAGCAGCATCATCACTGAGTTTAGATAAAAAAACTCTGACTTTGGTAAAGGATTTCTACCAAAATGATGAAATTTTATGGCAAGCCCCTGGTCGGAAAGATAGATTGCTCATCAGAAATGTGGGTAATGATGGTAAAATACAGAAAACCCATGTGCAACTACGGTACATGCTCATGTCATTGCATGAGGCATATGAAGAGTTTTGCAAGAACTATTCTGATGCTAAAATTGGTGTATCCAAATTTTCAAATTTGCGTCCTGATCACATTCGTATATTTGATAAAATACAGCATAATGTATGCGTCTGTACTTATCACGAGAACATTAGGCTTATTTTACAGGCTCTAAAATCATGCACTAATCTAAGCCCTGAATTTTCTGAATTTGTAAAGCAAATTGTTTGCAGTCCTTCTGAAAGGAGCTGCATGTATTCTGAATGTGAACTTTGTACGAATAAAATTCTTTCATTCAAGCCACATGCTGACATTGAATCTACCACAACAAGGTATTTTCAGTGGCAGAAAAGCAATAAAATATCAAAAGTAGAAATATTAAGTACATTTAAGGATGTATTTTCAGAACTGTTAAAGCAGGTTAAGTATTTTCTTCTACATACATTCGTCAAAAGAGAGCAGGCCATGGCATTTGAGAAATTAAAATCAGAAGTTAATACAGAAAATGTTGTAATACAGGTGGATTTCTCTGAAAATGCTGCCATATTACAGCAAAATGAAATCCAGTCAGCACATTGGGCACACTCCCAAGTAACAATTTTCCCAGCTCATGCATGGATTTCTAAAGAAGTATCTAAAAGTTTCGCAATTATTTCCGATACTTTGGACCATACAAAACTTACTGTGTATAAGTTTATTAATTATGTTTTTGAATTTTTAAAAACTGAATATCCAACTATTAAAAACATTCATATGTTTTCAGATGGGCCCAGTTCCCAATTTAAACAAAGATACTTGTTCTCGAACTTGTATTTGTTCGAGCAAGAACACGATGTAAAGTTAACGTGGAACTTTTTTGCTATGTCCCATGGGAAAGGGGTGGTAGACGGCATCGGTGGCACAATAAAAAGGACAGTATGGAGACACATAAAAGCTGGGAAGCTGTGTGTAAATACACCAAAAGAGTATGCTTCAATAGCTTCAAAACTGATTTCAAATGTGTATGTGAAGTATATATCATCAGATGAGATCATGTACAGTTCTGCATTTTTACATGAATATTGGGGAAAAATCCTCCCCGTTCCTAATATCCATTCGGTGCACTGTGTGAAAGCAACTGCATCAAATACAATTATTGTTTCAGATACATCTTTGTCAGACAAAAAAAAGTCTGTACTTTTATTTACTGAGGAGTTGTCAGACAGCGAAATGTCTGATTGTTCTGTAAATATGATGCCCCCCCTACTTATGAAATTGCATGACTGGGTAGTTGTTAAATATGAGTCTGCACTCTATCCAGGATGCATCACCCAGATAAATGGTGATGAAATTGAAGTATCTGTGATGCACAAGGCAGAAGGCCATTTTAAATGGCCAAAAGTTGAAGACAAAATTTTCTACACACAAGAAAACATTGTGAAGAAAATTTCACCGCCTATTCCAATTGGTAGTAGGGGTCAATTTACATTTGCTGAAAAAATTTAAACTTATAAATGTATGTGTAAATATTAAATGTAATTGTAATTAATGTGCTATTCCAGAAAAATTGTAAAAATAAAAGGTGATATGCTAATTCAGTTTTCTTTTAAAAGCTTTATTTACGTCCGACACCAAGCTAATTTTGCATATTTTACGTCCGACACTAAAGATTAAAATCAACGTTTTGCAACTTAATACCACATTAATTTGATGAAAATGTGTGAGTTATTTATCTTTTATCAATGCTCTTTAATATGAAAATAATTACAATATTACAGAATAAACCATTCTGCTGAATATTAGATTTTAGTTTGATGTCTCTCATTCTTATGTCTTTTTCTCTTACGTCCGACACCATGAGATTTTTTTTTTTTTAAGTTTAATTTTTGCTAGAAATTATTTTTATGTTTTATGGTTGTATATGCATAGATAAGTATTAAAAAAAATATTTGGATCAGTAATGATTATTTTATCTCTAAGATTTTTAAGTTTTTATGAGTAAATTTTGTGCGAATTTTACGTCCAACACTGTGGAATTGCCCGACTTTTTTTTTTATACGAGAATAAATAAAATTGTCAGTTTTAGAAAAAATGAGCCTGTGATCATCGGAACCATAAAAATCGAGCCTGAGCTCATCTCATCTCTACACACACCTCTGAATATGAGAGAAATTCGATGGCTTTGAGGTGTCCATCATTTAGAAGTTTTAGAGTAGTAGAATATTAATGTATATCAGAGTTTCCCCTAGGTTAAAAAAGGGCAGGGTGCTGCTAGTGAGAAAGGGGCACTTTTCATATTCTTAAGGGCACTTTTTAAAATTCTTAAAAGTATTCTTTTGGTTTTTAAAGCCACTTTTGATATTTAAAAGTCAGAGCACTGTTTTTAAAACATTGTGTCAATTTTTACTATGAAAGCAAATTTTTTAATGCAAAAAGAAGAAAGGGCACTTTTTTACTGAGGGGCAAGAAGGGTGCTAATTATTTTTATGAGGGGCAAGAAGGGTGCTATTTTGTAAAACAAAGGGCAGGCAGGGTGCAGCACCCTTCTGAAACTGTCTGGGGGAAACTCTGTGTATATACTACAGTCGGACCTCGATATCTCGCACCTCCTTATCTCGAAAAAAGAAATTTCCCCGGCATTTTTATCAATATTCTTACGTATTTTCCATATTTATCTCGAAATATATTTTTCAAAACCCTTGATGTATCAAAATTTTTTCCACAGAAATTAATTTTATTTTTTAACTTTGACTATTATCTGCTGCCGAAACAGTTTGAACTAGATGCCAGTTTCACATTCTTTTATCCCTTTGTTGATACAAATACTTAAAGGATGAGAATGGAAGGCTTTATAAACTGCAATGGGGAAATTTCACACGGGAGGAATACGTTTTCTTTTGTGTGTAACTGATAAAGTTTATCTTGAAATCCTCAAAAATTCTCTCAGAATCGTTAAAATAATAGAAAAAAACTTTGAAATACTGTTTTTAATAATGCAAAAACATAAACAAAACCACGTGATACAAAAACGCGACGTGATTGGTTGTGACGTCATTTGCCGCTAAACTCAAACGTTCACGCTTTGCGCGTATACTTTTTCCCATTGCTTTTCCTATTTGCAATCTTGTTTCATCTGTTTCTTAAAATTTATTTAACGTTATCAACTTCAAATTTGTGAAAAAGTAAGATCTAACTTATCTTAATATAAAATATATCGTTTATTTTTTATTTTCATTAAAATTTTGATTAGAAAATGTCGATTTCGGCCGGATATGTTAAAGGGCAATCGGACAATTTCCCAAAAATAGATGCTCTTTCCATGTTTGCTTTTTTAGGAAAGAATTCTGATTTCATGGGTGCAGAAATACGAGGAGTTAAATCTAAAAGGTATATATTTCTGTTCTAGATTTACTTTGATTTATTAAATAATAATAATGATTAAAAGCTAAAATAATAGTACGCGATTCTTGATTGTTGTTCTTGAAATGAATTATTTTCTTATTTCATCATATTTCAGTTTAAATGAAATTTTAATTATTTTACAATAATGATAATGTATATTTGTTATAAAATAAAATATTGAGAAATAAGAAAGGCCTTTTATTTAGTTAGTACTTAGTATATATTTTCTGAGTAAAAAAATTCTCTGTAAACTTTAAAATATTGCATTCATTCTTTGACATTCCTTTTTGCTCTATCTTTCAAAAGTTTCTATGAAATTAAAGTTTTTTTGTCACGGCCTTCCTTTTTTTATCCTAAGGCATTTATATGTTTACTTTTTCATATTTTTCACCCCACGAAAGTTCGAGGGTTTTTTTTTTTTTTTTTTTTTTTTTTTTTTAAGCCAACAATTTTTGCTTCATATATATATTTTTTAAAAAAACTATTTTTACTTTCTTCTATCTTACAAGAAGAAAGTATTGGATTCATGAAAATTTCCAGCTTCCGGTTTTCAACGGATTTATACGTTTTAGAAGGTCCTGAACACGATTTGACTGTTCTTAGAAAATGTGTGTCTGTGAGTCTGCGACTCTTTCTGTCTGTATGTGACAAAAATTTTGTGGGTGCTCTATCTCAAGAACTAATGCACGAAATTTAATAAAACTTTATATTCAGTTAGTACCTGATATAATTTGGTGCTTATTAGTATTTGGTGAAAATCGCCCAACAGGTGGCGCTGCTATGCTGCATTTGTTGAGATTTCCGCAATAGCTCTATCTCAAGAACTAATGCACTTATTTTCATCAAACTTCACATTCAGTTAGACCTTGACATAAATGGACGCTGATTACGTTTTGGTGTAGATATCCCGATAGGTGGCGCTGCTATATTACTTTTTTCATTACTTTTACGATAGCTATATCTCAAGAACTAATGCATGGAATTTCATCAAACTTAAGGTTCTGTTAGACCTTGACATAAATAGATGCTGCTTACGTTTTTGTGTAAATAGCCCAACAGGTGGCGCTGCTATGGTACTTGTTTAATTATTATCACGATAACTATATATCAATAACTAATGCATGTATTTTCATCAAACTTCAGATTCAGTTAGACGTTGGCATAAGTTGGCCTAAGTTGACATAGGAAAGAATTCTGATTTCATGGGTGCAGAAATACGAGGAGTTAAATCTAAAAGGTATATATTTCTGTTCTAGATTTACTTTGATTTATTAAATAATAATAATGATTAAAAGCTAAAATAATAGAACGCGATTCTTGATTGTTGTTCTTGAAATGAATTATTTTCTTATTTCATCATATTTCAGTTTAAATGAAATTTTAATTATTTTACAATACTGATAACGTATATTTGTTATAAAATAAAATATTGAGAAATAAGAAAGGCCTTTTATTTAGTTAGTACTTAGTATATATTTTCTGAGTAAAAAAATTCTCTGTAAACTTTAAAATATTGCATTCATTCTTTGACATTGCTCTATCTTTCAAAAGTTTCCATGAAATTAAAGTTTTTTTGTCACGGCCTTCCTTTTTTTATCCTAAAGCATTTATATGTTTACTTTTTCATATTTTTCACCCCCCGAAAGTTCGAGGGTTTTTTTTTTTTTTTTTTTTTTTTTTTTTAAGCCACCAATTTTTGCTTCATATATATATTTAAAAAAAAAAAACTATTTTTACTTTCTTCTATCTTACAAGAAGAAAGTATTGGATTCATGAAAATTTCCAACTTCCGGTTTTCAACGGATTTATACGTTTTAGAAGGTCCTGAACACGATTTGACTGTTCTTAGAAAATGTCTGTCTGTGAGTCTGCGACTCTTTCTGTCTGTATGTGACAAAAATGTTGTGGGCGCTCTATCTCAAGAACTAATGCACGAAATTTAATAAAACTTTATATTCAGTTAGTACCTGATATAATTTGGTGCTTATTAGTATTTGGTGAAAATCGCCCAACAGGTGACGCTGCTATGCTGCATTTGTTGAGATTACAGACTTGAATCTTGATTTGATCTTAGGAAATGAGAATGTTCAAATCTCAATGAGAATCTTTCTCATCTTAATGAGAATCTTTCAAAATGTTTTGTTTCTATTGTTTTTACTTTAACTTCAAATTACTGTTGTTCTCATAGCATAGCAAAATTGGTAAGTGCTATTTCTCTCTCAGACTTTGCTACAAAATTAACTGAAGCATAAGGATTGATTGTTTAATAATTATGACAGTTTAAACCAAAGCCAATAAGTTATTTACTAAAAACTACAAACTACTTACATTACTGTTTTAATGATGCATTGAATATTCTAAGATAAATAAAAAAAAATAAAATTACATATTATTGGAGTTGAAATTATTAAAAACTAAAATATAATAATTACATCGCTGTAAATAAAACATATATATTTTTGCCACTTTGGCAAAAAGTAACGGTTTTTTTGTAACGGTTTTTACCGGTTTTTTCCATGGTTTTTACCACCTTTGGCAAAAACGTGCCAACCCTAATTATTGCTTAATATTTAATATAATATCACACAACATAAACATAACATTGAACAATAGTCTTTTTCAAAACAGTTCTATAGCCAAGGGTGTTTAGGAGAATTTTAAGGGAGGTTCTAACTCCTTAAACTATGAATTCTCCAATATAGTTAAATTTCTGTATATTAATATAGAGCAAACATTTTCCTACCCCCCCCCCCCCCCCCCATTTTTTTTCTGGCTATGCTACTATTGTAAAAATACTTATTAAAAATTCTGAACATGCTTCGCTCAGAATGTATGATTTCAGTTAAAATTTGTTTTCATAATTGATTGCATTTTTTTTTCATTGATAAAATTATACACTATCGATGGATATCAAATTAGAGGTTTCCACAAAATTGCATTATGATTACTGAATAATGAATATATACATTTCAAATATGAACTATCGATTACTTGAAGACACTTCTTAATATCCATAAATAAAATGAATGACTATATGTATGATACATAAATATTTCTTTCTGTTTCATATGTGATTATTCTCATTCATATATTCCAAAAAAGAAAAAAAATACATTTATTAAAATTTTATTTAGATTCAATCAATAAATAAACCACGGATCTATTTAGGAAGAAATTGGGTCCTTTAAAGGATCCTTCACAATTTTTTTCATTTCAAAACAGAACCCTAAACAAAATTTTTCAACTCAAAACAGGACCCTTCACAAAACTTTTCACCTTAAAACAGGACCCTTCATAAAATTCTTTGTCTTAAAAATGGGCTTATCACAAAACTTTTCTCTCTTCAAACTGAATCTTTCACAAATTTAATCATTTAGAAGTAAAATCTGACTGTCACTTTACATATATAAGGAAAACATCTGTATTTTACATGCATGTATCTTCTTAAAAATGTATAAACAAGAACCTGAATATAACGCTAATTTCAAATTCACAAAATTATGTCTAGATTTTTCACAAATGTAAAAAGCTGTTCACAATTTCACAAAAACAGGACCCTGTGAGAAAAGTCTGGACTGATCCCTGTAAACATACAAATGAAAAATAGCAGATTATAAGTTTACAAAAACATTTCTATCGTGTTAACATCATAATAAAATAAATTCGCAAACGCTCACAATTTAATAAATGCTAAAAGTTGGATACTATATTCAGGAAGATTAATCATTTCAGGAAAAGTTAACAGTTATTTTTTTTTCCGGAAACAATGAATGCAAAAATTTATTATTCAAGAAAACAATACAAAAAGAATAAAAAAATACATATAAGCTTTCAGATTACAATGAACTTAAAAAAAGACAAATCCAATTTTTTAAGATCTGATAAATACGTAGCACCTTTGCATTAAAATATTGTGCAAAAAAAAAAAAAAAAAAAAAAAAAAAAAAAGTATACTTTATCTATAAAATACAATATTGTAGTACGAGTATTAACTTGTACTGATACTTTATTTCTACATTGAGATCTGGAAATGAATTTCTTAAAAACACGATGGAATAAAAATCTCACATGGAATTCACAGTATTATTTATTCATTACAATACTTTTAATTTGTTATACTAATCATTTCTAAGAAAAGAAAAAAGCGTAAAGCAAGCCGTCCCCCATAGAAAATATCAGGGAGAAATACAGCGAGGGTTTGTTTACATGGCTAGTGACGTCAGAACGGTTTTTATCACGTGACGCGGCTTTTTTCCGCGATGACAAAAACAGCGTTTTAAAAGTTAATTTAATGAATTATACAAGTTTCAAATATATGTAAAAATGGTATCAAAATGTTCGTATTTTTATACTCTATCAGATGCAAGTTAAATTGAAAAACGTGAAATTTCCCCATTAACAAAACTACACTCGAAAGTACGCTGAAAGGAACGATCCAGTCACACGCTTGCTGCATTGGATCCGCCAAATTATTTTGTGGTAAACCTAAAATAATGCCAAAGGAGGAGGAGCATTCCCCGCACCATTCATCTGTTTTGAAACAGGTGCACTTTTTTGACGATAAGGGGTTTGTTTCTTTCTTTATTTCTTAAAGGATCAGCAAACACGTGTTCCTAACCATTTGTAGATTCATTTATCCAATTTCTGGAAAATGGCTGGTGAAAAGCATAAATTAAACGTGCACTCGATTGAAGATAAAATTATAATTTTGAGGTTTGTGGATGAAAACAAGCTAAAAAAGAAAATCGAAATTGCTGCTTATTTTAAAATCCCTTGCATTACTCTTTCAACAATAATAAACAAGAACGAAAAATCATGCGTCAAGCATAGATTATTTAACACTTTCCAACACTTCCAAAATAATTTTACAAATCATTACCGTTTAATAAGCTGAAAGACAACATCTAAGTAAACAATTTGGAAAACTCATAACATATTTAAAAAATTAATTTCAGGAATTTCCAACATATACAATATTCGAATAAATATCCGAATACTTTCATTCAGCCCTGTATATGATCGATAGATTTGTATATATACTACATAGGATGCTAAATTTTAGTTTAGTTAGGAAACACATAGCACAGTTTAAAATTCTCCTTCTGGAGTTTCTGTCAATAAACGGAAATGTGTTCGCGAACTTTTGTGCTGCCCTGTATATGAAATACAGAATTTATACACACCAAGTAATAGACAAAAAGTGAGTTAAATTTAAAATCGCATTCAGTAACTTAAAATGCACTTCCAGGAATTATTGTTAACAGACAGTACAGAATTCTTTTGTGTGTCCCTGTAAATGAACGCTGACTGTCATACACACAATATTCTGTAGTAAGCCTCTTGTAATGCACCTTAGCGATACATATAAATTTCAATGCGTTAATTAAACCGCAAACGATTTTTCTCCATAGACATAATGTAACAGAATTCTTTTGACTGTCCCAGGGTCGTACTGGCATGACAAAAAGGGCGGTGGCAACTTGGATAAAAAGGGCGCCAAATTCTAATCAAAAGGGCGCCAACTATTATTTAAAAGTATCTAAAACATTTTTTTTGAAAAGTTAACATACGTAACGGCTACAGGATTATTTTATATATTTTGAATGAGATAATTCCTATTCTTCAATGGAATGTCCTTTATTTGGAGATTAAATGCATTAGAAATCCAACTTAAATGGAGTAGGACTTATGGAATTGTCAGTTTCGCTGTGAAATACATTTTAACCCCCCCCCCTTCCTTTCATATGTAATTTAAGTCCCAAGAAGGTTGACCATAAATTTTATTTTAAGGGGACTAGGTACCTTTTGAAAAAAAATTTTATTTAAGTATTTTAAGGTACATGTTTGGCATAATAATAAAGGACTCAATGAAGGAAAATGATTCTAATAAGAAATTATTCAATTTTCCAGGCAACTTTCGAAAAATGTAATTTTTTTTTTTTTGGCAATTTTAAGTTAATTTTAAAATGTATCTTCTCCTACAATTTTGAACATTTTTAGCCAATTTTTTAAAAAGTATTCGTAGAAGTGTGCTCTACAATTTTAAGTATCGGATTTTTCATAAGTTAATTAGTTTGGGTGAAAAAAAAAATGTGCTAGTACCTGTAAAATTACAGTGAAAAACTGAATTTATTTTACATTTGTATGTGAAAAAAAAAAAAAAAAACTTTTTACTTTTTTGTAAATCTGATACTTAGTTTTATCAAACAGACCATAAAAGGTTGGTTGATTGTGTTCATGACGACCAATTATCAACACGGGGGATATAGGCCCTAAAGAGGGGGGTGCCCTCCGTGGGGGGGGGGCTTTCTAAGGGAACCTAACACGTAATTATGCAAGGAAATCAAAGGTTGGTAGAAAACCACGGAAAACTCCCAACGATTAATCCGACGGGCGCAATTGAGTTCGTACCTAGCACCTCCCGTCCACCTGCTTCGAGGGTACAACCTCTCGGCCACTCTCGCTTTAAACTGTACTTATAATAATCGAATCTTTACAAAACTTCATGAGAATGTATTAAGGGTAATACAGTATAATTTAAGCAAAAAATAAGAAAATTGATATTTTTATGTCATTTTTCGCTGAATCAAGGGTACAGAGTCCCCTTAACAGATTTTTTTTCTTTTTTATTGCCAACTACAACTTTATACTAATAGCCATATGTATCACAATTCTGTCAGAAATAAGTTTGTTATTGTAATTTATTTGAAGAATATCTATAATAAAAGAAAGGTGTTTCTCTCTCTGAGTATGTGTTTGTGTGTGCGGAAAAAAAAAAGAAAGAAATGGCTAGGAAAATTTACTGCGCGAAAGGTCTGTAAATTTGGATGGGAATAGTCCAAGGCAGGTCTTAATACACCTGAGTTTCAATTTTGTTGTTTTTTTTATATAATTGGCCGAGATATTAATTAAACCCCTTGGAGACGAGCGACTGGTATACGTGCCACTTAAGGTGCTCAGAATCCTTCATTATTCTTCTCAGTTATTTTTTATTGTAAAGTTTACCTTACTTAGAGCATTTTCGCGATTCAATTACAGAAAATTTTCTGTTGTGAAAAACCGGTGGTAAAAGATTAAAAATTAAGGAAAGTGCTCTCGTCGCGAAGGGGTTAAAAGGTTGACCGAAAAATTTTGCCCCGACGAGTGCCAGAAACCACGTTCCAAAGTGTGGAGGCAGATACAAGCCGAAAGCGGCTTTTTTTTAGCCCGTCTTTCGAAACATGCATCGGCTGAATCGGTCGAGACCGAAACGGAAAACACCAAATCCCATCTAAGTTCTTTATGCTTTCTAACTTATCAATCTGTTTCGAAAAGTACAAAAATTAACCTCCTCTTTCAAGTGTTGAATACGTCAGGACATTGTTTTCAAGCTAGGAATTTTGTTTTTATAATAGAACTAGAATTCTTCGAAAATAACAAAAACGACAAAAGGTTCATAAATTTGTTGAAAATGTGAGGTATAAAGACAGTATAAACAAAACAAACTTCTTAAGAAATTTTAGGTCTCTAGAGCTCATTCTTAGTGAAGAACTGGGTTTATCTCTAATCTTGATTTAAGTTTTTATTGGTGAAATTAGTAGCTAACTTCAAAATCTAACCCCGCCTGTAGGCCGAGCCGGCAGGGATTTCTTTTTTTCTCGCCACAGTTACAAAGAGAAAATAAAGAAATACATTAGGCAAATTTTGCAGATTTCGCAAAAATTCAAACTAATAAACATTCTTGTGAAAGAGATACAATCAAAAAAATTAATTTGTAGTCTTATACCTTATATTGTTTTTCCATGGACAAATCACAGTTCGTGTTAAGCAAAATGCAACATCAGCATATCTGAGCTGTGGTGATGATATTTTATAACACTGTACACTATTTTTTTTTAAAAGGTTGAAGTACAAGCTTATTATAAGAAAAAATGTTTAAGATTACACTAAAATAAGTAAATAACTCAGGTCACCGGCAAATAATATAAAGACGGAGTAGTTCTTTGACACTGGATAGAACGAGACAAACGAAGCAGATTTCACATCAAGAGCACTTTATTTATACCGATTATCGGTTGAAAATTAGAAACACATGCATTTCCAGTTTCTGTGGGGTGGACAATAATTCCCGGACATAATGTATTTAGGTTTCCTTTCAAATGAGCAAACTTACATTTACAAAAGCTATTGGGCTACTGGGATTGTTTCTGTTTTTCAAAAATCTTGTTCTTTTGTACTGCAATTCATGTGTATACGCAGGGCAGGGGGGGAAGGGCAGAAAATCTTTGGAAAAGTAATAATTCTTTAAAAGCATTACTTTGAATGTATTACTCTGAAAAGTATTACTTGAATTGTATTGCATGATAATTTTGTTTGAAATGTTTTCATTAAATTTCATTACAACTGCTGATTGCTTTAAGTGGCCGAAAATACCAGCTATTTTTTTATTTCCCATCAGAAACTTTGTAATAGAACTGTCTTTTATATATTTTTAGGAAAAGTAAAAGATATTTCAGAAAATGCTGTCAAAGGTGCCGTTTTGAACATAATTTCCAGACGCGACGGTGCGGAAAGAGGAAAAAACTGCTGTCACAAGACAACAATCAATTTTAACTCAAGATGTGATTAATTTAAAGAAAAGAATCTGTTGTATTACAAATTATTTCAATGACCAAGCCTGCAATTCTCATTCATTTATGTAGAGTTTGGCCGAATATTCGGTTTCATTTTCGTTTTCAGTGCAAAATCTTAGTTTCGGCGAAAATACTGCCGAATAATCGGTATTACTATAACTGCCCTCCCTATCCTCTCCCAAACACCACTACCATCCAAAGAGCTGCACATACTATGTATTCACATAAAAGGGGATAAATCTAGAAGGTATTAATAATATTGATTAAATTCGTTATTTTTAAATTAAATTATTTTTGAATCATTTTTTATGTTTATAGCACCTTATATTTAATTCATTTTATTTCAATAAAATTAATTTTTAGTTAATAATTATGTACTTCCGTTTCTACGCAAAACATTATTCAGATAACATGCATGTTTATGTTAATTACTTTGAATATATTTTTAAGATAATTTCGTTTTCGTTTTCTGTCGAAACTAGAAAGGTAACCGAAATTCGGTTCCTGTCGAACATTATTTTTATGGTTGTAAATGAGCAGAAATTTTTGCATTACTGAACGTTAAAAAATATTTTTTCGAAAATTGCCTTAAGGATTTGCACGTAATCATAATTTATAAATTTCGGAAAATCGAGTTTTTATTTTAGCGGCTTTATCAACGGAATCAAGACTTTTTTAAATGGCCAGAATCTGGAATAGACGATTCTATCTATCTATCTATCTATCTATCTATATATATATATATATATATAATAAGTATAGGTGAAAATTAGCGGTCGCCACTCGCCACGTGGCGATTAAAGTTTAAAAAGTGGCGATTAAAAAATCAGCCATCGATCGCCACCCTAGTCGCCACTCGCCAAGTGGCGATTAAAAAATCTGTTATCGATCGCCAAGTGAAATACACCATTTTTAATGGAAATATGCATCTCTACATTGACTACATCTAATTAGATCACTGGTTAATTCTTTTTCCTACCAGATGCAAACAGATTTCAACGACTTATCTGTATTTTCAATATTTGGATCATTCAACGTCAAATCAACCAAAAATTTTCAATATTCAACCTGACCATTTCAGATTTTAATGAAATCTTCAGGAATCATTCTCCTTGATGATACAAATGAGAATATACTTTTATAATTTTTTTATCTCAGTAAATTTTCATACAGTTAATTTTTTAAATTTCAAAAAATCATCATTTTTTTGGATTGTATAAATGTTTTCAATTTTGAATTTTTCAAGTTATATCAGGCGTAGAGAGTTGTTTGACCCCTCATTTTAAAGAGGATTTCATAAGGTTTAATTTGATATGCAAGTTGACTATGCTTGGTTTTTAAAAAAGTTAGTTTAATTTAAAATTTTGAAAAAAAAATACATGTTTTTTTCGTTTTTTGTAATATTATAATCTTTAAATTCTGAAAGTTTTAGAGTGGAATCTGAATGGGATCAGCAGTTATAAAAAAAATTATGTTTAAAATGAATAAAAAAATATTATCTTTAGCACAATCATAAAGTTGGTGAGGTGCCAACTTTAAATACCAGCCCCAATTTGTGTTTAACATTAGTTTTTTTAATATAACTGCTGATCCCATTGAGATTCCACTCTAAAAGTTTCAGAATTTTAAGTTTATAATATTACAAAAAAACATTTTTTTTTTCAAATTTTTTAAAAAACACTATTTTAATTTTTTTTAAATTAAATTTACTTTTTTGAACCAAGCATAGTCAACTTGCATATCAAATTAAACATTATGAAATTATCTTTAAAATGAGGGGTCAAACAACTCTCTAAGCATGATAGAACTTGAGAAATTCAAAATTTAAAACATTTAAACAATCCAAAAATGATGATTTTTCGAAATTAAAAAAATTAATTGTATGAAAATTTACTGAGATAAAAAAAAAATAAAAGTATATTCTCATTTATATCATCAAGGAGAAGGATTCCTGTAAGTTTCATCAAAATCTAAAATGGTCAGGTTGAGTCACTGGTTGATTTGACACGGAATGACCCATTTTGGCTTTTACTCACGTGCTTACTCTTTAGTTGGATTATTTTTTCAAGAAATAGTGTTATTCTGCAAAATATATTCATCAGCTTTGATTCCACATGCACTTCAAGTAATTTATTCCTTTTTTCCCACCGGATACAAGCAGATTTTAAGGACATTTCAGTATCTTCAATATTTCGACTCCTGCCACATGCTCACCGGTTGGATTATTTTTCTTCAAGAGATATTGTTTAATCATGCGAAATACACTCATACTTACATACAATACGTATAAAACTCCTATAGAAAAATATGTTTATGTACGATTATAATTTATCTAGATGTCAAGAAAATTTTAAACATAATAGTGGCCGCTAACTTTAAAAAGTGGCTACTAATGAAACTGCGTCTACCGTCCACTGGCTACTAACTAAATTTCCCAGTTTTCACCTATAATAATAAGCATTCTACAATAAAATTGAAACTAGTTTTTCTCAAAATTGCATTTTTAAATATATGACCGCGACACGATTACTTTAATAATACTGAATTGTTTTACTTCTAATTTTGTCAGCTTTTTTCTTATATAATTATGCAGAGCACTAAGGATTTTTTTTTTTATCATCAAAAATCCTCATTTTTCTTCGATAAAAGTTGAATAATCTCTTCAAAACAATCGGCATTTTGAAAAAAGAAGAAAAAAAAGCTTTCCGTAATTTCCACCCTTAATCTCGCCTAGTCACTAAAATAAATCATATTTAATTTTAAATTGCTGTTTATTTTAATTACAGAAGCCAAATTTAATTTTAATAGTCGCCGCAACTCACACACACAGACAAAAAATGAAGAAAGAAATGCACCAGAAGAGCAGCAATAGCTTCAAATATATTTACATTTTTTAAAAATAATATGTACTATCAAAATTATATTTAAGCATTGTATTGCAAAACAAAAAACAAAGTCAAAGAAAATAGAAATACTTAATTGCGTAATAGGGATAAAATATAGAAAAGAAGAAGAATAACACTTTTTTTCTACCGCAATAAGCTTATATGTATGTGTTCATTATTTTGCATCTATTTCTTACTCGATATCTTGAAAAAAAAAAGTATCTAAAAAATGATAAGGTATATTGGCAAAGTTATTTTTCGTTTTCACCTTAATGGGAATATCTAAAAATTTAAAGTATGTATCAATGAAAATTGTTTAATGATATCGTCAAAAAGTTTTGGACAGCTTATGTTATTACTCAAAACATTATAAAACTCCTATAACAGTTACTTAATTCGATATTTTATTTTTTCGTTTTTAAAGTTTCTTTCTTTGCTGATGTCTGTACGCCGAGCGTGTGTTAATTAGTATTTCATGGAAAAATACCTCCACATCCGGTTTCTATTTTCTTCAGAAAGTTACAGAGATCCAAAAATCCCACAATATGGTATAATCAATAAAAAGTGTCACATCTGGTATTACTACAGATACCACTGGATATCTAAGGTGAAACTCCACCGAAATGTCTTCTTAGGGAATTTGTCTTCTTAGGAACTCCCACTAACAGCACAGAAAACTAAACAAATACACATCTGCGCGCATCTGCGCTTCTCTTTCATCCATTCTTTTGTGAAACGACTTTTGCAAGTTTCAGTGGTTTATATATTTATTTCGATTACATGTCATGTGTATTTTTCAATTTGTAAATCGGGGTGGTGTTTGAAGTTTAGAGTCGTTAAGCAGATACAGTTAAAAAAAAAAGGTTTTTAGATATTATTGGCATTTTCAAATGCTAAAAAATTGTAAAAAATTTTCAAATAGATATGAAAAATAAACCTTTTATTCTTTGAAAAGCAAAATTTACATAAGTTTCCATTGCCCAAAAACTTGTGAAAAATTAGTCTTGGCGGTGTAACCTATATTATCATTAAGAAATTATGGAATGTTCCAGTTTATTAGAACTAAGAGCACCGATTTATGTGTGTGCAGTGTTGAATTCAGGCGGTGACCGAGGGGGGAAATTCCCCCCCCCCCCTCCAATCACTAAAATGTCCCTTGCGGAAAATGTGAGATTTTGTGTTTTGAATGGTCAAAAAGTACAATATCGACCCCTGAACTCTAAAATCCCCCCCCCCCCGAGCCACAGAAGTACCTCCCGGAGAAAAGTGGAAAAGTGTCTGAATTCAACTCTGTGAGTGTGCTTGTGAGGAGTGTACGTGTGTGTAAGTGGGTGGGTAGGTGGGGGAAGAGCTATTACAAAAACACGATAATAGTTTTTACAGTTATTTTTATACAGGAGCTGGAAAAATCTGACCAACGGTGCCATGATTACAAAAACACGATATTAATTTTTTGAAAGTTATTTTTACTCAGACGCTGAAAAATCTGACCAAGGGTGCCGTAATTACAAAAACACTATATTAATTTGTTGAAAGTCATTTTTACAGTGGCGCTGAAAAAATGTGACATAGGGCGCTATGATTACAAATACACGATATTAGTTTTTTTAGAGTTATTTTTAAACAGGCCCTGGAAAAATCTAACCAAGGGCGCCAGGATTACAAAAACACGATATTAGTTTTTTGAAAATTATTTTTACAGGGGCGCTGAAAACAAATCTGACCAAGGGAGCCAGGATTACAAAACACGGTGTTAGTTTTTTGAAAGTTATTTTTACAGAGGCGCTGAAAAAAATCTGACCAAGGGCACCATGATTTAAAAAATATATATTAATTTTTTGAAAGTTATTTTTACAGAGGCGCTGAAAAAAATCTGACCAAGGGCGCCATAATTACAAAAACACGAGCACGATATTAGTTTTTTAAAACTTATTTTTACAGAAACGCCGAAAAAAATCTGACCAAGGGCGCCATAATTACAAAAACACGAAATTAATTTTTAAATAGCTATTTTTACAGAGGCGCTGAAAAATACTGACCAAGGCCGCTAGGATTACAAAAATACGATATTAGGTTTTTTTTAATTTTTTTTTTATTTACAGAGGTGCTGGGGCGGACTAGGGGCGACATGATTACCAAAGCCGCCTCTGAAAATGGGACCAATTAAAATGAAAATGTCTTCTCTTAAATTGCATTCCATTTTTTTTTCTTTTTTCGTCGTTTGTACTTTCACAAAAAGCAGAAATATTTGATCACCCAGGGCACTAAATATTTGACAGAAAAGTTAATTTTTTTTAAAGTTATTTTTAGAAAGACGCTGAAAAAGTCTGACTAAGAGCGCCATAATAACAAAAACATAAATACGATATTAGTTTTTTTTACAGAGGCGCTGGAAAAAATCTGACCATGGGCGCCATAATAACAAAAACACGAACACGATATTAGTTTTTTGAAAGCTATTTCTGCAGAGGCGTTGAAAAAAATCTGACCAAGGGCGCCAGGATTACAAAAACACAATGTTAGTTTTTTTTAAAGGAACAGCTTCAGCATTAGCCTGCTGTCCGCCATCTTGGATTTTTTTTGCGCCGCGAAAAGGCCGTTTTCGCCAAGTAGAAAATGTCGCCAACTGGTCATTTTTAGGCCTTTTAGGCTTAAACAAAAAAAAAAATTAAGTAGATAATAAACAAAAAAAGAAAGAAAAAAAAAAGGAAAGCAAAGCAAAAATCATGAATATTTGTAAACATGAAATAAATTATTCATGATTTTAACTGCTTTGCTTTTTTTTTTTTTGTTTATTATCTACTTAAATTTTTTTTTTAATTTTGGATTTATAAAATATACTGTATATATAAAGTTGGCGACATCGAGAAAACGGTAAATACGTCCGAGATTAAGATTAAAATAAAGCAAATAAACAATAAATAAAAAGTTGATTATTTGTTTGCGACATCGAGAAAACGGTAAATACGTCCGATATTACAGTAAATACTTAATGATTCTGAGGTTAAAATATTAAAATAAAGCAAATAAACAGTAAAAAAAAAAGCTGATTATTTGTATTCAGGGGGGCTCTGCCCCCCTGAACCGCCCGTTTTTTTCTTTTTACGCTAAATCAAATTTTAGAATAAATGATAATCAGTAAATACTTAATGATTCTGATATTAAAATACAGATACAAGTAAACATGAACATAATTTTTTTTTTTTTTTAATTGTGGTCCCTCCATGACCGCCCGCTATGAAATATATTCATAACACCACAACTTTTTTTTTCCTGAAAAAAAAAAGCTTTAAAACACATAAATACTAAAAATTAAAAATGTACAAAAATGATATTACAAAATCACGATGTACAAATATCAATCCTAAGCGATCAAATGCTTAAAAATCACATTTTACAAAAACTTAACCAACCTAATTTATTCCATAAATTCACATTAATATATTTTTCCAATTCAATCTATCCTGAGTGGTTAAATACCTTAAATTCAACAGAATTTTATACAAAAAACTCGAAAATAAAACTCAACAAATATCAATCCTAAGCGATCAAATGCTTAAAAATCACATTTAACAAAAACTTAACCAACCTAATTTATTCCATAAATTCACTTAATATATTTTTCCAATTCAATCTATCCTGAGTTGTTAAATACCTTAAATTCAACAGAATTTTATACAAAAAACTCACTAGAATTAAACAAACTTTTAGATAAAAAACTCACCAGAATTAAAACAACTTTTATATATAAAATTCACCAGGATTAAACCAACTTATATAAAAAATTCACCACAATTAAACCAATTTTTATAGAAAAAAATCACCAAATATATGGGAAATCTATGGCCGTTTTTACAAAATAACAATTTTATACAAAAAGAAAATGTTGAACACAAAAAATTTACACTAACATTTTACACACAACACCATAGAAAACAAAAAATCCAAGCATTTTTTATATTATGCTCCATCAAGTTTAAAATTATACTCCTCCCACTTAATTTCCCTTATAATCTCCAAAAATTTGTTAAACACATGAATTTTTTTGTCTGCACACGCTCTATCAAAAATAAACATGGCCAAATAAAAGCAAAAATCGCTCTGCCGATTGTAGGTAGGCAATGTTGCCTTTATGTGGCGCCAGAGGCTTTCTATGGTGTTAGTGTGTACACCAGTGTCAGGATCCACAAAATTAATGCTGTGATTAACTCTCAACCAATTGTACCCTTCTTCTCCTAAATTATCATATGCTTTCCAGCAATCACTGTAAACTGTGGTACCTTTCTCTATCCACTGCAAAATACACTCCTTCAACGTTACTGCTGACCTGTTATGTACAGCAACAAGAAACACACGACCAGACTCTCTCTCAACACTTCCAAAAACCCATTGTCCATCAACTGCATGTCCTCTGTTATACTTCCTCTTACCAAATTTGGACTCATCCACTTCCACAATCTTGCCAACACCTCCAATTTTCTCAGAATTATCCTGAATATAATCCAAAACCCTTTCATTTATAAATTGCCTCCAATCTGTCATAGTACTGCTGCCAAAACTATAAGAATCCATAATATCACATGTCTTTCTACCTCTAACAATTTCAAACGTCAAGATAAAAATTTCCTCCAAAGTCATATTACTAGATTTAAACCAGGTACCATACCTAACAGACAATTCCTTACCACACTCTTTCCTCTTTCCATTTTCTCCAACAATCCTATTTCGACAAACCCATCCAAAACCATCAGAAACGCTACTCTTGGTACGTAGCTTCATTCTACAGTCACAATTTGGACAATTTACAGTAGATTTAATTAATCCTACTTCCTTCAAAAATTCAAAGAACAAATTTCTGTCTTTAAATAGCTCAAAGCAAAAAATCTCATTAGCCGTTCCATCCTTCCCTAAAATAGGCCTACCATGTGACACCTTAAACGATACACCTCTCGCCTTCAAAATACCTTGATATTTCCTTATAACATCTACAACAGGTGACATAACTAAAGCAGACATGTTAACAAATTAGAAAAATACAAAATATGAAAAAATCAGTAAATTAGAAAGATACAACCTTGTTCTATACTCAAAGCACGTGTAATAGTTTAAAGCGATAATCAATCGTCTAACTCTTATCACAGCTACGACAAAAGTGACCAGCTCCGTGCGTTACGTAGAAAAGAGCGAAAAGTCTAGGGCTGCCGAAAAGATCGGGGTTGCCATCGCAAGTATCAAAGGCGAAACTCGCCAAAAAATCCGCCAAATAACGATGATTTTCGACCAATAGAAAAGAGCAGGCTAATGCTGAAGCTTAGCCTTTTTAAAGTTATTTTTACAAAGGCGCTGAAAAAGTCTGACCAAGGGCGCCATAATAAGAAAAACACGAACACGATATTAGTTTTTTGAAAGTTATTTTTACATTTTTACAGAGGCGCTGAAAAAAATCTGTACCATGTGCGCCATAATAACAAAAACACGAACATGATATTAGTTTTTTGAAAGCTATTTTTGCAGAGGCGTTGAAAAAAATCTGACAAAGGGCGCCAGGATTACAAAAACACGATGTTCCAGGATAACATGTGTAACAATAGCACATCTGATTGTCGATAATTTATGTTATCTCGAAATTGGGTTATCTAATTGTCTTTGATCCCACACAGTTTGCTTATGCTATACTTTTAAAAATAAAAAGTATTACTTTTTAATTTGCCATATGAAAATCTTTGAAATTTTATGCCTTTCAGAATGTACAACTTTAAACGTGCTTCAAAAAAAAAAAAAAAAAAAAAAAAAGTGACGAGGGCGCACCGGGCATTTGCCTCGTTGCCCGGTGGGCCAGTACGACTCTGGACTGTCCCTGTAAAGTAACTATAAGTGCTATGCACATCCTATTCCATATTAAGCTTCTTGTAATGCACCTTAGTAATATATATATCAATTACAATGTATTTGAAATTGTGTAACATCATTAAAATAAACCTCAAATGATTTTTCCCCATAGACCGTAATGTAACAGAATTCTCTATGAGTGTCCCTATAAAAAAACTATAAGTGCTACACACCTCAGTTGAAATAGGGAACATGCAATAGATAACGACAATAACATATAATAATTGTAGGGCAATCCGAGCATATTTACCTGAGTTAGGGCACGGACAGATGGCAGACAAACTGAAGTCATAAACACTTTTCAACTAGGTTGGATGTGTTAAAAACGAAATTCGCCGCCACAGACTATAATACCTTTACTTGTTAGAATATAAGATATTCCACTTATGAATACGAACAAGGATTAAAGAATCTAAATACTGTAATTTCGGACCTATAATTCGCGGATCATCTCTAGTTAAGATCAAATTTAAGATTACAAACTGTATAATTCTCAGGTTTACATTGAAAAATTCACGATATTACTAAAACACACTTACTTGCAATCCAGCCCGAGCAGATCGAGATACAGCTTTAGCTTTCTCAGATACTTTACCAGCTTTACCACCAGCCTAAGAAGCATAACATAATTTCGGATAACATACAAACATAATACCACAAAATGTAAATAAAAGTATTGTATAAGAACAATTTGCTTACCATTTTAGTGTGTTAAAATCACAACCACAAGAGCAGCATCAAACGTTCACTAGTAAAATTCGCGGCCAAAACAGTGTTGCCAGATAGTCGAAAGTGAATTTTCCCTAAGGCTTTGTTCAGAACCGAAGATCAGGCGGCGCGCGAGCAAAGGATATTTGCGTATGGAGTATGTATAGAGCACAGATTAAATATATTCCACCAGATAGGACACTTCCATAAGCTCAATGGTAACCGAATCGCAACTTCAGAGTCCCTAGTGACAACAGTCGCAAACGTTCCGGGCGTGTCGCCACAGGTAGGTATTACTTATCTTATTTGTATAGTATCTATCTTTTTTTTTATGTAAATATGTCGCCGCAGTTTGTTATTGTTTAAAACATCAAACATATTTTATTTTATCATACAAATACTTACAAATATACATATTTACACGAGTTTCTTACAGATTTACACCTTTTTCTTAATAATTTAAACTGAGAAACTGTCGTGTCGATATTAAATAAACAAAACTGCCAACAGGTACATGTGACCGTGACAATCTGACAGTTTATAGATCGCGCGCGTGTGCGTTAGTTCTTGACTGTGCTCAGTAGTGGCGCTTGTATCGCGCCGGTTCGGGTTTTCGCTCCACTGTCAAATCTGTATGACTATATTTAATCTGTGGTATAGAGAATGTGCATGTGACGTCACGAAGCCGTAAAGAACGAACGGTAGGCAAAACATACGCATGCCTACTGTATAGTTAGCTGTGTTATATGCTTATTATTCATATTTTTTAAATTATTTATTCATTAATTTTGCCTTTCTTAATTGCAGCGGATAGCCCAAGGTAGGTCCTGATGCACCTGAGGCTCGGATTTTTTATTTTTTGAGACCCCGGCCCCCTGGGGCCCCTTTAAGATTTTTGCCCTAAATTGTTAATAATTTACCCAATTTTTATCCGATCCTCATCGTTTTTGGGGCCTTTTTTCCGTTTAGCTTTCACCCCCATTTTTACGTTCTAGTTATGACCCTGGCCCCCTAGGGCCTGGTACGGGGCCCGTTGAAGTTTTTGTTTCCTAAACTGATAATTACTTGTCCGCTTTTAATCCGATTTTCTTAGTTTTTGGGGCCTTTTCTTCATTTAGTTATTTCCCCATTGCTACTTTCTAATTAAGACCCTTCATCTTAGGGCCCTGCTCAAAACTATCGGCTGGCCCCTTTTTGGGCCCCCTACTATAGTTCCCCTAAAAATCGTCCGATTCACTAACTTTTTTTTCTAACAACTTAGAACTTCCAGCTACTACATGAACAATAAAAACAAAAACAAAAAAAAATCGATGAAGATCCAGGCCCCCTGGGCCCCTTGAAGTTTTTGCTCCCTAAATTGTTAATACCTTGTCCCCTTTTAATCCGATTTTCGTTTTTGAGGCCATTTCTCCATTTAACTTTCCCCCATTCCAGTTAGGAGCGTTCATCTTAGGGCCCTGCTCAAAACTATCAGCTGGCCCCTCTTTGGGCCTCCTACTATATTTCTCCTAAAAATCGTCCGATTCACTAACTTTTTTTTCTAACAACTTAGAACTTCTAGCTACTACATAAACGACAAAAAGAAAAAAAAAAAAAAAAAAAAAAAGGAGAAGATCCGGGCCCCTCCAAGTTATTGTTCCCTAAATTGTTAATACCTTGTCTCCTTTTAATTCGATCTTCGTTTTTAGGGGCGTTTTCTCCATTTAGTTATTTCCCCATTTCTACATTCCAGGTAGGACGTTCATCTTAGGGCCCTGCTCAAAACTATCAGCGGCCCCTTTTGGGCCTCCTACTATAGCTCCCTTAAAAATCGTCCAATTCGCTAGCTTTTTTTTCTAATAACTTCTTAGGATTTCCAGCTACTACATGAATGACCAAAAATTTCTCGGACTAGATCCGGGCCCCTGGACCCCTTACGTTACCCATAACTTCGTAATTATGATAAGTATCGAATCCGTTTAAAGCTATTATTATTTCTAGGAAAAGGGCCGAAAATTTATATATGACAGATTTTTTATATCATTAAAAATGGCCTCAAGTGGTTGCGGGATGGGGGGGGGGAGAGAACAGGAGTTTAAGAAGAAAAAAAATCATAACTTTGTCAATTTACAAGTTATCAAATCCGCTAATTTATTACAAATCCTCTTAATATTATCTACAACTTTTATATTGACAGGTTTTTTTTATAAAACCAACCCTTACAGAAAAAAAAAATTGTGTGGTCCGCCTACAGACACAGGTCGATTTCGAAGTGAGCGGTCCCAACTGCCGCATCATGGCAAAAAGGTCATTTCTTCTGCAATTGCATCTTCGAAATTTCCCTGTGCCTGTAGGCCAAGCTGTCAAGGATATTTTTTTAAATATTAATCTTCTTTTTCGGCATCAACTTATGTTTACTCACCACAGTCGTAAATTAGAAATCGCATTACTGTTAAAGATAAGGGGTTAAATTTAAAAATTGTGTGTGTGTGGGGGGGAATGCATCTGCAAATTAAATATCGCGTTAATGTTAAAGGAAATTCGTTAAATTTACAGGGGTGCATATTCCACCGCCTGGGGACTCATTTTTTTATTGGGTTCTAAGGGCTCGATTTCAACAGGGTTTGGTTCATTCGACTCGATATTGAAAACTTGAGTTTTTTTTTTTTTTTTTTTTTTTTTAATCTATTATCACGGGCGCTAGTCAGTTCGTTATTAATAAATGTTTGGTTTGATTTTGAATAACTGGATATCATATTTTGTTACAAAATGTTATTTTTCACAAAAATATAACAAATTTCAGAAAAATAAATTTTATTTTTCACAAAATGCCCCCCCTCCTCCCCCTCCAAGAAAAAAAAAACTGCATCGACACCTGATTAAATGCTTTTTAAATTGTAAGGTTTTTTCAAAAACATGGCATCTATTTTTTTTTTTTTTTTTTTTTTTTTTTTTTTTTAGATTAAATTATATAATTCGCTTTTACAAAAAAAAAGAAAGAGTAAAATGTTTCTTAAAAAAATATCACCCTTAGTACTTCATTAAATGTTTCATATAAGTCAATTTTTTGTTTTGTCCTGTTTTTATACATATTATTAGAATAGTAAAAATATTTTTTTAAAACTTAAGGAATGTTTATTTAGTATAAAAATTATTTCAGCTAATAAAACCAAATTCTGACAAAACTTATGCTTCAGTTTCATAGATTTCCTTGTCATAATACAACATGTTAAAATTATATAAAAGTGTTTCAGAAAATAAGCAGTTTTGATTTGAGAACACTCATAGGTATCATTTTAATCGATCATTTAATCTGAATATAATGAGATTTGTAAACATTTTCCGATTAGCTCAAGCAATAAAAAGTTACCATACGAACAAGAACAACTTGAACTACAAGTAGAAAAAAAGTAAATAAAACGTTAACTTTACGACATAATTAAAAAAAAAAAAAAAAAAAAAAAAACTAAAATCTTTCTCCTACCAGCTACAACAAGTTGAAACGCTTCTTGAGCACTTGAATTCTTCCCTGGAAACTTTTTAAAATAAGTTTCAATATCTGATGAAGCAACCGATGGCCAAAAAGCCATATCTGCTTTCCAATCTGCATCCACAATAATATACGGATCATCTAAAATAATAACACTATTATTTGGTTTGACAAATCTAAGCTTTGTTAAATAATCTTGATTAGCAACAGAATCTAAGTTCTGTGCATAATCTGATAAAAGAAAATTTGTTTTTGAATAAATATGATCCATAAATTGAATGCAAAAATTTCGCTTTCTCATAGGAAACCGTAGGAAATAGCGCATTGAGCGGAAATGTTTTGCCTACCGAAGAGGCGTGGTCTAGTGGGGAACCAGTTTGTTGACAAACATGCACATTCTCTATACTCAGAGCAAGTATTTGTAATAATGGACCTTATGCACGCGACCTGAGGTTGAGGCTAAGTAATGGATACAAATGAAACGGTAACAGTAACAAACTGTTACGGTCACAAATCCGAAATTTGTTACCGGCATGTAAAGAGCGATACAAAAGAAACACTTGTGACCGTCACAACTGAAGACAGCGGCGTCACAAAGTTGTTACCGCTTATTCGATTATTTTCAACGATACGCTTCAATGATTGGTTCAGAAGTATTATAATGGCGGATTCGCGGATGTTGAAAAGCTCGGCAAATATGGAGATATTTCCATTTTTTTAGATTTGAACCGATACAATTTATTTTTAATAATATTGAATTAACATTTGCGAGTTTTAATGCTAAATTTTTGGTAGAATTCTAATCTAATATCAAGTAAAAGTTGTTTAACGTAATATTTATTTATAATTTATGTTACAACAGTTTGTTGTCAATTCCTTATTTATTCTTTATCTACAATATATTTTTCTCTAATTCTCCCCCCTCCCCAAAAATTAATTTTAAAAAATGAATTTGTCGATTACTGTGACCTTTTTGTCACTTATTATTTCCAATCTGTATGTCTTAAAATTAATGTTTAAATAAATTTGTACTTTGTAACAAAATTGTAAGTATGATATAGCTGATTGTTTAGCAAAAAAGCCCTTTTTATCTTCCCAAACTTTCACATAATTTGCAATTGCCTTTAACTTTATATTAATCTCATTTATATGGCTCCTTTTTTATTTATAATTGCAATATGTCTGTGTCATCTACATCAGATGTGTTGCATATTTTAAACACCCCTCCTAGTTCTTTTATATACTATATCTGCTACTGTTGTGTGACTACTGGAATCTGTTTTACTACAGTTGCTACTTTTTTGTGTTGGCCCGTTGGAATGCGTTTAGGAGGCTAGAAAGATTTATAAACAATCTTCGGTCTCTTAAATGCACACTTACAGGCTAAATCACATTCTGGATTAAACAAGAGCTGTTCATGACTTGTGTACACTGAAACTTGTTAAAAGTAAGTGGTTTTCTTTTTATATAAGTTCCTATAACATTTAATTTATAGCTCTGAAATAGAAATTGTATTTTCTTTTTTTCACAATATTATGCTGTAAAAACTGTTTCTTTATATTTTTATATTCTGAATTACAAATATGAAATTAAAAAACAAAGCATAAGCATGCATCTTAAAGGATTTTTTAAAATTTAATTTATTATATTACAGGTTTTTTTTCTTATATTATATTAATCTACCTACAATTTTTAACTTTTTCAACATTAATAGAATAAATTTCAGTCATATTTTTCATTGTAAATCAAAACACCCAAAAATTCATTAATGTTCATGAAAATGTTAGTAATGAACAGAAAAACCCTATATTAATGAGCTGAAACACCCTACACAAAATAATAATTAAAAAAAATTCTGTATGTGTGTTTGTTAGAACCAAAACTTCATGAAAGCTTACTAATAAAACAAAATATCGAGATTACAGATAAAAAGTTTTTACATTATAAGATTTATGATAAGGGTTTGGAAATAGCATCAATTTATTCATTTGTGGCAAGTAGATTTTTTAATGAGGCTAGCAAAATTCTAGATAGTCTTTTAAAAACTAAAGGTATGAAAAATATAGCAACTTATATTTAATGTTTCTCCCAACTGCAGTAATGTGAACATGGTATTATGTTTTGTTATGCCCTAAACCTTCCCCTTTTATATATTTTTCTTAATTTTGTACAAATATATATGTACTGTATATAAATATATTGTAGTAATGAATTATTTTAGGAGTCGTGTAAATTTTGACACACCAATTTCATTGTGTATTGCATCTTGTTAGATATTAAAAAATCCTTCGTGGTAAGATTTTCTGAAAACACATCCTTGTTTATCATGAAAACTTTTACAATAAGCAGGGGTTGATATTGATACAGACAAAATTTGGGCCTATTTAAGGCTCCTTCACAAAAATCCTTTAAAATAGATGGCCCTTCTCAAAATTCCTCTTAATAAAATAGGTCCTTCACAAAATTTCATTCCATGAAAGCACACTCTTCATTAATTATTTTTATTTTCTTCAGTTTTAAAATGTATAATTTGCAAACAAAACAAGTTCACCAGGAAGGAAAAAACTTTAACAGAATGACTTAAAAAAAATATGCTTGCTAACTGGATTTAATCTCTCGTTACAAAATGTTATTTTTCACAAAAAATGAGGTTATAAAGTTCTACTGAATTCTCTAAAGTGAAGATAAAATTAATCAAAACATCTAATAAATTTGCTTTGGGTACTTGGAAAAAAAATCTGCTGTTAATAACAAAGCTAAAGTTAATTTTTTTAGTGAATTTTATTTTTAAAAGATCAAGATTATTTCAAATTAAAAAAAATTGGGGGGGGGGGGGGGTTGCATACAAAGAGTATGCTGCTTTGTGCTATTTTATTGATACAGGAAGGAGGGAGGGGGGGGGGGTCAGCCTAACCTTCCTTTTCTTGGTATGATTTGTATCGTTGTTTTTGATACAGGATTTTATGAATGTTTTTCTGAGTTTTTGATTAAAAAATTGACTTTTTTCTGCTCAAAAACATTTAATTATTGAAAAACAGTATTTTATAAAAACGAAAATGAACAAATATCTTACAGTTAAGAAAAAAATTGTATGAATTTTAGATATAAACTGAATTATAAATTCAATACTTTTTCATTCTAGATTTATAACAAATTCATAGGTCATATTGTTTATTTAAGTACAGTGAGACACCATTTATACATTTCTCATTAATATGAATTTACTTTTATACATCATTTCATTATGATCTCAATCATGGGTGCCCACAAGGAAGGAGGGCAATTGTCCCTTCTCAAATTTATTTTATTTTATTTATTGCTTATTTTTTAATTTCATATTTGTAATTCAGAGTATAAAAATATAAAGAAACAGTTTTTACAGCATAATATTGTGAAAAAAAGAAAATACAATTTCTATTTCAGAGCTATAAATTAAATGTTATAATAAACTAAATTAAAATAATAAGCTCTTACAATTTTCTTTAAAAAAAAAAAAAAAAAAAAAAAAAAAAAAGCTTATTTTTGTTTTTTAATGTCTTATTTTTGTTACATATTAATATTTTAAAAAATTGTCTTGTACATGAGGTCTTAATGAAAATAGGAAAAAAAATCTTTCTTAATTTATTTCATATTTATATTCTCCATTAATATATGTATCCTGAATACATTGGATACTTCAATAATGAACTATAGGTACATCTGTTCAAAAAATTTACTCCTCACTTAATTATGTTCTGAATTAGCCATAATTCCAATACATTCTTAATACTTTAAATGTGAATCCATTTCATTTATCCAGAACATAATTTCATTCATGTCTAATTTTTCAGGCTTTTATTTTAAACTAAATTATGTAGCTAGTTTCTTCCCTCTTTGTGAGTGCTATTAAACAAGAATTTAATGATAGCATTTCAGTTATTCTTTTTTGATAAATGAAATCTTTAATGCAGTTTTTATTGTTGAAAACATTTTTAAAAGTATGATTCAATATATCCATGAAATTTGAAAAATCTGTACTAAATTTATTATTTTTTTATAAATGATATAAAAAAATTACTGAAAATGTGTTACATATATTGCATTTGCTGGAATGTATTATATTAAACTTCTTCACAAAAATAAGTAAATATGATTTTTTTTTTAAATATCAAGATTATATAGGAATTATTCACATTTATAAAACTGATGTAATTTTATTTAAAAATATTTTTCTTTCTACAGTTATTATAATGCTGAAATAATTTTATTACAAAATATTTTCTTTTCTAATTGCTTTAAAAAAAAAAAAAAAAAAAATTATCTGTTACATTTTGAAAGTTTTATTTTATTTTTTTAAGTAAATTATTAAACAGATCTCATATCTTGAATGAAATATAGATTTGAAAGTTAAAAATTTTTTATTAGTAAATTAAAAGGAAAAAAAAAATCTAAAGTTGTGAAATACATATATTATTTATTTTAATTTCCATATCTAAAAACTTTTTTCCTTCTTTTTTTTTTTTTATTATATATAACTTTTACTTAATATACTTTTCACATAATATACTTTTATTATAATATATGGATGAAATTTTTCGAAAATAAAATCGATCCCATTTTTGCATGGTCTAAGAAGAAAAAAAAACAAAATAATATTGACAATAGTTTTAATTGCCGCTGTTTAAATACGATTATTTCTTCAATATTTAGTGCTATTTGTTAAAAAATGCCGCTGTGCTGTACGTGCCGACAAGTTTTATTTACGTTTCGGAGAGTTGTGACCAGCTTGTTACAGCTCGCGACGGCTTCCAGGCAGTAACAAGTTTTTATGACAACAGTCACAACTTTGTGACGACTGAAGCCGGATGGCGTTTCATTTGTATCGCGTTTGGCAGGATTTGTGACTGCAACCCGAGTTGTTACTGAAACCGTTTCATTTGTATCCACGCCTTAAATTATTAGGATCTATGGAGTGTGAGTTATTAATGCTCGTTTGTTAAAAATACCGCAAAAAAATTCTTTGTTGTAGCTTTATATATTTAATATATTGTAATATGAATTCAAAATGTTGTTCTGTATGCTAGAAAATTCCTTAAATTTGCAAAATTTCGGTTAAAATGTATGCACTCAACCTGGGTCGAGGCTAAAGTCGTCTGCTAGTGGTATTTGCGCCTGCGTATAAGGAAAGGGCATGTTTACAAACAAACACTCCCGTCAATCAATCTCCCCCCTCCTCCCAGCCAATCAGACAAACTCGTCCCTGTTCGTACACCAATCAGAACCATCTTTTACCCTGAGTGACGTCAAAGTTTTGCCCTGAGTGACGTCAACTGATCTTTCCTCTGTCGGTAGAGTGGCGAGAATAACAGATCGACATACCGCAGCTCTGGCATCTGACGTCACGTAAAAACAACGACTACATTATCCTTAACTTTCAAAACGCGAATTTTGAATCTTCCGTCGTTTGGGCCACTTTGGCGAGAAAGAGGCACTTCAAGATGAAATACAAATTGTGTCTTCGAATTCCATGTTTTTTTAGAAAGCTGAGTTAATTTTTAAAAATTTATTAATAACAAATACAGATTTGATTTTCCGCTAATCGCTGGTGAGTGTAGGTGGGAGGGGTTCGAATCTCGCTGGCACCGTTGCACATTCTTTTTGGAGCTCGCCGCTGTATTTCTGTGTATTGCAAATTTCCTTGTGTGTGCTGTCTTGTCCCTGTATATATTGACGATGGCTTATAAGCGGGTGCTTGACGCGCCAAGGCCAAGCACACAGGGGGTGCAACTCAAACGTGAAATGTTCCATTCTCCCATTGGTTGACAAAAAAACCGGAAGTCACTTGATTTTTATATTTTCGTACAACTTTGCTTATACTACGTTCAGATTGGATAGTTAAGATATCTTAGACCGCCGAACTCACTGAGGAAGTTCCAGAAACTCACTTAGTGAGTTCGAGCTTTCTATTGCTAGATGCAGCCAGCACCACTCACTCTGATTGGCTCTGGAGGCCGATTGGCTGTTGAGGTTGCATTTAACAAATGCGCATGCGCACATTCTATGTTTGTTCAGATATCGGTCACAGTGATGAGCAGTGAGTTATCTTAGATGAGTTTTGCGGTGTGGACAGGTATTCAATTCCGGGAGGGTACCACCTCAAAAATGGCGGTCTAAGATATCTTAAATGTCCGATGTGAACAGGGTATTAAAGCACATTCTGTCTGTGAACGGACTTGTAAATTGAAGGTTTTAAGTTTTGTCCTCTCGGATTTAAAAAAGAAAAATCCTTTTTTAGAGTTTTGTTTTGATCTTTACGGAATTAATTAATAAATATTATTTACTTGACTATATCAGTATAATTTTTTTTTTAATTATTATGTAAATATATAATAAATCTTAATTAATATTATATTTAAATATATAGTTAATGTTAGTAATTAGTATTATACTTAAATATATATAATTAATAATATTTAATAGTTTATTTAAATATGTGTGTGTGGGTATATACATATATAATTAGTATTTATTATTATTACTTAAATATATAATTAATATTAATAAATATTATTATTTAAATGCATATAATTAATATTTTCACTCAGTGGTTTGTAATACATTCTCTTCCATTTTCAGTAAATAATTAATAAGACATTTAAGAAAATAGGCCAATATATCTTAAAGAAAAACTTGGGATTTTTTTTAATGTAACTCAAACAATGAATTTTAGTTTTGGATGATACACTTTGTAGAAGCCCAAACATTACATGTACGTATGTTTAGGATTAAACTAAACTTTTTTTTTTATAAATATTATCTGTTATTAAAAATACATAATAGAAACGTATGCTTCTTGGCTCTTATTAGAATCCAGAAGTATTGACTTTTTTTTTCATTTATTGTATATGCCTACATCAATAATATAATAAAATATCATTGTGATCTCAATAAATTTTTGAAAACTGGAGCAGCAAATAATATCTAAATCATAAAATCTTCGACGATGTTAGAAACACAGACATACATATATAAAAATTATGCAGACATGAAATTCTTAATATTAGAATGTTTTAAAGATTTATGATTTTACAATTGTATAGCGCTAGCCACACATGTGGGTCTAGGTATGGCGTGCTTGTGATGAAATAAAAAAAGCAGTTTTATTTTAATAGCCATAATGTTTAGAACAGATATTTTATTATTCTATAAGTTTCTGTTCCTTTTATAGTAAAATTATGAGCCATATTATTAGATTAAATGCATAATTAACATTTAATAAACTAATAGTAAAAGGTAAATAAGCATACCTTGCCTGTCGATTGCTTGAATCCATGCTTGTTTATTTTTTCCTCTTTTGGAAAATAATGCATCGAAATTTTATTATCCTCAGGGTCAAAATAGTCTGCCCGACTGTCAATACTACAGAAAGGCACACAACACCTCATATTTATAAAGATATAGCAACCAGAATAAAAAAAAAAATCACATAACTGTAACATTCACGTGTTCTATAAACTGCAGTTTGTTGTTCTAGTGCTGACCACGAGACGGCAAACGCCGCATTCCGAAACGAGCACGCAGAAAATCGGCGAATGGTCGGGTCTTTTAGGATCATATGTTGGTCTAGGTACAGTGCCTAGAAGTAAGTAGTGTGCTTATCTGTGTTACCAGGGCTACACTAGATACCGGGCTTGCTCATTCTCTATTATGACGTCACAAATGGTGGCTGGCCGCTACCAGCGATTGGTACAAAGCGAATCGACAAAATGAAAGACATATAGCGATTGGCACAAAACGGCGGGCTCGTCGCTTTCCACCAATCGCTGGTCGCGGCCAGCCACCTTTTGTGACGTCATGATAATGAATGAGCAAGCCCGGTATCTAGTGTAGCCTTGGTGTTACTGTGTGCTTTCAGTCGTGACGTCAATGATGACGTTTTGCTTGGAAACTGACTCCAAACAAATAGTTGCTATGTTGTATTTTCTATTATGTTTGTATATTATACCTAAATCTTATGATTATATCTCACGGCAAAGCGTTTTAATACATTATATGCAGTGGTAATATTTTCTACGATTTATATTTAATAAGAAATGACACATAGCAACCGTTTGTTTGGAGTCAATATCCAAGCAAAACGTCATGACTGACGTCACACTGAAAGCGTCTATACAACCGCAATAAAAAAAATGTCCCTAACAGGAGGAAAACCAGATTCTCCGCGAGAGGGCGTCGAGTTCCCACCGCCGTTATTAACGTTTGAAGTTTCATTTAACAGGCTTTAATCCTCTAATGTTATAGTTTCAATGTAATTAACGCTGTATTTTCAAACAAACTATACGAATGTTTCTATTTCTATAATATTTTAAAGTAAACATATACTATGCCTGTTTAATGATAAATCAGTATGGATAAATCTGCAAATACTAAGAAAAGAAAAGCTGATCGAACATGCTCCGGGCTTAATTTCTAAGAAAAAAAGTGCCGGAGCCCTAATATTCTGCGGTACTAACACGCACCCCCCCCCCCCCCACCGTCACTCCAGTCTGCCTATTTATATTTCATACATTATCTTCAAAATTTAAAACACTTTTTTTTTTAGCAAAATAAAAATAATTAAATACATCTATCTGCGTATACTTAGATATCAACTGTTCCATTTTTTTGTTATTACTACTTCCAAATAGAAACCTTTGCTTTACCTAATCTTAATGTTAATTAATCGCAGAATTCTGCGATTAAATAAGCTCAGGATTATGATTCGGAAATAGTGTTAACACAAAAAATTAATAGTTCGCAGCTATGCGGAATAGAAAAAAGACTATTTCTGTTTACTCGTTATTCTGATCAAAATAGCATTAAAATGATTTGAAATGGAAATAAATAAAATTTGAATTTAAGACAGATTGAGTTCAAGCCTCCCAAGACTGATATAAAAACCGAGCCCGTTTTATCTCAATCTCTTACGTGAGCGACACATTACCTCACTTATAAGTGTTTTGATACAAAAGCAGGCAAAAAATTGGGGATGGGAGGGAAAGGAAAGGGTAATTTAGAATTCGTTTTTCGGAAGCGTTATTGCACTGGGCTCCGGAGCGCAGTGTTTATGAGCTCCGGTGAATTCTGGCCAATATTTAAACATTTACTAAAAATAGAGAAGTACCGGAGCTGAGGTCTGGTGGGCTCCGGCGCAAATTAAGCCCTGAACATGCTTCGTTCCCGGATATACTAGTGGATATAAAAGCAACAAAACTAACATAACTCTATCCCCCCCCCCGCCAAAGACTAAAACTAATTTGAAATATGGTTAAAAGTCATTCCTCGTGCCAACAAAGATCTGAACCACCATTCAGTTGCATGTGAATTAGAGTCCTGCACGGGTCGGGTTGTACCCGACCCGAACCCGCAAATTTCATTTGAAGTCAACTAGCAACCCCACCCGAACCCGACAAAAAATTTACCTCGATTTCCTTAATCTGAAAAAATATTGGACATTCTTTTGAAAAAGCGGGTCATCCCGAACCCGACCCGCAAGAGTAAAAACCCAACCCGAACCCGAAAAAGTGAATGTCAACCGGACCCGCAGCAAAAAGTAGAAGTCAACCCGACCCGAACCTCAACAAAAAAAAGAGCGCCAACCCGACCCGAACCGCGGGACGGGTCGGGTGCGGGTAACCCGACCCGATGCAGGACTCTAATGTGAATCGCATTTTCATGAGCGATTTATTGAGAGAAATTACAAATACACTATTGAAGGGAAAGAAGATTTGCTCAATTATTTTTAATTTAGTATTTTAATTTTTCTATCTAAAATAATTAAAATATTTATCTTGTGATAATGACAATAAATAATTTAAACAATGAACATTATCATAAATATTTTATTAATTATTGATATCCTAACTTTAAAATTTATTTAACATGACTATTTTGTTTCATTAGTATGCTTTCATTCAATCATGGTTTTAAATACATTCACAAAATCAATGTATTACTTTTTGTAGGGTGTCTATTACTCGAAAAAAACTGGAAAGTGTTTGATTTATTTCTGTTATTAAAATTTTGATTCACATTTGAGAAATGTGAGTATGAGAATGGTTAAATATTGTTGATAACTTAATGTAATAATAATAATAATAATAATAATATATAATAATAACTATTAATCAAAAATAATTTTTAAATAATTTTTTAAGGATGATTGGCGCATCTACCCTAATTTAAAGAAAATGCATTCTTGTCATACTTTCAGGAGAGTAATTATTTTTTTTTTCTAGATTTGAAATTAGCATTAATTTAATGTTTGATGTTTGCTAGTATACCTTAAATTATTTTACTCAAAACTAAAGCTCCGAAATATCAGAAATTTTTAACAACTCAATTTACTCTTAGTTTGTTAACAGGATGTAAACAAGTTATGTAATAATGAATACCGATTAAAAAGTTGTCAAAATAGGGACATGTTTTTGCAAGAATTCATCATAGTATAATGTATTTATCCAATATATTGTATTTATCCCATTTTAGAAATAACTAAATATTGTAGGAAGAAAAACATGGTCCTATGATAAAGTTTGTAACTGTTTGAGTTCATTACAATTAGTTGTTATGAAATCAATTACATTTCTCTTCAACTGTATTTTCATTATTAGAATTTTTTTCCTTGTTTATTTTTTATCTAGAGCATTTTAAAGTACTGATTTATACAGAAAAAAATAGATTTAAAATAAGGTGTATGTAAAAACAAAAGTTACCATAGCCGCGGCGAGAACACTGGCGCCATCTATCGGCGTCCTCTATTTCTGAAGTATTGACGCCGATAACCTGTAGTCTAGGTAAACATAAACAAAACTGCTTCAACCGGAAACTGCGATCGGAACTTCCGGTTCAATGCAAAGCATTGGCAAAGCTTCCGATTTTTCCGTGATAATTCGTCAAATTTGAATAGTTTTACATCATTGTTTTTTTAAATGTATATTCGTAAATACTTTAAAATTATGAAAAAGTAGGGCAGGTATATAAATTTTTACGTAATATTGCTTAAAAAAATATATAATTTAGCTGTTTTGGAAGGCATGGGTGCCATAATTGGCGGTATATCGCTCTTTTCTGACGATCGTGAAAGTCCTACATTGGCGGTATGTTTTTGTTTATTTTGTAATTACGATTAATAATGAAGGGGTGGATATTTGTATCAATCACACAAGTCAGACGTATGTTCCAAATAATAATAATAATAATAATAATAACGAAGGCTTCTGTTAATATTTGATTAATCTAAATTGTTTAAAAATCGCTATTACAGAAGAGTAAACGATACTTATCTGTTCATAAATGTAAACTTAATATGTCAGTTATTGTATTTTTTTTTTATTTTTAACGCATTATTTCTTTCGTTTAGATCTTTTTTTTAGTTCATCAAAAAAGATAAGCCTTCATGGAGAGCATAAATGGTGGGTGTTTTAAATATTCAAATGCAATTTTAAAATGTTTTTAAGGTTTTAATTTCTTTTAGTTGATAATTCTATTATTCAGGTGTACTCTGTTAAGTTACATCTGAGTTGCATTGTGTTTCCGCTGTTATTTTTCTTTCTTGTTTTTCAATTTTTCTTCATTTTGGTGTATTGTTTACATAAATTCTCTGCTAAATCGTAGTGCAAGGGTGATTTTTTAATATATTTTGCTTGATATTCCTGCAGTTTAAATGTATTCTTCAGTCGTTTTCATGTTATTTGTGTTGTTTTTTTCTTAATTATTTATTTGATTACCAAAATTGTCTAGGTTCAGTTGTTTACTTTCCTAGTAATTTATTAAAATTTTACAAAGATGGTATCTCTGCATGTAATTATGTGATAACCACAAAAAATATATAATCCAGTAGCTATGAAGAATTATTAGATAAAATTATCATTAGTGCTCTAGCAATTATTTTCTGTTTCTACACCACTTAATTGCTTTTGCCTTTACAGAAGCAAAAATAATCATATCTGGTGTTTTCAACCTTTTATAATATGTGAAACCATGCCTAATGGAATAGTAACGTTTCTAAAATTTCGTTTAGTAGTGTTTTGTTTTAATTAAAGTATCCCCCCCCCCCTTTTAACAACTTCTGAAATACAAATTGCAGGAATTAGAAGGCACATCATCCTTTTGATATTTTATAAACTTTCTAATCTATTTATAAGAATGCACATCAAATTGATAGACATCTTTTTGTGAAATAAACTAGGTTTTTATTTCCAACATTGTACATTTGTTTTATTATTTGTTAATAATGTCAAAGCGACTCAGTTTAATATAATTTGATTTGTTTACTAACAATTACTAGTGCATTGGAAATTTCTAGCCTGGTATTCAGATACCTTCCCTTATAATAGTTCTTTCTGTTTTTAATTTTTTTGTTTAAGGCTACTAAGAAAGTTTTGTGCATTTAAAAAGAATAGGAAATTATTAGTAGGAATAAATAAGGTAAAGAAAGATTCTCACATATGTAAAATGCCAGTTCGATGTTTGACCGCAGACACCATTTGAGCTCTCAAGGGATTTTATTATTTCAAAATTTATCAGAAATCACATGTCACATATGAAAATAAAAGAATCGATAATTGCACAAAGGCTGATATAACATGTCAGTTGTGATTTTACCCTTTTATTTTTGGTTTTTATTATATTTCATATTAAAAAGTATGTGAAGTTTTCAGAATTTTCTGTTTAATTATGTTTCTTTTTTTTTTTTTTTTTAACAGATTGCTGAATAGATTTTGAACTGTTTTTGGAATAAAGAAGGTGTCATGTAATGGAATTTTGACTGAACAGAATTTTACAGCCTGATGAATGCTTAAATTTGAAACTGGTAGAGAAGGCAGTGAAAAGGAAAAAAAGTCAAGAGAATTTCCTTGCTGCAGAGTGTCTTTTCATAATTCCCCATGCAGTAGGGAAGTTCCCTTACACAAAGTACTTGTAATTAAGTATCCATGCTTGAATTAGTATGAGAACGTTATCGTTGAAGTCATGACACCATACCATGGCAATTGAGCATAAACATTGTGCACAGAGTTATCCAGGTAAGTTATTCTTGTATCACAATTGATCACTTTTATTTTGCTTCTGTTTATCATTAGTTTTGATACGTGTAAAACTTTATATCCACCTAGTGCAATATGTCATTTTAAAGTGGAATTTACAAAAACATTAGTACCTAATAGTTGTAAGCAATGTTTTTAATAAAGTTGTTTTTAAATGTTTTATTAACAAATTATATAAAACAGAAAAAACTGATTGTGTATATATAAATACAGCCTCAGTACAATTTTTCCTGATTTATTATTAATTTCTGTATTTCATTGAAAGTTAGTATGTTAGAAAATCTTTTTTTTTTCTTTCAACAAAAATGGGTACTTTTCGGTTAGCCGGGCGCCAGTGATATATATACATGTATATATATATACACACACACATATATACACATATCTACATATACATATACATACATACACATCTATATACATATATGTATGTATATATATATACAAATATATGTATATACATATGTATTTATATATGCACATATATCACTGGCGCCCGGCTAACCGAAAAGTACCCAAAAATGTTATAGGATTACTTATAAGGTATTTATTTATATACTCAATAGAGGTGAGACGAGCTCAGCCCGAGCCCGGACCCTGGCTCATTTTTTCTGAAACTGGCAATTTTACTTATTCTCATATAAAAAAATAAAGATAACTTTTTCCCCTAAAAAATTACATATTCTATTTCACTTTTAATGTTATTTTGATCAGAATTAATGGAAGGGGAAACAGGAATCTTGTTTTTCTTTTCTAGTATTAAAATGTCACTTTAAAAGAAAATTTACGATATTTGCGATGCAACTGATGACTGGGTGATATGGTGCCAATGTGAAGAGGCTCATATAATATTTGTTGCTAGATTTTCTTTTGTGACATTAGGATATTTTTTTAATTGGACCGTTTATTTATTTATGTTTTAGAGATCTAATGCTAGATGACTATTTTTTTTTCATTCTTAGTCAATCAGCAATAGTTTAGGTTTGCAAATTTATAGTCTTCTATTGTGTGCAAGTCATACTCGCTCTTCAAATGAAGACAAAGTTAGTGATTATATATTTAATTGTGAACTCTGCTGATGCTAAGGCTCTGCTCTGCACATTTACAAAGTCACTTTCATTCGTAAGTAGATATAATTGTCATATATTGTTATTCCGATAAAAAGCAATCGAAGAGTGTTTCAACTTTTCGTATAAAAGCACAGGATCTTTCAGATACCAGTGTCAAATTTTTAATTTAAGCTGATTTTCAAGAAAATGAAATACTGTATTAATTAAGGAATCAATTATAAGTTACGATATACACCTTTTATAGGAAATATAAAACGTTGTTCGATTCTTCTGCATAGAAATAGTAATTTCTGCAAATTTCATTCATTTTTTCATAAAACGCACTTCGTTAATGTGTCCATCAGATTTGCTTGTTGGAAGAGAAAAATATTTACATCCTTTTAAAGAACTATATTTTTATTTGATACCAAACTTCTCTTTTGATAAGATGGAATGTAAATTTCTATAAAATTAATTATGTGTACCGGATGAACAGCTATTTTCACGTACGAAGTTTTTTAAAAATGAGATATTACTTTTAAAACAATTTTATATAATATGCAATTATTTTCGGTATCGGGCTCGGGCTCGGGCTCTAATGATAAAAAATGTTTTGGGCTCGGACAGGCTTGGATTTAAAATCATCGGGCTCGGGCTCCAAAAAGAGAGCCGAACTCATCTCTAATACTCAAATGTGAAGTTTTCACATAAAGATAGAAAGAAATGTCTTAATTGCTTCATATTTTTCAGTAAAAATAGCTATATATGATATATTACTTTGTACAGACTATAAAACAGCTAAGATCATTTGTGCTTTTACTTCAAGCTGTTGCAACTCAGAGTAAAAAGTAAATAACAATATTTAACTATATATATATATAGTTAATCATACATATATATATACTCTTTATTTCTATTTTATTTTCTAGTGTCTAAAAATTTTGCTGTTGCAGTTTCACAGCTAGTTGGGGTTTTTTAGTGGGTGCCTTTTAGTTCATAATGAACTCTATTTGATGTCATTGCATCCAACTATGATTTTTTTGTTGTTGTTGTGCTCATGTACATGAAGCCCTCATACATGCAATATAGTGATCACAACATTAACAAATTTCATGCATTTTCATTTTTTCAAGTTTGTGATGATCGTTAATGATCTTTTCGTGATATTTATGAAATGTGTTTTGAAACATAGTTTATTACCGTTCATATTAACTTTTTTATATGTATCTTATAAAATTTGTAAAATAAAATATTTAAAAATCTGTCCCTTAACATTCGTCAAGCCAGAATATCAGCTCATTTATTCCATCAAACTTACAAAAAGGCAGGGTTGGCAAAAAACTGGGTTTTTTTGAAAAAAACCAAAAAAACCGTTTTTTTTTGGTTTAAACCGGGTTTTTTTGTACCTTTTTTAATTACATATATGCACATCAGGAAATAAAATTTAACATTGACAAGAATGATTAATATTACAATAACAATATATATATATATATATATATATATATATATATATATATATATATATTCTGAAAACAGTTTAAACAAAATAAATAAACAATTGTTATTAATTATGCACAAATTCAAATCATTAAATTTTATTTAGAGCTGAGCTAACACCATTTACATTCAAATTCAAAACAGTTATATATATACAAAAGTTTCCTATGTAATACATAGAACATGATCACTTGTGCCGTCAGGTTCTACAGTAATGGTGATAAGTTTTAAATAATTTTTAAAGATTACTTTTTAAAAAAGTTGAAGAAATAATTGCTGTTTTATATATACATATTTCCAAATGCAACCTGTAATTCATGTTTACCAAATGATTTAGCACACTTATAAAACATATTAATATGTTTATGTATTTCATATTGCATTCATAGAATGGATTCTGTATCTTAATGTTGATACTTAAAAGTTTTTAATAGTATTTAATTGCAAGATTTATATTAAATTCTTTAAAGACTTAATCTATTGCCTTCCTATATTTTTTCATTTTAATAAGCAACACTTAGTTGTGTTACATAAGAATATAAAGATATTATGTAGAATTTTACCTTGGTATGCTATACTAATTTTTTTTTTTTAAATAAAAATAATGCAAAGAAAAGAAAGTGAGACTTACTTTTTTATTCAATTTAAAAAAACAAATTGAATTTCAGTAAGAAAATTAAATTGAAATATATTTGAAAAATATATATAAAAGAAACATTTTAAAAACATGAAAATTGAATAAATTTTCAAAATTTTAAGAAAATGGAAGTACGACACATGTCTATAAAGATTCTATGTTAATAAACAGGATTATTAGGGTTTAATGTTTTAAACAAAAAAACAAGTTTTGCTGCTTTTTGTAAACCCAGTCTGTTGCGTAACTTTGATTGTACAACACCAAATGAAGAAAAAATTCTCTCTACATTTGCAGTAGTCGCTTTTGCAGTAAGAATCGTTTCAACTTCTTTCAACACACCATCATTGAACTTTTTGATTTCATTTTCTTGAATATGCCACCATTCTATAGCTGATACATCTTTACTAAAATCATTCTCAAAAAGATATCTTTGAAATGGAGAACTTTTGGCACAAAATTTTAGTATCAGAGATAATAAATTGTTTTGGGGAAATTTTGTTTTAGCATATTCCAATGCTTCTTTTTTTTCCTCCGATGACAATTCGAGATCAGCATCCTTGGCTCTTGGATCCAACAGATAAGCAAGAAGATGGGCTGGTGTTATTGCCATTTTATAACGAGTATCTAGTTTTTTCATAATGTCTTTATTCAGTTTCAAATCTTCCATCTGTTTTTTTAAATTTTTAAAAAGAAAAACAGTTTCTCCAATTGTACAATTTTGGCTTTGTACTTTATCTAAAGCTACACTAATTGGCTTTAATTGTTGAAAATAGTCTTCAGCATTTCTTTTCAATGAAATGTTTGAAACTAGACTTTGGATATTTTTATCAATTTTGTCTTTATTATTTTCGCATATAGTTACAAGAACTGACCATGATTTCAGATAGCTGTCTAAAGCGTCAGCAAATGAGTTCCAGCGAACTTCACAAGGCATTATTAGTTTTGATGTACTTGCATCTTTTCTGAAGCACGCATTTGCATATTGGTTGTTTCTGAAGTATTTGATTACATGCAAAATTTGTTCTTTTACATTTGGATAACTTATATCATTTGCCAGTAAATTTAAAATATGGGCTGCACATCCATAAGTAATAATATTAAACTCTTCTTTTTCATCAAACATATCCCTCATTTTTCGGACATTTCCAGTATTGTCTGTCACTAATGCTTGTATTAAACATTGAAATTCCGATTGGCATTTATTAATGGTTGTAGTCGCAATATCATACAGATTTTCACTTGTATGAGCAATTCCCCGATGTATCAATAGTGTCTGCTAAGTATGTATTCCCGTCTTTTGTTGTTAAAGTAACACAGATCACAGGTTCGTTGTGAATGTTTGACCATCCATCTAATCCTAATGTGACAACTTCATTTTTTAATATATTTGCACATTTTTCTTTTTCTTTGCTGTAAGTATGATCTAATAAATCCCCAGCAATTTGTTTTCTTGATGGTGGAGAATATTCTGGGCGGAAACTCTGAACCATTTTAATAAACTCAGGATGCTCTACAGTGCTAAATGCCGTATTTGTAGCATATATAAACCTAGCAACTTGTTCATCAAACATTTGCTTTTGAGATGGTGTTGATTTACTGACAAAAAAGTCCATAGTATCTCTTTTCCTTTTTAAAGAACCAATTTCACTTGTTGCTCTTTGTGTTATTGCTGAATCCAAAGAACTTGAAATACTGGATAGTGACACTGACACATCATCTACACAAAAATAAAAATAAGAATTGCTTAATGATACAGAACATATTACTTCAAAAATCATAATCATATAATTAACAATAATTCAATACAAAGACATTTTTTTTCTTTGTTTTACTGCAAAGTAAACATCTCTATCATATTGATATATTTATTTTTGATAATTTATTTAATACTCGAGATAAAATTACCATGTCTTTTATAATTTTGGATATTTATGATTGGTGAAAACATAGTTAATCTCTAAGAGCCATGCATAAATTAAAAATTAACAATTTTATTTAATAACAGTTCCGATCACATAATTTGTTCTTAATAATATGATTAATTTGTAAAACTTTCAAACTTTTATCAAATGTAATTTTAAGATTATCAAAATAAAGTTCTCTAACAAAAAAATGTCTATTTAAAATTTTCTTGTTTTTTCCAAAATTTCATTACTTACAATTACATAAATATTTTTTATTTCATAGAATATAACTTTCTAAAATCAAATAGCATATGCAAATTAAATAATAATATATGTGATTTTTATAATTTATCTTCTCAATCAAATAGCATTTCAAATAATAATGTAATTTTTTATAAGAGTTTAGAATCATCTGAATGAAGATATACATAATGTGTTCTCAATATGCATTACTTGTAATTTTACAGATAAATTAAAAATTTTGAATTTAACAAATATTTAACTTATTAACAAATTTTTAACAATTTTCTTTCAAAATTAAAAATAATAGCAGCAATAATAATGATAAAATAAGTACTTACCATTATCAACAGAATCAGAATCAGAATGATGATGAGAATTATTACAAATTTCAATGTGTTTCTTCATCCTAGCTACTTGACCTTCCATTTCTTTATTACAATTTTTGCATCTAGCTCTACAACCTTTCCTTTTATCATTTTTTACTTCATTAAAATATAACCAAACTAAATCTTTTCTTCTACCAAAATTAGACATTTTTTGTTCTCAAATGCTAACTCTTGGACCATTCATACACAGGTGCATACACAGGTGCAACTATGATGCAACTGTGACTTATGCAGGTTGACTGCTGAAATGAGTTGAGCTGTTCAGTTAGAAGTAGAAGTTATTTGTACATCAAATAATTTGAAAACTTAATTATATAAGAAAAAAATCTTTAAAAAAAATTAACAAAAAACCAATTGGTTTTTTTCAGAAAAAAACCATTTGGTTTAAACCGTGCCAACCCTGCAAAAAGGCACATGCGAGATAAAAAAAAATAACAATCATATTTTAACTGCATTAGAGGATGACATCATCTGTTGAGCGTGATATAACCCGGAATTTTATTTTTGTGGCAACATTAATTTGAGGAAAACCTTTCATTTCATTTATGAAAACAATGCCGATTTAATTTTTAATTATCAGCAAATTTTAATCACAAAACATGTTTTAGAAAAATGTAACTGTGCTATGTCAGAAGCCTGTTCAAAATCCTTTCATATGGTATCTCATTCGTCAAGATTTAGATTTTTAACTTGCTCTCTCCCCTTATACAAAGAGGAAATTGTAAGGGATAGGTTATGAAAATGATCGATTATCTACTTGTTATTTTTCAGATAACCTGCAGCTGGTGAAAAATTGCCAAATATTCTTTAGTTTTACAACCAGGTTTGGCAAACCTTTTCACATCCTCGCACTAATTTTTTTCAAAAAAAGTTTAATGTGACCATTACAACCACCAAAAAAAAAAAAAAAAAAAATTAAATTATTAAATTTTTTTGGATATATGATTGTTAGGATTTTAAAATATGTGTGTAACATACCATAAAGTTTGCTTCATCCATTCTCCCCCCCCCCCCCCCAGCATACACAGTTTAAAATTTAAAATAATCTAAATCCCCTCTTCCCAATAGACAAAAATTTCAGGTTACAAAAGGAACAAACATAAAATTTTATTACGTTATCTACAGAGGACGCATATGTTGACATGCTTTGTCACTCATTTGCAGGGTTGTAAAATACACAGGATTTAAAAAAAAAACAGCACGGACAGCTACCCACTACAACGCTACGGGCTGTAAAAAACCCATCCTTTTTTTTCTTTACAAGCCCGGACAGCTACCCATTACAAGCCTGCTCATTTGACATTCTGAGTGACACCATGTATGCATCCTTGGTACTGAACAGCATAAACATGAGAATGTGATGGAACATAGTTTGAGTGTGTTAATTGTAACCCAGTAGTGAACAAGCCTGGTGAAATTTAAAATGAAGCCACCGGCAAAATTAGCCCTTTCCAATTAAAAAAATAAAAATTAAAGTATTTATTCACAAGTTATTCTTGCAATGTGTTAACAAAAATAATAAAACCAAATTAATCCATAATCATAAAACACAACTGTCTTTCTGAACCCCCCCCCCCCCCCCCCAGCAATGAAGACATGTCTTTCTATCTTTGTTGTGATGACTGCACAATTGAGTACATCCCTGAACACTTTATAAAAACACCCTTCAGTATTTTTGTTGAAAAAAAAAAATTCTAACATTCAATGAAATACAGAAATTAATAACAAATCAAGAAAAATTGTACTGAGGCTGTCTTTATGCATACACATGTTTTTTCTGTTTTATATAATTTGTTAATAAAACATTTAAAAACAACTTTATTGAAACTTTTTTAGTAGTTTCAATTACTACAGCTATACTTTCAGTCAATCCCCTTATCATTTTTAAATCTTTTTTTTCACTCATTTATATTTTAATCCTAATTTTAACGTCTTTATTTTATTTTTTTACTTGACATAATGCAATAGGTGGATATAAAGTTTTACACGTATCAAAACTAATGATAAACAGAAGCAAAAAAAAAAAGGATCAATTGTGATACAAAAATAACTTACCTGGATAACTCTGTGCACAATATTTATGCTCAATTGCCATGGTATGGTGTCATGACTTCAGCGATAACGTTCTGATGCTAATTCAAGCATGGATACTTAGTACTTTGTCTAAGGGAACTTCCCTACTGCATAGGGAATTATGAAAAGACACTCTGCAGCAAGGAAGTTCTCTTGACTTTTTTTCCTTTTCACTGCCTTCTCTACCAGTTTCAAATTTAAGCATTCATCAGGCTGTAAAATCCTGTTCAGTCAAAATTCCATTACATGACACCTTCTTTATTCCAAAAACAGTTCAAAATCTATTCAGCAATCTGTTAAAAAAAAAAAAGAAACATAATTAAACAGAAAATTCTGAAAACTTCACATACTTTTTAATATGAAATATAATAAAAACCAAAAATAAAAGAGTAAAATCACAACTGACATGTTATATCAGCCTTTGTGCAATTATCGATTCTTTTATTTTCATATGTGACATGTGATTTCTGATAAATTTTGAAATAATAAAATCCCTTGAGAGCTCAAATGGTGTCTGCGGTCAAACATCGAACTGGCATTTTACATATGTGAGAATCTTTCTTTACCTTATTTATTCCTACTAATAATTTCCTATTCTTTTTAAATGCACAAAACTTTCTTAGTAGCCTTAAACAAAAAAATTAAAAACAGAAAGAACTATTATAAGGGAAGGTATCTGAATACCAGGCTAGAAATTTCCAATGCACTAGTAATTGTTAGTAAACAAATCAAATTATATTAAACTGAGTCGCTTTGACATTATTAACAAATAATAAAACAAATGTACAATGTTGGAAATAAAAACCTAGTTTATTTCACAAAAAGATGTCTATCAATTTGATGTGCATTCTTATAAATAGATTAGAAAGTTTATAAAATATCAAAAGGATGATGTGCCTTCTAATTCCTGCAATTTGTATTTCAGAAGTTGTTAAAAGGGGGGGGGGATACTTTAATTAAAACAAAACACTACTAAACGAAATTTTAGAAACGTTACTATTCCATTAGGCATGGTTTCACATATTATAAAAGGTTGAAAACACCAGATATGATTGTTTATTTTTGTTTCTGTAAAGGCAAAAATGGTTAAGTGGTGTAGAAACAGAAAATAATTGCTAGAGTACTAACGATAATTTTATCTGACGATTCTTCATAGCTACTATCATAGGGAGACTATCTTTGTAAAATTTTATTAAATACTAAGAAAGTAAACAATTTAACATAGACATTTTCGGTAATTAAGTAAAATAATTTAAAAAAAAACACAAATAACATGAAAACGACAGAAAAATACATTTAAACTGCAGGAATATCAAGCAAAATATATTAAAATATCATACTTGCTCAACGATTTAGCAGAGAACTTTGAAGGGGGGTGGGCTTTGAGACCTATAGCTACTAGGCTGTCGTCTCGAATGATCCATATACATTTTTTTTTATTCACAGAAACACAGGCATGACTTCAACAATTACATAAATCTTGACGAGACAGTACAAGGAAATTTACAACACCAAGAGTTACATCTGGGAGCTCCACAAAGTGTGTGCAATGGAGCTGGCGGGAGTCGAACACCGCCGGCCTTGCTTCCTTTATGAAGCGATTAGCGGAGTGGTGCCTTAACCACTCGGCCACGGAGGCCCCTTTAGCAGAGAAATTTATGTAAACAATACACCAAATGAAGAAAGAAAGAAAACAGCAGAAACACAATGCAACTCCAGATGAAACTTGACACAGAATATGCCTTAATAACAGAAATATCAACTAAAAGAAATTAAAACCGTAAAAAAAAAAAAAAAAAAAAAAAACAATTTAAAATTGCAACCTTGAATTTTAAGTATGTGTATTTGATAGATTTGACAGCGTCAAATTTGTAAACAAACAAATGTCGCCAAGCCAAGGTGCCAAAAGTAAGGGTTAACTTACCGGAAGTAGCAAACGGAAGTAAAAGGCGGCTGTTTCGACACTAGCGCCCTCGGCCTGAGTTTTACAGAAAATTCGGTCTATATCTTAATGGAGCTTGCCGCAACATACTCCCCCCGTTGAGTTTTTCCATTCTGAAACTCAACCACAGTCGAGGACAAGTTCATTAGGTTTAAACGTTCTGGTGTTCGAATTACTCTTCCATATTTAGACACTCTAGCAGAGTTGCCAAGTCTCCGGCTTTTTGTACACCAGTATTTTAGTACAGAGAATGTTGTTTTAAGTAATCGAAACATTCTGCGATTTAAAAGAACAACATTATCTCTAAAATAATACTGGTGTGCAAAAAGCCGGAGACTTGGCAAGTCTGCTCTAGGAGAATTCTCTTCATGAACAACATGATCGGGAGATTTATTTTCTGTCGTTTCCTTAGTAGGAGCACACTTGATATCCCTCAGAGAAAAATTATTTGAATCGAAGTTTGCCTCTAATGGATACAGTCTTTGTACAGGACGAAGTATTTCCCCATATTTAGTGCGTAATTTTGCCAGGCGTACTATCCCATCCTTTCCTGGAAACAATTGAATTACCTTTCCCAGAGGCCAATTTATTCTTTTTTCCTTTGTACCAATTATAACAATATCTCCAACTGAGATTTCCTGATACCGATTTGCCTTTTTCCGATAATTCCTCAATTGTCCCAAATACTCCAACCGGAAACGTTTTCTCAAGTCCTCCCGCATTTTCATTCTATATTCATATCTCTTTTGAAAATAACTTGCATCTATATTATCCAGATCAGGTACACCACCGTATTTTATGTCACAAAGGAACATAGCAGGAGTTAAGGGCTCTATAGAGCCCTTAACTCCTGCTATGTTTGACCTTGAATTATAATTCAAGATCTTCAGATATGTATGTCAACGGCCTGGAATTTACAATATTTTCGCAATCGCACAAAATAGTAATAATTTCTTCATATTTCAATGACGCATTTCCCAATACCTTCCTAAGAATATTCTTCATCAATCCGATCATACGTTCCCAGAATCTTCCCCATCAAGGAGATGCAGGAGGATTAAATTTCCAAGTAATTCGTTCAAAAGTATGATCTCTAGTCACCTTTTCCCAGTCTATTTTATTTAATAGCGAACTTGAACCAACGAAATTACCTCCATTATCTGTATACACAATCTGAGGTCTCCCTCGTCGTGATATAAACCGACGGAATGCAAGCAAAAAATTTTCAGTGGATAACGAAGTGACAATTTTTGGTGGATAGCTCTATACACGGCGCAGGTAAACAAAACAATCCATGATTTTGATCCATTCCTCAAAAACAAAGGTCCCGCCAGATCGGCGCCCACCACTTCAAAAACGGAAGAATCTTTAATCCTATCTTCTGGCAAAGGTGGCATTTGGACATCGTGAGGTTTTGCATCAAATCTTTTACATTTTACACAACTCTTCAAAACGCCTCGGATAGTTTTACGACTCCTTAAAATCCAATAATTCTCACGTAAAACTGCCATCAATGTTTGCACTCCGCAATGCAGTAATTGTCTATGTTTCTCCATTATTAATTTCATAACAACCGGGTGGTCAGATGGCAAAATTATTGGCAATCTAAAATCTTCTGAATCTTCTCTCATAAATATTTTTGATTTAAGCCTTATAAGTCCGCATCGATCCACGAAAGGCTTTAAATGACATAAACGTTCATCCTTTTCTAATTTGAAGCAACTTTCTTGCACGATTTTCCATACAAGGCCTTCTGCTCTTTTAATCTCCTCACATTTTAAATTTTGTAACACTCGTTCTTCCTTATCACTTTTACAATTTTCAATAAATCTCTTTATCCAAGCAGTGATTTTAATTATCTTGTGAAACTCGAGTAAAATATGGAAATTCTTCATCCAAAGCAATCAAGGACGATACAATTAATTTCTTCCTCTCTCTATCAACCTCATCCTTTTTCGGAGCAATATCAAAAGTTGGCCAAGAACCTCGCTCAAATTTTAGCCAAGTCGAACCCTCATGCCAATTCTTAACCTTGAGGTTTTCCACAGAACATCCTCTTGAAGGAATGTCAGCTGGATTTAAATCACCAGGAACAAACTTCCAATTCTCCGGATTACTATTTTCTAATTTCTCTTACTCTATTCATGACAAATACCACCCAATTTTCATCATTCTTAATCCAATACAGTGTATTCATCGAATCAGTCCAATAAAATAAAGGAATATTTTCCAACTTTAAATCTTGCCTAACAGTTTCCATCAGTCTAACTCCTATAGTGCAAGCCAATAATTCAAGCCTACAAATTTATGTAGGTTTCAGAGGGGCCACTCTAGCACGAGCTTGAACAAGTTGACATGATACCTCTGTTCTGGTTTTACTTAGATAAATGCAAGTAGCATATGCCTTTTGCGATGCATCACAAAATACATGAAAGGACAAGTCTCTATCTGATATAGGATTAAGCATCATATACCTTGGAATCTTTAATTCTGTCAAATGGCACAAATCCTTTCTCCATTTAATAAATTTCTTACTAATATCCTCAGGAAGAGGCTCATCCCATGTAACTTTCAGTTCCCAACATTTTTGTAATAAAAGTTTTGGAATCAGAGTTATACCACAAGTAAAACCTACGGGATCATAAATTCTGTGTACCTCGGACAATATAACCCTTTTTGAAATAAATTTATCGTCGGATTCATTTAATCCCTTTGTATCGCAACTCAAAGTATCATCGCTTAAATTCAAAACAAGACCAAGAATAGGAACAGTTTTATTTTCATTAGAGCCATAACCATCAAAACATTCAAATTTTGAATTGTCTGAAGCCGAAATTTCTGGAAAAGACGAATTCCTTACAACTTGGCTCTTAGTTGGCAAATTACTACAAGCCCAATCTTGCAATTCAAATTTAGCACTAGCCAAAATTTCAATAGAATTATTTTTAAATTCATACAGTTCATCCTCGTTGTTCACACTAGTAACCAAATTGTCAACATACCAAGATTCAGCTAGTTTCTTCGCCGTTGATTTAAGATGTTCAGGTACGTCATTCATCAATTTTGTTAAAGTAGCACTCAGTAAGAAAGGGCTACTAGATATTCCGAAGACGACCCTTCTATGTCTATACATCTTCAAAAATTCTGGATTTCCTTTTTCCCACCATAGGAATCTCAAAAAATCTCGATCCTTAGAGTTAAGACATATCTGCAGAAATGCCTTTTTAATATCCGAACTCACACCGATACATTTTTCACGAAACCTGTTAATAATGGCAGGAATAGTTTCTATCAAGTTCGGACCTTTTTCTACACAATCAGATATTGAAGGAAAACCCTTAATTTTCGCCGACCCATCAAATACTGGTCTTATCTTTGTAGTCCTGGAATTCACTTTAACAACTGCATAGTGAGGTAAATAATAGCAGTATTTATCATATTCCTTTTCAGGTACAATTTCTATTATTTTCTCTTCCTCCCAATATTTGAAAACCGCTTCATAATCCTCTAAAAAACCTTTATTTTTCAAATTTTTAACCGTATTTTTTAACCTTTGCTCCGCAATCTCTCAATTATTAGGCAATGGGTGGTGGCCTTCAATCCAAGGCAAAGAAACCTCAAATCTGCCCTCGCTGAGTTCGGGCAAGATGAGTTTGCTTGTTTTGTTACTAAAAGCTTTTGCACACCAGTAATTTTTAAATGCAACCTTCGCTTTATTAATCGGCAGACCATTTTCGATTAGACAAAATAAATATTTTAGTATGGAAAAAGTGGTGTATTGTGCCTATTTTTAGTTTATGGTGTCAAAAAACCTCTCACAGTTAAGGAGTCAAGCCTGTGAAAAGGAATCAATAAGGATCGGGAAGGAAAAAAATCTTTTTTTAAAAGTTTGAGTTTTAGCACATATAAACTATGTGTGTTTTTCTTTTTCCCGCCGGGACAATAAACTATTCTGTTTTGACAGGGTTTACTGTATTTAGAACAACTTTCTCCCAGTTAAACGGTTCAAATTCCATTTCTGTACGTTCAAAATTTATCATGCATTTTTTCGTTTTTATTAGGAACATATAATTTTTTTTTATTATAGGTTCATCTCACGAAACCCTATTAGTCCCACTTCATTGCCTGTCTGTCTCAGAGACACTTCCCAGAAACTATATAACTTACAGTCATAAAATTTTGTGTACTTATAACTGAATACTTACTATGAAGCTCAAGATTATAAAATTTGAAAAAATTGAGATTTTCATTCCCCAGCAAAATAAGATACTAAATCCACATTTCAATAAACCTAGTATATATTTTAAAACGAAAATGTTTCTAAATGAAATTTTTAAACATAACTATTGTAAAGCTTTATCATTAAAGTTTGTTACACAAATTTAAAACTCAGAAATGCAGGATTATACAGTTTTTTCTTTCGGTTAATTTATCATGATTCCCCCATGGGTGCAAGTCTTCAGTCTCAGGACTGATTTCAGTCCTGGAGAGATTTTTTATTGATAGTAAATTCTACTTTTATATACTTAATAATAGCAATTTTACTATCAAGAACTTTCAATCACTATCTTTTACTGCAAGATATCAATTTTTAGCCATAATGCAAGATATAGATATATTCTAGTCCATTTCCATTTGGTTATTCCCAATACTAAGAAAAGTTTTCAGTCTTGGCTTGGATGAACTTCTTGCACCCATGGATTCCCCTGTCACAGATGAAAGATTTTAAAATTATACTTTAGAAAAAGAAAAGAAAAAAAATCACTCGAAAATTGAAGTTGTGCTATTTTGCTTAAAATATGATATAATTTTTAAATTAATAATTAAAATTAATTAGGTAGATGTGCTGAAATATAGTAATGGATATTTTCATCTCATATTTCATTTATTATCCTTGTATGATGAAATCGTGATCTTATTAAAAACTGCAGCAACGTATTGCCCATTCTACTTGTAAATACTTTTCTCAAGTGAAAATTGATTGTAGACATTATTTACAGGATAATCAATTAGTCATCTGTACTGTACCGAACCAACACACACACACATGTGGAATACAATTGTCAGCACGGTTTGCCGTTTATTTCAAAGTTTGTCGCATGAGTGTAAATTGGATTTTTTCACAAAAACTTCCTTTGTGTAGAATATATTTATTAGAACAAATACCTTCTTTGATTAGATCTTGTATTTTTCCCTTTTTATCACTTTTGCCAAAGGTTTATACTTTTATCATAATAAAAAAAAAGTAAATAAAGGGAATTTAGGAAGTTTAACTGAATTCAGAGAGACAACAATGATAGGTAAACAAAACATTTTCAATCTTTCGTAATTTTACATAAATGCTATTAAACACATAATAAAATTATTTTTGTGAATTGTACATACAAATTCATTCTTGAGTTCATATAAGCCATTCGAAAGTATTACAGTATAATTTTGGAGTATTACTCGTGTAATTTTCATCTCCCTATACTTTTTACACCCCCCCCCCGACACACACACAAACACCAGTACTTTTGAAGAAAATTTCGGTATGTAAAAGACAAAGATTTGTGTAATTTGTGCATGAAGAATATGAAATAGATTGAATTAATAAATGAGATTTCATACTTGCTATAGTGGACCAAAAGATTAGAACTGAATTCCTTTTACGAAGGCGAGAAATAGACGTGAAATGCAAAAAATCTGTAAAAGTTGCATTTAAAAATTTACAAAAAATTCAAAAATTGCTGTTTGAATTCCGAATAAACTTTATTGAAAACAGGACAAAATTTACTATTAATATGCTAAAAGATTAAAATTGGATTTATTTTAATAATGTAAAAAAAATTGCTACAAAATGTGAGAAAACGTTAAAAATCGCATAAAAAATTAAATTTTAAAAAATGTAATTCAAAATGTAAAATCGGGCTTTGAGGTGCATTATTACAGATATAGGGGTACCTTCTGGTAGCTCTGCATTCAGCAGTCTCTTCAAAACAGATTGCAGACAGACACACTCACACAAACTTATTTTCTTCTTATTATAGATTATCTATATTGAAATTGTCATCTATTTGGTAAGGATGAAAATACAAAAAAGAAAATAATATTAATAATAAAATAAATAAATAAATAAAAATGCCCACTTATAGGATTCTTTTTTCCTTTTAACGGCACCTTTCATTAAAAAAAAATATGAATATTTACTATAAATATATTTCTGGAAGTCGTTTTCATAAGTATCCGATTTTTCTTCAGTTTGAAATTGCCAATTGCCATCTGTGTGATCCGGATGGAAATAATATAATAAATAAAGTGAGCAAAAACTACCCATTTAGTTGATTTTTTTTCTTCCCTCAACTGTGCCTTTCATTAAAAAATGGGTAATGTACTATAGTAATAAATGTTAATATGTTTTCAAAAGATGTTGGAATAAAAAAATTTCTGAACTTTTCTTAAAAATTATCAATATTCAAAACACACATGATGTTTCTGCATCGGATCGGGTGACTAAATTTTACCTGAAACCTACCCAAAGTTATACAGACCGAACTTTAGCCGAATTATTTTGTGTGTGTCTGTAAATGAACGATGAGTGCTATGCAATTCAGTGATGGAAGATGAGAACTATTTTTATTGCTATGTTAAAGGAGCCGACACAAAAACAAACAAACAATAAAAAAAAAGCAAAAAGAAAACATTTCTTTTAAAACTGGATAACAACATTTTTTCACGAAATTTTTACACGGGCTGTAAAACTGTTTTATCATCAATAAAGATTTTAAAGGGTTCGGACAAGAACTTTTTATTTTAAAACTATGAAATGACCCTATGTAAAAAAACAAGAAAATGAGTGCTTTTATCACTAAATATCAATATTTTTTCGCGAATTTTTCATCTTAAAATATAATTTCATACAAAATCCAGTTAAAGATATAAAATAATAAAAACTTGACTTTATTATTATTTATTATTACGGGTCCGGGCAACGTCGGGCGGGAGTCAGCTAGTATATATATTATTTTGAGAATGTATCAGAAAATAAAGTTAGACTGGAGAACAGATATCTGAGAAAGTGTAATTGAAAACATATATCCTGTTTGCTAATCACTTTTTTCCTCCACTGTGTATCATTTACCCCCACTATTCGCCTGGAGGCAAAGAGCTTCTTTTACGCTGTGGGATGAGCATTCTGCTGTCAATTGTAAGCTTTGTAAGCATCATTGGACATTAAAATTGTCAATCTTTGGCATTAGGATATGCCTATCAGGTGGCAACGATGTCGCTCCTCTAGGAGATTTCGACCTTTCAACTGAGTAGAGTAGCCTCTTAATAAAAAAATTGAGTTTGATTTGGGGAGGAGAGGGGGGGTTGCTTTTTTATTTTATTTTATATTATGAAGCGTGCATGTTAAATTGTTATTCTTAGTAAGTCACAATAATGTTGAAAAATACGTCAGTTATTAATTTTCTGCTTTTATAACACAACATTAAACACTCATCTAATTATTATAATTTTAGTTTGTAATATTTAAAAATTGTGCTGCATTTATTATGCCTGTATTTACATAGCAAGATTTTTTTTAAAAAATGCCCACTTTCGTGCTTAGGTATTAGATTAGTTATATAAAGAGTATAATATCGAATATATTTAATGTTTTCTTTGTAATTAATATTCTTTATTCTAAAGCTTAGCCCTAAATTTATTTATAGTTTTGTGCTTTATTTTTTTAGTGATCTTTTATCTTTATTCATCTAATCCTTTTTGTGAAGTAAACAAAAAATACTTTTGTTAAAGTTCTAATAAAGTAATTATATAAGGGATGTACGGAAGAGCGAAACTCCTATATATTGATTGTAGTTCTTATAAATGTTAAATTGGAAATAAGGTAAAATAAAAATTAATCATATTACTTGTATGTTTAATAATTTTTATAGCTTGGTGTATTTTTTGTAATATTTTATACAGCTTGATGCTATTAATAAGACAAGAAGACTTTTCTTAAGTCTAAATTACTGATAGCATAATTTTATCTGTTGATACATTTAATTAATATACATTTTAGTTAAAATAAGAACTTGTTATTATCACTGTTAAATGTACTTTTAATTTTTTTTAAAAGATGGTATGTTATTTCCATTAACATATGAAGAATATTTATCATTTCTACTATCCAGTCATACTTTATTCTTTCTTACATTCAATGTTAAATGGGTCCTCATAATGCTTATGCTTTCATATAATTTGTGAGATGACCCTTGAAACAACCTCAGTTAAATAAATTTTGCTGCAAGAAGTTTTTGTATAAAACATTGCCATGATTTAAAACACTAAATCTATAATGCATTTTATTAATTAAAATTACAATGCTTTTTTAAATGCAGCAACAAAAATATTTTTATTTATATAAACATCATTATTTGCACTTATTTTAAACATAAATAATCCAACAATACCACTTAAACTTATATACTACAATTTAAAATTGAATTGGTGTTAAAAGATTTTTTTTTATATACTTAATTATTATTCTGCAGTATTTTGATTTGAATATATTTGAGGCTGTTCTTGAAAACACCTCGACTGGGAGGTGGCAGCACAGACAATCACCTTATCGAGTTCACGGCTGAAATTCCAGAATTAGTAAAAAATTGATTAGCATATTAAAACACAATCGGTCTGCCAAGTCATATCTTGGTGGAAAACACTCGAAAACCCGATTTTAGCGGTTGGCTCGTAGGATTACCAATGTGTGTCCCTGCTCCCAGTCCTCCATGTTTTCATACCTTTGGGCGCAGGAAAACACAATGGTAAACCTACGAGTCAACTGCTAAAATTGGGTTTTAAGGTATTTTCCACGAAGATATGACTTGGTAGACCGATTGCGTTTTAATATGCGAATCGAGTTTTAACTAATTCTGCAATTTCAGCTGTGAACTCGATGAGGTGATTGTCTGTGCTGCCACCTCCCAGTCTAACCTATAATACTACTCATAGCCGAAACTAGAATTTCTTTCACCTGGGGCAAGCATGAATTTCGTCTCCCCTCCTCCCTTCCTTTCCAAATTAAATTTATAAATAGAGGTTTTTGACCCATTGCTTTTATTTTAAATATGAAATAATTGCTAGAAAGTAAATTATCTAAAAAATTATATAAATCTCATAAAAATAAAGCACATTGATTTAAATAAATTTTCTGATTTAAAGCATGTTTATAATTGACTTGAAAATATCTGAAGGTTTACAGCTTTGAAGGTATCTCACTCCAAATCAAATACATTTCTGTTTTCTACATATATGAAAGTCCTGACTGAGAGATCATCAATGCACAGTACCAACTACTGAACCTAGAAACATGCAAATGGGGGGAAGTAATTAGAGTGTAAGTGAGCATTAAGAAAAGATTTTCTCAAGTTCTACCATTCTTCTGCAATGTTTTTTCTGAAGTGAAAGCTTGACCACAAATCTAATAATAGAAAATGTCATATACGCACCACGTTGGTGCAATATTTTTCCCTTGCCAATTTGGTGAAAACTTTTTGTTGTGTTTATATACCTTTATTTTTTATTTAATTCTATAAATTATTTTTATTATGCATATCAATATTTATATCAAACAATCATTTATTATGTTATTTTATTTTTATATTGAAATTAAAAAAATCATGTGCTATTATTACACGCTATTTGTAACTAATATTAAAAAATAAAGTTTTTACCAAATTGGCGGGGGGAAAAATCGGGCAACGTGGTACGTGTATGACATCTGTGCCTAGAAAATTATATCATCTACAGTAGAAGATCTTTATAATGCAATTCTCTATAACGCACAACTTCTCAGATATAAACAATGAATTTTCAGTTAAGAAACACCAGAATTCTTACATGTTATAAATACTTGCTATTCTCTAGAGGACTAAATCTGAAACATTAATTTAACTGTATCTCCTTAATTCAGAGCTAATTACTGAAAAAATTGCTATGATTTGATACAGCTATGTTTGAACAATCTTTATAAAGTAAAAATAACAATATGTGGAATGATCTATATTATGCAAAAAATTATAATATATAACTCCTGGTAATAAAGAATGCAATATAAAGATACTCTAATGTATTTTGGTACGTTTCATACATATTTGGCCTTGTTTTACAAGCTAAATTTAATGATGTGTGAAATGTGATCCATATAGCTCAAAATTCTATATAACGCACAACCTCATGTTTTTAGGTTTGCGTTATAAAGATCTTCTACTGTACTATATCTATATATATAAAATGCAAATCCGCATTTCCAGAGTTTCCCCCAGGTTTAAAAAAGGGCAGGGTGCTGCTGGTGAAAAAAAGGGCACTTTTTTTCTTAAGGGCAGTTTTTGGAATCATGGAGGCACCTTTTTTAATTGTTAAAGGCATTCTATTGGTTTTTAAAGCCATTTTGGATATATAAAAGTCAGGGCACTCTTTTTAAGACAACATTGAGTCAGTTTTTACTATGAAAGCAAGTTTTTTTTAATGCAAAAAGGAGAAACGGCACTTTTTTTACTGAAGGGCAAGAAGGGTGCTAATAATTTTACTGGAGAGGGCAGGAAGGGTGCTATTTGGTAAACCAAAGGGCAGGCAGTGTGCAGCACCCTTCTGAAACTGTCTGGGGGAAACTCTGCGCATTTCATTCCGAATAATTATAAATCTGGTTCTACCGAATATTTTTGTAGAACTTGCACTATTAGTTAGGCAATTTGTTTCAGAAGGGTTTTATATAAAACACATTTACATTTTACTTACTTATAGAGCTATGTGAGAAAGTCCTTAAATTAGGTGAACCCAATTATGAAAGATTACCATTTATTAAACATTCTGCTGAATGGATTTTGATGGGAGTTGCACAGTTAGATGATATTTCAGGGTTTGTTTTAATATTTAACATATTCTACATTTTTAAGTTATGAAGCTATGAGGAAAAGTTCTCTGTGGTTAGTCATAAAAAACTAGAGAATATATGCTATAACTATGAAATGGCATGCAGAGTTTCTTAAAAATTCCATAAGGTATGCAATGTATATCTTCCAATACATCTGTGAAAGTTCTGTAATCAGATAAACGCTATTATGAAAGATATATTTATCTACTATTATATGCAGGAAATGCAAAAAGAAATTTTGGTTTGCCAGGCGCCAGTGAAATATATGTATGTGCATATATGTATACATCAAAATGTACCAAAATTTCATTCCATCTGCTTATAACTTGAGTTCTGCTGAATGGATTTTGATGGGGCCTGTACTATTAGACAATTTTTCAGGGAAGATTTCAGCATATAACATATCATTCTACATTGCTTAGTTATAGAATTATGGGTAAAAGTTCTATAATCAGGGGAACCCATTTATGATAAATTAGCCTTTTAAAAAAATTCTAATGGATTTTGATGGAACTTGCACTATTAGATAATTTTTCAGGGAAGGTTTAAAAAACAGAAATTTATATAATCGAAACATAATAGTGCAGGAAAGTTGCCATTGGTAATAAGGAATAAATTCGCAAAATATTACCACCAAATGGTTAATATCTTTTACCACCACAAGGGGGCCAAAGTTTTGAAAAATCACAAAAAAATGGCTTAAAAAATAAAATTATCCAACTATAGCAATAAAAATTTTAATAGAATGCAACAGCTACATTAAGATGTTAGTAATGTTCCAATAAAATTTCATTATGGTGAAATCATTTCTATTACCGCTGCAGGAGCAGCCAAAATTTAAAAAAAAAAGGCAAAAATTTCAATTTTCCCAATTTGTATTATATGTCTACAATTAAATAAATTTACATTATATCTAGTGATAACTTATAAATGTCTAGTAAATTTGAACATGGGAGTAGCCAACTAAGGGTGAGAGGGGCCTCGCCCCTCCTAAATTTGAGAGAAAGGGGCTTTTGCAGAGATTTTGGGGATTTTCCGGGAAGTTTTTGTAGAGGGGGAGAGCAAAAGGGGGGAAAATAATGGGGAATTTATGTATTGGGTCCCTTTACAAGAAAATCACCAAACTTTCCCGGAAAATTCCTTCAAAAAGCCCCTTTCTCTCAAATTTAGGGGGGGGGGGTGCTTTCGCCTTTGGTTGGCAATGCCCATGTTAAAAATTACTACACATTTATAAGTTATTACTAGATATAATGTAAATTTATTTAATTGTAGACGTATAATGGCAATGAAAATTGTAAAAAAATATCTGCCTCATATATGTAGACAAATATTTATTTATTATTTTATTTTGGAAATACAATATATTTAAATAATGTGTGACAATGTTTTTATTAATGATTTAGGTACATGACATAATTCAATTCTATATTTTATGAGTTTTTTCCAAATTCTCTCTCTGATCACACCGTGAAGTCACAGAGTGTTGGCATTTTGGTCATAGGTTTTACGTGACTTATGTGACTTGCAGTGACGTCATTGCAACGTCACAAAATTTTTTAAAGCTGTCAAAAAGTAATGCCATAAGATGTTCTAAAGTTTATTTTAAGTTTTCTTTAGATCTTCAAGACGTTCACATTTTGATCACAGTGTGACGTTACAAAGTGGTGTCATTTTGGTCACAGATGTGACGTGACGTACGTGACTCACAGTGACGTCACTGTGACTGTGCATGCTATGCGGGTATCTTCTGTTTGACTTAATATTTTTATTTATTTATTTTTCTTCACAGAAGAACTAGAGTCAGCCGGAGTAATTCCTGGTCAGCGACTTTCAGGGGTAATTCTTGATCACAGTACTTTTCAGTGTTTGAAAAAGTCCTCACCAAAATTAAAAAAATCATAGAGATACTCTAAACTATCTTCTTTAGAATTTATCATTTAATTGTAGAATTACTACTTATTTAGTTTGAGAAAAAAAAATTGTTTTGAAAGTGCTTGCTTAGTTTCTGTAAAACAACATTGGTCTCAGCAGTGGCACATTTTTACAAAGATCTTTGTCACAACTCAAATTTTAAATATTTTTCTTTTCTTTCTTTTTAGTTCAATTATCAACTACTTTAGCTATTAAAAAATAGTCTCTATATTTCTTATACTATTTTAAATAATTTACAGAAGTTGACCAAATATTGCCCCATGTAACTGGGGTAAGTCTTGGTCAGTGGGGTAATTCCTGGTCAATGTTTTTCTCATCATTTAGTCCCTTTTTACTGTCATATATAGGGATTTTAATTGTTGGTAAATGCTTTAAGCATTAACTGTAAAGTTAACTGTAACCACATTGTTTACCACATTTTAGTTAATTGTAGTTCTTAATAAAGTAGAGTCACTCGGGGTAATTCCTGGTCACTGAATTTCTGAGGTAACTCTCGATCATTTTCACTTTCATTATCAAAATAACAATTTATCAAACTGTAAAAAATCTTAAAGATACTTTGAACCCTTTGCTTTGAAATGCATGCCTAAATTATTCATTTGGTTGAAATTTAATATTGAAAAAATACATTCAAAACTGTAAATCAAATTTCTGCAAAACAACATTAACCTTGATTTTTACATATTTTACAAAGATTAGTGTCATTTTTAAAGTTTTAATTATTTTATTTTATTTCAACTATGGCATATCACAATCTTTAAAAAATATTATAAAATTTTCTTCTACTATATTAACGATTACTACTGTATCTATGATATTATTATCTCATTGCAAGATGTCAAAATGCTGCATAAAAAGATACATAATGCAATAGAGGAACCTAATTGTTATGCTGTGTATTATAATAAAGATCTGTATTGAAGTTTGTGTAAAATTTCTTGAAAAAAAAAAAAGACTGAAACCAAAGTGAGATAAAATAAGAGATATAAACATTCAGTTATACATTTTATGGGCAATAAATTTGCAAGGTATTAATTAATCCATTCACAGTGGATAAATATGTAATAAATACTGCTTATAAATGTTGGAAAACTGCATAAAAATTCTTTGGCTAATTAATGTTTTGTAAAATGTACAATAGTCTATAGCACATCAAATAAATTTGTATTTATAACCAAAACAAAGTCTATGCTTTATTATTCTACAATTATGCGATGAATAAATCTTTTACAAGATTGATTCTACTTATTTTATACTCAGTCTTAAAGAAATTAACTTTACTACTTTATTTACATCAAAAATGAGGCTGACCGATAATTATCCCAGAAGTGACCAAGAATTGCCCCGTTTCCGGGGTAATTCTTGGTCACTTAAAAATTATAATTATTTCAATTATAAGTGCATTTAAATTTAAATAAGCAGTTTCTTATATAACCATCAGAGGGGGCTTATTCCACAAAAAAATTTAAAACAATAACTTTCATAGTTTTTATAATAATTGGATGTTGATGATTTTTGACCAGGAATTACCCCGGGTGACCCTAGTTTATAAATTTGGAAATTTGCAGACGCAGTTCAAAAGACTGAATAACAAAGTTTCAAAACCCAGCAGTTCAGGGTCCATTGGATTTGTTCTGAAATGGAAACATTATTATTCTCTTCAATTTCTAGGTAACACAATGGAAGCCACAGCGAGTACTAGCAACCTATCAATAGAGGCCACAGCTAGTACAAGCAACTTATCAGCAGCACCAACACAGGATGCAGTACAAAATCAAGAATCCCCTGATATTAATTTGAATGAGTCCAATTTAGATCTTGACTCGAGTGCCATTCTTGACAGTGTAAGTCACTATTTCTTGTATTATTTTTAGTCTTTAGATGATTACAGTATTTCAACTGTGCATGTGCAGTTATGTTTTTTAAAAGTTTAATTTACTTTGTTAATGCTCAATACTGTGATCCCTGTTTTATTTCATATTATATTATCATTTATATAGTAGCAAAACTGTGAAAAATAATTTGTGTTTACCTATCTAGAATGCAGAATTTGTTTCATTTTAAGTATTATATTTCTTTAAAAAAAAAAAAAAAAAAAAAAAAAAAAAAAAAAAAAAAGTAAGTTTCAATTAGTACCACTGTTTCTGAATAATGAAATTTAGTTTATTTAATGACACAAATTCTGCAGTTAAGTAAAGCAATGTTTTTTTAGGATATGGTGGTACCTTTATGTTCAGGGATCATGTGAATCCTGTAATAAATCTTGTTATTTATCAGGGATCTGTTTAGGAAAAAATTGGGTCCTTTAAAGGACTCTTCACAAAATCTTTCATTTAAAAAAAGGACCCTTCACAAAATTATTTTCCCTAAAACAGGACCCTTCACAAAATTATTTTCTCTAAAACAGGACCCTTCACAAAATTATTTGCGTTAAAAATAGGTTTTTCACAAAATGTTTTCATCTTTAAACCAAACGTTTCACAAATTAATCATTTAAAAGTAAAATCTGACCTGTCACTTTTACATATATAAAGAAAATATATGTATTTTATATCCATATATATTCTTATAAAAGCATAAACAAGAACCTGAAATTGTAATTCACAATTTTGTGAATTTGAAATGGTTGTTATAACCATTTCAAAATTCACAAAATTGTGATTAGATTTTTCACAAATATAAAAAGCTGTTCACAATTTCACAAAAACAGGACCCTGTGAAAAAAGTCTGGACAGACCCCTGTTTATTAATAGATAACCTTAAGTATGTATATTCTAGAAAAGTATGGACTTAAGCAGGATTTCTATATGTTACACTGTTAAAATTAAATCCTCAAATTCATGGTAAAACTACTGGCAGCAAAATTACTGGCATGACAATGCCTCGAATCGCAGTAGTGTTCGTAGAGTGACAGTTTGAAATGATAATATGGGATTTCTCAAAATTGCGGCTTAGAACTTGAAAAATTTGGGGTTTAGAAGCTTGGTAATTTTGAAGTTAATTGCGGGGAAATTTCGTTATGAGATGATGTTGTTTTATAATTGTAATATTAATAGAGGATTAGAACATCAATTATATATATTCTTAATTTTATTGTTAGATGTAAAATATGAATATTATATTTTGAAATAAATTCAATAAAAAATGTTTGCTTTTTTAAGAAAATCGATTTTTTTTTCAATTAGTATATATTTTTTAAATGTGTTCGCTTAGAATATATTTTCAGTGTGAGTGCTTTTTATTACTTTAAAAAATAAATTTCGAATAATTTTAAAGTAATGAGAAAATTGTTATTATTATTGTTTTTTAATTCGAAAGCATTATTTTTGTTTGTTGCTATTTTGAGTAAAATCGATTTTTTTTTCACTTAATTACTAATATATGTATCATTATATATCATATTATTAACTATTATATATATTTTTAAATCTGTTTGTTTAGAATATATTTTTAGTGTGAATATTTTCTTATAACTTTAAAAAATAAATTGCAAATAATTTTAAAAGAATGGAGAAATTGTTACTCTTTTTAATTTGAAAGCCCTATTTTGTTGTTGTTGTTTTAAATAAACTCAAAATTTTAATTTATTGAATCTTTAGTTTTTCTGTGCAGCAACGTGTCAGTTTTTTAAACATTGAAAATAAATATGCAGCAGATAACGAAATATCTCCGTTGGCTCTTTCGTCTCCGTCCGTTCTGTTGTTTTCAGAAAATGAGGAAATTTTCTGCTTTTTAACGGAAAATAACCTTTTGTCGCAAAAAGGTATTTTTTCTGTAAAATTCAGGAAAAAAATACCTGTGAATTTCAGATTATTTTTAACAGTGCAGTTCATCAATATCTTGAACCTTTTATTTTGTTTTACTTTGAACCTTTTATTTTGTTTCGTTGCAATCTGCAACCTCATTGGCTTCGGAAGTTGTCCATCGAATCTGACAGTGACTTTCCTCAAGTAGTCGCTCAGTATTCTAAATTTTTACAATTTGATTTGCTGCTCTTCTGCAACCCCATTGGCTGCAGAAGTAAGCCATCAAATCCTTGCTGATTTTTTTTCCTTATTTCGATTTATTTCAGCAATTATCTTTTAAGATGTTTTTTATATATTCTATGTCCATGCTAAAAGAATTTTACTTATAGAAATTTTTTTAAATATCTTAAATTTATTAATTAAACATTCTTTTATTTTTTAATTTGATTTTTTCCTTTTTTCTTCTTTCTAGCCTACTAATACACAATTAAGAAAAAAAGGCAAGAAAAGAAAAAGGACAAATTCAAATGAAGTGCGTGATTTTGCACTAAGAACTTCAAAATAAATCAGATGATGAAGAAGAGATTTATGGGCAATATATTGCCAGTGTATTGAAATCTTTTGATCCCTTTAAAAGAGGTATAATGCAAATTGGAATTTGAAAAAATAATTTTCAAACTGCAACATAATGTCGATGTAGAATTATAGTAATAAAGATCTGAATATTTTCTGTTGTTTTTGTCTGCAAATTTGATTAAAATTATGCTTTTCTTTTTTAACCATAATTTGCACAGTGTAATCCGTGCATCAAAGAACCATGGTTTGAACTCGGAAATTTAATTTAATTTAATGTAACTTGTTAGATCACAGTAAATATTTTTCTCCAGTTATTAAATAAAATTTCTTTAGTATAATTTTTGGATCCAAACAGGATTATTTGATTTGCAGATTATGTGCCGGAAATTGTGATAATATGTTATTTTTTATTCTGGGATTAATATAAGTTTCACATTTTTTAAAAAATAAATTATTTATGGAGTTATGAATGATTGTGGTCACGTGACAACTGGTTTTTCTCATGCTTCACAGTGTCACATGTGAAAATTCGATTCGAAACGCCCACTTTGACAGTATTCTCTGGAAGATCTTTTATATTAACCAAAAAATCTGTCAATGACATAGTTTCTGAATAACAATACATGCCAATTTCATTTGTTTAAAAAATGATATATAAACTTTTGATGATGTATATATATTATTTTATACTTTCTGACCATTATCAAGAATATACATTGCACCCTTGCTTTGAAACTCAAAAATTAGGCTGTTTAAAAAATGATAATATATATGTATAATCAAAAAAATATATATATCTTATACTTTCTGACCATTATCAAGAATATATATCACACCCTTGCTTCAAAAGTGTCACAACTCAAAAATTAGGCTTTTTGAGATATGGTTGCCATTCTACTTAGTTTTTATTCCTCTAACAATCATCTAAAGTAAAAGATAGTGCACTGAAAATCCAGGTAGCAGTTGTGTTTACAACATGGCCATTGAGCATTCCACAGCCTGTAAAAGTTTTTTGCATTTCCTGAAAAACTGATTTTATCGAGTTATGACACTTCTAAAGCAAGAGTGTGTGAAGATATGTGTGTCTGTCAGAAAGAAAGATTTGCCATTCATTCCTGCGAATTGAAAAAATGGTTTTTCAAAAAATAAAATGGAAAGAAAGAAAAATATTCATATAGGAACTATAAAGAAATTACCTTGATATCCATGGTTTAATATTTAAAAAATGTAAAATAAAATTCAAGCTATAAAAATATATATATATATTATAAATCGTTAACTGCATCGAATTAAAAAATTTAGGCTTTTAGAGAATAAGACAGATGAAAATAAAAATCCTGAAAGCTTTTAATTGTATAATTAAAAAATAAAAATAGATAGCTATTTTTTTAAATATGAGACCGTAAAAATAAGTGTTCCACCCAGTTTTTTATTTAAATTTCTGATAAAAAGCAAGCATAATTGGTTGTAAATTGTAAACTTAAAATTCTTTCATTTCATTGAATATGTTAGACTGACAGCTCCATCTATCACCTTAAAGCAATAGGAATCACTTATGCAATATAGAAATTGTCACAATTTCAATAATAAATTTAAAAGCAACTAATTAAAAATTCAAGAATTTTTCTAATGAAACATTCTAGTTATTTACTGCCATATCTTGGCGAGTGCCATCTAGTCTTTTAATTTATAATAGTAAAGATTAAGCATATTGACAGAAATTATTTTATTTCAATTTAATTTAAATACTTAATGCAAATTGAACATATGGTCTTGCCATGACACTGATCCAATTGAATTGAAGTAGTGTAAAAATCTTTGTCTAGCTTCTTTAGCTATTTCTGAGGAATTGCTTGAATTATTTCTTGGTAAATCTGTCAAATTTCTACCATCCACATTCCTCTAGTCGCCTTGACGAATGGTGTGGTTCACAAGATCTTCATTGTCTATGCTTCCTGGAGAAATATATCCTCTGTTTGTTCTTAAAAAATTATGTAGCACACAAGTGGCTAATACAATTTTTTTTATATTTGTCACTGTTGTTATTGGTGATCTGAAAATTCGGAATCTTGCGGCAAGTATTCCAAACGCATTTTCAACTACTCTTCTTGCTCTGGACAAGCGATAATTAAAAATCCATTGATTTTTTTGTAGGCTTCTTCCTGCAAAAGGTTTCATGATGAATGCATCGTCTGCCAGCATAACATATGGCACTATAATATTGGAGCCAGGTAAATTATCTGGAGCTAGGAATGTTTAAATCATTCATGTCCATTGCTCTCTTCAGCTCTGATTTGGCCCAAACACCACCATCACTAATTCGGCCATTAGTTCCAACATCGACATAACAGAATTTCAACTGTGCATCTACAAGTGGGAGTAAAACCACACTGAAATCATTTTTGTAATTGTAATACATAGAGCCAGAGCCAGGAGGTGGGACAATTTCGACGTGTTTCCCATCCATTGCTCCTAAACACATAGGAAAATTCCACTTCTCATGGAAGGTTTTTGCAATTTTCTTCCATTCAGCATCCGAGTGAGGAGTATTGAGGTACCCTGCTTTTAAGCAATTGTAAATGGCATCACAAACCTCAGGTATAATACATGATATCGTGTTTTGCGCCACTCTAAATTGAAAACATAAAGATGATTGTGTTTCACCTGCAAAAAATAAAATAGAATAAAAATTGTATCGTAATGTCAAAATAAAATAAGCATTAAACAATATTTAATCACTTGAAAAATGAAAGAAACTTATTTAACAGCTTATAGATTATTCAGTTTTCTATTGAAATTTTTAAACTGCTTGCCAATCTGAAAATGATACCTAAAAACAATTTTATTATAAAAACTTAATGAAGGTTTCTCTTGTTTAGCCCAATTTTAATTAAGGCAGTGAAATTTACATTTTGGTTAGTGTATAGGGTAAATGATTTTTTATTTCTTGGATAAACAGTGCCAAATTGGTCTGTAAATCACTTGAGTCTATCCTGCGTTAAATAAAGAATTAACATTTAGTGAAATGAGTGTACATAAAATTAGGGTGTAAAAAAAAAAAAAGGGGGGGGGTGTATTGCAACCACATTTTTTTTTTAAATAGAATTTTTTCCCATGCATTATAATACAGAATAGCTACTAAGAATTTTAGTTTTAAAAAACAAATCTTTGATTGCTAATATATTCAACATTTTAAAGTTTTAATAAATAAAATTATAATTATGAGCTAGTAATTACAAGAATTATGAAAACTGCATTCATTTTCATCAATTTAGGATATAACGTTATGTACAGCAATATTTTGTAATAATTATATAAAGGCATATTAAGTATTACTAATATTTACATTTATTAAAAATATTTATTTTTTAACACTGCTAAAAATTAATAATTATTAAACAATTAACTCTCTAATTAGGAAAATAATGTATATTTTTATACATTAATTACTAAAATTATAATTAATAATATTCATGTAGAAAGAAAAAGGGCAGGGTGCTAGTCCCCAAAAAGGATTCCAATTTTGTAGAAAAGTCCATTATTTCTTGAGGAAATATGTTAGCAGTGTGTTTAGAAATGAGATAAGGAAAGAAGTATATAATTTTTTAATATGCTAAAATAAAGTGACAATTTTTAATGATTTTGTCAATTACAATTTAAAAAATACAATTAAATTACAACATGATTTAATAATATCCTGTTTTTTCAAAAGAAATACTGTTCTATAATTTTTGTAAAGTCTTGATCACATGGATTTAGAAATCTTTGGTATGGGGAAGTTTTTACAATAAAACTCTGGGTAAAACTAAAGGTGAATTTCGCTATTTTTTAAGAAGGCAGAGTAGATTTTACCAATTCTACAGAGAACAGGATGTTGTGTCTTTAAAATATGGCCTAGGTTATAATAGCAAATAATTACAAAATTAATATTACCGAAAATAAGTATGATTTCATGAGCATAATTTCATAAATCATCTGATTAAATTCTTAACATCCTAATCACACTTAACAAAATATTGGGAATGCCTAATATAAATGCAAAATAAATGTGCAAGTTTTATAGTTTTTAACATCTGTAGTGAATTAATTTATGTAATAAGTTTATAATATGCTTGAATTTATATGTTACGGTTGGTTTCAACCAAATTTTTTTTTTAATCTACATTAATTACCTTAAATCACTCTCTCAACATTTATTTAGAAGTTTTCTTTTTGTTTCTGTTTTAAATAAATATATAAATAAATGTAATTGTAATATTAATAATAAAAGCAGTTTTTTTTTCCCTCTTCTTTCCATTTCTTTTAAGCAAAGCAATTTCAACTTTCATAGTCTAACGTAGCTTCCTGTTTTCATATACGAAAAGTAGACCGCACAGGTGGAAAATTTGGAGTCATCTAGTCTGACTTTGATATAAGAATGACCGACCGCCCTGTATAAGAATTACGTTATCTTATGAGTGTACTATACACGCAATTAGGCTTTGTAAGTTTACGTCAGGCTTCAATTGGCTCTGCTATCAGGCGGATAGCTGGCGCCCATGTAAACAGAGGCTAACAGGACCCCCCTTCAGCACACGCCATGGGGGTGATGCATGGCTTCCTTCCCCCATGAAGCGGCCGGCAGAGTGGAGCGGCAAGCTGTAGTCTTCACGAAGAGTCCATTTTTCCTTTTGTTTCCATTCCCGTACCCCTGGCAGAGTGGATCGGTCCCGTTTTTCAAGCAGCGCGGGAGAATGAATGTTTACGACACTTGTTGCTTGGCCAAGAGACCTGTCGTTTGACTCGTAAAAAAAATTCGACTTATTACGGGGCTCGAAGATTGGCCTGTGGGCTGGATCGCGAAGTTGTTGAAGGCGGACAGGTTTCTGGAAGATTTTTTTTTGAGAGTGGGGCATTGATGGCCCTACATTAACTATCCTAAATCATGATGTTATGATGAAAAGAGGCTATAAGGGCATTTTCGAATTGCGGATCTATAACTGTTAACGAGAAATTAAGAAGAAGATATGTGTAGCCCGTTTTTTTTTTGGCGTAGTGGCGCTCCAAGATTATGACTTCTTAACCATCAGAAGTGATCATAGATATTGAACTAAACGGTCGTTAGAAGTCGTAGTGTTCTGAGTTACGGTGATGGCTATCTTCGAATAAAACACATGCTTCAGGAAGGTGAAATTACTGACTCCGACGGTGAAGTTCTGGACCGTAGAACGATTTTCCCCTCCGGACTAGATGATGGACCTAGTAGTTGATGGCAAGTGATGCAGTGAGATGAGAGGATTGATGAATGTTAGCTTGAAACCACATGGGTATTGTCTGAATTTTTCCCCAGCCTGAATACTCCAGCTTAAGTGCTTCATCAGATTTTGAAAAAGGACGAAATGCTCCTAAGTGCCCATTGACTAAAATTGTAGAACTCTCTACCTGTTGTAAGTACTATTTGCATAGTTTTTCTTTTTATTTATTTGTACCTCTTAAAAAAAAAAAAAAAAAAAAAAATATGTTTGCTATACCAGAGTTTAAAAGTGAAATGAATATCTTTGGATAATTTCAATAAGAATTAACATTACGAACAGAAATAGTCTGTAGGTTAATATATAATGTTTGTATGTTTGAACGACCATTAAATGGTAATGTGATGATAATTTTAAAAATATGATGTGTAATTTAAAAGTGACCAGTGAGTGGTTTCAACTTAAAAGATCAGCTGTTATATTGTTTTATTAAGATTATTTTTGATAACTTAGTTGCTTCATTATTTTAAATGTTCAAATAAATTGTGTTTTTTTTTGTTTATTATCAAAGATGGTATGTTTTTCTTTGTATAAATCTCTAAATAATTAATTTTTTATATTGACAGTAGACCTATAAGAATGGCCTAACCTTTCTGTGAGTAATAAAAAAAAAAGGGGGAGAAAATTCAACTTTATTAAATTAAGACTTTAAAATTTCTTAAGTTTAAATTCATAACTGACTGTTTTAATGAACATAAATTGAAGTTCACTCAATGTTATACAATCGTATTTTTGATCTTGATTTAAGGATGGATAGATTAATAAGTGAAACAGTAATATTAAATTTAATTTCATAAAATGTTAAATTAAGCTTTAACTCTCCTCTTTCAGAAACATTGTTTTTCTAAAATATACACCAAAATTGTTTTATTTTAAAAAGTAAAAAAAAAAAAAAATCCAGTTATTTTACACCACTATACGATTCTTGGTTAACCGATCGGATCTTGTTCAGAATCTCTATGGTTGTTCTAAAATTTTAGTACATCATCATATCCCTATTCTATTAACGGATTTAACTCTTTCTCCTTTTGGTCCTCATATTGGAGGAATTTCAGGTTGTCTGCATTTTTCCAAATTATATCATGATTACACTTTTGTTAATTTAATGTGTATGGAGATTTGAGCTTGATCGGGTTGGAGTGGAGTTGGGTGTTCCTTATGCAATTCAGTATACTACTTGATTTAGAAATCTGTTGCCCCTTACTACATTTAATATTATCTTAAAATGATGAGTTCAAAATTATCATTGTTGTATTAACCTATTCGGATTCTTAAGTTTTGATATTTTGATTAGTTTAATATATTTTGCTCCCTTTTCCATGGCAACAGATTTCAGTGGAGCTAATCAGGGTATACTTATTTTTTTTTAAATATTTAATTGTCAAGTGAAGATTGAGTAATAAATGAGCTTTTTAAGTTTAAGTAAGTTGTGTTTTAGAAAGAACACCAAAACACTACAACAAATGGAGCCGTAACAATTCGGTCTCTGGGTTATTGATTTTTTTTTTACTTGTATGTATTTATGTATCAAAGAGCAACTGGGTGTTTTTGCAATTAAAATTTTATTTATATGTTCAAGTGTAAAAAGAGGTCTAGGCTCTCTCTCTGTGCTAGTAAGCTACAATTCCCAGTCAAAATTATGTCTTGTGAGCATAACCTTTTCTTATTTACAAAAAGCATAGTCCTGTACTTAAGTTTTATGTGTATGTAGGTTTCCTTTTTTTTATTTTCCTCTCTTTTTCTCTTTTTTAAGCTGCCCCCCCCCATTTTCCCTTTTTTGTGGTTGTTTGTTTATCAATTTTCTAACCCTAACCATGGCTGATAAGCATTCAGAGGCAATTGCCACTATTCAGCGGAAAAATGCACTAGTGGACAATTTGTCAAACATTCCCCCATTCAATGGAGAGGCCAGCTCAGTCTGCTTCTCAGATTTTTCTGAGAAATTTGAGAGTTTTGCCAAATTATTCGACTGGAATGAGGAGGAGAAAAAATTCGTTTTGTTAGCTAGATTATCAGGAGCTGCTTCTAGGCGAATAAAAATTCACAAAGCAAAAACATCTGATGAGCTATTAAAAATCTTAAAAGAGAGTTATACTTCACAGGCCACACCAGATGTTGCCCTCAGTCATTTTTTAAATTTTAAACAGCCACCCAATATGAGTGTTCAGGAGTTTTATGACAAGGCATATGATATGTCATTAAGAGCCCTTGTAATTGAAGGTATCCAGGGTGAAGTAGTCGATAAAAGCCGAACGGCTCTACTACACTCCATGCTGTTGAGCAATCTTACACCAGAAGTGCGAAAGGGGGTAATTGCGAGAAATCCACAATCCCCAGAAGAGGTCCTCAAAATTGCGCTTCTTGAGGAAAAGGCTTATAGGAGCATTAACCCTTTCTACAACCACCGCGAGGAAATTCTCAACCCTAATTTGACCCAAAACCTACCCTGTGCTGCAGTTTTTCAGCAAGATAGCTCACAAAAGAAGGAGATAGACCAACTAAAATCTCAAATTGATGTTTTAGCAGCTAAGATAGACAGTTTAGTTGATCTTAGGGCTAGGGATGTACAGGAGAAAAACCAAGAGGTAAGACCCGTAACCTGCTATAGGTGCTCCGTACAAGGCCACTATGCCAGAGATTGTCCACTAAATTTTGTCGACTATAATTTTAGAAGGGGAGGTGATCAAAATTTCAGGAGCCGTGGGCAAAATTATAGAAACAGAGGTGAAAATCCTAGAGGGAACCACAATCAGCGAGGCGGATATAGGGGAAGAAGAGGTGGTTATTACCAAAACAATAGGAGCACAGCTGCGAACAGAAATGAAGTGCAGGCGGTAAATAACACCCCAGTAGCTAACAGTGAAAGTGAGGCTTTAAACTATTAGTGGCCGGATCAGATGTGGTCAACTCGATCCCCCACAGGCCCCTGGACCCCCCAACTGTGTATAGTATGTTTCAGCCCCAATCATATACATTGCCAACTGCAAGAATTTACATAAATAAAGTTTGCCTGAATGCATTATGTGACACTGGTTCGGCAATTAATCTCCTGAGTGGTACTGATTGTAACTATTTAGAGAATTTTGAAACAGAGAATTGCAATATCCCCATTATGACTGTCACCGGTGAGAAAGTTCACCTAAATAAGAAAGTATTTTTAAAATTTGTTTTTGATAATGTTCAATGTCAAGCTGAATTCTATGTAGTGGAAGGTAAATTAGCAGAGGAATTTAATATGATTTTGGGAATGCCATTTTTGAAAGAGTACCGGGCAAGTATAAATTGTGATACAAATGCTGTCGCTCTTAAAGTGCCAGTTGCAGGCCAATGTAAACAAAGCGTAGAAACCCCAAGTAATACTTCAGGGTCTAATACTTGTCTTGCTACTAATTCTGTAAATATTTCTAATTCTGTATATAATGTAAATTCAAATAATAATTGTATGAAAAATGATTGTGTTGAAAATAGTTCTGTAAATATAAAATGTGTCAACAAAGTAGAGGAGAATTCAAAAAGTAGTAATGCCAATAGCCCCCCTGAAAGTTTTGCATGTATTAATGTTCATGACTCAGTCAGTGTTGAAAATGGGAATAATAGTAGTGAAAATATGGTAGTTCAGGACCCGCAGTTGAGTAATATGGGAAAAGATGTTGAGATAATCATTCAAACTGAGTCAGATAAGGAAGTTAAAAGTGTTGCGCAGAACTTTTGCATGCAAACAATATCAGGTGGTAGCTCTGAGGGTAATAATACTGCAAAATTTTCAAGTATTCAAAATGTCGACAATAATCTATCAGCAGCGAATCAGGTAACCCAGGGTAATTTAGCTGAAGATACTACTGAAATTTGTAATATTGATGAAAGTGAAGATTTGGTAAGTATAGAGGATAAGGTACCTGAAGTCGAGGAGGAGAGCAATGAAGATAGCAGTAGTGATAAAACCAATAAAAATAAAAATATAAGTTTCGCTGTGTTATGTAGCAAAATTTCAATTCCCCCGCAGTCAAAAATGTTAGCCCAGGTTAAAAGTTATAAGGAAAATGATATTGTTATGTTAGAACCTTTGGCGAAAAATTTAAATCAAGGTCTCCTTACCTCCAGAGCGATTTGCACTAAAGAACATGGCCTATATATCTCATTTGCAAATTTTTCAGACAATAGTATTCATTTAAATAAAGGAACCTTTGTTGCCAAAATTCAAAAATGTGTAGACAAGTCAAATGTACCCGTAACTAAAAATAACCTTACTTGTAATGTAAATTTGGCCCCTCCAATTGGTGACTTTGATCACGCTGATCTCACTTGGAGCTCTGAAATTAATTTAGATCATTTAGAACCCCCATTAAAAATTAAAATGCAAAATTTTCTAGACAAAAACAAAGATGTATTTGCAGCATCGGTCTTAGATTTACCCGGCTGTGATACAATCCCTCATGAAATTAACTTAACTTCAAATAAACCAGTAAAAGGCAAAGCTTATAGAGTCCCCTACAAACTACGTCAAGAAATGGAAGACCAACTTAATACTTTGTTACAGGCGGACATAATTTCACCTTCCATGTCTGAATTTGCTTCTCCGGTTATTCTGGTTCGGAAATCAGACGGTTCCTATCGACTTGCTGTTGACTACAGAAGATTAAATAAAAATCTTGTTAAAGATGCTTATCCAATACCTAACATTACCGACTCTGTTGATGCTTTAAGTGGGGCTAAATTTTTTTCAACGCTAGATCTAACTAGTGGTTTTTTTCAACAGGTTATTCGCCCAGAGGATAGGCATAAAACTGCTATAATCACCCACAAGGGACTTTTTGAGTGGACCCGTAACTGTTTTGGGCTCTCAAATTCAGGTAACAGTTTCCAAAGACTTATGAATGCTATTTTCGGTGATTTAGGTAATCTTGGAATTCTTGTTTATATCGACGACATTGTAATTGCCTCCAGTGATGTTAATTCTCATTTTGAGAAGCTTAGCATGGTCTTTGAAAGGTTAAGACTGCATAAACTTAAACTTAAGCCCAGTAAATGCACTTTCCTTTCGAATAAAATACAATATCTAGGTTTTGAGATTTGTAGTGGCCAAGTATCACCTATCAATAAAAATATTGCCGTAATAGAAAATTTTAAACCTCCAACTACCCGAAAGGCTGTTAGGTCATTCATTGGAACTCTATCTTTTTATAGGAGATTTATTCCAGATTTTACTAAGAGGGCCAAAAATTTAATCAATCTAACTAAAGAGACAGGAAAGTTTTCGCAGACTGAAGATGCACAGAAAGAATTTGAAGACCTTAAGATAGCTCTTATTTCAAAACCACGTCTGGCACTCCCTGATTTTGAGAAGGAATTCCATTTATATAGTGATGCCAGTGGCGAAGCATTAGGGGCAGTGTTATCACAATTAGATGAAAATAACATGCTCCATCCTGTTGCCTTTGCCAGCAGAAAATTGAAAGATGCTGAGACCCGCTACTCCACCACTGAAAGGGAATTACTAGCTTTAGTTTGGGCAACTGCCCACTTTAAATGTTACATTGCCAATACCCATTTTTTCATCTATACAGACCATGCGCCTCTAACATTTATGTTAAAAATTCACGACCCTACATCTCGCATGGCTAAATGGATCTGCACTCTCTCAGACTTTAATTTTACAATTAAGTTTGTTAAAGGTAAGTGTAACAGTGTCGCAGACTTCCTTTCGAGGTATGTCAACAATGATAACTCCAATGATACTGTTAATTGTAATTTTTGTATACAAGTCGAAAAGGAAGTTACTTTTATGCCTCATTCCAATCTACTTGAAAAAATTGGTGAATTACAAAAATCAGACAAGAAATGCTGCGAGATTGCAAGAAAATTAGACCAAGGTGTAGAAATTGCTCCTAAATACATGAAATTTTTTTTTAGAGATGACATTTTAGTTTGTGAGGATACAAGGGAGTCAGCTATTTTGAATAAATCTGTAAAGTTAGTCGTGCCAAAAGAATTGGTTACTCAAGTTTTTGCACTAACACATGAGTCCCTAGCGGCTTGTCATCAAGCCTTTCAAAAGACCATTGATCGCATTCGTGAGCACTTCTATTGGCCAGGAATGTCGTCAGATGTCAAGCATCTAGTGGAGTCATGTATTAGTTGCCAGCAGAAAAGAGCTTATAGAGCGAACCAGCTCGCCCCTCTGCAACGTATGCCGACCCCCCAGTTTCCCATGAACAAGGTTCATTTGGATCTCATTGGACCCTTACCGCAAACTTTTTCGGGAAATAAGTATATTGTCGCATATATAGATTCATTTACTAAGTGGCCAGAAGCATATGCGGTTAGTTCAACCACTTCAGATGTCATTGCAGACACTTTAGCTGATTTCATATCACGCTACGGTGCGCCCTGTTTTATTACGACGGACAACGCGAAGAATCTAATTTCAGATGCGATTGAACACGTGTATAAAATGTTTGGTATTAAACATATTAAGACCTCATCTTATCACCCGGCTGGCAACTCGCAAGTGGAGAGACAGAATCGTACTCTTAAAAATGCACTTTGTCACATAGTCAATCAAAATCAATCTGACTGGGACACTAAACTCAAATTTGCACTACTAGCTATGCGTTCAGCTGTCCACTCTTCAACTAAACTTAGCCCAGCTGCAGTTATGTTTGGCAGAAATATGAATCTACCATATAATCTCTTTTCTCAACCACCTTCTTTTAATTATAATGATGCACCCTCTTTTTGCGAACTCTTAATCCCAGCTCTTCAAAAAGTATACACTGAAGTACATAGTAATTTAATTAAAGTTTCTGAGCAGCAGGAAAAATACCGTGAAAAGACAGCTGTTGATAAAAATTTTAAAATAGGAGATCTTGTGTGGTTATTTACACCCACAGTCGCCCCTGGTAATACAAAAAAATTAAGCAAGCAAAATAATGGTCCTTTTACTATAATTGAGAAGCTAAATGAGGTTAATTTTAAAATAGCGCTAGTTGCTAATCCCAAAAATTGTCAGGTTGTCCATGTTGACAGGTTGTCTTCTTTCAAAGACAGACTCCCCATCTGGTCCAGTAAACCAAAACAAACAATTGGCCTGGGATCGACTGAAAACGTGACCATCGATTCACCACACCAACCGCGCGATTCTCCTCCTGTACGCAGGTGTAAGCATAACCGATTCATTCCCTGGGCACCATATGATAGTAACCGCGCACCAGCAGTAGTGAACGTCAACAATAACGAAACTCCGGTAGCGCCGGAAGTGGAGGAAACAGACAGCGACGCGACTGAAATCATAAATCCCTCTCCCCCACCTCCCATTTCTCCGGAGATTGCAGCGGCAGAGAATAACGAGATGTGCGTAAATAAAAATTTAGCAACGGCAGAAGGCAGTGAAATGCGCGTAGGTAAAAATTCAGCCACGGCAGAAAGCAGTTCAACTGCTGAGCACAGCGATTCGCGCAGGTCTCGTTCATCGATTCGTCCAGCTGCTAAATCAAATAGAAGTAGTCGTTCAATATCGATTTCTAGAACCGACTATTCGCTACGGGATAGACGAGACCGTCCGAGTTATAAATACTGACTACCTTTTTTCGTTATTCAGGCATTTTTATCAATTTTACCTTGTTTAGTTGTATTTATTTATAGTTTAGTTAATGTGTATGTATATTTAATTATTTTCTTGGGCATTTTTAAAACGGAACTTAGTTTTTCTAGCGTATTAAAGGTTTGTTTTGGTTGTGTGTTGATACTTTCATGTAGGCATTTTTAACCCTTTTTATGCCTATACTTAAGGTTTTTGTCTGTTTTATGGTAGATTATGTGGTATATACCCGTCCGCACCCCGTTTTCGTAGATTTTGGGTATATTTTTGCAAAAAAAAAAAAAAAGAAACGAATGTAATTTTTGTTACTTTAAAATTTTTTTTAGGATGTTGTGTTTTGTATGCCCTTTTGCCGAGGTAGATCTGTTTAGTTCAGTTTTAGGTAGATTTCGTAAGAAATACTACCTATTACATTCTCACCTAAGTTGGAAATTTTGAAAAATTTTTGCAGATCTACGCCGATCATGACTCCCAGAACCCAAAACCACCCCCAGTTCAAAACTTTATATATCTATCTATCTATCTATCTATCTATCTATCTATCTATCTATCTATCTATGTCACTTTTTTCTGACCACGGTAACTGGAAAAATTCTGCATTAATCTTTTACAAACTGATACATAAAATCAAGGGGCAAAAAATCTCGGTCAAGTTCGTTAATGGGCAAAATCGAACCAAGGGGGGGAGGGTGGGGGGGCTTTTTGTGAAAACAGAAAAAACCCCATAATTTCTTAATTATTATACGTATCGAATCCATTTAAAGTTATTAATACTTCTAGGAGAAGGGCCAAAAATTTATGTATGACAGATTTTTGATATAATTAAAAATGGTTCCAAGGGGGGGAAAAAAGGGGGGTTTTAGAAGAAAAAAAATCATAGCTTCGTCAATTTACAAGATATCAAATCCGCGTAAATTTATTATTAATCCTCTTAATATAATCTAAAACTTTTATATTGACAAGTTTTTTATAGGACCAACCGTTATAGCAAAAAAAAATTAAAAACAAAAAAAAATCCCTGCCGGCTCCGCCTGCAAACAAGTTATTTTTCGAAGTAGGCGGTTCCAACTATCGCATCTTTTTGAAACTGATACATAAAATCAAGGGGCATAAAATCTCGGTCACGTTCGTTAATGGGCAAAATCGAACCAGGGGGGGATGGGGGGGGGCTTTTTGTGAAAACAGAAAAAAAAACATAATTTCTTAATTATGATACTATCGAATCCGTTTGACGTTATTATTACTTCTAGGAGAAGGGCCGAAAATTTATGTATGACAGATTTTTGATATCATTAAAAATGGTTCCAAGGGGGGGAAAAAAGGGGGGTTTTAGAAGAAAAAAATCATAGCTTCGTCAATTCACAAGATATCAAATCCGCGTAAATTTATTATTAATCCTCTTAATATTATCTAAAACTTTTATATTGACAAGTTTTTTATAGGACCAACCGTTATAGCAAAAAAAAAATTAAAAACAAAAAAAAATCCCTGCCGGCTCCGCCTGCAAACAAGTTATTTTTCGAAGTAGGCGGTTCCAACTATCGCATCTTTTTGAAACTGATACATAAAATCAAGGGGCATAAAATCTCGTTCACGTTCGTTAATGGGCAAAATCGAACCAAGGGGGGGGGGGCTTTTTGTGAAAACAGAAAAAAAAACATAATTTCTTAATTATGATACGTATCGAATCCGTTTGACGTTATTATTACTTCTAGGAGAAGGGCCGAAAATTTATGTATGACAGATTTTTGATATAATTAAAAATTGCCTTAAGCGGGGGAAGGGGGGGGGGGTTAGAAGAAAAAAATTCATAACTTCATCAATTCCCAAGATTTCAAATCTGCTTAAATTTATTATAAATCCTCTTAATATTAACCAAAAACTTTTATATTGACAAGTTTTTTATAGGACCAACCGTTATAGCAAAAAAAAATTAAAAACAAAAAAACCCCTGCCGGCTCCGCCTGCAAACAAGTTATTTTTCGAAGTAAGCGGTTCCAACTCCCGCATCTGTTCGAAACTGATACATAAAATCAAGAGGCATAAAATCTCGGTCAAGTTCGTTAATGGGCAAAATCGAACCAGGGGGGGGGGGATGGGGGGCCTTTTTGTGAAAACAGAAAAAAAACCATAATTTCTTAATTATGATACGTATCGAATCCGTTTGAAGTTATTATTACTTCTAGGAGAAGGGCCGAAAATTTATGTATGACAGATTTTTGATATAATTAAAAATTGCCTTAAGAGGGTGGGAGGGGGGGGGGTTAGAAGAAAAAAATGCATAACTTCGTCAATTCTCAAGATTTCAAATCCGCTTAAATTTATTATAAATCCTCTTAATATTATCTAAAACTTTTATATTGACAAGTTTTTTATAGGACCAACCGTTATACCAAAAAAAAAAAAAAATTAAAAACAAAAAAATCCCTGCCGAATCCGCCTGCAAACAAGTTAGGTTTCAAAGTAGGCGGTTCAAACTGCCGCATCATCGTAAAAAAGGTCATTTCTTCCGCAATTCCCGACAAACAGGCGCCCCACGATCTTCGTCTTAGAAATCTACCTGTGCCTGTAGGCCGAGCCGTCAGGGATTTTTTTTTAATGCATCAGTGTTTTGTATATAACTTTTTAAGTATGTGTTTACTTTAATTTCTACATTTTAACTAGATAGATTTATTATTTACTATACAGTTTGTGGTTTTATTTGAGCTTAAACTTTAAGGAGTGTGGGCCCTTTTTCTTTTTCTAGTACATACTGTCTCATGTACATGCCTGTATGTTGTTGTGTGTGGCTAAAAGTGCTAAAATTAACTATTTTATTTATTCTACTTCCTATTTTTGTGGAATGTGTGTTTTCCTTCCTGGTGATATATGTCACCACCCCTGTTTTTTATTTTATTTTGTGGAATGTTTTCCCTGTAGTGCCCAAAAGGCCCGAAACTGCTTTTGCTATAAGTAGCACAGAGGCAGAGATACTCTTTCCCATGCACATTACTTGTAAGTGCATTTGTAAAATCTGCACAGTGAACCGAATCATTGGACTTTTTTCAAAAACAACATGGCTTCATGTAGAAAAATGTTTTAAATGTGTGCGTTACTCTCTACCATGGTCTGTGATACCATAATATGTGTCTTACAGATGTATATGTATATATATTTTTTTGTGTGTCACCAGTTGCTCTTGTGTATTTTTGTATAATAGAATTAATATGTGTTTTACAAATTTCATTGACATTTACAGTGTTGTACCTATGATATTACTAGTACTTATTTACATTAATAGATAGTGTTGTAATATACTGTGATGCCAATTATTGAAGTTATGTATATAAGCAGTGTAATGACAATTAATCAGTGGGCACTTCTCTTCTTTTTCGGCTAATTTTTTTTCAAAATTCAATTTATGTATTATTTACAGTTCTGTTACCAGAAATTTCAGGTAGGATGCAGTTATGCGTAGGAATGACAGTAGTAGGGAAGTGAGGTTTCACAGTCAGGTGGAACATGTGTTCTTTTACAGGTGCAGAAAATATCTTGGTCATTTTAGTGGTAAAATCAGCCTTGTGGTCCCTCCTCTGGTAGTACTCTTTTATGGTCATGTTTCAGGTAATATTTTAGGTAATGGTTTCTACGGATGTGCGAGCTCTGGTTGTATATATCCGGAATATATTGTCAGGGTGGTATTTCAGCGGTGAACTCTCTGGATCCCGTCCCGGATCGATGTATGATCTGTGTTTGTGGGTCAGTTTTTTCAGTGTTGAGGTCCCAGCATGCCATGTGGTACCCAGTTACCTTTCAAAAAAATAATTTGTTTTCTCAAAAAAATTTTTTTTTTAATTAGCCGGGGGGAGCAATCTTGTTACGGTTGGTTTCAACCAAATTTTTTTTTTAAATCTACATTAATTACCTTAAATCACTCTCTCAACATTTATTTAGAAGTTTTCTTTTTGTTTCTGTTTTAAATAAATATATAAATAAATGTAATTGTAATATTAATAATAAAAGCAGTTTTTTTTTTTTTTTTCCTCTTCTTTCCATTTCTTTTAAGCAAAGCAATTTCAACTTTCATAGTCTAACGTAGCTTCCTGTTTTCATATACAAAAAGTAGACCGCACAGGTGGAAAGTTTGGAGTCATCTAGTCTGACTTTGATATAAGAATGACCGACCGCCCTGTATAAGAATTACGTTATCTTATGAGTGTACTATACACGCAATTAGGCTTTGTAAGTTTACGTCAGGCTTCAATTGGCTCTGCTATCAGGCGGATAGCTGGCGCCCATGTAAACAGAGGCTAACAGGACCCCCCTTCAGCACACGCCATGGGGGTGATGCATGGCTTCCTTCCCCCATGAAGCGGCCGGCAGAGTGGAGCGGCAAGCTGTAGTCTTCACGAAGAGTCCATTTTTCCTTTTGTTTCCATTCCCGTACCCCTGGCAGAGTGGATCGGTCCCGTTTTTCAAGCAGCGCGGGAGAATGAATGTTTACGACACTTGTTGCTTGGCCAAGAGACCTGTCGTTTGACTCGTAAAAAAAATTCGACTTATTACGGGGCTCGAAGATTGGCCTGTGGGCTGGATCGCGAAGTTGTTGAAGGCGGACAGGTTTCTGGAAGATTTTTTTTTTGAGAGTGGGGCATTGATGGCCCTACATTAACTATCCTAAATCATGATGTTATGATGAAAAGAGGCTATAAGGGCATTTTCGAATTGCGGTTCTATAACTGTTAACGAGAAATTAAGAAGAAGATATGTGTAGCCCGTTTTTTTTTTTGGCGTAGTGGCGCTCCAAGATTATGACTTCTTAACCATCAGAAGTGATCATAGATATTGAACTAAACGGTCGTTAGAAGTCGTAGTGTTCTGAGTTACGGTGATGGCTATCTTCGAATAAAACACATGCTTCAGGAAGGTGAAATTACTGACTCCGACGGTGAAGTTCTGGACCGTAGAACGATTTTCCCCTCCGGACTAGATGATGGACCTAGTAGTTGATGGCAAGTGATGCAGTGAGATGAGAGGATTGATGAATGTTAGCTTGAAACCACATGGGTATTGTCTGAATTTTTCCCCAGCCTGAATACTCCAGCTTAAGTGCTTCATCAGATTTTGAAAAAGGACGAAATGCTCCTAAGTGCCCATTGACTAAAATTGTAGAACTCTCTACCTGTTGTAAGTACTATTTGCATAGTTTTTCTTTTTATTTATTTGTACCTCTTTAAAAAAAAAAAAAAAAAAAAATATGTTTGCTATACCAGAGTTTAAAAGTGAAATGAATATCTTTGGATAATTTCAATAAGAATTAACATTACGAACAGAAATAGTCTGTAGGTTAATATATAATGTTTGTATGTTTGAACGACCATTAAATGGTAATGTGATGATAATTTTAAAAATATGATGTGTAATTTAAAAGTAACCAGTGAGTGGTTTCAACTTAAAAGATCAGCTGTTATATTGTTTTATTAAGATTATTTTTGATAACTTAGTTGCTTCATTATTTTAAATGTTCAAATAAATTGTGTTTTTTTTTTGTTTATTATCAAAGATGGTATGTTTTTCTTTGTATAAATCTCTAAATAATTAATTTTTTATATTCACAGTAGACCTATAAGAATGGCCTAACCTTTCTGTGAGTAATAAAAAAAAAAGGGGGAGAAAATTCAACTTTATTAAATTAGGACTTTAAAATTTCTTAAGTTTAAATTCATAACTGACTGTTTTAATGAACATAAATTGAAGTTCACTCAATGTTATACAATCGTATTTTTGATCTTGATTTAAGGATGGATAGATTAATAAGTGAAACAGTAATATTAAATTTAATTTCATAAAATGTTAAATTAAGCTTTAACTCTCCTCTTTCAGAAACATTGTTTTTCTAAAATATACACCAAAATTGTTTTATTTTAAAAAGTAAAAAAAAAAAAAAAAAAAAAAAAATCCAGTTATTTTACACCACTATACGATTCTTGGTTAACCGATCGGATCTTGTTCAGAATCTCTATGGTTGTTCTAAAATTTTAGTACATCATCATATCCCTATTCTATTAACGGATTTAACTCTTTCTCCTTTTGGTCCTCATATTGGAGGAATTTCAGGTTGTCTGCAATTTTCCAAATTATATGATGATTACACTTTTGTTAATTTAATGTGTATGGAGATTTGAGCTTGATCGGGTTGGAGTGGAGTTGGGTGTTCCTTATGCAATTCAGTATACTACTTGATTTAGAAATCTGTTGCCCCTTACTACATTTAATATTATCTTAAAATGATGAGTTCAAAATTATCATTGTTGTATTAACCTATTCGGATTCTTAAGTTTTGATATTTTGATTAGTTTAATATATTTTGCTCCCTTTTCCATGGCAACAGATTTCAGTGGAGCTAATCAGGGTATACTTATTTTTTTTTAAATATTTAATTGTCAAGTGAAGATTGAGTAATAAATGAGCTTTTTAAGTTTAAGTAAGTTGTGTTTTAGAAAGAACACCAAAACACCACAACATATATATAAGAAAGATAAAATATATTCATAGGCTAATAATATATTCACATTTTTTGGAGGAACTAATTCCAAACAGAATAAACTAATAAAAAATACAGTTATATGGAACAGAGCGCAATGTAGATTTAAATATCTTAAACTGCTTTATTATCTTTCTAGTGTTGACCCTCCGTCTATCAGACGGGTCTAATGTACCTGATAGATGCATTCAAATAATTCTTCTCATAAAAGAAAAAAAAAAGTTTGGAAATTCTGTGAATATATAACTTTTTCTGGAATGTTCAATCAATTATTTACAGAATTTTGTCTTCTTTTTTCCCCCCCTGTGAGGGTCTGTTGGACCCATCTGGTATGTGTAGGGTTAAAATGCATTTTAAAAATAATAAATTTAGTGTTGGTGTAAAAAAAAAAGGTATATGGAATAAAAACTCACCTGTAGCCAAATGTCTGAGTGTCAGTGCAAGACGCTCTGCAGGGGAAATGCTTTCTCACATTCTGGTATTTTCTTTCATGATGAATGGTGTCACCAATTTAAGCAAATATTGAAAATTTGCAGTGTCCATTCTAATCCATCTGCGATAGAATTCTGTGTCCTAGAAATAACATTATATTTGTCATTAAAGCTTTCATAAATTGTTAAAATTCAAATCAATCAAAAACACTGTATTTTGGAAAAATAATGTTGTATTTTTTTACCTTTACAGTTTGCTCAAAAGAAAAGAACAGCCAGTTGCAAAGTGTTTGGTTTGTTCTGGGGCAAATTTTAACTTTTGTAAAGTAAAAAAAAAATAAAAAAATAAATAAAGTTCTTGATTTTTTAATCATTATTTGTAATTATGTTCTAGTTTTAATTATTATTATATTATTCAATCAACAATATTTAACCAATATCAGTTGCATTTGCTATTATGGATCAAATTTTAATTGCAATAACAGAGATAAATGAAAACATTCCAACATTTCACCAAAAATAGAAATTTTTTAATGACTATTTAAAATTAGAACGTAATGAAACAAAATAGTCATCTTGCAGTTGCAATTAATTTAATAATAAAAAAATTAATAAAATATTTCAGAGAATAATTTTTTAATTAATTATTGTCTTTATCACAAGATCCAGATTTCAATTACTTTTTATAGAAGATTTAAAATACTGGATTTCAGAGAATTACAGTTATCAAATTATTGTCAGATATTTTGGGGCTGTTAAAAAAAAACAGGAAAAAATGCTTTTTGAGTATCAGTGCAAGGAATCTTATTGAGTTAAATTTCTTGAAATTACTTAATATAGTACTTGCATTAATTATTAATAAACATATGTGAAAGAAATTAAGCCAGGGATTGATTGTTTTAAACTCAATAACATATTTCAACATAAAACTACAGTAGAACTGATTTTTTAGGCCTCTGACATCCAGATTTACTAAATTCCAAGGTGTCAACGATTAAAATCAAATGATTTAAATCATTGATTTAAATCAATTGATTTTTTAAAAAAAAAATCATTGATTTAAATCATTTTTTATTTAATCTCTAGAAATCCTCATGAAAATTTAAATCTCACTAATGCTGTCTTTTTTTAATCAGTACTATATTCCTCCTCTATTTTTATCCCTAGTCTTTCCTCACTTGACCATTCTTATCTATTCAAAGTCTCTTTTAGGGTGTTCCTTAATTCTACACCTGCACCCTTTAGGTGATAAGAGGTTTAGATTCTTTATTTGACGAAAACCTGTTTTCCAGTTTACTATTTGCACAAAGAGTGGACATTTTCAATTTTTACTGCAATCACAATTTCTTTCTTACTGTAGCACATGGTAATCTCTTGAATATTGTTACACTTTTGCTGTAGAAGATTTTTGATACTATTACTTACTTTAGTTAGTTTTGCTGTTATTACTTACATATTATTTAAGTTCTCAGTTAAAACTCTAAAAAAATGTCTGCTGGAAGGAAAAGGGATATAATTTAGTTTTATTTTAATAAGAAAATTGAAGTAGGTAAAAAAAAGGAAGCAGAGCTATTTGCAAGAAATGTGGAAAATAAATGCAAGGCTTGGTTGCAAGATTAATTTTTTTTTTTTTTTTTTTTTTTTTTTTGTGGAAGCCAATATGGTATACATGAGGAAGTCATTAGAAACAGATACTAAAGACTACATTGATGTTGTTAGCTATGGTTGCTCGGCACACATTTTAAACTTGCTAGCAAAGGATATGGAACTCCCCAATGCTACAGATCATGTTATGCAGGTAATTAAATACTTCCGAAACAATCATTTTGCTAGAGCAAAATTTAACGAAAATAAAGGACGAAAAGGTGTTGGTCTGTCTAAAGCATCGTTTCCAATGCCTCTTAAAATAAAACTGGATTTTTAGGGAGGGGTGATATGCGGCTATCGTACCTGCTTTCATTTTGCCCCCGTTTCCATATGCAAGCACAAAAACAACCCCCTTAAAAAATCCAGAAGCTGCCCAATTTTTTGTTCTGACCTATGATTGGCTGATTGGTGAAATGACGCACGAACTTCCGGTGTAAATATAAACAGAAGCCGTTTTGTTACGTTTAGCGCTCTCACATTTTCATTCTTTTTCTTTAGTATAAAAATGGCTGACTGTATTCTGTTGTTGCAAACGTTTATCGACCTTTTGTTTTAGCATCAGAGCTTTCCAATTTAGTGGATTGTTTAATTCGGATATTTCAAATTCATACAAAAAATTGAAAATAGCGATGTATGATTTATTTAATAACAGAAATTCCAACATTAAATGGAGTGAAATTTTTTTGTTAAATTTTCTTGTATAAATTCAGATTTTTTGAACTACGGAATTTCCAAGAACGTATTCGACTCTGGGAATTAAAGGGTTAATGGAATACCTGCTAAAACAAAACCCCGTATAAAGTGGAATATTTTTCGATTCAGTTTTCAAGATTTTAATGAATCACTATTAGACAAAACTGATTACATAGTTCAGTATTAAATATTTCATTACATAACTTAAATTTTAAAATACGTCGATTATTAGAAACTTAGCAAAATTACGTTTGCGGAGGAGGAAGAGTAAAAGTGCTCCAAACTCCAATAAATTATATCACCTTCAATTAAAAATAAAATAATTTTTGCATGTTTAAAATGGATATTATAGTTAATGATCCGAGAAGATAATGTGCACATTTTTTAATGCATGAAGGAATCGTATGTAAATTTTTAATAGCTCTCTTTTTACTTTTCTTTAGACAACATTATTCTTAAAAACAACCACGAAACGATACAAATTTTAATGTGCTAAAATAAAATGAAAAAATGTATACAATAGGGAATTTTAAGCACACAAGAAAAATGTTTGTTTCCCATGTCTATGGTGTAGCAACAGGGAAGTGCCATTAGTGTTCAGCACCTGTGTGGAAAACTTCAGCTTGCGCCCTGAATCCCTCCCCCCAAAAACTATATTTTTTAAAAACTTATCAGCAATCACTAAAGAAATACTACAATATATATATATATATAATTTCTATTTCGGTTGCATATTTATTTATTTATTTTGCTATTTGAACCTCATGTTGGGTTTTAATTTTCTTGTTTCATTTTCTTTTGTCATTTGAACCACATGTCGGTCCTTAATTTTCTTGTTTCATTTATATATGTTATTAGGAGTTTAATAGTGTCGATTTTAGGCATAATGCTGACAATATTTGTTGCAATAGCATATACTTACTATGAATATTCTTATAAAGCCTTTCTGAAGATTCTATAAGATATTCAGAAGTTTTCCAATTTTGCTTTTTCAATTTTTGCTTTTTCATCATTTTAAGTATAATTCCTTTAGTGTCCATTTCATTGCTTTTTATCTTTCGTTCTTCTCATGTGCATTCGCTTTTAAATAAATAAATATATATATGTTATATACACACATAACAGAAATTATAAAACGAATATAAAAAAATCCCTGACCGCTCGGCCTACAGGCACAGGTAGATTTCGAAGACGCAGACCGTGGGGCGCCTGTTTGTTGGGAATTGCGGAAGAAATTACCTTTTTGCCATAATGCAGCATTTGGAAATGCCCACTTCGAAACATAACTTGTTTGTAGACGGAGCTGGCAGGGATTTTTTTTGTTTTTAATTTTTCTTTTGCTATAAGGGTTGGTCCTATAAAAAACTTGTCAAGTTTTAGATAATATTAAGAGAATTTATAATAAATTTAATCGGATTTGATATCTTCTGAATTGACGAAGTTATGAATTTTTTTCTTCTAACCCCCCCCCCCCCCCCCTCCTTGGGGCCATTTTTAATGATATCAAAAATCTGTCATACATAAATTTTTGGCCCTTTTCCTAGAAGTAATAACTTTAAACGGTGTTTGATACGTATCATAATTAAGAAATTATAGGGGGTTTTCTGTTTTCACAAAAAGCCCCCCCCCCCCCCCGTTGGTTCGATTTTGCCCATTAACGAACTTGAGCGAGATTTTATGCCCCTTGATTTTATGTATCAGTTTGGAAGAGATTTGTGCAGAATTATTGAAGTTATCGTGTCCATAAAAAAGTGATATAGATAGATAAAGTTTTGAACTGGGGGTCGTTTTGGGTTCTGGGAGTCATGATCGGCGTAGATCTGCAAAATTTTTTCAAAATTTCCAACTTAGGTGAGAATGTAATAGGTAGTATTTCTTACAAAATCTACCTAAAATATAAAACAAGGAGAGTACAAAAGTTAGAAAAATAAAATAATTTTGTGTGTTAAAAAAACTGACAACTCCCCCCCCCCCAAAAAAAAAAAAAAAAAAAAAATCGACCGACATTTTCAAATTTCAGGAAATGTCTAAGCTGATTTATAGCTAAAGGGGTACGTAAAATATACCGACTGATAAACAGAAAAAAAAAATAATATTCATACTATAGTAAAAATAAAAATTAGTAGCTTCTTGATTAAAATTCACAAAATCATTGATTATCAGGCTTAAACTACTATTTGAAAATGGCACATAAAAAATGCACAAAAATTTTAATCAAAAACTTCTTTTTTAAGTATATATTTTTTACTGTGCATATTAGATGCATCATTGTATCAACGACCTATTTCTTTTCTTTTTTTTTTTTTTTTTTTTTTTTACAATAAAATAGAAACAGTGTATCTGAAGTAGTATGCTCCGTGGAATCTAAAATTAAATAGAATGCTTAAAAAGGTCAAATTTTTTGTAAAATTTCAAGTAAAATTTTTATATTCTGAATTCAAATTAATAAATTTATCACAGTTATTTAAAAAAATAATAACATTAAGTGATCATAATAATTTATTTGAGGTAAATCTATAAAATATAATTAAAATTAATTTTGATATGATTAAAAAACACGTATTTTTAAATATTCCTTCCTCACTTGAAATGATATTCTTCTGACCACATGCTCAATAACATTTTTGTCTCATCTACTGACCAACAAGGTGAATTCAAACACAAATCCATACTTAATTAAAAAAATATATATATGGGAAAATAATAATAATAATAAATAAACAATAGTAACTAAACGCAATAAAACAATTAATGCGAATAACAGGAGAATTATCGCTAGGAGCACTAACGTACAACGTGCTGTTGATAAGCAGTTATTCCGGTGAAGTGGCGCTGTTTGTTTGTTTACCCGTGCTGCCTCATGGGTAAAAGCCGGATTACTGACCTAATCCCTTGCAGGTCTGATTTCTGGGGAAAAAATGACCTAGGCTAGTTTCACCTTCAAGCCGGTTTGTGCATTGGAAATGGTGTAGGGGGTAAAAAGACCGTTCATAGGGGTCTTGGAAAAGGCATTGGAAACGCGGCTTAAGTATACCATTAGAAGTACGGTGGAACACCTTGTGTGAATCATTAGATAGTTATGTTAATAAATGGCCTATTTTAATGCAGATTGCAGAAGAAAATAGAGATTCAATTGATGCAGATATACGGTCAAACCTGATGAATATGGGCATAAAAAGAAACATAGAAGATTTACTGCTTCGCTTAAAACCAATTTCTGTTGCTTTAGATCTAGTACAGAGAGACTACTGTAGCATTGCTGAAGCTCTTGATGTATGGAAAAAACTTGAACAAGATCTAAAGGAAAACAAAGTGCTGAGTGATTGCAAGAAATCTGCTGTGAATACATCTTTCAAATACAGATACAATCAAGCTTTGACACCAGCACATTTCTTAGCATATTTGTTGTCTCCAACATTTCAGCCAGAAAACTTATCTGCAGTAGTAAAAAACAAAGCAATCGAATTTGTGAAGGAAAATTACATAGATACGTCTTTGATGGCTATTCTTTTAAAATTCATTGCTCGTGTAGAGCCATTTAATGTGCCCTTATTTGAAGAAAAGGTAGTGAAAGAAGTTAACACTTTACATTGGTGGAAGTCTGACAATTGTATAAAAGACTGTGTTCCATCCAAGGAACTATTAATAATGCAAATTATGACTGCAAAGGCTACATCTGTAGGTGTTGAAAGAATGTTTTCAACCTTAGGATTTGTACATAGCAAATTACAAAACTAATTAAGAGTGGAAAAAGCTGCCAAACTGGCTTTTCTATTCAAATCTCTTAATAAATAAATAATATTGTTGTTATTGTCTATTGTGTGTGATAAACTTTCTGTAGTTTCATTTCTAAAATCTTTGTTTTAAAATTTGTTAAGCAAATCATTATATGGTCTGCCAATTCAGCTACGTTTCAGAAGCTTGGACAAAATATTTAAGTTTATTGCATGCCTAACAAAGAAATACTTTATTTACAAATTTATAATACCAAAAATAGGTATTTACCAGCTCTCTCTATATAGAGCAGTTAAATTTATTAAAAACATTGATTTACTTTGTTTTAAAAGAAAAATCCAATTTAAATTAAAAAAATCTGATTTAAATAAAAAGAATCAATTTTTTTTTTTTTTTTTTTTTTTTTTTTTTTTTTAAATCATGATTTTTTTACACCCTGCTAAATTCATTTACTTGTATATAAAAGTAATTAATACTTATAGATTTTTTTTAGGTTCATAATTTATAAAAAATAAATCAAACATTGAAGGCAGAAAGCAAGAATTTTTTTTTTTTTTCAGCCTTTAAAATTTTCTATTCTTATAAAAAAAAATAATAATAATTTTGTGAGAAAAAAAGGTGTACAAATCAAGTAAAATCTCAGCTTGCTCAGTAAAATTTTCACTGAAAGATAGTGGAACTAGAAAACATTATTTTCAGCTTCCTGACTAGTTTGATCAAGAGCTGTATACAACAAATAACCCCGATTATAAAACATGCAAGGGAGAATTAAGAAAAAAGTATTAAAAACTTAATTTTTATTGGTTATTTTTTTTATAAACTAAAAATTTTGCAGTGCGTCCTGGCACATTTACCTTATATTTGATACTAGATGGAACCCGTCAAAGCTTGATGGCAAATAACTTAATAGTACCATAACAATAAAATTCACGGCTGTTTTGAAATTTTTGCAAAATAATTCAAATAAATAAAAACCCCACCTTGAATTAAAGCTAGGTTGGGGCCCATAATAAAAATGCAACAATTTCTGTATGTTCCATTTTTTATTTTATTGCATGAAATAATATTTTGCTAGATAAACGGTGAACACACATAGTTATTATTTATTCTGTTACACATCTTGTTTATAGCTTGTAGCAAAATATTATTTCATGCAATAAAATAAAACATACAGAAATTGTTGCATTTTTATTTTCATGTATATCCATATATACTTATTAAAAGATATTTTTATATTTAGTTTAAAAAGAAAGAAAAAATACTAACCTCTAAAGCGAGTTCTTGCAGTAGATTATGATAACAGCCTTGTTGTTTTCTTCTTAATAACCAACTTCTAATCAAAGTTTCTCTTTTACGTTTCTTCTTCCGATCGTCATCTAATAATACAATTGCTAAACATAGTTTTTTTTTATCCTTCAACGATAAAAATTTGCTATTTACCATATTGTCGATTCGAAAAGAAACAAAATAAAAACCAGTTTGAAGCAGATTGAGACGCGTTTTTGCAGCGAGCGCAGTACTGACCGATTTATTTGCGCCAACGGAAAGAGCGATAAATAGGAGCAACCGATAAACAGCAGTACCGGTTTTTCCTCCAACTTTATCAACAACAATTGCAACCCTTGTTTCGCTTTGTATGCGGAAAAGTTGGAGAAAAGTGACGGCTGAAAAGTTGGTCGCTCGAAAAATTGGTGAATCTGATAGCAGCTTAAGAGATGGAGGTTAAACAGGCTCGATATTTATATCAGTCTTCGGGTTTGGGCAGGATCGAGCTTAATCTATCTTAAATTCAAAATTTGTCTGACCAGTTTTAATAAAGAAAAGATTAGTGTTTTTGATGGTAACTTCCCTAGTACATTGAAATTAATGGGATATTGGAAACCCTTTTTCAGACCTATATTTTTAAATACTTCACTTGTCTTCTTTGGGGAAACGTCTTTTTCTTAGCAGGTTGATGCCATTCTTGCAGCTTCTCGGTTTGTGCATCAAGCAACTCTTTGGTGCAGTATTCTTGAATAAATGTTAAAACTGCAAATGTATGTTTGCAGCAAGAAGGTGGTGCACCTCCAGGGCACTCACATAAGGCATGACGTACCTGCAAGAGGATAAACCAAATTATCAAACAATACTAAACAGTTTAAATATTTATACTTTGAAATTAGACGTATCTACCTATGGATTTTTTTCATCAACAGGAGAAAACAGGGCGGGACTAGCTTTTGAAAGGGGACCGGACTTTCAGAACAAAATGGCATATTTGGTATGAGGTGAGGTAACATTCTGTGTGTTGAAAGCGAGAGCCCTAGGCTATCACCAGCATCTGGGTACAAAAAGGCCAATGACTCTTGGGGGTTCAGGTATTCCTCCTTATTCCTATGTCCTCTGGGACTCTCATATCCTTCAAAAAGGAAGTTTTATTAATAGTCAAACTTTATTAAGGCAAATTTGCGAATTATATATGCATAAGGCAGTAGAATATGAATCGTGAATGATAGGATATTCCATATTTTGGAATGAAATTATTTTATAATCATTCAACGGTTTTAATAATAAGCTTTGTGTTTTCATAAAATAGATAAATTAGGAAAAAAAAAAAAACAGATAAAAAGAAAAAGTTACTAAAAAAAGTAAATTTTGGTTGGATAAAATATAATAACTATATCAAAAGACAAATCCTCCTTCCATCTTTGAGATAATGTATGATATCAGTGCTAGACCTCCCTCTCCCCTAAAGTGATAACGTTTATATATATGTACAGCTCCAAACTGTGAAGACACAGGTAGTAGTGCTTTTACCTTTGACAAAATGTAAATGTTAATTGTCAGGTGATTATCCGCACGTTCCCACACAAATTTGTTCCCACAAAATTGTTAGTCACAATCAGGAAACATAATAAAAGTTAGTAAAAATGATTCAATTTATAAATAAAATAAAAATTACCTCCTTTTTCTTTCTGAGGGTCAGTTTGGTGCTTGCACCAATATATTTTTTTTCTGAGTCATTTTGAAAGATGTAGAAAAAGAAAGAGCACGTATTAGAGCATACTTTCAATATGCTACTACAATTTTTTATTCATATATACATCATCTCACTATTCCTGTGGCTTCATGCAAGTAAAGAAATAATTGAAACTTCTGAAGGGTGTCATTTTGCACATATTTTGATAGATTCCAGAAAAAAAGAAAAATTAAGAAAATGCGCTATTTACATAACAGGGATATATTTAATGCACAGTACAACACATGTGTAAGTACTTATAACAATTTTTTAAATATTCAAACCATACAAAAAGATCATGATAATAATAATTGATAATGAGGCACCAAATTGACCTTATAGCAAACAGAGTAAAGACAATTATTTTAAGAAACACTGAGCTTTTCTTTAAATATGTAAGTATAATATTTCAGCATGCTATGTCTACATTCTATTTTAAAAAATAAACTTTTTTGTTTTTCAAATTAGAATTTAGAAACAGGTGGTTATGAAACATTTTCCTCATTAGTATTTAATGAGGGGGGGGTGCCAAATTTGTAGCCCTGACAACACTCTTGCACTGCTGTTTGCACCTCATTGTAAATGCAAAGTATAAAATAAACAAAAGTGTTTACGTGTGAAAAAAGAACAAAAAACATAAAGATATCATAAGCATATAATTTTTTGGAAAATAGACAGAGAATAAATTAATGAATGAATTTAATTAATTTTTAATGAATATAAAAATTTTAGACACATTAATTTTATTTTAACATACACTGGAATGAAATTCAATGAGTCAGGGGCATATTAAAAAAAAAAGTATTATTGTCAACTAATTTTCGAAATTTCATGTTGCACTACTTTCCGAATGCTATAGTTGCCTTTGAAACCACATAAGAACATCCTTAGTGAACAAAATTAATGGGGAAGAAAGTAAACAGGTAACTTTTTTATTTTTCTTAAAAAATGAACTACAAGTACGATATATACATCATTTATGTCAGAATATTAATAATCATGTCTGGTTAAGTGTTAAGTTTCATACACTTTCGCATTTTAGTTAAAATTGAAAAACGAAATAACTTTCTCTGTTATAATAGTTAAAACAGTAACAAAAACATTTTTAAAACGTCAACATTAGAACACAAAGACTCATTTATATATATATATAAAAAAAAATCAGTGCACTGACTTCATCATGGTAAAACCATCTTTCGGCTCTGCAAACTTAAAATCTTCAATTTAAATTCTTTTTGAAGAGTTTTGATCCCGAAATACTTTCTTTTAAAGCCGAGCTCTGTCCATGCCCTTCGCCCTTCGTGTTCTTCGTTTATCTTTAAAATTGGGAGAGCCCGTTCAAAGATTGAAAGCGCCATTTTTCTCAATTGGGAATTCAAGCGCTCGAGCTCATTTTCGCTTCAGACCATTTATTATTTTGCTCATTTTCAGATTTCATGTGATATGTATCTGTGTTTATATGGTAAGGTAAATATTATCCAATTTTGAATATCTAGCACTTTCAAACGCATTTACAGTTTCTGTAAATTACAGTAAATAATGGTTTCAATGGCACTTTAGCATTAGTTAAAGGGACAATTTTCCTGTACCGACGGCTGCGATCAGCGCCTCCATAAGCCCTTTTAAGTCCCAATGGGAAAAAACGAGCAGACGATGGCAGGGAGGTGATCACCTTGGGTATCATCTTGACCACGTGATCGTGACGTACATGAATATAGACCTTTAGTTCTAAGAAGGAATATCCTCCATTTAGGTAGAGCTAAGACTCCTATAATAGGAGCTGACGCAAGAGCTAAGACTCCTATATATATCCATTATAGGAGTTCTAGGTAGAGCTCCTATAACCCTCTATAGGAGCCAGTGTGCGATCTAACGCTTATTAGTTAGTTAGTTGTTTCTTAGATGTCGCCAGTGAAATTGGTTGTTGTAGGAAAATTGAAACTGAATATATTTTTTAAAATATCAAATGCTCTTTATCCAGAATATCGATAAAGAACATGGTTAACTTTTTTTTTTTTTTTTTTTTTTTTTGGTGGAAATAAATGCTTTGAATGTGTCTTGATGTTTAAAAAATAAGAATGAATTATATTCAGTTAAAATTTTTCTTAAAAATATCATAGCTGCCAAATCTTTTGATTTTTGAGTACCACTATACGTCTGAGTAGTAATGTTCATCTAATGTAACAGGAAATTTATTTCATTCAAAAAAGCAAATATTTCTATTTGGAAATACTGTGTAGTAACAAGTTAATTAACTTGAAAAAAGAAATTTACTACATTGACCAACATATTGTTTTTAGGCATGTTCACTTATAACTCCGGATTACATATATGATTGAGTCCGGATTACATATATGCATGTATATTTCTATATATTTCGGGCAATAGTATTTAGAAACGCATAAATATTTATAAATTTCATTATTGATGTATATTTCAATTGGGGCCTCCGTGGCCGAGTGGTTAAGGCATAACTCCGCTAATCGCTTCATAGCGTAGGAAGCAAGGCCGGCGGTTTTCGACTCCCGCCAGCTCCATTGCACGCACTTTGTGGAGCTCCCGGATGTAACTCTTGGTGTTGTAAATTTCCTTGTACTTTCTCGTCAAGATTTATGTAATTGTTGAAGTCATGTATGTGTTTCTGTGAATAAATAAATGTTATGGATCATTCGAGACGACAGCCTTGTAGCTATAAGTCTCAAAGCCCACCTCCCTTCAAAGTTCAAAGTTATATTTCAATTACTTTTTTTTCTTTTCGTAAGGTATATGGCTGAACGAATTATAAAAACGGCTCTTTTAAGGGTCCTCTCCCCTCACACAAAAACACCCGCTCGGTAATGTTAATCCTTAGGGACCGTTATTTTACAATATCGCATTTGCATTTCCATATTTTTAAACGATTTTTTTTTCCCATTAGACAGCTGAGATCGATCTCTACAGTGCCCTTTTTTTTACTTTTTCGATTTTCTTTGCAGATTTTTTAAAATGAGAATACTTTCCCTTTCAAAACCGGTTCCGAAAGTAAAAGTAATCCGTAAAGAAAATTGAAAAAGTAAAAAGAAGGCACTGTAGAGATTGACCTCAGCTATCCAATGCAAAAGAAATCATTTAAAAATATTAAGATGCAAACGAGATATTGTAAAATAACTGTCCTATAGGTTTAACATTAGCGAGCGGGTGTTTTCGAAAACACACGCTTGCTAATGTTAATACTATGGGGGATATAATTTATGATATCTCGTTCGCATTTCAATATTTTTAAATGATTTTTTTTTTGCATTGGATAGCTGAGGTCAATCCCTATACATGCTCCTTTGTACTTTTTCGATTTTTTTGCAGTTTTTTTTAATGAGGATACTTTCACTTTCGAAACTGGTTCCAAAAGTGAAAGTATCTTAATAAAAAAAACGTGTAATAAAAATCGAAAAAGTACAAAGAAGCGTGCATAGAAATTGACCTCAGCTATCCAATTAAAAAAAATCATTTAAAAATATTGAAATGCGAAATAGATAGCGTAAATTATTTCCCCCCATCGGATTAACATTAGCGAGCGGGTGTTTTCGCCTGAGTGAAGTAGCCTCTTAAGAGCCTACGCTAGTCACGCGAAGAAACTCGAACGCTAATATTAAATCTATGGGAAGGATCTTTACAAATTTTTCGCTTGCATTTTAATATTTTTAATTTTTTTTTTTTTTTTTTTTTTTTTTTTTTTCACAGGATAGCTGACGACAATCTCTAACGTTGCTAGTTTTAAATTTTTCGATTTTAGTTTCAGATAAAAAAAAAAAAATACTTTCACTTTCGAAACCGGTTGAAACCTGTTCTGAAATTAAAACTAACATAATATAAAAAAAAACTGTAACAAAAATCGAAAATTAAAAACTAGCAAAGCTAGAGATTGTCCTCCGCTATCCTATGCAAAAAAATAATCATTTAAAAATATTAAAATGCGAGTGAGAAATTTGAAAATAACCTTCCCATAGACTTAACATTAGCTTGCGCGTTTCTTCGCATGACTAGTGTAGGCTCTTAAGGGCCACTCCTGCTTTTGTTTTGTAAAATTTGAATAATAAAATAATGGTTATCAAATTAATTAAGGGAATAATTTCCACTTATTTATTCTTAATTATTTTTTTTAAATTTTTGATAAAAAACAATATCATTGCCAAATTTCAGTGGCGCCATCTAAGAAATAACTGACTAACTAAAAAGCGGTGCATCGCGCACTACATCATTACCTAAAAATCTTATAAAGCTTGTAAAGTGTATCATAACTAAATTTTAATTACTTTTTAAATTATTTCCCTCCCTCCTTTTTTTCACAAAAATTTAATTTATCTCGTCCAAGATTGTCATCAATTATGTTTAGTTTTTTCCAAATGGTCTTGTTAAATTCTTTTAGCCTTCGAATCAAATATCAAATATTAAAACTTTAAAAAAAATGAAAAAGAAAATAAAGATAAACGCCTTGCAGAATCAGTTTTCACAATGTAATCTGTAATTCAACTGAGGTATATGTGTCATGGGAACTTATATGTGAAGAATGGGGAAAATTGTAAATTTCACATTCTTATATCATTCACATGTGTAAGTCCTTGTGCGTAAATATATACATCAAATGACCGCTTTAAATTGCCGAATTTACTATAAGCTTAACTAAGCTACGAGGCGAGTTCGAAAAAAATCCACCGTTGTAGCTTGGCACTGGTAGTAGTGAGCGGAGCGTCCCCATTGTTACATCGGCGTAATTTCTGACTCAGTAAGCATCCAGCTGTGACAGTGTGAACCTCGTTCTTTTGCCTATTCGCTTGTTATATCCTCAAAAAATGAGTGCTGCAATAAAAAATCCCGCCAAATGTGAGGTGCATGCTGTAATTAGATTTCTTTGGGCAAAAAACGTTTCAGCAGAAGACATTCTTCGTTAATTCAACTCATCGCTTTAATCGTCATGACAACGCTCGTTCTTACAGTGCTCGAAACACTCAAGAACTTTTGAATCAGTTCAAATGGGACGTTTTTGATCATCCTCCTTATAGCCTGGACTTGGCGCCGAGTGATTTTCATCTCTTCACTCACATGAAGAAATGGCTTGCGCAGCACTTCGGTGACGATGACGAACTTCAACATGCCGTAAAAGGCTGGCTACGTAACCCAAGCGGCCGAATTTTATAAAGAAGGAATTTGTAAATTAGTGAAGCGCTGTGACAAATGCTTAAACTTAAGTGGCGATTATGTTGAAAAATAATGAAAAACTGCAGTTTTAATATGCATATAATAATAATTTTTTTTCTATGCAGGTTTTATATTTATAGCCAAACGGATGTTACTTTCCGAACTCGCCTCGTATATGTTTAGGATCTTGCGTTTGGAAGGACTTCACAATTTAGTTAATGTATCAAATTATGTACTCAGATTTATATCAATAGGTGCCAAAAACAATCACCAAAACCAGAAATATTCCCGAATTTTTAATTATAAAGTTACTTTCTGCACAAATACAGAATATTTGCATGTTAGATGAAAGCTAAATTTCTTGAAGGTAGATGTTAGCTAACTTTCTTCACAGTAGATGTTATTTTTCTTTGATAACTTATTTGCTTATGATCTCTGATATCAGGGAATTTCACCTTTTCCCTTGTTCACGGGAACTCTTCATGTTGGATAATTAATGACCACAAGTTTTTCGAATTTCATCTGGAACAGATTAAAAAATTTTTCTGAGAAATTTTTTTTGTAGTCAGCTACCATTCAAGACGACCAGATGATAAAAGACACAATATCATGTACAGTTTTTCATAAATTCCGGATTCTGGGCCCTACTGATATCGGTTCCCTGGGGAATTGTGGCCTGTCCCCCTCTCCTCTCACCGGACATACACACATATACACACACATACAAATTTAAACACATTAAAATGTTCTTTTACTTGTTACTGAAAATATTTTTATTGTAATAATTTATTTTTTTTGATTAATTTTAAATCAATTCATATAACGCCGTGTTAAGCAAATTAAGGTGAAATGGAGAGCTGAAACTTTTGCTTTGAAATTTGTTGTTTGACACTAAAAAAGGAAGATGAATACGTGATTTTTAGGCCAAAGAAAGTAGAGCCTCCCTCTTTCTACTTCTTTGGCCTAAAATTCACGTGATTTTTACGATTTGTAAACGGTTATAAAAAAAAGTGATACCACCTTCGGACTTTTTGCATTATATTTATTGACCTTTCACTTACATACAGTAGAAGATCTTTGTAACACAATTCTATATAATTTAATTATCTATTTGACGCACAACTTCTCGCGCATAAACAATAAATTTTGCAGTAAAGAAGCACCTACATTCCCACATTATAAAAAAATGTTACTCTCTATAGGACTAAATGTGATACATTAGTTCACCTTTATCTCCTAAATTCAGAGTTTTTTAATGAAAAAATTGCTATTACAATAAAATGTATTCAAAATGAGTATTTATAATGAATGATTTGTTCCAGGCATATTTGGACCATGCATATAAAGTAAATTTAACAATGTGTGAAATGAACTATATTATGCAAAAATTCGTAATCTGCACAACTCCTGGTCTCAAAGAATGCAATATAAAACTGTATATTGATATGTTTCAGACACATTTGGCCATGTTTACAACGCAAGTTTAATGATGTGTGAAATGTAATCTATACAACGCAAAATTCTATATAACGCACAACCTCAGGTTTTTAGGTTTGCGTTATAAAGTCTTCTACTATTTAAATTTTTGCGCGTAAAAAAAAAAGAATAATACGACTTGCGCGATGGCAAGTACCTGCAGGTGCGTGCCGTGAACTTCCAATCGGGCGACTGTTTTCCTCCGGTTATATGTATCTGAAACAAATTTGGACTCCAAATTATGAAAGGGCAGTAAATTCTCTAGAGCTTATGTCGCCAACATTCAGTGTAAAAATTTTATTTTTGACAAAATGGCTTTCATTTAAACGGAAAAGGTAATATTTTTCTTTATTCTAACCCTTTATTCTAACCTTTTGTGAGCTCGAATTAAAAATTATTCAAAGAAAGTTATATTTTTCAGTGGTAGAAGCACCATAAAAAACAATCACCTTTGTTAAAAATAAATAAATAAATAAATAAAGGAAATCGCTTGAATAATTCTCAAGAAAAATGGTCGCCCAGTCTGAAAAACCTGTTTTCGAGAAAAACAAGTAAATTTTAACAATTGCATTACGTTCAACGAGCGGCGTTATGCTAAACGAGCAAAAAATATTGTAATGAAGTGGAATATTACGTGAACCGCTTTAGGATAACAATCTTCACACTTAAGGTATACAAAAAAATGTAAAAAAAAGAAAAATAGAAAATTTTGACCCAAAGAATTAGAATCTTCCCTTAAGTACGCGAAGAAAATAAAATGAATGGTTTAATATAGTTTGAAAATCATGTACCTTGTCTCAACGTTTATTTAACAGCATCAACAATTTACTTTAAAGTGCTTTTGCTGAATCTGCCAGTGCAATATTGAAAGAGAACCATTATTATTCCAAAGGCTTTCTCAACGAGATTTGAAAGAAAGAAAGCAATATCGCAGAACAATAATCTTAAAGGCTTAGATGATCCACAAGAAATATCTTACAGTTTTCCAAACATGTTTCAACAAAGTGTTGTTATAAATGTTCATTTATTTCGGTATTTCTTCTATTACATTACTTACTCATCGAGATTTTTTATCATTTGAGAAATATGTCGAAGGTATACACACATAATGCTTAGATATAAATTTTGAATCAGCAGAAATATATTAGAATTATTTATACAGCGTAGGTGACAAGGATTACGGATTTTTATACTATTATTTTCGAATAACAATAGTCACCTTTTATGATTAAATAAAGCCAATACAATAGAGCGCCGATTATCCGAACTCCAAGTAACCAAACTGTCCAGTTATCCGAACACCCCCTTTTTTTGTCTGTTTTTTTTTCAGGACTGTCCTTGAAATTGAAACGTTTTCCAGATCAGTGCATCGAAGCAAATGAAAACGAATGTTACGAAAATGATCCAGACCCATCACATAATGAAGACTTTGAATATTTGGAAACAGCTATGGAATGGACGGAACAACAGGAGAATGCTGATCATATACAACTTATATATTTAAGAAGAATTCGTTGATATTGCAGCATTGAAAAGAATATCTTCTTTATAGCAAGAAATAATTGGAATCATTTTTGCTTAAATTTCACATTTAGCAGTTCAAAAAATGATAAAAAAAGACAACTTAAAATTAAAAAGATTAAAAAATACATATATATTACAATTAAAATATACAATTAAAAAAAAATGAAAAAAAGCACCATTTAAAAAAATGCCAGCTTTAACAGCTGCCAGCCCTAAGATTAATTAAAATGTGAAAGAAAATTGCATACACACAAAAGATTTTTTAAATCTACTTATGCACTCCTATATTTTTAAAAACGCACATTTGTTCCATAAAAATAACTGTTACTCGTAAAAAATGCATTTTAATCATTTTAGCATAGTCAGAACATCCTTAAAATTGCCTGTCCAATATCTGAACTAGCGTCGGTTCTGACAGGTTCGTATAATCGGCACTCTACTGTATTACTAATCGGAAATAGTGGTATTTAAAATCGGTAATCCTTGGCACATATGATACAGAATTTATTTTGCGAGTCTCTACCGATAAAATGAATATTTTGTAAGTAATTTCAAAAGCTAACATCTAGGTTCAATACTTTTTTCTCCAAATTAACGATTTTACAATCAGACATCACTCAAAACATCGTAAAGGTTACATAAAACAGTCCATCATCATTAAAAAATTAAAAAAGTTTCTAAAAAACTGTCATCATTACAAAAACGTTTTCGCCCCAGCCGCAGCATCATCAGTTGATTTTCTAGTGTTGTTCCAACTGATGATGCTGCGGCTGGGGCGAAAACGTTTTTGTAATGATGGCAGTTTTTTAGAAGCTTTTTAAAAATTTTAATGATGATGGACTATATGGAACTTTTACCATGTTTTGAGTGATGTCTGATTGTAAAATTGGTAAAGTGAAGAATAAATTATTGAAATACGGATATTAGTAATCGAATATCTCTTTTAATGTTTTAATCTATGTTCACTATATCTATTTAACTGCTTGAGTTTAGCACGCAAATATTAAGGTCAGTAAAGTTTAAAATGAAATTAAAAAAGAAAAACTCACTTCGAACCTTAGAACTTACAGAAAAACTTTTGTGAAAACATTTCAGTTTCAAAATCAACATTTATGAAATCAATCATTCATTCATTCAATACAACATTATGAATTGAAATTGATGTTATTGAACTTTCCTCTTTAAGGGTGTTTTCAAGAGAAAAAGTTAAAGGTAGTTTTTAAATGGCATGATCGAATTTCGAAAGTCGAACATTTGAGATCATTAGCTGTGCGCTTTTAACGATGTACTTTTATAACTATTTTGAAAAATATATTTATTCATGCTGGAAAAAAACTACAACAACAACAAAACCAAGAATTCCCCCTCTTCGGATTATATTTTTCGAAGGAGGTTTCAGTTACAAGCAATTAAAAAGTTATAGATTTACAGGTATATATGTTTGCAGGGAGCTGTTTAGGAAGAAATTGGGTACTTTAAAGGACCCAATTTCTCCAAAGCTCTTCACAATTTTTTTAATTCCAAAACAGAACCCTTCATAAAATGTTTCATCTCAAAACAGGACCCTTGACAAAACTTTTCGCCTTAAGAGTTGTCTTAAAAATAGATCTTTCACAAAACTTTTCCCTCTCCAAACTGAACTTTTCACAAATTTAATCATTTAAAAGTAAAACCTGACTGTCATTTTTACATATATAAAAATAATATGTGTATTTTACAATCTTCTTAAAAATGTATAAATAAGAACCTGAATATGACGATCATTTCAAATTCACAATATTATGACCAGATTTTTCACAAGTGTAAAAAGCTCTTCACAATTTACAAAAAGAGGACGCTAGGAGAAAAGTCTGGACAGACGCCTGGTTTCATATAACTTTCGGTCAAGTTTTCGTGCTATAAATCATTTATTCTTCTTCTACTTGTAAATACACATTATAGTGTCCCTTAATAAAATAAATATATTTTATTTGTTTGTTGCTTTTATTTTTGATGTTTTTTCTTTTGATCAAGTATAGCATACAGTGTGTCCCAAAAGTTTATAGACAACGGGGTTTTCTTATTTTAGAATTGAAAAAGAGGAGTAACAATTTCAAAACAATTTATGATTATAAATAATATCAAGATAATAAAAATACTGTACAAGAATATTATTATACAATCACAGACATTGTGAGAAAAATTGAAACTTAAATTTTACTGTCTTAAAAGTTTATAGGCAACTCATTTTTTTCCATTTAACGTTCAAAATTTTAAGCCGTTTTTTCTAACCACTTCAAAAACTCAATCAGGCATAATCGAAACAAGAGTTTGAAGAAATTCTGGCTTTAAAGTAAATCAACTTCGTTCAGTTTACAACTTTAGATCTTAAACCTTTGCAAGTTGACGCCCATTTAGCATATACGTCTCTAGCTAATATTTACCAGAAGTTCTCTATTGTGTTCAGATCAGAACTTATGCCTGGCAGTCCATAACAGTTAATTGGTTTTGTCTAAACTACTGCATTGTAGAGTTGGACACGTGAATGGAGCTCTTCTTGATGGTATATCCATTTGTCCTCACCTAGCAACTTTCCAAATAGAAGTACCTGTACTTCAAGCGTTTTCTGGTAATCTTCGGAACATTGACGACATTCCAAAAAGCAATATCGGTTTTTTCATTATAAGAAAATGCTTCCCACATCATGAGTGAACCCTTTCTTGTTGTCTGCTGAAAAAAGTTCGTAGTTCCTTGCGAATATCGTGCCAGTAATATGCCCAACCACCATGGCCATTTAAATTAAATTTCTTTTCATCACTGAAAAAACACTCAAACATTCATCTGTCCATTTCATGTGATTTCGGGCCCACTGAACACGAGCGGGTTTAAGCCATTTTGTAAACTTTGGCGAACGACGTATTTTGCGATAATCAAGAAATATACGTGCCTTCAGCCGTCGATAGACAGTGGATTTTCTACTGGAACGCTTACTTCTGTAGAAACTGACCTTACATACTGGTTCTGGGATGAAACTAATTTCAAAATCTCTCTATCTTGCGTTTAGTTGTTTTTTGGTCGTCCAAAATTTGGATTTTGTTTCAAAATTTTCCCCTTTTGACAGAATTCGGTAAATACCAACTCTGCTGCGTACAATTTTTCTTGCAATGTCCACAACTTTCCATTCACGAACCTTTGAACGATAGATATGCAAATTTTTCCTTTTTTGGAAAACTGCACATTGCGAGGAATCTTTGCAATCTGTCGGAAACGGAAAGACAGATTAGCTTTTATCTCAGGAAACTATTGCGTCACAAGTACATGACCTTGGAATATGCAAATTTTGGCTATCAGTAATGTTAACCTTCGTATCCTGTTGAAATTTTATTCAACGTTGATAAAAACATTTCACACCAGAATTTGTTTTTGAAAATGATTTAACATATTTATTTAACGTAGTTTTCCCATAACATTTGTTTAATTTACTTTATGAAAAAAAATCTTGTTCCAATTGAATTAAATAAATTATAGAAGTGGGTCGATTCGACCCATTCAGGGTAGGAAGGTTAAATCAGCTTTTAACACTAGTTGTCTACATATTTTTATGACAGCATTTTTTACATTAAATCTATGACTCTTAAAAGTTGTTTGAGTATTGTATTATTTTTATTTCATCATTATATACTTGCATAATTTATTTCGTCTTTCTTACTCGTTTAGTTAGCTCTTAAATCCAGAAAATTGTTGTCTATAAACTTTTGGGACGCACTTTACATGGACTTGAATAACAGAATGCATATTTGTATTTGTTCCTTAACCCTTTGTATCACCGCGTTGCATATCTGCAACATATCCAAAAATTAATGTTATTTATACGATTTTATTTATAACGATTTTATTTATTGCTGCTACCTCCCAACACATCAGTTAATATAAACTGTTCATAAACTTCTCAAAAGACGGCGATACTGAGTTAATTTTTCATGCCAAAGTTTTATTTATCATTTGAGTAGTTTTGCATCGTTTCTGCTAAGATGAACTTCGTATATTTTGTAACATTAAAAAAGCTGGAAACATCCAAAAATAGATTTTTTACAAAGATAATTTCGTATACTTTTTGTATTATACAACTGACAATATTTATGAGAAGTATGTAATTTTCTGTTTTTTGTAGCTGTAAAAAAGTACTTTTCAGTAACTATATTTTTTATTTTTATGTTCTAAATTTTTGTTTATATTTTTTACATGCCTAAAATGGTGTATTCTAACATCTGAGTAAATATTTTTCAAATCGGAGTTAATGAGTTACAAAGGGTTAAAACTTCATTGTTAACATAATCTTTGCAAGCAATATTAAAAATGGAGATGGGCAATTTACAGTCAGCAACTGTTAAAGTTAACTCATATTTCAGACTCATAGAGAGTCTCAAAATTAGAAGTTGTGTTTGAATGAATAATGCTTTTGCAGCTGATTTCCAGTCTAAAACTTAGCCTATCATTTTCTTGCATAGTATCCAACTTTTATCTTTTTTCTTACCACTAAAAATTAATGGTAAATTTTGTTACATTGAATCGCCAAAATCTGCGATTAAATATGGCGAAAACTTTCGTGGCAACCAAAAAGCGTAAAAGTTGTCTTGTAGGCTTATCTCTTTCTAAGCAGATGTAAACCTTTCAGGTGTAAGAAATTTTGTTGCTATAATGTTGAAAACCCACCAGAATTTTGTGACAATTTCAATCGAAAATAAATATTCGAAATCAAAAATAGTTCATATAAATATAAAAGCAAAATTTTATTAAAAAAATTCTGGTAAATTTCTGATTAAATTTAAGTGGTATACATATTATTAGGGTGAATCAAGTGAAAACGGAACAGGAGACACATAATGAAAATGCATAGTTTATTTTGAACATGATCTCCAAAGCTACACAAGCACTTGTCCCGCTGTTTTACCAAGTGGTGAATATCTTGCTCATAGAAATCCTTTGGCTGAAATCGGAACCCGTTTCGAAAATTGTCCATGACTTCCCTGTCTGAGTCCACGCTGTTTGCTCCAGGCAAACCTTCAATGCCTTTTTCAGCGGACCAAAGATGGGAAAGTCATATGGCGAAAGACCCGGACTATACGGTTGGTATTCCAACACTGCCCAGCGAAGTTTTAACAGATTCCCCCGCGTCAGTACTTGTGTCCTTCCTGCACACGATTCAATGACAGTGCATGTTTTCCGTACACTGCCTTCATTCGCTTTCGTCGGCAAAATCCGGCAAAATCCAACTTCTTCTGCCACTAAATAAGAATAACACTGCGTTGCTCTTTTTTATTCGCCAACATTTCTCAGATCTAGATTAATAACAACAATTAACGATTTGCCGGCCGGACGGTACTGTTGGCCGACCGCCAGCACATATCATGTGCTTCTGCTTGACTACCTAGGGCAAGTCCATTTCCACAGTATGGAAACCTTCCTTGTTTCCCGCCCTACCTCCACGCAAAATTTCACTACACTCATACAAAAATAAAACAAATTATAACTATTGTTCCATTTTCATTTGATCCACCCTTATATATCAGCGCCCTTCAAAGTGTTAATAGACACAAAAGTGTTTTCTTCCATTAAATTATTTATTAAAAGTTCACAATTGATGTAAATAAACTTAATATGTTATTCTGGGAAGAGTTAAACACATTGATATTAACATTTCGGTACTTATGTATTAATTTATTTTCTTAAAAAGTGCTCTTTCCATGATTGCACATTTATTTAATTAATAAACAAGAAGGATCACTGAGTTTTTGACATACAATAGAACCTCATTTAACGAGCTTCTATACAGAGAATTCCTATATTTAGCGAATTTATTTCCGGAGCATTGAAAAAAAGTACGTGTAAAATAACGTGCATACAGCTAATCAAAACTTCTACTTAACGAAGCATGCACGACGACTATTCAGAAGAGATTTTGCTTGGGAATCTTATTTTTCTTATTGTGTAAATTTCTATGATTACACATTTATTTAATTAATAAACAAGAAGGATCACTGAGTTTTTGACATACAATAGAACCTCTATTTAACGAGCTTCTATATAGAGAATTCCTATATTTAGCGAATTTATTTCCGGAGCATTGAAAAAAAGTACGTGTAAAATAACGTGCATACAGCTAATCAAAACTTCTACTTAACGAAGCTGCGTAACGACTATTCAGAAGAGATTTTGCTTGGGAATCTTATTTTTCTTATTGTGTAAATTTTTGTGTTTATTTTAATAATTTAAATGTTGTTTAATACGTTCGGGAAGATTAATCGGCCAATAGTAGTACATTAAATGCGTCTTTTGGTAATGCATAATCAAGTTGAAACAATATATTTGATCAAATATCTAATTTTAATAACTTACCTCTATTTTACGAAGTCCTCTACTTAACAATGTTTTGGTCGTGATGTAGCGACTTCGTTAATTAGAGGTTAATAAGAGGAATTACTGTATTTCCATTTATGGAATGAGAGGTGTTAACGAAATGTTTGTATTTGTCTATGATAATCGAATGACATACGAATGGTTTTTGTCACAATGCTGTATAATATTATTTTTATTTCTGTTTAAAAATAAAAAGAGAATAGACTCTGACTCTCAGATTTGCGCTAATTGTATTTTTTTTTTTTACTTTTTCTATTCAATGTTTATTTTACCCTATTATTTAAGCATAATCGCTAATAAAATTTGTCTTTTTTTTATGAAGCTGAACCACAAGAAAGTAAGATAATGCATCAAGCATGTATTGTGAAACACTTTCCAACACTTCCAAACTACCTTAACTAAATTCCACTGTTTAGTAAGGTAAAAAAGCTACCCGATTAAACTAGTCGAATGTGCCAATCACAAAACTTTCTTCTATTTCACACAAGTTTTACATACACTAAAAAGAATCAGCACCAATTTATATCAAGGTTTGACGGAATCTAAAATTTTATTAAATTCCGTGCATTAGTTCTTGAGATATGACTATTGCTAAAATCGTGTAAATCCTGCAAGATGAAGCATGGCAGCGCCACTTGTTGGGATATTTAGACCATAACCTAATCGACAACAACTTATGTCAATGTCTAACTGAATTTGAAGTTTGATGAAAATCCGTGCATTAGTTCTTGAGATATAGCTATCGTAAATATAATGAACAAAGTGATATAGCAGAGCCACCTGCTGCGATACATACACCAAAACGTAATCAATGTTTATTTATGTCAAGGTCTAACTGAATCTGAAGTTTGATGAAAATAAGTGCAGTAGTTCTTGAGATAGAGCTATTGCAGAAATCGCGAAAAATGCAGCATAGCAGCGCCACCTGTTGGGCGATTTTCACCAAAAACAAATCAGCACCAATTTATATCAGGGACTGAATATAAAGTTTTATTAAATTTACTGCATTAGTTATTGAGATAGAGCGCCCACAAATATTTTGTCACATACAGAGTCACAGAGAGACAGAATCACAGAGTCACAGACAGACATTTTCTAAAAACAGTCAAATCGGGTTTAGGACCTTATAAAATGTATAAATCCGTCGAAAACCGGAAGTCGAAAATTTTCATGAATCCAATACTTTCTTCTTGTAAATATAGAAGAAAGTAAACATTTAGAAAACGCATAACACATTTGAAAAACATATTTACGCAATTACGGTCGAAGCCGGTAAGGTACATGATTTTTTTTGGAGCCCTGTATACGCTGTATAGATTAGTATATGTGTTACATAATATGCTAAAATTTAGTTTAGTTAGAAAAAGCACAACACTGTCAAAAATTAAATTTCAGCAATTTGTGCCAATATATAGAAATGCACGAATTGAACGAAACCTTTTGTAAAGCCCTGTATATTATTTACAGATTTTTATACATGACTCATATTAAGCTAAAATTTTATTCTTGAAAAAGAGCATACCACTACTAAAAATACACTTCCATAAATTTCCATCCATAGACGGCAATGTATCCAATTCTTTGCGTAGATTCTTTGCGTATGAATTTATTTATATTCTACAAACATTTAATAGTATAATAAACATAGTTTAGCTAGAAAATGCATAGCTCAGTTAAAAGCGACCTTTAAGGAATTCACGCCAATACACAGTAATGCTTACCAATTCTTTGTTGTAGCCTGTATTTGATATATAGAATTTATACACACCCCGTAGTGTGCAAAAATTTAGTTAAACTTATCACTACCTTACGACAGAAACCCACTGATTAGTGTTTCTTTTGCATGTTGCATTTTCATGTAAAGGCTGTTTCTATTTCCAGTATAGATGTATTATGTAAAGTTCTTTATTATTATGGATATTTCAGTAATAGTTCTTGTCAACTTCTTTATATCCCTAGGTCATTTATTATGTAATTACGAATGCTGTGTATACTTTTATTATACATGGTGATTATATTACTTAAGGTGTTTCAATTAAGGTGATATATTACTTAAAGGGATAATATACAGGGTAATAACAACCTTTAAGGAATTCACGCCTATATACAGTAATGCTTACCAATTCTTTGTTGTAGCTTGTATTTGAAGTATAGAATTTATACACACCCCGTAGTGTGCAAAAAATTAGTTAAACGTATCACTACCTAACGACAGAATCCCACGGATTAGTGTTTCTTTTGCATGTTTATTTTCATGAAAAGACTGTTTCTATTTCCAGAATAAATGTATTAGTATAACTACAGTTAATAGTTCTGTCAACTTCTTTATATAATATAATAGGTCATTTATTATATAATTACGAATGTTGTATACAATTTTATTATACTGGGCGATTCCTTAAGTCCATTTCATCTCATATAACTGACGAATCAAGTTAGCTACAGCCATGAATGTGGTGCCTAGATGTTCTTACTGCCGTTCGACATTGCGCCAAATCGCGACAAAATGTTTTATTTGGCGAGAAAACTGAAAAGTGAAATCGCCAAATTGCGCGAGTTGATTGATTAATTTTTTCTTCGGAGACACTGTCAGTATAATGTTAATGAATGGTTGAAAGCATTTCAATGTAACTTATGATTTGTATTTTGATTTTTTTCAGAAACTCATTGACATAATTTTATTTATTTATTTGTTTTTATTTAACCCACTAACATGCTATCCCGAATATCTAATTTACTTAGATTAGGTTTCTTAAAACTGTTTAGAAATAAATCGTGTAAGAATTGTTCCTTCTTTACTTTACAAAGCATCCGTAATACGCTTGTTTTATTAGTTTTTCTAAACAACTGTTCAGTTTAGGCCAATAACTGTTCTAAAAACAATTACAAAAATTAGAATACATATTGAAAAGGAAAAATAGAGTTTAAAGTACAATTTGAATCACTGTTTCAAGACGAATGTATTGCTAACGTTATTTTCCTCTGGCTATAGTTTTTCGTTGATGGTTAGCCAAATTGCTATGGTTACATACCTGCCAACTTTCCATTAATCTTCCGTAAAATTTGGGTTAGTTTGACCCAGGTTAAGCACACTTCGAACCAGAAAATGTTTTAAGAAATGAAATCACATAAGTTCCACTTAGAAACATGAAATTAAATAAATAAAAAGATTCAACAAATAAATTTTCTGGTTTGAAATGTGGTTAACATGGATCAAATTAATCCACAAACATTAGTTAAAGGTTGGAAAATGTGCGGTTTGTCAACAGCCAGTAGTTACCCAGAGCCTAGGTACAGTAAAGTGGTTATGCCCTACAAGATGAAGAGCCTAACAGTACCTTCTAGCGGTAAGTTCTGCAATTAGAGGATGTACAGGGTGATTATAAAAAAAACTATCCCGATATATGAGCCCCTAACTGTCATACCGTTCACAGAAACTGAATGAAATTCTGGCCTAAAGTATTTTGAGATATGCGATTAAGAATCATGTGAAAAACAACAGTTAAATTCGAACAGTTACGGTTACAGTGACAAAATTTCGAAAATTTCAAATGGCAACACCTACTTTTTTTATTGGAATGTGATCTTCATAGTGAAAAACCATAAAAAGCGTTGGAACGGTACCTGTAGCACGAAAATCGCCGGTGCTAGACAGACTAAGAAGAATAGTGAAAACAACCAATAAGGACAGAAAAGCAACAGAAAATTTTATTGTGTTTCATACATTTTCCATTTCACACACGACGACACTTTACATGCGGCAGATGGTGGATAGCACTGAATGTTTTACTTTCTGTTGCTTCTCTGTCCTTTATTGGTTGTTTTCACTTTTCTTCTTAGTCTGCCTAGCGCGGGCGATTTTTCGTGCTACAGGTACCGTTCCAACGCTTTTTATGGTTTTTCACTATGAAGATCACATTCCAATAAAAAAAGTAGGTGTTGCCATTTGAAATTTTCGAAATTTTGTCACTGTAACCGTAACTGTTAGAATGTAACTGTTGTTTTTCACATGATTCTTGAGCGCATACCTCAAAATACTTTAGGCCAGAATTTCATTCAGTTTCTGTGAACGGTATGACAGTTAGGGGCTCATATATCGGGATAGTTTTTTTATAATCACCCTGTATGTCAAAACTATACGAGGTGCGATTAATATATCAGTGGCAAAGTTGTACAGCATCATCAATTTAGCAAGGAAAGATATATTGGGCAAAGTGGATGCGATAAAGGATCGCCTGTATAGACGAAAATATCCTCACGTTCTAACGCATGCGTAATGCATCATGTATTGCTGCCGATGGTGGTCACATAGAACATAGTAATTAACGTGGTTTTCTGATTAAAATAAATCGTATTTTGCTTATATGTATTATAGTTATTAGTAAATGTGCATCTGCATTATAATGCCACACTTTTATACGCGATTAGTGCGCGTTTAATCCGGTGATTGGATAGAGAAAAAACTTACATTTTAACCTTCTAATAAAGCTAATTTTATATGTAAGATATCATTTCATATTAAATCGGGGAAGCCCTTTTAAAACCTCTTTTTTTACCCTTTTTAAAGTGACTTTTTTCGCTATTTCTAATAGCTTTGTAGATAGGGTTAGTAACTTCCAAATTTCGCCACGGAGGGTACTACAGTCACTCTCATATCATAACGCACAGTTGTTTTACCGCAGGTAGACACTCGTTCCACAACTCTAAATTTATCTGTTCAAAAGTTATTTGAGTGTTTCCGGACTTTAATTTGCACCCTGTAAGTTAGTTGATGTTCAACCTTTTTGTCTGAAAGTCGTTTGCCACCACAAACTCCGAAAGATAACCACCGCCTTATTTAATCGGAGTTTTTGTCATTAAATAAGGAATTTTTTTTATACTAAATTAGTAATAGTTTGATTGCCTGTGGGCCACAGACTGAAGATTCCTACTGTAGATAAATTTAAACAAGTTGGAAATTGTACGTTAAACGTGACAAATGAGGTTCGTTCGTTTCGTGCTATAACTAGTTTTACAATGTAAAAAATATCATCGTTACTATTTCAGTGAAATAAATTATATCGTCTGCAATGAGCGAAATGAGGAAGCCTTTTTTTTTTCTTATTACGTATGCCATATTTACAGATGCGATTGGTTTTTTCGACACCAGGCAGAGCTGTAAAATTCCCCATGTAGATCTTGCTTTGCGAATGATTACCTCCATGGTTTAATATTTCTATAACTCACGTTGAATGAATATCTTGTATACTTACTTTAATGGGTTGGAATATTTGGCGGTTAACTTAATTTTCACTGAAGTTATCTCAGAATCTATACATTTTTTAATGTAACTCATCTCTCAAGCAAATAATTGTTTTGAAAGATATTTCTAAAAATTATAACTTTTATGCAATTTTATTCAAAAAAATAATTTTGAATAAAAATGAACGCTTGGCATATGGAAAAAGGTGTGGTTAGCTCGCATTTGTTTTCCTCAGTCACATGACTTGCGCTTTTACTATATAGATTACGTATGATAGGATTTCTATACTAATAAAAGAAAGTTTCGCTCTGTGTGTGTGTCTGTTGGCGATGGCTAGGAAAATCTAGCCCACCTAGAAGGCTGGAAAGTTAGATTTAGGTAGTTCAAACCCTCTCCTGGTGCACCATTACTTCAGAATTTTAATATTTTAATTATTTACTGAAATATTAATTAATATCCACAAAGAACTCTCATAAAAAATACGCTTTTATTCTCTTGGGTTGGTTGGTTCACTGATTGGTTGCATTGATTCTACACAGAAGTAATTAAATAAACCAGAGTAGCGATGCATAAATAAGGATTTCTAACTAAATAGTGTCAATATGGATTGAAGTTATCAGCGTAGAGCCATGCGAATGCCGCGCCACTTGTACATGATAAATTATACATACGCCCCACTGATTGAAATATTTTCCAGGCAAATTTTTCTTCATGACAATTAGTCGTTTTTTTTTTTACATTTATTATTATGATGGAGATTGTTAATACAGAATATTTAACAGATTCTTTTTTATATTTGCGGGAATGAAGAGGGGAATGGGTCTAATTACATTTAAGCTTAAAGGTGTATTTCTAGAAAGCAATTACCAGAATTTCCGAATAATAGTCTAAGCCAAATTTCAAATTAAGTTCCTAGCTTAACCAAATGAATCAATCTTTAAAGATGTATTGTGATCCTCCTAATTAGTTATTTGCTGAAGGCCACTTGAACACTCCCCCCCCCCTCCCGACCCGTCCTTCAAGGTTTTTCTCTGCTCTGTTTCCATATCTCAGCAACTATCTTTCCGATTTCAACGCAAGTGACTTCAAACATTATAATTAATTTAATAGTCACCCTTTATAACAATAAACTAAATTTATGAGTAGCGGTTACCACTATTTACGAATAACAGTTTAAGCCAAATTTGTAATTAAATTCAAAGCTTAAGGAAACGAACGAATTTTGAAAGATGCATAGTGGTGCTCCTAATTAGTCATTTGCTGAAGGGCACTTGAACCCCCCCCCCCCCCCCTGGGACCTCCTTGAAGGTTTTTTCTCTAACTAAGCTCCGTTTCCATATCTCAGCAACTATTTTTCCGATTTCAACGCAAGTGGTTCCAAACATTATAATTTACTTAATAGTCACTCTTTATAACATTAAACTAAATTTATGAGTAGCGGTTACCACTATTTCCGAATAATAGTTAAAGCCAAATTTGTAATTACGTTTCTAGCTTAAGCAAACGGACGAATTTTGAAAGATGCATAGTGGTCCTTCTAATTAGTCATTTGCCGAAGGACACTTGAACAACCCCTCCCCCCCGGACCTAAGTTCAAGGTTTTTTCTCTAACTAAGCTCCGTTTCCATATCTCAGCAACTATCTTTCCGATTTCAACGCAAGTGATTCCAAACATTATAATTAACTTAATAGTCACTCTTTATAACATTAAACTAAATTTATGAGTAGCGGTTACCACTATTTCCGAATAATAGTTTAAGCCAAATTTGTAAATAAGTTCAAAGCTTAAGGAAACGAACGAATTTTGAAAGATGCATATTGGTCCTCCTAATTCGTCATTTTCTGAAGGACACTCGAACATCCCCTCCTCTCGGCAACCTCACTCAAGGTTATTTTCTCTAACTGTGCCTTATTGCAATAACTGGGCTAATAATGTTCCAATCTTCTCGAAACCAGCTCAATTTTGTAGTGCGCCTACTATACAGTAACGTAGGCAGCGGGGACCTGTCTCAGAAGTTCGTTCGGAAAGAGGTTTGTTTAGATCAGAATGCTCCCCTGGCGGTGGTAGGGGGGAAATAAAAGATTTTCTAGAGCGTCCGAGCATGCCGGGTATACGGTTCCGAAGCCATCGTAGACCGTGGCCAGAGTTCCATTTTTTAAGAGATTTAAGTTTATTACAAGGGCTCGGGCAACGCCGGGCGGGTCAGCTAGTAATAGAATAAATAAAACTTTTATTAATATCTTTGTAAGTTTTGATTCAATTTTCATAAAATTTGAAATGACTCGACAAAATTCTGCAGCGATTATATATATTAAATTTCAAACTAATCGCGTTGGCTAGTTTTTGCGCTGTTATATGCGGACAGACGGACGGACGGACAGACAGACAGGCGGACCAGATGATGACTATAGCTGCTACGTATTTATATAATTACGAACGCACCTAAAAACATTATTTGCTTTAAATGCACCTTTTGTAAAAGACGGGACTTTCTGATTTAATTAGTTTTTAAAAAAGGATTATGTTATAACAATATGAACAAAAAGTTCTAGACTTTTTTATTGAAAAATTGTAACAACTTGGATAATAAGCCTGTTTTTAATTGCATTATATCGTTATAATAATAAGGTATGCAAATAACTAAAATACCGAATACCTTTTCAAAAATGTTCTGTCTAAAAGCTTAGTTTAAAAAACATGTCTGTGAATTTTTTTAACGTCATAATATGGTTTTTATTCCATAAATAAACACTGCCATATTGGTAATCAATGAAAAATTATTTGATTTAATTGAATCTAATACTGAATGTCTAACAAAAGCGCTGAGATAGAAGTTAATTAAGACTGTTGTAAGAGATTGTTTGTTTGTGAAAACAAATTTATTTATTCGTTATTGTGTGGATTTTTTTTATATATTTCTTAATGAATGCATATTTATAATTTGATAAATAATATCGAACAAATTAGCAGTGAATAAAGTTGCAAATTTTTCTTGCACAACATTCAGGAATCTCACTTTTAGAATACCATTGTTTCCGAACAGTGATTTTTGTGGTAGGTTTCTACAGTATTTGCAAGATAAATATACCGCGAAAATTATTGTTTAAAATAGTGGTATTCCAGCAGGACCCCTGAACATTTCAATTCTTAGAATTTTTTCTCTATTCCTATTTTATTACAGTATAAAAGCCCTTAATGGATAAGTTGCATAGTTGTCAACTTGTACGGATTTTTTCTTATCACAAAAATTTAATAGTAAATTTTATCTTAATTTAATCGCCGAAATCTAACGTTTTTAACCAATAAGAAAGGCAAAAATGTCTATAAAATTTTAGTGGTAAAAAAGCCTATGAGATTGTTAGAAAGGTAATTCATGAGCAATACATGTATTTAATTCTAAATGTTCAGCAAATGTACCAAAATTATTTTTTATAAATGAAATGTTTTCAGGGTTACAGATCAGTTCTTCAACATATACTCATCAGACACCAGTTAGTTTGTAGTACGTTTACAAATGGTTCTGGAGAATATAAAATGTTCAATATCGTCGGAAAATGTTATATTTAATATCCACTCTAACTATATAAAATATAAATAACGTTTTATGAAACGAATTTATGTAACGGTTCTATGAAACGATTTCATGAAACGAATTTATGTAACGGTTTTATGAAACGATTTTATGAAACAAATTTATGTAACGATTTTATGAGACTTTTTTGAAATGCTTAAATGCGGGGTTTGTAGAACGCCGACGGTAATCCAATTTTAGTATATTGTTACAGTCACCTCCCGCATGTATTTTCTTGAAAAGGGTGTATGTAGCATTTATATTTATTGTACAGGACCTTAAAAACGAATTCGATTACACTACCGTCCATGGGTGGTAGTTACTTAAAATGCTTTTTATTGCCATCGTATTATTTGAAGCTCTACGAAATTTGTATATGTTACTACGACTTACTGCGGCATGCTCACCTCTGAAAATATAGGGTGTAACATTTATAGTTTTTTTTTAGGACAACACAAAAGAATTCAGACACATTATACGTTATCGTCAATTATTGTTGGAAGATCTATTTTTAAGCCCTTTATTTACTTTCGGATACGTCGTGCATGTCTTCAACTAACTTTTCGAACGCATTTTAAGCTCACTTCTCACGAAAAAATTTCACCCAAATCTTCAGAAAAATCTTCCGCCACTGCCAAATTTATGTATTGATAAAATTTTTCTCATTAGTTTTTTTCACGCTGGTAGCCCCTTTGGTTTGAAGTTGCATAACTAAAATTTTAAAGTGGATTTTTATTTATGTTTTCTAATATAGCAACCGTACCCCAAGTTAAATTTAGATAGGGTAATTTAAACTCAACTTTCTTTTGAGCCGATAACCTCCCCTAACGAGATATATATTTACCAAATTTAAATAAATAAAAGTGTTTTTTAATGTTTCACTGTATGACGGTCCTACTCAAGATAATAAATCTTAGTATTTATTCAACCCAATTTTCTTTTGCGTTTATAGCGTGTTAAATTTTCACATAATACACTACTGGCCATTAAAAATGCTACACATGAAGGAATGCAAATAACAGAATGATATTTATTGGACAAATACATTATAATGGGAAGGACAATTGATTACATTTTCAGAAAATTTGGAGGTATAGATCCTGAGAAAACACTACCCAAAGCAGAAATCTCTGGCCGCAATAACAGCATTTATCTGCATATCCATGGAGTCGAACAGAGATTGGATGTCATGTACGGGTACATCACTCCATGCAGCTTCAACACTATGCCGCAGTTCATCAACCGTAGTAACGGGCGAGTGGTGGCGGGCCAGTCGCTCAGAAGCCATTGACAGGACATTTTCAATTGGTGAGAAATCAGGAGAACGTGCCTTCCAGGGCAACAGTCGAACATGTTCTGTATCAAGGAAGGTCAGGATAGTACGAGCAACATGCGGTCGTGCATTGTCTTGCTAAAACGTAGAGTTGCGGAGGCATCGAAGATGAGGCAGAACCGCGGGCCGTAACACATCAGAAATGTAACGGCTGCTGTTGAAATTGCTGGCAATGTGAACAAAAGGTTACCTAGACGTGTATCCAATAGCACTTCATACCATCACTCCAAGTGATATGACACTATGACGATTCGAATGCAAGCTGGCAATGTGCGTTTTCCACGATGCCGCCAAATACGGATGCTGGCATCATGATGCTGTATATGAAGCAGGAATGGCGTCTTACGTCGTCTTTGATGAATCCAGGTTCTGTATGCAGCATCGATGCCAGCATCCATGTTTGGCAGCATCGTGGAAAACGCACATTGCCAGCTTGCATTTGAATAGTCATACTGTCATATCACTTGGAGAGACGGTATGATGTGCCATTGGATACACGTCTCGGTAACCTCTTGTTTGCATTGCCGGCAGTTTGAAGAGTAGCCGTTACATTTCTGATGTGTTACGGCCCGTGGTTCTGCCTCATCTTCGATGCCTCCGCAACTCTACGTTTTAGCAAGACAATGCACGACCGCATGTTGCTCGTACTATCCTGACCTTCCTTGATACAGAACATGTTCGACTGTTGCCCTGGAAGGCACGTTCTCCTGATTTCTCACCAATTGAAAATGTCCTGTCAATGGCTTCTGAGCGACTGGTCCGCCACCACACGCCCGTCACTACGGTTGATGAACTGTGGCAGAGTGTTGAAGCTGCATGGACTGATGTACCCGTACATGACATCTAATCTCTGTTCGACTCCATGTCTAGGCAGATAAATGCTGTTATTGCGGCAAGAGGTGGCTGCTTTGGGTAGTGTTTTCTCGGGATCTATACCTCCAAATTTTCTGAAAATGTAATCACTTGTCCTTCCCATTATAATGTATTTGTCCAATAAATATCATTCTGTTATTTGCATTCCTTCATGGTGTAGCATTTTTAATGGCCAGTAGTGTAGGTCATTTTACACTGGTTGCGCTCCGGGGGAAAATTGAAAAACTAAAACTTAAAATTTTTTTTTTATGTTTTCTCATACGGTAAACACACTCCAAGATAAAATTAGCGAATAAATATTTAACAAAATTTTCCTTTGCGTTTATAATCCCCCCCCTCCTCTGGGAGGAAATTGGGTTAACAAGTTTAACTAAATTTGATTTTTGTTATGTTTTACTGTGTGACAGCGATACTGAAGTTAGAAATAGGTAGTTCAGATTTAACACAATTTTCTTTTGCGTTTATAGCGTCCCCGGATGAGAAATAGGTTAGCTAAGTTTAAATAAATTTGATTTTTTATGTTTTTTCTTATTAATTTTTAGAATAAGCTTCTATCTCAATATATCTTGGTATCTCAAATTTTGATAAAAAGTTTCACTTGATAGTTTTTTTACGCTGATAGCGTCTCTGGTGGAAAAATGCTTAACTAAAACTTTAAAATAAAGTTAAGCATTGATAAAACTTTAACTAGAGGCAGAGCACCTAAGTTTTTGTATAAAACCTATGTTTTTCTAATACCGGTATTCAGATTATACACCAGGGGTGTCCAAATTGAAACTAGCACAGTAACCACTATTTACAAATAGTATAAATTCGACTTATCTTATTAAATAAAATTTACAATTGAATAAGGCTGGGGATACTATTCGGAAATAGTGGTGACAAGCGGCCAAAAGCAGGCAAAAAATGTGGACACCCCTGCTATATACTACATCCTCTGTATATTAGGCCTACACGCTGATACAAAAATTGCGGCTGTCGTAGATGGTATTTTTTTAAAGGCGGATTTTTTTTTCAGAGTTTGTACGACTCCTTTAATTTAAATATCAGAATTTTCTTTATTCGCTTTATTTAATCACAGAAAAGTTCGGCGAAGATTACTGTTCGAAAATATCAGCGTTCAAATTCATGGGACTGAAGAAACGCTTAAAAAATTCGACCTACGCTGTAAAAAAACTCAGTGTAAAATTACGGTAGATTGTACGGTGAACTTAGGCTTAACTTATTTCCGTTCGCGGTCTGAATTTGAGGACATCAGTTTTCTATGGCTAGCAGACCATATTCAGGGTGTGTACTTTTTTAACAGTATTTTTTGTCTTATTTAATTGCAGAAAAATGTTACAAATTCCACAATTGAACATGGCGATTATAAATTCTGTGGCTGAAATTTAAAATAGAGCTACACGGGCAAATTTCCACCAGTATTTTAGGATAGAACATTTTTCCTCATTAGAACGCAGAATTTTTTTACCTTGAATGAGGCGAAAATTTCTGTTATAAAATACTGGTGGAAGTTTGCCTTGCTGTGTAAAAGCGGGTTTTTACTGTAATTTCCCGCAATTTACACTTTTCTGTTACGTGCCTTGAAAAGTTTAAAAACGGGTTCTATTGTACATATTAATTTTCTGATTTTTTTTTAGATCATAATTATATAAAATAATTTGAACCTAAAATTTTACTTTAAAAAATGAAATCAGAACCAAATAGAAACAAGTAGGTAAGTGTGATCGAAGATCGCTCAAAGGGTTTCGCTTAATTTTCCTTTCAAAACACTTTATCCTTTCTTTAATAAATTCAAACAAATTTCATTTAGCCAAAAAAAAAAAAAAAAAATCATGTTTTTTATAAAGTAAAAATTTACCGGTCTATTTTTTCGTTTTTTCGAATATCTAAACCAGCCGGATAGCGGGCCAAGCCCGCTATTATATTCTTTCATACTAATATCCGTAATACGGACTAAATGCCATATTTAAAAAAAATAATTTCAAAATTAAACAGATTGTACACCTTCAAAATGTTAAAATATGCGAATATTTCCATAATCGGATTTTTATCACGATTTAATATGTTTCTCAAACCTCAAGCTGATATATTTACTTTTCTCTATTATTTATATTGATACTCGCTTTGTATTATTCTCAAACATTTGAAAAATTAGTTAAACTTCCCATATGACGTCAGATTTTCGTTATAATTCTCTTATGACGTGATATTAATCTGCTTTGTGTACTTACACATACTCCTTGTATTATTGAGAAATCTTAGACATTTTCCGTTTTATTACGACTATGACGTCAATCAATTTTATTTCATATTAATATTTTTTTTCATTTGGTGAAACTTTTTATTTCATTTTTCACGTGGAAATCGTCTGATAGAAAATTAATTATTGTAGAAAGAATTTCTTCGTGGATTTTTAATTTTTGGCATCGGCTATACCGAAAAATGTTTAAATTTAATAGGAAAAGGCTGTTAGAATTTTGGTTTTTTATCTCTATTTATTAAAATAATACGAATTTTTCAAATTTTAATATTTTCAGCTCTTCACAGCTGATATTCTGATTTATACACAAAGTTTCAACTCTGTAAGTTACATATTTTTTGAGAATGGCTCTGTGACAGACAGACAACGGAGCGGAAGCAATAGGGTTTCGTGAGATGAACGAAACCCTAAAAAACAAGACACATTTTTTAATATAAACTTTCTGCCTCAAAATATGTTTATATGACTTAAAAAAACCAGGAAGGTTCGCATCTATGCTATATACTATAAGTTAAAATTTTTGAAAAATTCACAAAACAGCAATAAATGTTAAGCTTATATCTATATTAAACATTATTTATATAATAATTACTTGAGGAATCATGAGTTCGTATAATGGATATAGTTCGTAAGATAGGCATTAGACATGAAAATTTCAAAAATGAAAATTTCAGTTCAATATGTAAGCACTCAAAGCAATTTAAAAATACATAGAATTTACCTTCCGTAAGGTAATTGTTAACAGTCCATGGAAATTGTTTCATTAAGTGCTTTCCTTAAATTATCGTCTTTTAAAACTTTGTCTTATGATAAAAACGACGAAAACAACTTAAGCATTGAAACTGTACAACGCCTTATAAAGCTATAAAATACAGTAATAAAAAAAGTTGCGTGATTCTTCCGATTTTATTGCTCTTGTTTCTTTAAAAGTGTTTTAAATAAGTTTCTCCCCTTTTACATCCGATTAACTCCAGCTGTTTGTTCCCATTTCAAAATTTTAGAAGGAAATATATCTATTCAACCAATACTATTCAATTCTTCTTTCTCTCAGATATATTTTTTATAGGCATTTCAATAGGAAAATATATAGCTTATAATAGCATTAATTCAAGATATTTCATAAGCTGTAAAACTAAATCAAGTGTTCCAAAGTAAAATATCATTAAAGATAATTTGATGAATGGTAAAATGAGTATTTAATCTGCCGCAAATTAAAAGTTCCCTGATTGATTATATTTAAGTACTTGAAAATTAGATGGTACTGAATCAGCTGCAATTATCAATATCCTCAACTCATTTATTCACCCATTTATTACTGAATAATAAAATGACTATCTGCGCTTTTTTAACCCCTTGACTATGTAGGTGGCAGATGAAGCAGGTTTCGTTCAGTTTTTACGATTTAATACCACAATTTCTTAATAAAAATATTTGTGTTATTTAATCGCACAATATTTGTCATTGAATAAGCCGCATATTACTATTAAAAATAAAGGTACTCAAATTTAACGATAGTACGTACCCATTTATTTTCAATCACATACGTATCGTATGTTGCCGTAGTCACGGAATTAGAGAGCTTTTACATTTGCCGACACCATACCAAACACATCACACACAATTGTCGTTGTACGACATGGATGCACACAAAATGCATTCATATGCACAACGCGATTTTGCATCTACCGATTTTTTCGTCTTAGTGTATATAAATGCATTTTACGTGCAATCTATGTCGGATAATGACAATCGTGTACTATTTATCGGCGTCGTGACGGTAAATGGAAAAACCTCTTAAGCATGAAGATTGCTGATATCTAGTTACTTATATATATATATACAGTGTGAGTCTAAATTATTTTTACAAAATAAGAGAGGTAATAGTACCCATCCAAACGAGCAATAATTACCATGGAACATAGGGTCGCATTCCACTCTGAGAAGCAGAAAACAGTAAAGTCGAAACACATCGAACATGAACAAGTCATCGCCACTGAGGTCATTTTGTACCTACCTACGTAACACATCTCCTAAGCAACATGACCTGATCGGTAGCGCAGTGGCGTCCAGTTCAGAGGTTCCGGGTTCGAATCCCAGTGTAGGTATGGATATTCGTAGTGGTTCGGAATCTGCTTGAAACATTAGGTACTGGTCTAATAGACCTCGTGTGCTGACATGATCGTAGTGCGGGAAACCAAACCAAGTGAGAAATTCAAGTGAAAAGGTGCAGCACAGTAGGTTACATAGAAAGCCAATCAGATCAAACGTTATCCTTTCAAAACGGCACAACACCAACGCTTTAAAGCATTACCTTGACAACATGGTCCGAAATGTTTCGTGAAGGCAATGGCGGAGTACACACACGAGGAATTGGCAGATATGCATATCACATACGGTGAAATAGTAAAAGTGAATGGACGCGAAGCACGAAGATTGTACGAGCAACTTTTTCCAACGCGTCGTATTCCAAGTCGCCCTACCGCGATTTTACAATCCATTATCGCTAGCGCGATAAAGAGCAATGTCAAATGATGATTCACTGAAACATGATTACGGAGAGGCTGGGTGAGAAGTTGAAGGGTATATCGTCAATGTTTGTATTTTTTATGGTATTTTGAATAGTTTTACAACTTATATATACGTACATAATTATTTTTTAACTTACAAGACACACACAAGATTTAACATACAAGATTTGTTTTTTTTATCACTAAATTATCCTAAATGAATAGTTTAAATGATAGTTTCCCATTAAAAAATAGTTACACAAGTTGCTAAAAATTTAAATTATTTTTCATTCAGAAATTCAGTTAAAATATTAGTTTTCTTTTTTTTAAAAAAAGATAATAAAAGAGATGAAATATTTGCTAATTCAACTTGTTTTTTATTAATTGATACTTGTACATATGGATTGTTTTCTTTTAAATGGATTAAGTTAATAATATTTGTTTGACACGTTTAATATGTGACACGCATCAGTAAAAATAAAACAAATGTGAATATGCAACTTCTGATGCTTTTATGAATTTTCAACGAAATTAAAAATAGCCTCTTTAAGCGCGTTAAGCCCCTCCTACAGTGTCTTGGGCAATCGACCAATCAACATTCGATATCGCTCGTAATCGCGGTAGCAATGATGGTTTGTAAAATCGCCATCCTACCTACGCCAGTCTGGATCGACGACTTTGAGAAATCGGTTTGTTTGCCATCTCAAACAGCAATGCAGGAAGTTCGCAAAAAGTACGAACGCCAGAAATTGAAGAGCGAGTCTTCGCGAGAATTGCAGAAGCTCCTTCCACAAGTAAGCGAGCGATGGCATACGAAATGGGTATTTCTTAGAAAGTGGCGTGGCGTATTTTACACGAGGAACGCAAGCACCCCTATCCCATTCAAAAGGTGCAATGTTTACATCAAGATGATTATCCCCGCTGGGCAGACTTTGTGGAGTGGATGCTCGGGATGAGGAATAATGGTGAGTAAATATCTGGGCAGGTATTCTTAGTGATTACGTGGTCGGCCCTCTCATCTTACCAGACCGTTTCACCGGCGCAACATACCGTATCTTCTTGGAACAAGTGCTTCCCAGTTTGTTGCAGGCTTTTCCCCTCCCCATCCTGAGAGACATGTGGTTTATGCACGATGAAGCCCCAGCACTCTATTTCAGCACGGTCCGGCATTTCTTGAATGCCACATATTCCGCACGATGGATAGGACGTGGCTTGGCTTCCTAGCTCACCGGACCTCAAGCCAGTGGACTTCTTCTTGGGCACATGAAATCTTTAGTGTACGAGACGACTGTGGACTTGGCTGAAGATCTCGTAGCGAGAATCGTTAGTGCCACAGACAAAATTAACACAACACCAGGAATCTTCGAGAGGGTACTCCAGTACTTCCTTCGCCGCTGTGAACTGTGCAACAACACGCGTGACCACCACTTTGAGCATTTGCTGTGAGTTTTTCTCTGATCAATAAATCAGATTGTGCAACTTTTGGTATCGTTCATTCGCTTTCCCAACACTGTTGTAAGATCATGTTGAAATTCTAATTTTACTCTTTTCTGCCTCTCAGAGTGGAATACGACCTTATGTTCCATGGTAATTATTGCTCGTCTGGATGGGTACTATCACCCCTCTTATTTTGTAAAAACAATTTAAACTCACCCTATCAGAATTGTAAGGTGATAATCTTCCACCTGTGGAAACAGGTACTTATTTAATGTCAGAAACTTTGCGATTAAAAAAAGGTGAATATTACTTTTCGGAAATTGTGTTGGCAACCGACTTTCAATCCAAAAGGCTGAAAAGCTAAATAAACATGCTTTTAACAAGAAAAATCGTTTAATATAATAGTTCTTATTTCTGTGTAGTATTTGTTGTGTTTCAAATTATTTTTATTTGACGTGAAAAAATACGGAAGTTTGACAATTATGTACCCTGTATTGTTTCTGTAAATAAGTAGATTACAACCCATTTTTCCTATGTTTAATTTGTTCGTCTGAATGTATATTAGCATCTCTTACATTTCTAACCAGGATTGCCAGTTTGGCCTCTTGTTTTATTAAGAAATGGAAATTCCAAATAGTAATTTTTGCTTTATTTAATAACAGACTTTTTATGATTGCATGAAGTAAAAATTCTTCTTTTGGAATTTTAGGTTTATACTTGGAATTTCTGAATAAAAAAGGGTGCCAAACTAACAACCCTGTTTCTGATCCTCAGTTTCATAGCTGCCAAACTTCCGTTTTCTTTTTAAAATAACAAAAAATCGACAAGAAAAGTTACTTAATGAATTGTTTCTTTTTCTATGTCGTTATTAATTAACTTATTTTATTTAATAAAAATCCTGGTTTTATTTTTTTATTTAAAGAAAGAAGGTTGCAGCTATGCAGTTGAGATCCACCTTGTTTCAAAGCTGCAATCTTTCGCGATTTTTGGTCACTACTAACTTCTAATAAAACTTTTCGTCTTATTTAACCCATTAAAGCCGGAATTATTTTTCTTTTTAAAATGCAAAAATTGCATTTCATACCAATTTTTCAAAGTAGCAACTTTAGTCTCCTTTTATTACGGAGTTCCTGTCATCAGATAAAGAGAATGTTTCTCTTAAAATATACTGGTATAAAAACAACAAAATGGAGGGCAGCTATGCCGGTACCATATGGTACCAGTAGACTTTAATGGGTTAAGGATGTTCTGAAATCCAAACTGGCTACTTTATGACATTTTTTTTAAAATTCATTTTTGTTCGGAAACGCATGAAATTGGCAGGTATTTTTATTTAGAAACTTTGTATGTTTTCCATTTTTTTGGCAAAGACAGAAGACCTTCCAGAAAATATTGCCAAAGTCTGCGTTTTGAACCGAATTTTCGATGCCGGAGAACGAAAATGAGGAAAAACGTGTCGTCACGTGACATGAATCGCTTATAACTCGATAAGTCATTTATTTATCAAAAATTGGAAAACTCATTTCGATTCCAAATTGCTTCCATAATCAGGTCTGCCAGTATTACGCCTTTGCGTTTAAAAATGAGTCAGAAATTGTGTCAGAAAGTTCTGCGTTGTTGAGCAGGTTATTTGAGAAACCCCTTAATCGCAGATGCCTATGGTTCTGAATTTGAAACTTTTTCAATTTAAAACAAAATTCTTTTTCTTCCAATATCTGTGGCTCTACATTAGTTGATAGCGATCTCTAAAAGTTTCCTAGGGGGAAAGATTCATTCACTTTTACTGTTTAATCTCTGACTAACCAATAAAGTACTTAAAAACATTTTTTATCAAAGGCATAGACAGAAAACTTCCCACCACAGTGCCAGACTAGAGATGAGTTCGGCTCTCTTCTTCTTTGATTAGCCGGGGTCGGCCGAGCCCGACAATTTAAATATGAGCTCGCCCGAGCCACAAGTATTTCGCGGCAGACATCACGTGACCATACTTAGATTCCCACCCTTTTACATCTTTAAATATGCTTTGCTTAAAAAATAAATAAAACAAACGTATATTTGATAATATTGCACTGAAACGAAACTCTAAATGTTAAAAGGGGCTTTAATGTCAAATTTCAATCACATTTTATTGTATTTTAATAAGTATTTTATTTATTAATAAAAATAAATCTAATTGCTGTTAATATCAAAATTAACTTTTATCAAAATATTCCATTCATAACATTTTAAAATCAAAAATTAGAAAAAAAAATTGAAATAGAATATTTAAGTAAGTATTTTACTTTTAAAATAAAAATAAATCTTTAATTGCTATTCACATCAAAATTTACTTTTATTAAAAGTGTTCCATTTATCATGAAAAATATAAAAGCAACCAATAAAATATTTTTAAATAAAAAAGTTGAAAATAAAACTGAAATAGAATATTTTCCTGATAAAACATTGGTAAATAAAAAAGTAAAAAAAAAAAAAAAGAAAAAGAAACAGAATACTTTAACCAATAAAACATTTTAAAATAAAGATCTAGAAGAAAAGTAAGCTGTGGGTTTCGAACTCATACTATACAGACTCAAATGCATCGCTCTAACCATTCAACCAGCAAGCACACAGCCAGTCGGTAACAAAAAAATAAAATAAGAAGGCAAATCTGTGATCTGAAGGCACAAATCTAAGTATGGTCACGTGATGTATACCACGAGACACTAGTGCCCAAGCCCGAAACCGAAATAATGCAATATAAGAAAAAATACATAATATTTAAAAAGTAATATCTCATTTTTAAACACTCTCTTACATAGAAATAACTGTTAAATGAAAATTTATATTCAATCTTATCAAAAGAAAAGTTTGGTATCAAATAAAACTATACTTTATATTTAAAAAATCGATAATCCTTTTGGATTCTTTTATTTTTTTTCTCCCTCCGCACACGCAAATCTGATGGATACATTAGCGAAGTGTTTTTGTGAATAAATGCATGAAATTTGTAGAAATTTACTATTTATATGCCGAAGAATCGAACAACGTTTTTAAAATTCCTATAAAAGATGTATATTTTTAACAATAATTGATTCCTTCCTTATAACAATCATTTGTGATTGTTCTGATACTGAAAATCAGCTTAAATTAAAAATTTGACACCATTACATGAAACATCCGATGCTTTGAAAGGAAAAGAGGAAACACTGCTCGAATGCTTTCTATCGGAATAACAATACATGGCAATTATATCGAATTACGAATGAAAATGACTTCATAAATGTACAGAGCACAGTCTCAGCATGAGCAGAGTTCATGAGGAAAACTAGATATAGTTATTTTCATATGAATAATGATTATAACTCGTACACAATAGAAGACTAAAAAATTCGCAAGCCTCAAGCTAATGATGGTTGACTAAAAACAGATGAAAATATTCCTTCGTGTTAGATCTCTAAATAAAAAAATAAAATAAAATAAACGATCCAATTAAAAGTATCCTCTGTCACAAACGAAAATCGAACTAAAAACAAATTCATTGTTCGCGCCTTTTTTGATTGGCGCCATATCAGAGCCCGAAGACTAATATACAAATCAAACTCGATCCCGTGTCGAGTTCAAGCTGAGTCCGTTTCATCTATATTGCAGACATGCCTTTTTAAAATCCAACGATCCTAAAATATAACACGCATGCATCATTTTTACTCATACACAACATATTCCTCTTCTGGGGCTTGAGATCTCTTAAATCAAACCGAGTTTCTCGTGAAAAAAGCCTTTGCTTTTCCGGTCGAGAAGCTACACACCCTGAACGTATATCGTTAATAAACATAACTTTATTTTAAGATTGTTCACATCAACTTTTTGCTTTGAACAATCTACAAGGATTATTTTTAAAGCAAGGTCCGTTGCAAAATATCTCTTTAAATCTTGAGCGTTTGCAACGAAGCTCATGCACTTGGACTGCCTGCATCCTACAGCATATGCCAAATGTGCACCTACTGTGTCAATGTGCTGCTTCAGAGTGAGCGATAAACATGTTCAAGCCAATTGATCATCCCGCCGACTCTGAAATACGTTCAGTAATCCGGTTTTAGACATCAAGAAAAGTGACAGCATTGGACATTCATCGCCAGATCTGTAAGAAAAACAACGTTTTTAGCACAGAACTTTTGAACCCCTTCGGCCCTGATTTTTTTTTCAATTTTGGGAAAAAATTACTGTTATGCTAACAAAATTAAAAATAGCGATCGGAATCACAGAAGTTAGGATTTAATGAATGTTAACGAATGCGTTCTTTACCAAAACCTCACAAATGTAGTTATTTTGCGTGTTTTTCATATAACAATAGTCTAAGGAAGAATTTTTGAAGACGTTTGGAAAATGTCGTATTACAACTAAATTAAACAAGCATAAAAATTTAGCAATATTTTTTAATCTTTTATCACAAATTACCAATTCGGAAAAGGATTCCCAAATTTTAATTTAAAAAGTGAAACGTATGTTTTAATTAAAAGAAATGCCAACGGCTTGCTAATAATTATGAAAATTATTATTATTATTATTATTACTAAATGCTAAACATAAGTGAAGTCATAATAGGAAATGTAGAGATTCATACTATCACTATTAGGTGCTGGAATTAATAAAAATAATGTTTAAGACAAAATAATACTCAATAAAAGATATGTCCTATTAGTAGGACGTCAGGGCCGAAGGGGTTAACTAATTGCAATTAGTAAAAAAGTTCTAGTAATAAAAAGTTTGTTTTATCTGCCTATATTGTACTGCGCCAAATATCACATTAAAGTAACTTACAACACTATATATTAATAATAATCGTCGCCCTATTTAATAGCAGAATATCTGTCATAAATAATGCGAATACTATTTGAAAATACTGCTGGGAAGTTTGCCTCTGCGATAAGCAGACTTTGGCTGCAACATTACATGCGCTCAATGGAATCACAGTCCCTTCTTATAACTAGCTTTTCACTTTGTTTCTTACCTCAGTGTTTAACTGATTTCCATATCTTTCAACTGCTACGATTTTTTTCGCACCAGTAATTCCGAATTAAAATCTTCTGCTCATTTAATTGAAGAATTCTGTGATTAAATAAGGTGAAGATTTTTCAAAATTATAGTAGTGCCAAAAAAAATTGTAGCAGTTGGCAGCTATTAATTTACTGAATCACTACCATCCGTCGTTACCATGTCAAACTATCGAATATGAAAAAAATCATTTTCATTACTTTTAAAAAATGGGCCGATTGTCACCACTAAATTTTATTAGAATTTTTTGCCTAGTAAAAATAGTAATAAAATTTCTGTGATGAACAGGGTAGCCAGTTTGGCCGTTTTTTAATTCACAGATGCCGAATTCATACCGGAAATTTTGAGAAAATATATTTTACTTTATGAAATCACGAAATGTTTGTCATTAAATAAAAAAAATCTATTTGAAATTTCTGGTATTGATTCAAAATTTCTGAATATAAATTGAGAGCAAATTGGCAACCCTGCTAAAGAGTACTATTATAATTTAGTGGTGACAATCGGTTCATTTTAAAAAGTAATGAAAAATGCGTTTTTTCACATTCGATAGTTTGAAATGGTAGCGATGATATAAGAAGTTATCAGTTACAAAATATAACACGTTGAAAAAGTTTTTTGAAAATTTTTGTTTATTTTACAAATAATGGATTTTTTGACGAAATGCATAAAAATTTAATGGCCTGAGTAAATATGATTAGATGCGTGGTATTTAAAAGTGAAGTAAAGTTTTGTTTGTGTGATCATCAGCACTGCATTCTTGATTCTTCATTACAACTGGAATTTATTGTTCGTTAAATATTTACATTCTTCAGATGACGCCTTTTTACTTTGAATGTAGAACTACTTCAAGTGGATTAGCTAGAAAGCAAAGAACAGGAAATGACTGAATTGCGATTTTACCGATTGTAATTATATTTAAAAAGTCATTATTGATACGTGATTATTTCTATGTTACAAAACTTTATGATAATATTTCAAAAAATACAGTTAAATTAAAATATTTAATGTCGGAGATTTTATGCTAAATTACTTTTAACTGAAAATTTCGTTTAATTGACAATTTAATCTTAAACTCGAAACAAGATCAACTGCTTTGCGTCTGCTTCTAGAAAGAACAGGGAAATACGACTAAATTGACATTTTCGAAATATGTTGCGTTATTACTACTAAAAAGGAGTGGTAAACTCGCGTGCCAAAAAGCCAATTGCTACCACTTTTACGGAAAATATTTTTCGACTTATTTAATTAAAGATATTCCGTGATTATGCGAAGAAATAAGATAAGGCTAAGAAAAATATTGAAGAAAGTGGTGGCAATATGACGCCTAGAACGCGGGTTCTCCTCCCCTGATTTGTAATATACGTCCCAGGTGCTTTTATGAAAAAAAAAAAATTATTATTTTATAAGTAGAAGTTACTTATTCACGTTGGTTTAAAGTTCTATGCTATGCTTTAAAAATACATCTCTATCAGGGTTCGTAAGATTCTTATTGTTGTGTGCCGCAATTTCTTAATAGTAATCGTCTTATTCAATCGTAGGTAACGTAATAAATATCTACGAATAAATAAGGCGAAATTATTTTATATAAAATCCCACATTTTATTCAAAACTAACTTTTTTTTTCTCTCGAGGATTAGTTTCTGTTAAAACCAAACCCCGATTCAAATAAAGCACAATGAAATTGAGGAATCTTCCGTACTCGAAGTATCCTATAATGTTTCGCAAGAATGCTTATTATACAAACGAAAATGATAGCTCAGGGTTACGCTTCAGGAGATGTGAATAAAACTTTTTTTTCTAAGAGAACTATATAGAAATAACTATACATATAGTAATAACTATATATAACTAAATCGCTATATTTAAACTCAGAATTTTTTCATTAAATAACGCAAATGTCTCTTTTCGAAAAAACATGGTGCTCAAATCCCCTAAGGCATTGGAACCGTGTAGTTCATTTGCTGCAAGAAAAGATTTTTTTTCATCGTCTGGATGTTTTAAACTTAAATTTAACATCATTTTTACGGTGAATGAAAGCAATAGCTACTCTATCGCTAATAGCGAATCCAGTATTCGAAAATAGTGGTATTCAAAATCAAGGATTGTGTGGACTGCGTCTTTGCATATCTGGAAATTCACTTTATGTAATATTTATTAAGTATTAATCGTCGTTCAATGGAAAATTCCTTGTTTCCTTATCTACCTTTTTGACCATAGCCGTTGCATTTACGCAATATATTCTTTATTTTTTACTAAAAATTACGCATAACATTCATATCAATAAAACAAATCTACTATTCATACAAATGAATCAACAAGAACAAATATAATGACTGTATTCATTTGTAATACACAGAAGTGCCATTGAAGTAAAGATGGACAGTAATATGAAAAAATTGTGGTGCTACTGCCTCATTTCTACATATGTGCGGACGCGGACCTATGATATATTTAAGTAGATGATTAGGTCTCTATCAACAGCTGTTAAAAGTAACATGATGGAAAATACTTGTGATCGAAGTTATGATCGAATATAAGTAATACATACTAGTCTCACGGGTCATTCAATTGCGGAAAGAACTAGACAATACGGTTTTGACGTAAAACATGTTTAAAATCACACCGAAACATACGGTGCCAGAACAGAAATTTGGACCGTAGCAAAAACGTTTATATTGTCTTGCCATAATAACGACCTAACTATTAGTTTCAAAGACGCGCTATCGAAATTTGGTAAGAATGAAATGGAAAAACAATACATGTAATTGCATATAGTACATTAATTTTCCCTTGACATTAGGCTCTGAAAATAAAACGGAGTTAATACAAACATAAAGAAAAGGGAAATTCCTGACCATTCCTGCTTTTCCTAACATTTTTTATAAATCATATGCACCCATGCTCATAAATTACGGATAATAACCGGACGCTTTTGATTTTAGACGTTTTATCGAATATCTACAGAAATGCTTGACAAATTGTTTTTGAACTGTCGGGATGTAAAGAACATATTTGAATTCATATTTTCAGTGGAAATTTTATCACGAGAGCAAATAGCGGGCGAAAAATAAATTGAATTAAAATAAATAATATTTGAGATCAACCTGTAACAGAAAATATTTCAAATCATCTTTAACTGTAGAAAATGAGCATGCGGGCCCTGTACAACGTTTGTGTGCATTTGTGTACGAATAACGCGCATATTCGTGAATATATGAACGTTTCTGCATATATGTATATCTGAACGTTTCTGTTTTGCTTATAGCATGTGTCCAGTTCAACCAAATTTAAGGGCATTTTCCGAAAGCTTGAAGAAGTGCATTAGAAACAATATACTGCAACTAAAAATTGAATATATTGAATATTTGATGAGATATGATCATTCGTATGAAATATTTTTTAACAGAGAATGCGCGAACGATATCAGAGAAGTTTTTTATAATTTAGTAGTCAAATATATAGGGTAACTTATATAAAAAGTCCAGTGGAATATTGTGAATATTCAGAAAGATATCGGTGATACACAGTGAGCTGATTGACACTTTATGGAAAATTCTAATCATCCAGCTACTTTAAGAAAGCAATTGAAATTCAACTCACTATATAGCTACTGTCTAAATTTTTGCAATATTCGACTGGTCTTTTCAATAAGTTTCCCTGCACAGCTGACTACCAAATTCTAAAAAAAAAAAAAAAAACCGGTTCAGAAAGTGAAAGTATCTTTGTAAAAAAAAAAAAAAAATATCCGCAAAGAAAATCGAAAAAGTAATCAACGACGGAAATATAGATTCATCCCTGCTGTCCATTGTAAAAAAAAAATGTTTAAAAATATTGAAATGCAAACGAGATATTAGAAAAATAACGCCCCATAGGATTAACATTAGCGAGCGGGTATTTTCGCGTGAGGGGAGAGGACCCTTAACTGACAATGTTCAGAAAAACTTGATAATAAAGTCTTCATTATTCAGTGACTGATTGAATTTGTTTATAAAATTTCATCGAATAGTTTGTTGAAGACTAAAAAATACCAGCAAATAATATAATATTTTGCGCTTGACACATAAAGATTGTTTGAAAATACTTCCTGAAAGACGAAATAATTTTCTAAAAACGAATTAAAAGAAATATTAAAAGTTACGTCATAGCTATTACAATAATTAATAGTGTTTTAATTAAAAATTATTTTAGAAGACTTTGCAATTTCCTAAATGGGATATATGAGTATTTAATCAAGATACTTTCAATAAATTACAAATACAGAAATATCATATTTAAGAAGACGCTTTTAAAATTTATTACCAATTATGTAGAGTGGAGTTCGACTTTTGATGTTAATTATTAGAACTTCCTCGAAAATTCTTCACATATAAACTACTCTCTCGAAAGAAGCTATATTTAAATTTTACTAGAAAGCGGATCAAAAATCCCTTAAAAATAACTCGAGAAAAGTGCTTCAGAAATGCTTTATAAAGTTATCTGTTTCGCAAAGTTTGAGAGATTATAAGTGCCTGATTACTCTTTGTTTCGAAAAGTATTTTAAAATAATGTTTGTTCCTTTTACTTTCACATTTTTATGAAAGATTTGTTCTCGTTTCTATAAGTTGAAAATTTGTGAATTCAAGAATGTCTAGGTAATTCAATTTTTACGCTGAAAAGGAATAATTAAAAACAAATAATTTACAGGAGAAAAAGTAACAATATTAGATACTATGAATATCTTCTTATATGTAGAAATTTGGAACGAATTATAAGTGATTTAGATTTACATGATATGTCTAAAAATGAAATAGTATCAGAATAAGAAAATAACAAATTAGATTATTAAATATTGTTATTTAAAATGATCTTTTACAAAACTTTTCTTTTAAATTAAAAGTAATTAAACAAATAACACTGAATTCAAATATATTTAATTCTGCTTTTACGCGACCATAGATTTAAAGATTTACGGTCATTGAATACCACTATTTTTTAATAGTAAGAAGGTGGGTACACTCCTTCGAACATATAAGGAGTTTGGTACCATTATTTGAGATTAGAAATTTCTTTTTAATATTTCAATCGCAGACTTTGTTGTCACTTTATTTAATGGCATATTTTATAATATTTTTCTGCCATTAAATTAGGCGGAAAATTCGGTTAAAATTATTGGGTAGAGCTCTACGCACCCTGCAGTCATCTTCGTTTTTTAAAGTTACCGATTTCTGCGATTAAATAAGCCAAATATATCTTTATTTAATCATCCGAGATTAAATAAAGTGGCTACAAAGTGTACGATTGAAATATTAAATTTTTAAATAGAAATTTTCTAATCTGAAATAGTGATGCTAGACTCCTTATATATTCCAAGGAGTGTACGCAGCTTCTGACTATTAAAAATAGTCATTTTGCATGTCCGTAAATCTTTAAAACTAAGATCATGCAAAAACAGAATTACATGTGTTCTCAGAGGCGTAGCGTCAAGGGGGCAGGATCACTTTACTATCAGTATTTTTATATACTATATTTGGCCTTATTTAATTCATACCGTTCAAAGATTAAATAAGGCCAAATGTAGTATATAATTATACTGGTAGTAAAATAATCGTGCCCCCCCCCCCCCCTGACGCTACGCCACTGTGTGTTCTCGCTGTAAAGCTGTTTCAAAAAAATCCTTTTAATAATAAAATCTTTTCTGATAATAAACTAAAATATTTTTTTAAGAGTAAAGCTCGTTTGGGAGATCATCCGAAATGAGATGTGATGTTGCTTATAAAAACATATTTAAGCCTATTTTTATGTAATATTTAGTCCGCCTTAAAATGTGAATATTTATAATATTTTAGTAAGCCTACAATGCAGATATTACAGAATGAAACAAAACTTATTACAAAAAAAAAAAAAAAAAAAACATAATCTGAATGAGGCTAAATTATCATTTCTGAAGAAAAGAAGCTTAAAAATGATATTTTTTTCAAGCGTTTTTCAAATTAGGGATATACATTTGTTAAAAAGTACATTTAGAAAATAATCTACTTATAACTGAAAATGTGTGGAGATACAGATCAAAAGAGACGACTTTAGAGGAGGAAAGGATTAGGGCAATGCCTGAAGCTTTACTCTTTCGATTAAAGAGATGGAGAGGGAAACTCTGGAAGAGTTTGTAACTGGGCGACAAAAGATGTCAAAAAAAAAAAAAAAAAAAAAAAAAAAAAAAAACACCTATGTAAGAAAAAAACTCCTTACAATATGAGATATTAAAAAACAAATTTATTTTTTAAAAATCCGAATGAGTCTTAATTATAATTTCTGAAGAAAAGAAACTTAAAAAATACAATTATATTTTTCTAGCTTTTTTAAAATTATGGTTATACGTTCGTTAAAGAATACATTAGAAAAGGAATCTACTTATAACTAAAATTGTGTGGAGATGCAGATCAAGAGAGACGACTTTAGAGGAGGAAAGGATTAGAGAAATGCTTGGGGCTTTGCTCGCTCGATTAAAGAGATGAAGAGTTAAAAGCTGAGCGACTGAAAATGTAAAAAAAAAAAAAAAAAAAAAAAAAAAAAAAAAAACTATGTCAGGTTAAAAAAAAAAACTCCTTGCAATGCCAGATATTAAAGAACAAACAAATTTATTTTAAAAAAAGTAGAAAAAAATCTTAATGAGTCTTAATTATAATTTCTGAAGAAGAGAAGCTAAAAAATTACAATTGCATTTTTCTAGATTGGTTTTTAAAATTAGGGTTATACATTAATTAAAGAATACATTTTGAAAGAAAGCTACTTATAAGTGAAATTGCATGGCGATCCAGATCAAGACACACGACTTTAGAAGAAGAAAATATTAGGGGACTACTTGAGGCTCTTGATTAAAAAGATGGAGGAGGAAACCCTGGAAGAATCAGAAAGTGAGCGACAGAAAATGTGAAAAAATCTAGGAAAGAAAAAACACTCCTTACAGTGCCAGATATTAAAGAACAAGCAAATTAATTATTAAAATATAACAAGAATTTGAATGAGTCTTAATTATCATTTCTGAAGAAAAGAAGCTTAAAAATTACATTTTTATAGCTTTTTTTAAAATTAGGGTTATACATTTGTTACAGAGTACATTTTGAAAGGAATCTACTTATAAATGAAAGTGCGTAGAGATCCAGATCAAGAGATATGACTTTAGAGGAGGAGAAAAGAATTAGGGGAATGCCGGAGGTTTTGCTCTCTCGATTAAAAACAAGAACGAAAAATCATGCGTCAAGCATAGATTACGTAACACTTTCCAACGCTTCCAAAATAATTTTACGGCCCCACCAGTGGCTGAGAGGTTCTGCTCTCGAAGCTGGTAGACGGGAGGTGCTGGGTTCGATCCCAATCGCGCCCGTCGGCCTAATCGTTCGGAGTTTTCGTGGTTTTCTTCGAGCCGTGGATTTATCCATGCGTAAATACGGGTTAGGTTCCCTTAGAAAGACCCCCACGAAGGACATTCCCCCCGGTCCTATATCCCATGTATAGATAATTGGCCGTCAATAATCAACCAACCAACCAACCAAAATATTTTACAAATAATTACCGTTTAATAAGCAGAAAGATAACATCTAAGTAAACAATTTGGAAAACGCATAACATATTTAAAAACGTAATTTCCGGAATTTCCAACATATATTTCCAACATATACAATATTCGGAAAAATATCCGAATACTTTTATTCAGCCCTGTATATGATCTGTAGATTTATATATATACTACATACGATGCTAAATTTTAGTTTAGTTAGGAAACGCGTAGCACAGTTTAAAATTCTCCTTCTGGATTCTGTTTTGAGTTTTGGACTGGAATCTGTTTTGAGTTTTGGACTGGAATCTGTTTTGAGTCTGGATTGAGTTTCTGTCAATAAACGAAAATGTGTTCGCGAACTTTTGTGCTGCCCTGTATATGAAATCAGTACAAAAACCCTTAACGGGTTAAAAGTTGTGACGCAGCACTTTCTTTTGGCTTTATGAATTTTAAATATGGGTCTTAAAAGCAATGATATCAAATTTAAGTGACGCTATGTTAATAATTATTTTTTAAAATCATAATTTTCTTTTTAGTTTTATTTATATTCACAGGTGCAATTATTATCTTAATATGAAAAAATATATAAAATTTATTCGCTGATGCTTTTTCATTCACATCTCTCATGAATTCAAAATATGGGTTTTAAAAGAAATGATATCAAAATTTGAGTGACACCTTGGCGTTAATTTAATAGGACTCTTTTAAAATTCAATTTAAATTATTTTTGGTTTGTCTTCTAAAGTATATTTACACATACAAACAATACTTTTAATTTTTCAATACACTTTTAAATATATTACTTTCACTGAGCCTATATTATGTATTGAAATGTATTTATTTCAATAAATTGATTTATCTTCTGTGCCACGCTATCCAAAATCATAAGTAAAATTTATGTAAATGATTATTTTGCGTCATACTATCCACTTGAATACATTTCCCTTTGTTTGGATACTATGACGCAAAATAATCATTTACATAAATTTTACTTATGATTTTGGATAGCGTGGCACAGAAGATAAATCAATTTATTGAAATAAATACATTTCAATACATAATATAGGCTCAGTGAAAGTAATATATTTAAAAGTGTATTGAAAAATTAAAAGTATTGTTTGTATGTGTAAATATACTTTAGAAGACAAACCAAAAATAATTTAAATTGAATTTTAAAAGAGTCCTATTAAATTAACGCCAAGGTGTCACTCAAATTTTGATATCATTTCTTTTAAAACCCATATTTTGAATTCATGAGAGATGTGAATGAAAAAGCATCAGCGAATAAATTTTATATATTTTTTCATATTAAGATAATAATTGCACCTGTGAATATAAATAAAACTAAAAAGAAAATTATGATTTAAAAAAATAATTATTAACATAGCGTCACTTAAATTTGATATCATTGCTTTTAAGACCCATATTTAAAATTCATAAAGCCAAAAGAAAGTGCTGCGTCACAACTTTTAACCCGTTAAGGGTTTTTGTACTGATATCATTACTTTTTTAAGGTTATTGATGAGAATGTCAATTAGTCGAAATTAAGCATAGGGTATAAATTAATCATTAAAATAAAATTTTAAAGAAATGCTAAAAAAGACCCCTTGGACCCCAATAAAATATGAGGGTGGTGGCCCAGGGAGAGGAATCCAAGACTCAACTTTTAAATTATACAGCAAGAGAGTAACACAATTAGAAGGATGAAAATGCATGGCAAAACCCGTTTGTTCCATCTTCCTCCGCCAAAGGACGCAACCTTTTCTATACAAACATAGCTGAAAATTTTTGGGCCGTCGATTCCGAGTCAAATGAGCCATACGTCGTCGTGATCGGTCCCATAGAACCCGATAGGAAAGTGCCCCCTGGTGATGAAACTTGGAACTAAAATTGATATATCCTGTCGATGTCGAGTCGAATGAATCACACTGCATTGTGATGGGACCCATAGAACTCGAGATAGCTGCAAAATCCGTTAGTTCCATCTTCCACCACCAGGGGGCGGACTCTGTTCCATACAAACATAGCTGAAATCTTTGAGGCTGTCGATTTCGAGTCGAATGAGCCATACCTCGTCGTGATGGGGCACATAGAACACAAGATAGGAAAGCACACTCTGGTGGTGAAACTTGTAACTAAAATCGATATATCCTGCCGATGTCGAGTCGAACGAACCAAACTGCATTGTGATGGGACCCATAGAACTCGAGTTAGATGCAAAATCCGTTAGTTCCACATTCCACCACCAGGGAGCGCACTCTGTTCCATACAAACATAGCTGAAATCTTTGAGGCTGTCGATTTCGAGTCGAATGAGCCATACCGCGTCGTGATGGGGCGCATATGACCCGAGATAGGAAAGTGCCCCCTGGTGGTGAAACTTGTAACTAAAATCTATATATCCTGTCGATGTCCAGTTTAATAAATCAAACTGCATTGTGATGGGACCCATAGAACTCGAGTTAGCTGCAAAATCCATTAGTTCCATCTTCCACCACCAGGGGACGCACTCTGTTCTATACAAACATAGCTGAAATCCTTCAGGCTGTCGATTTCGAATCGAATGAGCCATACCTCACCGTAATCGGGCCCATAGAACACGAGATAGGATAGTGTCCCCTAGTGGTGAAACTTGGAACTAAAATCGATATAGCCTGTCGATGTCGAGTCAAATGAATCAAACTGCATTGTGATGGGACCCATAGAACTCAAGTTAGCTGCAAAATCTGTTAGTTCCATGTTCCACCACCAGGGGGCGCACTCTGTTCTATACAAACAGCTGAAATTTTTGAGGCTGTCGATTTTGAGTTGAGTGAGCCATACCTTGTCATGATCGGGGCCATAGAACCTAAGATGGGAATGCGCCCCCTGGTGGTCAAACTTGAAACAAGTTGAATGAATCAAACCATGTTGTGATGGGACCCATAGAACTTGAGTTAGCTCCAAAATCCATTAATTTCCCCTTCCACTGCCAGGGGCGCTCTCTGTTCTATATGAACATAACTGCCCCTGGTGGTGAAACTAAAATCAGTAAGTTCTATCGATGTCGAGTCGAATGAGCCAAACTGCATCATGATTAGGAATGCACAACCTGTGGCCCGTGATGGATAACTGGTGGCCCGCAGAGACCATACATGCCAACCTATCCAAAAATTTCGAATTTCCTTAATAATTCGTGAGAAAAATTTGCAAATTTTGTCCATAAATCGTAGGAAAATATGAATTTCATCGATCAGGTGCATAAAATCATGAATTGCATCGACTGGATGCGAATTTTGTCAAATGGGCATGAAAAAATCACAAATTTCGCCATTTTGTCGCTAGAAAAAAAAACGCAAATTTCAATAATCGGTCAACAGAAACCAGAGATGCCAAAATCAGTAATTCCGGAGTTGCAAATTTCGTCAATCACTCAAAAAAAAAAAAAAAAATCTTGAATTTTGTAAATCAATTGAAAAAACCTGCGAATTTTGTCGATAAGGCACTTAAAATCGTGAATTTCATGGATCAAGCAGCGAATTTCCTCGAATGGCGTGGAAAGATCGAGAATTTCAACGAACAGTTGCAGGAAAAATTTGCAAATTGTCCATAGATCATAGGAAAACATTATGAATTTTGTCTATCGGTTCTGCAAAATTATGAATTTTGTCGATAGGTATGGAAAATCGCAAATTTCGACAACTGGGCTTGGAAAAATCAAGAATTCCATCGAATGTTTGTGAAAAAATTGTAAATTTCAACGAACGGTAAAAAAAAAAAAATAATTTGCGAATTTCGCCATTGTCTAGAGAAGAAAAATTATGAATTTCATTAATTGGCCGATGGAAAGCATATCAGTTGAAAATCATGAATTTTGTCAATCAGGCACAGTAAAAACATGAATTTTGTGGATCGGGAGAAGGGAAATCATAAATTTTGTTGAACACATGCATAAAAATCATGAATTTTGTTTATCAGGCATGTAAAAATCATTAATTTCGTCAAACGGATGCATAAAAATCAAGAAAGTCATCAATTGGGTGCGTAAAAATCTTGAATTTCATCGATCAGGCGTGTAAAAAATCATGAATTTCATCGATAAAGTGCATAAAAATATAGGACAAAATTGCCATTCGCCAATCGGCGAGTAATACTGAAAATTTGCCGACTGACTTTACTGCCACCACTGGTCAAACTTAATAGTTCCAATTGCGATGATTCAATGGAAAAAGATTTTTTCCCCACTGTCGCTCGACAAATTTCAAAACCATTTGGCGAATTTCACGATTTTTTCAAAGAAATTATTTGACGGATTGTGATTTTTTTTCTTCTCGAAGTCATTCGACGATATTCGAAATTTTTTTCCCCTGAAACCAGTTGATAAATTTTGTGATTTTTCCACTATCAATGAATTTTGTGATTTTTCTGCTATCGATTGATGAATTTCGTGATTTATCGACTATCGATTAATGAATTTCACGACTTTTTCCATAAACGAACAAATTGTGCACTTTTTTTCCACTGCCATTCGACGAATTTTGCAATTCTGTTCCGCGATTGTTAGACAAATTTCACTATTTTTCTCCCGAGATCATTTGACGAATTTTGTGATTTTTAATTTTACTGACTGATTGATTTATATTTAATAATAAAAGTTAAAATGTTTTGATTTAAAAACAAGATGGCTAACTGAGGGTGAATCCCAAAACTTAGCCGCATCATCAATGAGTTAGCTAATCAAGCATTTAGCTCTTACAGTTTGTTTAAAAGGTGCACACAAAAGCAAAAAATATGAATTTTTTTTTAATCCTTACCATCACTGTTGAAATCCTGAACCAATTAGAATCTAATTGTGACAGTGTATTTATCTTGCAAATATCATTGAGGAGTTTTTTATACAGGGACATCATGATAACATTCAAATTACTAAGCCAATTCAAACCTAATTATGCCAAAGTATCAATCGATGAATTCATTAATCAAATATGTTGGGCAAAATCCTAGAACAAGCAAAACATCCGATTTGGCTATTTTTTTTACGCACGTCAACCAAAAAAACGGCAACTTCCAAATTCTACCCAATCAGAACGCATGCTTTTTAAGCTTAAGCAAGCAGATACTTACACACTGCTTACGGCAAGCTTTTTCACAAAATAAACAAATTTTATTTCGTTTTACAATTATTTACAAAGTTTCAGCAAGTTTTTCTTCACGATTTTTCTATTTTTACAAACTTTTAGCAATATTTCGTCTGGATATTTCAATTTTTACATACAAGCATTTAGCAATTTTTTCCTCCAGATTTTTCTATTTTTAATAATTTTTAGCTATTTTTTCCTCCTTGCTAAAACTTTGTAAATTGTCATAAAACGGAATAAAATCAATGTTTACTTCGTGAAAAAATTTTCATAGAAACTGTGTAAGTAGTGAATTCTCTGCTACAAAGAACACAGGTTATGATTGGGGAGAATCTAGAGAATTCTGATTTTTCAAATGCACGAAACACATTCAAGCACCAGTTAGTAACATGTATATGTACTCTTTGCGTACATTAACAGAAAAAAAAATCCTGGATGCATGAAACTCCCTGTGCAGCAATCTCTAGAATGCATGAAATTCATCCAAACAGCGGTTAATAATTGATATATATATATATATATATATATGTGTGAGTACGCTTCGCGTACATTAACTGAAAAAAAAAATCCTGGATGCACAAAACTTGCATTTCTCTGACTTCGGTTTTTCGAAATAGATAAAATGCTTCAGGGATTCAATCCAGCATCGCTGAAATGTTACATAATCACAGAAGATCACTAATTATAATTAAAATATAGATAAAATGCTGAAGTGATTACAAATTAATCACTGAAGCATTTTATCTATACTTCAAAACATATTTGTTTTGTTTCTCATTTCCAAAATAATTTTCATTCATATTTACTTATTATAAGCATGTTATTTAATTTTACTGACTGATTGATTTATATTTAATAATAAAAGTTAAAATGTTTTGATTTAAAAACAAGATGGCTAACTGAGGGTGAATCCCTAAACTTAGCCGCATCATCAATGAGTTAGCTAATCAAGCATTTAGCTCTTACAGTTTGTTTAAAAGGTACACACAAAAGCAAAAAATATGAATTTTTTTTTAATCCTTACTATCACTGTTGAAATGCTGAACCAATTTGAATCTAATTGTGACAGTGTATTTATCTTGCAAATATCATTGAGGAGTTTTTTATACAGGGACATGCAAAATCAAAACGTCATCATGATAAGATTCAAATTACTAAGGCAATTCAAACCTAATTAAGCCAAAGTATCAATCGATGAATTCATTAATCAAATATATTGGGCAAAATCCTAGAACAAGCAAAACATCCGATTTGACTATTTTTTTTACGCACGTCAACCAAAAAATCGGCAACCTCCAAATTCTACCCAATCAGAACGAATGCTTTTTAAGCTTAAGCAAGCAGATACTTACACACTGCTTACGGCAAGCTTTATTATACAATTTTAACATAAATTTTATTTCGTTTTACAATTATTTACAAAGTTTCAGCAAGTTTTTCTTCACGATTTTCTATTTTTACAAACTTTTAGCAATATTTCGTCTGGATATTTCAATTTTTACATACAAACATTTAGCAATTTTTTCCTCCAGATTTTTCTATTTTTAATAATTTTTAGCTATTTTTTCCTCCTTGCTAAAACTTTGTAAATTGTCACAAAACGGAATAAAATCAATGTTTACTTCGTGAAAAAATTTTCATAGAAACTGTGTAAGTAGTGAATTCTCTGCTACAAAGAACACAGGTTACGATTGGGGAGAATCTAGAGATTTCTGATTTTTCAAAAGCACGAAACTCATTCAAGCACCAGTTAGTAACATATATATGCACACTTTGTGTACATAACAGAAAAAAAAAATCCTGGATGCATGAAACTCCCTGTGCAGCAATCTCTAGAATGCATGAAATTCATTCAAACAGCAGTTAATAATTTATATATATATATGTATATATGTGTATGCTTCGCGTACATTAACTGAAAAAAAAAAATCCTGGATGCACAAAAATTGCTATATTCCGCACTCCCTAGAATGCATGAAATCCATTCAAGCTGCGGTCAGTAATGTTCGCACAAAAATCGGTTTACAGCAATCTCTAAAGTGCTTAAAATACATCTTATCATATAAAATCAACAAAAATGCACTTACCGTTATTTCTCATCCTTCGTTTTTTTTTAATATTTCACAGGATTTATCCTTTATGACATAAAACACATTTCATAAACATAATTCAACAAATCTAACACACAACAAACCAACCCACAGACAATAGAACTCTATTATAGAATATTCTAATCTGTCAACCAACCAATCAAATCTAATTCCCTCAAAAACCAGCTCAATTTTCAGAACCATGCATTCTGCTCATGCTAGAACCAAGCACAGAAGGCATGGAAAAAACGTAAGAAATAAACCGGTAACAAGAAAACTCATTTATCGCTTCGCTAAATTCGATGACGCCAAGCGTCTCGCTTGTTCTAGGATTTAACCTATTTTTCTTAATTATCTGTCTTAGTTTGTGAATAAATTTTTGTAATGTCAGTTGAAACTGATCTCTCGTACATAACGATGCATCACATTTTTTTAATGTTTTTTTTTTCTACACCATGATGTTGCTATTTAACAACATTATTTTAATTTTAAAAAGAAAACAAACAACTAATAAATCAGTAAATATGAACGTTTTGCACTCCTGAAACCCCCCCCCCAAAAAAAAAAAAAAAAAAAAAAAAATATATATATATATTGTTTTAATTTCAGGGTAACTGAAGAAAAAAAAAAATCCTTCTATAGCGTTTCTATTTTTCCATGCGCTGTGAAGATTTTTTAACGGGTTCAAAAACAAATTTCACAAATACTTCTAACTTAATTAACAAATATTTCAAAAATATATTTTTAATTCCATGTTGTTTATGTATGAAGAAAGAAACAAAAGTTTGGTAAACTTCTATCTCTGTTTAAATAGTCTATTTCAAGAATAAAAACATTCGGTAGAATGCATAGCTTTGACAATACATAAACAAAAATGAAGAATACAGTACTTTTTTTTTTTTTTTTTCAATTTCTTATATTTGGTGCAAGATACTACTGAATACTTTGCTACAAGATTTGTTTAAAGATATTACCCTCTCTCATGATTTTTAGGTTTCCAATGCCACGTCTACCATTGCCCCGAGAACTGACGACTGATTTCGTGATTTATTAAGTAAAATCTATATTTAACATTTGAAAATAAACTTTCACTAGAAAAAAACAAACAAAAAAAACAATGGTAGAACTTTGCATTTCTCTGACTTAGGAAAATAAATATTAGAAGATAAATACATATTTCTTTATTATTTGTTTTTAAAATGCAAATTTAAGAAATGAAATTGAAAAAAAAAAGGTACTGTATTCTTCATTTGTTTATATAGCTGATCAAATATACGCATTTCACTGAATGTTTGGATTCTTATACTATGAAACAGAAGCTTACAAACGTGTTTTTTATCGTACATAAACAACATGGAATTAAAAATATATTCATGAAGTATTTGTTAATAGAAGTTAGAAGTATTTGTGAAATTTGATTTTCAACACTTCAAAAAATGTTCATAGCAGCGAATCGCATCGCACACGAAGAAAACAAACTGATGATTGATTCATTTTGAATGATTCCTTGTTACGCAAATTAATTGATAAAAAAAAATCTTAATCTTTTTTTTCCTTTAAAAAATCACAAATTAAATATAAATAACAATTAAATTGTATATGTATAATTATAAAATATTTCAATATTTTAATCAAGGAATCTAAATATTTTTCGACTTAATGAAGATTTTGATATAAGAAATTCTTTATTATAACAAAAAAGAAAAATATACAAACAATAATTTAATTTAATACATATATATTACATATTAAAAATTGCATTAAAATTTCGTATTAAAAAAAAAAAAAAATCTAAATAGTTCTTCAGCCAGATATGATTGCGAAATCGCCTTTAACTATAACCGTGATACCCATGAATATCCTGACCGCGCAGGAATAAAAAAGGGTGAAAAGGCCGAAAATCTTTAATGTTAGTCTACCAGAAAAAGCATAAGAAAAGAGTCCGATTTTGAAGCTGGATTATATAAAAAACAAGAGTTTTCCTACGTTAGCTCAAAATCTTACTCTCTTCATCTAAAAGCGATTAATATAATATATTAATTTTAAAAAAATCGTTCGATCCATTTTCGAGATAACACCTCTGTGCCCATTACACCATTACATTTTCCATTTTCGCTTAAAAATTGGTTTCCAGATCTCAAAATCTACTGCATGTAGAAATCTATAAATTTCAGGATAGAGTTAGGCCATAGATATAAGACTAATGTGAAAAAATCGAAACGGTATGCCTCATATTTACTGAGATATTAAATGTCGGCGTTTCGATTTTCCTTTGATGTCCTGCTAGCTGTATATATGAGAGTGACGGAATCTTCGGTTTTGGGCTTACGGTTTTCGGTTTTTCGCTGCGTCACTCAAGAGACTACCGTCTCTTATGATACAGGATTTATACACGCCAAGTAATAGACAAAAAGTAAGTAAAATTTAAAATCGCGTTCAGCAACTTAAAACGCACTTCCAGGAATTATTTTTAACAGAGAGTAGAGAATTCTTTTGTGTGTCCCTGTAGTAAATGAACAATGACTGCTATACACATAATATTCTGTAGTAAGCCTCTTGCAATGCACCTTTGTGATACATATAAATTTCAATGCGTTTAAAATAGTGAAACATTATTTAATTAAAGCGCAAACGATTTTTCTCCATAGACGTAATGTATCGGAATTCTTTGCACACCCTATTCCATATTAAGCTTCTTGTAATGCACCTTAATGATATATATCAATTACAATGTATTTAAAATTGTGTAACATCATTAAAATAAACCGCAAATGATTTTTCCCCATAAACCGTAATGTAACGGAATTCTTTTGAGTGTCCGTGTAAAAAAACTGTAAGTGCTACACACTTCAGTTGAAATAGGGAACATGCTATAGATAACGACAATAACATATAAAAATTGTACAGCAATCCGATCATATTTACGGGAGTTAGAGCGCGGACAGACGGCAGACAGCAGACGGCCAGACAAAATACGGCCAGACAAACCGAAGTCATAAACATTTTTCAACTAGGTTGGAAAGTGTTAAAAAGGAGAGGGAAACTATGGAAGAGTTGGAAACATAGCGACAGAAAATGTGAAAAAAAAATCTAGCTAGTCTGATGGATAATTTCTGTTGAAAAGAAACTTAAAATTTTCATTTTTCTAGCTTTTTTGAAATTAGGATTATACGCTCATTAAGGATTACATTAAAATGAATACTCTCCACTAAAAAAGTATTTTTTTTATAACCTACGTGTTTTTCATATTTTCTTTATTCCCAGCGTTTCCATCTCTCTAATCGAGAGAGTAATACTTCAAGCAGGCCCCTAACCCTTTCCTTCTCTGAAGTTGTCTGTCTCGATCTTTATACCCACGCAGGTTAAGTTATAAGTACATTCTTTTTTAAACTAAAATATTTCATCTTAGGTTCACGCGTTGCCAGTTTGTACTCCTGTTTTATTCAAAAATTCTGAATTCATACCAGAAATTCCGAATAGTAAATTTTACTTTATTTAATGACATTCATTTCGTGATTACATAAAGTAAAAATTCTTCTTTCGGAATTCCCGGTATGAATTCGGAATTTCTGACTAAAAAAGGAGACTCTGGTTCAGGAACAGGATGGCTAAATTTTATCTCTGCAAACGATTTACCTTAGATTAATGTATGGATATACCGTGTACGAAGGTTCTGGTTTCTATTTTAAGTGACAATGTCACGGCTTAACCACCGTTTTAGGGGTAAAGCATTTCTGTTGCTAAATTGCTAAAATGCTTGAATGTAACCAGAATTTAAGATAAATGTACATTACGTCTGATCAAAAATTACATGAAAACTAAAACCTTAACCTTAATGAAATCCACATTTAAAAACACATTAAAATCATCAAAAAGCATGTAGCCAACGTTTCGAACACAGATCAGTCCTTCATCAGTACGAGAAAAAAATTTAAAGTCATGAAAAATGAAATTAAAAACAACTTACAGAAGGAACCATGTCAAAACATATAAAATCGAATTTAAATCTTTCCAAAACCACGTACTCCGAAGGAACATGGCTTGCTTCATTCAAGGGAGAACAAACTAATCTTGTGTACCAGACCCCAAGAAAAATGCTACATACTTATGTATATATTTCAATTCAGTTTAATTATGGTTGAGTTCGCAAAATCTGGGATATAGTCTGTATCTAGGGCGTGGACAACTATTAGGTTGTTCAGAAAGTTACTTGCATTTGGGAAAAGCAATTCGTACCGGAAAATTTTACCCGTCAATTATTACACATTAGATATCGGAATTAATGTCTAATAATTAAATGAGAGAATTTTCCGGTACAAAGCAACTCTCCCGAACGGAAAGAACTTTCCGAACAACCCAGTATTTTGGAGTTTAAATTTCCGCTCTTGAATGCGTATTTATGTTCCTTCAGTCTAAGGACTGAAGGAGCCAGTTTGGCTCTTAGCCAGAAGCACCTAAGACGTTATCGGCAAAAAATAACTTTGTGCTGAATCTGTCTTACTAATTTCTAACTTTAGTACGTCTATCATACAATGAAATATAAAAATTCAATTTGTTTAAGGAATTTCTCGCTAGGTGGCGGTATAAGCGTAAAAGAAATTCTGATCTTAAATTTATCTTACTTTTATGCGTTTTATTTTTATTAAAACTATTTTACTTATACTAGTGGTTATTTATTCTATTTTTAGTACATTATAAAATAAAAACTTGTTGTTTTAACAGGTATTCTTGTGTATATTTAACAGAAAATCTCCATTTCATACAAAGTATAGATTTTCTTTGTTGCAAAGAAAAAAAATATCGTTTTTGTCCTCAACGGTAAACAATCCGAAATTACCAGAAATCTAGTAAAAGAGAAATGAAGGTGATCACGTACAAATAACTCCTTTCTAATTCATCCAAATATATGAAATATTTTGAAAGAAAAAAAAAGGATATTCTTCTGAAGGGCTCCGTTTTAGCTCAACAAGATTCCTTGTATGTAACATAGAGAATGTATGTTCTTATTTAATAGGGTTTTTCCCTCTTGAAGATGAAGAAAATTCTGTTCTTGTTTAACACGATTTCTCTCTCTAATAAGAAATACCGTTTCAATTTAAGGTGGTTTGGGGGTCAAAATTACATTTTCTTTGTTTATAGACATTTTTTAATGTTTTCTTTTATGGAATGTATCTTTCTATAAAGATTACTTTTCAGATAAAAAGTTTGGAATCGATGTCGCAGACGCACCGGGGTTGGCGCGATTGTTGTTTTTGCGCCAATTTGGCGAGAAAACTCCGTTTACGAATACATGTCAGACCTAGCCTGGAAAAACCACATGTTTTATTTTATTACGAAACAGTTAATTTTATTATAAAACACACACAATGTTATTATAAACACACGCAATATTTTTATATAAAACGCACAATTTTATTATAAAAAACACATATTTTTTGTTATAAACACACACAGATTATATTATAAAACTCACGCAATGTTTAATTTATTATAAAACACACACAAGAGTTACACACTTGTCCAGAATACAACTGACCGAGCTATTATAAACACACACATGTTATTTTATTATAAAACACACACAAGAGTCACACATTTGTCAAGAATACAACTTACTGAGCTATTATAAACACACACAGATTATTTGATTATAAACACCCACAGATTATTTGATTATAAACACACGCAATGTTTAATGTTTAATTTATTATAAAACACACACAAGATTCACACATTTGTCAAGAATGCAACTGACTGAGATATTAATACTAGAGAACTTTGATTAAATGTTCTATCTGATATAACGGCCAACATCCACGGGTTGCCATGCCAGGCAAAAAATCACCATTTTGGCACAAGAAAAAAAAGGGGTACATCTGCGACATTTGTGCCAAAAGTTTTTGAACACATTGAAAATTAAAAAGAATAAATTTTAAATTTTAAACTTATTTAATTTTTAGTATAACTCATGAAACTCTTGACCAATTTCATTACTTTTTTTCACTATTGTGTGGAGAATTTTTTTTTATTAATTTGTCTTCTTTATAAAAAAATTTCGTACAAAGTTTATAATAAATTTAAAAGAAAAAAAGAGGTATTTGAGAGTGATTTACTTCTCGGAAGATATTTTCAAAAATTTCACATGCAATTAAAAATCCTGAAGACACTTTATTAAAAATATTTCATCAAAACTCTGTATACAATCTCGTGTATGTACCTTGCTAAAAAGTTTTAATATATTCTTTTAAACATGACAAATTATGGCAAAATCCATTCTGAGATTAATGGACTTAAAGTTTTAGTTATGGGCAAGGTAATACTGCCAGTACAAAACAAAAATTGTTATATCTGCTGATGTAATCATCGTAGAAATATGCGGTTTGCTTTACTTAATTTAACTTTGTAGGATTTTATTAGAAAGAAAAATAAACAAGAACGAAAAATCATGCGTCAAGCATAGATTATGAAAAACTTTCCAACACAGCCAGAAAACTTTAAAGAAACTCCACTGTTCAATAAGGTGAAAGAAGATATGTAAGTAAACAGTTTAGAAAACATATAACACATTGAAAAATACAGCTTTTGAAATTACCTTCCAGTGTCAAAAAATTAGTCGAATTATTTTGTGCATCACTGTACATGATCAATAGATGTGGATATATAGTATGATAAAATTTAGTTCTGTTAGAATATTCACATTTAGCAATTTTCGCAAATCGATGGAAATGCACTCGAAGTTTTTTGTGCATCCTTGCATATTATCTGAAGATCTTTGTACACACCATATATTAAGCAAAAAGGCAACTTAAGACTTACTCGCAGCAATTACCAACCGTAAACGACAATGTATATTTTACTTTGCGTAACCCTGTATATAAATTTATTTATATTCCACAAACTTCTATTAGTCTACTAAATATAGTTCAGCAGGAAAATGCGTAAACACAATTAAAAACTACCTTTAAGCAATTCACTCCCGTAGTCTGTAATTCCCTTGTGTAGCCCTGTATAGGATCAACCGAGTTTATAAACATACACGTGATATGAAAAAAATTAGTTAAACTTAAAAACTGAAACCAAAGTTGAAAATGCACTTATCACATATAGACTGTAAATATCGCAAATGTACTGTAACCAATATCTTTTGTGTGTCCCTATAAATAAGCTCAATGCACACAAGAGAGCAATCTATAGTGCACCTCAGTAATGCATATACTTTTCATTATGTTTGAAATTGTGAAATATCACTAAATTACACTGCAAACGATTTTTCCCCATAGAACGATGTATAACAGAATTATTTTGTTTGACCCTGTAAATGAATAATAAATGCTTTGCACCCCCATATTCTACAAAAAGCATTTTTAATGCGTTTCATAATTATATATCAATTTCATTATGTTTTAAATGATGTAGCGTTATCAAAATGCACTTGAAACGATTATTTCCTATTGACTGTAATGTAACGGAATATTTTTGACTGCCCCTGTAAAAAAAAACTATAAGTGCTACACACTTCAGTTGAAATAGGAACGTGCTATAGTAAACGACAGTAATATACACAAATTTCAGGGCATATTTACGAGCATATTTACGGGTGTAAGAGCACGGACAGACGGCAAACGGCAGACTGCCAAACGGCCAGACGACAGACAAACCGAAGTCATAAACTCTTTTCAACTAGGTTGGAAAGTGTTAAAAATGAATTTTTTTTGAGAATTTGTTCCCCGGAAGCCCTCTTATCTCCCAAATTTTATTTAAAAGTAGCTTTCACATAAATTTCCTTGTTGCTGTCTTCAATTTTTTGTTATATTTGTCTGAACGATATTATCGGTAATCCTTTCTAACTTCGGAAATTAAAAATTAATTATATTTTGAAAAATAATAGATGGAATGAACTATAGCCATACACGCCCATGTTTTTGATGATGCCCATTCTGTTTATGTAAAAATCGATGTGTGTCATAAGCTTTTGGTAAATGAATTTATTAATAATTTCCATAATATAAATTATCATTTTCAGTAAAAAAAAACAAGAACGAAAAATCATGCGTGAAGCATAGATTATGTAACGCTTTCCAACGCTTCCAAAATAATTTTACAAATCATACCGTTTAATAAGCTAAAAGATAACATCTAAGTAATCCGAATACTTTTCATCAGCCCTGTATAGGATCTATAGATTTGTATATATACTACATAGGATGCTAAATTTTAGTTCAGTTAGGAAACGCGTAGCACAGTTTAAAATTCTCCGTCTGGCGTTAAATAATACGGAAATGTGTTCGCGAAGTTTTGTGCTTCCCTGTATAGGATCTACAGAATTTATACACACCATGTAATAGACAAAAAGCGAGTTAAAATTAAAATCGCGTTCAGTAACTTAAAACGCACTTCCAGAAATTATTGTTAACAGACAGTAAAAAATTCTTTTGTGTGTCCCTGTAAATGAACGATGACTGCTATACACACAATATTCTGTAGTAAGCCTCTTGTAATGCACCTTATATAAATTTCAATGCGTTTAAAATAGGGAAACATTATTTAAATAAACCGCAGACGATTTTTCTCCATAGACGTAATGTAACGGAATTCTTTTTACTGTCCCTGTAAAGTAACTATAAGAGCTATGCACACACTATTCCATATTAAGCTTCTTCTAATGCACCTTAGTGATATATATAAATTTCAATGCGTTTAAAATAGTGAAACATTATTTAAATAAACCTCAAGTGATTTTTCCCCATAGACCGCAATGTAATGGAATTCTTTTGAGTGTCCCTGTAAAAAAAGTATAAGTGCTACACACTTCCGTTGAAATAGGGAACATGCTATAGATAACGACTATAACATATAAAAATTGCAGAGCAATCCGAGCATATTTGCGGGAGTTAGAGCACGGACAGACGGCCAGACGGCAGACGGCCAGACGGCAGACGGCCAGACGGCCATACGGCCCCAGACAAACCGAAGTCATAAACACTTTTCAACTAGGTTGGAAAGTGTTAAAAATTGCTAAGAATATGTATGGTTCCATTCAATGTATCTGACTGAAAACAAAAATTTTAATTCGGATGATATTTGGGAAAATATAAATTATAGTTTCTCGCGTGAATTTAATATTAGCATCCTCAAATTTTAACTTACTCTTACTCCATAAAGATTTAACAGAAATACATAAAGCACATACTTTTCTGGACTGTTTTGATCCAAAGAATTCAAATACAGTGTCCAAAGTAGGTATTAACATTTGAAACATCGAATTAGATGCAATTTTTAATATGTAGACGGCCCCTAGTTCAGAAATTGCATTCATATTCTAAAAGAAGACATTATTCTGAGTCTAATGACACTTTTGGTACATTTAATTGTAAACGGTCTGCGAATAAAGGCAGGTGTATCATTTTTACAAGCCTTTATTTAAGTTGTTTGTCTGTCCGTGCGGCTCAAATCTTGTACTCCAATTTTAACACACTTCCTGTGCTGCAATTAATCTAATTTGGTAAGGTAACCTGTTTCCGGTGACAATACAATATTCTGTAAAAAAAAATTTTGAAATTTGCCCCCGTCACCCCTCAGGGGATAAAAACATTTGTCTACTAAAAGTACATAAATGCCATCGCGTTTGTCATGACGTAAATGTCATTGATTGCTTCAGAAATTAGCTGATGTTCTTTCATTTAACTGTAACATGTTTGGTAAATGCGCCATTCTTCAGTTCCGCACAGTGTATGAATGGATGTGGGTTCGATTCCAAGGAGGATGTTGATCGTTTTTTTTCTTGCCATGAAGCTGGATTTAAAATTGTATATTCATTTTATTTAAAAAAAATTCTGACGGTTGGGCGAAGATTTCGAAGACGCAGACCATGGGGTGCCTGTTTATTGGGAATTGCAGAAGAGAGACCTATTTGACACGATGCGGCAGTTGGGATCGCCCACTTCGAAATATACCTCTGCCCATAGGCGGAGCCAGCAGGGATTTTTTGTTTTATTTTTTTTTTCTGTAAGGGTTGGTTCTATAAAAGAACTTCTCAATTAAAAGTTGTAGATAATATAAAAAAAATTACAATAAATTTAAGCAGATTTGATATCTTGTGAATTGACGAAGTTATGAATTTTTTTCTTCTGAAACCTCTATTTCCTCCCCCCCTCCCTTGGGGGAATTTTTAATGAAATCAAAAATCTGTCATACATAAATTTTTGGTCCTTTTCCGAGAAGTAATAATAACTGTAAACGGATTCGATACGTATCACAATTAATAAGTTATGGGTATTTTTCTGTTTTCACAAAAATCCCCCCATTTGCGCCCCGCCCCGGTTAAATTTTTCCCATTAATGAACTTGACTGAGATTTTATGCCGCTTTATTTTATGCATCAGTTTGGAAGAGATTTGTGCAGAATTATGGAAGTTATCGTGTCCATAAAAAAGGGATATAGATAGATAGATAAATATATAAAGTTTTGAACTGAGGGTGGTTTTGGATTCTAGAAGTCATGATCGGTGTAGATTTGCAAAATTTTTTCAGGAATTCCAACTTAGGGGAGAATGTAATAGGTAGTATTTCTTACGAAATCTACCTAAAAAAAACCAGACTGATAAAAAAACACTCGCAATTTAATTTATTTCTTTTAAAAAAGGTATTTATTTCAATAAATTGTCCTTAATTTTTTTTTCCTTTTCAGTATATTATAATAAAAGCTTATCTTTAATTTTATATTTTACTTTTAATTTATTTATTTACACTGATTGTATATTCAGGGCTCCCAAATGATACGCTTTTTGAATACCAAAATTTCCTATGAAAATATTTTATGCTAGGTTTCTAAAAAAGGTGGAATAAAAATAACCTTAGGGGCAGGATTCCACAAAATTTGCAAGAAAAATCTGAAAAGAAGATTTTTGTTTGAAAAGAGTGGTATTCAAAAAACGGCCCTGTACATTAGAGATAGCGATAATAAATTTAGTCGCACATATTGATCTGTTATTCCATGGGGATTTCCTTGAAAAATCCTATAAAATGCAATAAGATGAAAGTAGCGATCAGTCCCTTGAGGTAAAAGAGAAGCTGAAATCTTCTTTTTTTAAAGTCAACTTCAATATACATTAATGGAAAAAATGACAAATCACTTCAATCCATTTCAAAAGACGTTGATTTAGAAAGAAAAGAAAAACGGATTCACTTGAAATGAGAAAAGGAAATATTTTCTTGGAATGTATAGATAAAAATAGCTTTTCCTGGTTCTTCATCTAACATTTACTTGCAAAAACATTAAATCTAGATTTTAAAATGTAATAATACTAGTAATAATAATAATAATAATAACAATAATATTAATGGTAATAAAATCTACATTATATACAGAACTTATATTATATATGTAAAAGCAATAATAGAAATATAATAGATAATTTTTATAATCCAGTGCAATTTTTGAGAGGAAATGACTTCATAATTTTTAACGATTATGCAGACCAGGGGTTTACAACAACTGAATTGCGGGAAGCAGAGCTACTCTTTTTTCGTACACAAATATTCGCCTTATTTAATTGCTAATTTATTTTTCGAACTCTGCGATTAAATAAGGCGAAGATTATCATGAGAAATTACTGGTATTACTGTAGCTCGAGATTGAGTTGTTAGAATCCCCCGATTCAAACGAATTACATATTCTCCAAATATATTACAAGACAACAAGGACATAGGTGCACGGATTAAGGTTTTTTTTTTATACCCCTTTTTCTGAGTAGAATTTTTTTGCCCTTTTAATCAGATATCTCTGTGATTAAATAAGACGAAGATTACTATTCGGAAATAGTGGCATTCAAAATCGTAAACCTTGACGCCTACACTTTTTGAACAAGAATAAGGAGGATGTTCGCAGAAATTCTTTCGTCGAGGTTTTAAAAAAAAGTCAAGACCGATTGTTGGAATGGACGATTTACGTAGATAAATTATTTCATTAACAGAGCTACATTCGCATACACAGAATCAACACAGAATAATTTACATAAATATCAGCAAGAATAATTTACACAAAGATCACTACGAATAATTTACACAAAGATCACTAAGAACAATTTACACAATTCACTATTGTTTTTTGAATTTGAGTACCAGTATTTCTGAATGTTTATTGTTACTTTATTTAAACCCGAAAATTCTGAATTAAATAGGGTTAATATTAGTATTGAAAAAATTTGGCTACCTGTTTTCACAGCGTTGTGACCATCATAATTTTTAATTATTAAATTGTAAACTATTTTAAATAGCATTTCATCTTGACAAAACCGGTAAAAAAAAATAAGTTTTTATACAAAAATATAACAAATTATAACACCTTGTAATAATAAATTTCTTTTAATTACTGCAAGGCATAAAATAGAAGCGTTATAAACAGTAGAATAAGTTTTATTAGACTGTTGACATGTTTCAATTTAATTAATTTAATTAATAAATTTTGCGATTAAGTAAGGGGAAGATTATTTCTCGCTTAAAGAAATTGATATAATCAAAAACCGATCCTTCAAACCAATTTTCATTCTAAAATGTAGCTTTCTCAAATTGTGTATTTATTATTATTTATTATTGTTTATAATATTTATTAGTTATTTATTTATAACAAGTATTCTTATTTGTTATGAATAAATTAATAAACTATCTTCCTACCACGTAGTGTTTTTTTTTTTTTTTTTTTTTTTTTTTTTTTTTTTTTTGAATGAATTGAAGCCGTGTTGTGCAATATTATAGGTGCTAATTATGTTTCCAAGATCCTTTTTTCATAGTATTTAAATTATTTATATGTCCATTAGTAGCATCAACTAAATGTATTTTTAGTTGTGTTTTCAACGGAGTTTTCAATTACTTTTTTACATCAAAAAAATTGTCAATTTCATATGTTCAAATGATTTATTGTAGTACTTATTCCGGCTAGAATTACTAGAAAAATAAAAAGGGGCGAGCGAGTAAAGCGAGCTGTGACCGCGTAGCGGTCTCAATGTGAATTGCTTTGCAATTCACCGGGGGTTGGCGAGCGTTAGCGAGTAGGGGCTGAGCCCCCTAGTATATATATAATTTATTATTATAAACATTAATAAAAAATAAAAATTGTAAAAAACAAATAAAAATATTCTTATTTGTTTTGATAATGACTCCGATGAAGTCAAAACATGTGAAAAATCTAATAAGACTTATTTTACTTTTTATAATGTCTTTATTTTGCGTTTTTTAGCAATTAAAAGAAATATAGTTTTTATACTTTTAAAATATAGGTCAATGTTATTTGCCGATTTTTAAATGTCAATCATTTTAGAAATAGAAAGTGTAATATTTATGGCTTGGAGATAAAGTTAAATCGCTTTAAAGTTCGCAAATTGAAAGGCATAAAACGTTCAACTTGATAAATATTTTGCTAGCGTAAGCAGTTTTCAATACTTATGACCGCTTAAGGGTAACTTCTTTTACGTCTAATCATTAAAGATTGTTCGCTTAAGTATATAATTACAGCATTATTTTAAATAAAGATTGTTTAAAAATATTTAACGTCGAGGTCAATTGTTAGGACGAAAAAAGTTACATTTGTGTGATGCTAGTACTTTTTAGAGGTTTATGCGTTAGTAACAATATTGAAAGTGGGCTACTAATTTTAAATTTAGATTTTTTGATTGCTACCACTTGTAAAAAATAGTATATTCCCCCTTCATTATTTTATGTATCATTAAACAAGGCGAATATTTCGACCTAAAAAAAGGGATGGCAACTAAGCAATCTGAATTTTAAAAAATATAGTCCATTGGCAAGACTGCGCTAGTGTGGTGCTAGGGTGATGAATCCGTATGCCAGCGAGCCAATTGTCATCACTATTTACGAATAGTAATATTTAGTTAATGACAGAAATTTTGCGCTTAAATAAGGCGAAGATTATTCCTCGCTTAAAGAATGATATAATAAATACCATCAAACCAATTTTCATTCTAAAGTATAGCTTTCTCAAAAAAAAAAAAAAAAAAAAAAAAAAAAAGGAAAAGAAAAAAAAAAGTTCTTTTTTACGCTTTATAGGCAGTGTTACATCTTAATTTTATGTAAATTAAATCAAAATATTCAATAGTATGCAGATAAATGAATATCATGAAAAAAAATATGTAGCTCCGATTTTGAAAACCTTAAAGATCTGCAGATATTTCAAGGTAGAAAAACATTTGATTATATGATTTCGAGCTAAATCGAATGTTAGCACGGTGTTGCAAGTGGGCTAATTTTTAAAATTCAGATTGCTTTATTGGCACCACTTTCTTGAAATAATATAATTCGCCTTGTTTTTGACTTATTTAATCTGATTTTAAATAAGGCGAATTTTACCTTCTCAAAAAACTGGTGGCAATCAAGAAAACTGAATAAAAAAAAGTGGCCCACTGGCAACAGTGTGTTAGCAGTGTTGTCAGTTGGGCGTACACATTTAGCTGATAGATTAGGGGTTCACAACCTCTGGCTCGCGGATCACTGAGCTACTACTATTTCAGTAAAGAATAATTTGCCTTATTTAATGGCAAAAACGTTGCAGTTAAATAAGACAATGATTACATTTTAAAAATTGCGGTGGCAAACGACTTTCAGGCAAAAAGTTGTGCATACCTACCGTAGAGTAAATCTCTCAAGAGGGTTCACTTCCATTGGATGCGATAGATCACTTTTAGATTTTTGCATAAACTATAGCACCCCATCGTTGATCGAGTGCAAAACGAGTTCTAATGCTAGAATTTACTACTGTTCACCGTTTTGGCGACTTTTATTTTTCAAACAAATTAAAAACAGAAACAAAGTAGCACAACGCCCGGGTTGCCTTACTTTATAAACTAAATGATACATTGTCCTCCCTCATAGTAATTAAATAAAGAATTTTATATTTTTATCTTTAGATCTTACGCCGGATGAACTTACAGGAAACTAACCAAATGTGTCACATGTTTTTTTCTGGTTACTCTTGTTCCATTAACATAAAGTACAATCTGTAAGAATATTTTTCTGTAAATGTTTTACGGTGGTTAACCTAGAACTACCGGAAATTAAAAACATTTCACACCAGATTTTTAATTTAAAACTATTTAACTTATTTACACTGAGAAAAATGACACTTTGAAATCTGCGTAAATCTATGTTTTCATTTTGTTATGAAAATTTTTCTTTCAAGTATGACGACCCAGTGCTTTCAATTCTGAAATACCAGAAATACTCAGAATATTGAAACATGGACATACTCAAAATTGAGCACATAAAGGTCAGTTCATACTCATTTTTGAAACATGGACATACTCAAAAATGATTAGAATCAGTTCAAACTCATTTTTGAAACAAGCACTCTCAGAAATAAAGCACTCAATTTGGACGATTCGGCAATCCTTAAGCTGTATTTTGTTATTTTCGGCAATCATTTTGTCACAGAGTCACGGGGTTTTTGACGAAACTGTTTGCCCACTGCCAAAAATAAAACTGTCACTTTTAACGATTCAGCAATTCTTGAGCTATATTTCATCATTTGTGACAGTCATTTCGTCTCAAAATTAAGTGATTTTTAATGAAATGGAAAATCTCAAATATTTTACGAAACTGTTCCCCTATTCACGCGGCCAGATTATTTTTGTTGTTACAAAATCGTTAAAAAAAATCAAAATTTCAGGAGTTCTTTTTTATTTAAGAAATATATTCATATGACAATCAAATTTAAAATATGTATAACTGATCCCTTTCCCCTCTATAAACAGTAATGTGTTCAAATCTTAACCCCCATCATATTTATAATTTCTGACCAACAAATTAACTAGACCATATTATAATCATTCATTGAACAAAGGAAATTTCTCTAATGAATTTTATTAATGAAGCCATATTCTAATTATTTATTAATCAGAAAAAGCATAATAATAATCTAGCCTTATTAATTAAAACATGCAGAAATTATAACAGCACCGATAAAAATACAATCTACTTTCTAAAAATATAAACACACATCAACATCCTCTAGATACATTTAAAATCAAATTCGCACAAGGCATCGCTGGCGAAGGAGGCAGCACAGTAATCTCCCACACTGAAGATGGCGTGTTCGAATCCATTGAAGACGTGAGAAGTTTATTTGAAAATGAGTAAAAGATTTTCTTTACGTACATTATAAAAGCAAAAATGTTTTTCATGAATTCTGGTTTCCATTCTGGCATTTAGGGATTGCCGATGTGGCATTTGGGGATTAAAATTAAGTGGGATACACAGAGTGGTCATAAAGTCTTTCCCTGATGATAAATATTTATTGTGCGAAAACTATTATAGTTAGACATAAAATTGTTCTGATACATTGTAAAAGTTATACAGTTTCTGAGAACTGGCTCTGTGACGGACATACAGAGAAGCGGGACGAATAGGGTTTTGTGAGATGAACGAAACCCTAAAAATAATATCTTATTTGTTATGCATTGATATATAAATAAAAATGTACACACAATTTTTCGCTTATAATATTTATCACTTATAATACTGTTATATCTCAGTTCCACATTACTTTTAAATAGATTGCGTACAGGTTTATCACAATTTTTGAAAGTATTTTTTTGCCTTATTTAATCGCAGATAACTTATTATAAATTCTACAATTAAAAAAGGCGATTGCAAATTCTGCGATTTAAATATTTAATAGAAAATTTCTAATCCGAAATTGTGGTGCTGTACTCCTTAGAATTTCTAAGGAGTGTACGCAACTTGCAGAAGATTTCTGGCGAAATTTTGGCAGTTGAAACATGTCAGCGTGTAACATTCCTCGTGTTAAGAGGAGATGATCTGCTACAGAAAATTTATCCCCTCATTTTCGGAGATTGCCGATTTTTGATACCCAATCAAATGTTTCATTTTTAAAACTATTAAATATAGAGTAAAAATTTCGATGGATTCAAATTTTTCGGAAAATTTCACCTCAAATACATACCTAAGGTATACATAATATATGTAAAATAACAAGAATTTTATTTTTTGCAAAATAAAATGATTGAAAGAAGTTCTTTTTTTACGAACATTCAATTACATTCAGTGTATAATTTCCATCCTTCCATGCACACAAGTTAAAAGTATTCTTATTTTAATTAGAAAGAACTGATCACACAGCAGTTAAAATAATTTGTCTTTTACGCAATGGTATAAATTCAATATTTCTACAGTATTTTAGACTCAGAAATGAGATAAAAACTGACAAGTTGTCCATAACGCCTATTTTAGTTTTATACATAAATGTAAGTTAATTTAATAAGTTAATTATAATTTAATCTTGGCATAAATCACTTACCATGAAACGAAATTGCAAAATATCTAGATTATATGAATGGATTAAAACGATTACTTCTGTGTGGAACAAAATGTGAATTTGTTTGTAATTATTTAAGAACATACTGAGACAAACATTGTTTTCATTTTATTTTGATAGATATAAAAAAATTATATAATTCTTCGGATAAAATTTAAACTGAATCTGGAATTAGAATAAAAATTGTAATGATATAGTTAGATCATTTTTAAATTTAAATTTTGATTTAAGCATAAAAATTGAAGAATGCTGAATAATAAGAAATTTAACTTCATTTAAAACATTAAAAATTTTTCAATAAACTTTTTATTCGGCTTCATAATAAAATAATTCCCATCTTTTGAATTTTAGCATTCATTATTATTATTATTATTTATTTTTATTCAATATTTTCCATTTGACGTAAAGCATGTATACTATTATTTTTTTAACTTTCCTGTCCATTTAAAAAAAAAAAAAAAAAAAAAACTGAAACACAACTTTTTCTTTTAAATTAGTTTTTTATGAATAATTTTGTACGTTAAATCACCAATAATTTGATAAGTTAGATGCGCATCTGTTAGAATTTATTGTTATTATTATTTTAATGCAAGCTTTCAAATCTGGGGCTAAATAATAACTGTCTTAGAAAAGAAAAGGTAAAAATAATTCTTCTTATTTTTGTAAGAAGAGCTCTGTTACATATCAAACAGCGAACATGATTTACTTTACTAGACAAATAAGGAATAAAAGGATTTTTATGCATGTTCTATGTGATTTACAATGATTTACAATAAAATCGATTAATTGAAAGTATTCCAAAGGAAAAATATAACTAAAAAAACCCTGCAAAAACTGTACAATTTAAAAAGATATATCAAATTTTCTTTTTTTCTGCGCACTATTTGATTATTTTTTTGATTATTTATTTTTTGTTTAATATTTTCTAATTGACGTAAAGCATGTATTATTATTTTTTAAACTTTCCTGTCCATTTTTTTGTTAAACTGAAACACAACTTTTTCTTTTAAATTAGTTCTTTCTGAATAATTTTGTACGTTAAATCATCAATAATTTTATAAGTTAGAGGCGCATCTGTTAGAATTTATTGTTATTATTGTTGTAATGCAAGCTTTCAAATCTGGGGCTAAATAATAACTGACTTACAAAAGAAAAGGTAAAAAAAATTCTTCTTATTTTAGTAAGAATAGCTCTGTGACATATCAAACAGCGAACATGATTTACTTTACTAGACAAATAAGAAGGAAAGGATTTTATGCAGGTTCTATGTGATTTACAATGATTTACAATAAATTCGAATAGTTTAATGTATTCCAAAGGAAAAATATAACTAAAAAAACCTGAAAATCTGTACAATTTAAAAATATATATCAGGTTTTTTTGTCTGCAGACTTTTTGATTATTATTTATATTATTTAGTTTTATTTAATATTTTCCAATTGACGTAAAGCATGTATTACAATTTTTTAAACTTTCCTGTCCATTTTAAAAAAAAAACTGAAACACAACTTTTTCTTTTAAATTAGTTCTTTTGAATAATTTTATACGTTAAATCCTCAATAATTTTATAAGTTAGAGGCGCATCTGTTTGTAGCTCACAATCCCATTTCGTCTGGAGATTTATTTCGTGTTTCAAATTTTCGGTAACCTTACACCATGCAAATTTCGTCTGTTTCCTTTGTGATTGGTCATTCATTTTACATAAAAGAAATCGCGAAAGACTCAAAAATACGAATCTTTGTACCGTAATTTCCGGCGTATAATCCGCAGCTCAAAGAGTCGTTTTTCGACCCAGAAATTTTATTCAATAATTGTAGTTAAATATTTACAGCGATCTTTTAAGTTATATTTTATAAAATAATATTTCTGGGTCGAAAAACGACTCTTTGAGCTGCGGATTATACGCCGGAAATTACGGTACGAGTTCTGAATAAACTTTATTGAAAAGAGAATAATGTTTACTATATTAGACTAAAAGTTTAAAACAGGATTTTTTTTTAATAATATGGAAAAATCGCAGCAAAACGCAAAAGACTTCGTTAGATCGCATAAAAATCCCTAAAAATTCAAAAAGCGCAGATGACAAAATCTAGTACAGTCGTCTAAAACCTTGTAGCTGAAATAATTTCACGAATATAAAAAAATCGGCGTGGAACGTGAAAAAAATAAGAATTAGTAACATCAACTCGTGTGAATTTATTCCTCCAAACAACGATAAACAACCAAATCTGACGATCCAAGGATTTACTTCAGGAGTAAACAAATAATATAAATTAAATCCGGAAAGGAATTTCGACACGCCAACATCATTGCTATATCAACCCGTATGGAAATTCTACTAGCGCCAAAGTGAGTAAACAGGTATACTTTCACAGTTCTATGGATCATGTCAGCTATATAGAAATAAAAAGATGCAAAACCGGGCCCTTGGGACAAACCAACAACAACAACAACAACAACAACCCATTGGGCTTATGGTTTAGTCAGTTAACGACAATAGCACTTATTTTAAATTCCCAAATTGTTAATTATTTAACAACCTTTCATGGGGCCAAAGGACGGGTAGCCAAGTCAATTAGCACAATAAAAGTAAATTAATTTCAATAATGTAGTTAACCCTTTCCGGCACAGTGGTCCCACTCCGGGAACACCTAATTTTAATTCCAAACTTGCATACGACACCAAGAATATTTTAATAAAATTTTGTTTCTATAATGAAAACTTAAAATAAGGAGTTCGTATTTTTTTTTAAAGTCGTTTGTAAATTCTGGTGTCAGTCAGCAATTTCTCATTTTACGAACAGATTTTGTCTGTGCCGGAAAGGGTTAAAGTATAATTCAGAATAAGTTCAGTTTAAAAATGTTACTAACATTCTTCTCTTCCAGGTTCCCCTTGCAGTTCCTCGTGCTGCCGGTTGGGACGGGCCAATGGCCGGCCCCAACTGGTAGCACAAATGTTGTTTTAGCAGCAGTTTTTTTATTATTTTTATTTTTGACTGTTCGCTCTTTATTAGGTGCAAATGGACATTGTCCGCACAAGCTACCGGACCCGCTCCAATGGGACAGCCCACGGAGCCAGTTTTTATCAGGTGGGGTACGGTAGAAAGGCGCAGTCCCGTCAGCCCCCGCAGCGTTTTCATCTGCCTTGCTATTCGGCCCCAAAATTTTCCTTGCTGGTACGACTTAGCTATTGGAAAAAAAAATAATAATTTGAGTGGTTTTAATTGTCTTCCCTCAAAATTCTCCCCCCTTTTTCAAGCTAAGCTGAGTACCATAGTTTCGGCACTAAATTGTCCAATCCCATTCCAACTATCATGACGAATATGTGGCGTGCGGCAACAGATCTCAGAATACTAAAACCTAGGAGTGATCAACCCAGTAAAATCCGGACTTTATTGGCCAGCCGACCTGAGTACTTGTCATTGTGGATCGCCCCATGAGGCGATCAGGCGAATTTCGCCCCACTCTCCAGGCACTCAAACCCGTCAAACTGGGTCGAATCCCGGTAGGTAGGGGCCTGGTCAGCGGTCTCCAAGAGTAAACAGGTTGACTAGCTTTGCCTCTATCCACAAGTAAGATTAACCGGAACCGTAGATAACTGTACCTCCTCGTCGTGCAGCAGCAAGATTTTCTCTGTACACTGTGTTTTGCCAACTTTGTGATGTGATGCTGTAGCTTATGTTTTGATTTGTATTTATTCTAATTCATTTTTGTGTGTAGATAAAAGTCATCATTGTTAAGTTTAATGGATGGTAATTTACACATGATGAAATTCAAATACTATAAATATCTATAAACAAAAACTAATGGAATTTGAAAAATATAATTCATCTTTAATAACTTAAGTAAAAATACTTTTTCTTCGAATCAGATCCGTGAAATGCAGTCTTTGTACTTTGTAATAATACTTATATGTATCATTAAATTCTATGCATTGCATTTAAAAGATTGCAGTGCTATTAAATTACTTGATGGTTAGAAATCTCTAAAATATGAAATCGTAATATTACCCTATTACATCCAGTGAAAATTACTATTCGAAAATAGTGGTATGTTACCCCCCCCCCCCCCCCAGATATTACTTTGGGTATGCCACTGTCAATAAATTTAGGATATTCCCCTTACTCTGATATGCGAGCTATTGACATGAATAGAAACTCTATTAGTGTTGAAAGTAGGCTTCTTTTTTTAAAAATCAGATTGCGTGATTGCTACCACTTTTTGAAATAAAAGTATTCGCCATATTTAATGACAGATTAAATAATCCGCGAATAAGGCCAATTACATTACTTTATAAAAGTTGTGGGAAAAAACAATCTTAATTTAAAAAAAAGTACCTTACTGGCAACACTGGCTAAGATCGGCGATTAACCGGTATGGTGTGATTTAACCTTTTGATTGCGGGATAGGACTGGCGACTATTTTTATATTCACTGATACCACAATTTACAGAAAATTTTCAATTTTCTTTGTGGTAGATTTCTCTTGTAGTTCAAGTCAAATAAATGAATGACAGAGAGTATTTATCAAAAAGTGTGGCAAATTGAATAATAAAATAGTCGCTGGGACGACATATGTCCCAACCTCGTATCCAAAGGGTTAAACAATGAAATACGCTGTTTAATTTCAAAATGCAAAGCTTTAAAATACGTATGCTTATTTTTTTCAAGGCGAATTTTTAATGCGTAAAATACGCTTAAAGAGGAGCTAAAAATATCAGCGTTTTACATATTTTTACATACTTTTATATTTATATATTGTTAGCCATATCTGAAACAACAAAACTAAAAAAATATTTTATCTTAACTTGAGGTTTTCACATTTACGTACGTTTTTCTATAAACATTTTTCTGCAATATTTTTCAACTGAAACATATTTTATCTAAAGGATGTATTTTACGTGTGTTTGCATGATCTTTAATAAAATTTGATCGTCAAACAATCTTTTAAAAATTCAAACATCTAAATTAATACCAGGTACCCGTTCATATGATAAAACCGTTTGTATAAAGTATTATACAGTGTGATACCACAAATTTTGAATAGAATTTTTTGCTTTATTTAATCGCAGAAAAAAATAAGGCTGTTACAAATTCTCCGATTAAATAAGGCATTACTGATTCTGCGATTTAAATATTAAATGGAAAATTTTTAATCCGAAATAGTGGTGCCCAGGGGTGTAAGAACTGAGCGCCAGAAGGCCTATGGTCAACACTAAATTTTATTAGCATTCTTCGCCTAATAAGAATACTAATAAAATTTAGGCGAAGAACTCTAACACAATTTAATGGTGACAATCGACCCATTGGCGCTCAGTTCTTAAACCACTGGTAGTGCCGTATCTTTGGAAATTCTAAGAAGTGTACGTGCCTTTATTATAAGAACGGTTACAAGGTGAATACACTCCTTGGAATTCTCAAGGAGTCTGCCAACGCTATTTAACCCTTCGCCTACCAGACGGGTCTAATGGACACGACAGGTATATTCAAAATGACTAAAATAAATTCATAATAGTTTTCGAACCAGAATTTGTTTCATAAAAAAGTTATATAAACCACAGAGAACTAAAATAGTTAAATAGTTTTAAATAAAAATTCTGGTGTAAAATGTTTTTATCCAGGTTGAGTAAAATTTTCAGCATTTCTAGGATAAAGATAAGAAATTTTCCATTTAATATTTAAATAACAGAATTTGCAATCAGTATGTTTATTCGCAGAATTTGTAATATTTTTCTGTGGTTGCGAAATATTCTATTAAAAAAGTATGGTACAGCTGTACGCTCTGTGGTGTTATATGTAACATAAATTGTTTTCTCTCTTTTGTAACTGCTGTTGGTTATGATAAAAGTACTTCAGATTTTATTTGAGAGGATCCTCTGTTATTCAAAATGACTATTTTAGAACCAGAATTTGTTTCATAAAATAAGTTATACAAATCACAGAGAACTAAAATAGGTAAATAGTTTTAAATAAAAATTCTGGTGTAAAATGTTTTTATCAAGTTGAGTAAAATTTTCTGCAGTTCTAGGATAAAGATAAGAAATTTTCCATTTAATATTTAAATTACAGAATTTGCAATCAGCATGTTTATCCGCAGAATTTGTAATATTTTTCTGTGGTTAAATAAAAGCGAAATATTCTATTAAAATGTATGGTACAGCTGTACGCTCTGTGGGGTTATATGTAACATAAATTGTTTTCTCTGTTTTGTAACCCCTGTTGGTTATGATAAAAGTACTTCAGCTTTTATTTGAGAAGATCCTCTGTTATTCAAAATGACTATTTTCGAACCAGAATTTGTTTCATAAAATAAGTTATATAAATCACAGAGAACTTAAATAGTTAAATAGTTAAAAAAAAATTCTGGTGTAAAATGTCTTTATCAAGGTTGTGTAAAATTTTCAGTTGTTCTAGGAAAAGTATAAGAAATTTTCCATTTAATATTTAAATTACAGAATTTGCAATCAGCATGTTTATTCTCAGAATTTGTAATATTTTTCTGTGGTTAAATAAAGGCGAAATATTCTATTAAAAAGTATGGTACAGCTGTACGTACTGTGGGGTTATATCGCCGCTACCATGTCAAACTATCGAATGTGAAAAAATGCATTTTTCACGACTTTTAGAAAGGGGTAGATTGTCACCACTAAATTTTAATAATATTCTTCTAGGGTTTCCAGGATGGCCTTCTTTTTCATTCAGAAATTTCAAATACATACCAGAAATTACAAATAGAAGTTTTTGCTTTGCTTAATGGCACACATTTCGTGATTACTTAAAGTAAAATTTTACTACTATTTTTACTAGGCAAATAATTCTAATACAATTTAATGGTAACAATTTGCTGATTTTTAAAAGTAATGAAAAATGAAATATTTCACATTGCATAGTTTGACATGGTAGCGACGATGTAACATAAATTGCTTTTACTGTTTTGTAACTCCTATGGATTATGATAAAAGTACTTCAGATTTTATTTGAGAAGATCCTATGTTATTCGACCGCAAATATCCTTTGGGAATTTAGAGAAGTCAAGAGATGAAAATTAAAAGGGAATGGAATCGTAAAATGAAAGAGGTGGAGACGAAAATGTGGTTCCTACTCAAGTTGTTTGAGATACAGATGGGAATAGAATGACGAATCACTCCAACTGATTTAAGAAAAATTACTTTCGACTTTCTCCCAATAATTTAACATGTTTAAAACTTATTTCTTTTCTAGAAAATATCTCACCAGGAAACCGCGCCTTAGTGTAATAATGAAATAAATCTAAGTAAGCAGCAATCGAAAGAACATTATGAAACGTGTTTTTTCACACATAAATTATTTGCGATTGTCTCTCCGTTATTCAGATATAAAGTCTTAAAGTTTGCTAATTTATCTATTTAATTTAGGGAAAAAGGCGTAATTTTGATTCAGAAATTTTAATAATCAGATTAACATTAAATACAAAACATATTTAGATATAGTAATATAAAATAAAAGAAGCTTGCCAAAAAAAAAAAAAAATATTGCTATTGACAAATATGACATTGAGCCAAAAAAAAAATGATGGAAGTGTAGAAAATTGTGGCACCAAGAACATTTCATGAGCTTATATCTAGTACAATAACAACAATAATAAACCTCCTGCGAAAAACAAAATTGCAAAGGCGTTTCAAATGGATGTGGCCGAGTTTGCACAAATTAAGACTTCTACCCAGCATAGCGAATCATGTCGGAGAATTGCGGCATACTAAAGTTGAAATGGATATGTGACTGGAGTTTGACGTTGCTACTTTGAAAACGTGACGACTCCTCCTTCCCTCCTATTAAATCAACAAATTATCAAATTTTAAGACTTTATGTCTCGATAACGGAGAGACGGGGGCAAATAATTTATGCGTCAAAAACACGTTTCATAATGCTCTTTCGATTGCTGCTTATTTAGATTTTTTTCATTATTACACTAATGGTGTGGTTTCCTGGTCAGAAGAAGCCGAATGTATTTTACTGAAATAACATTTTGAATTCAATAGTTTAGTTGTATGCATCTGACTAGTTAGAACAAAGAAAAGAGGATTTCATTATAGAGAGTGCGTTAGAAAAATGTATACACATTTTCAATGATTATAATTCCAGTTTTTATTCACATATAATTAATATTTAAATTGCAAAAGAATCTACATAAAATGTATAACTTTTTCGTCTACCACAGATGTTCAAAATTATTACCGTTCTGGTCAATACACTGCTTATAACGGTGGGCTATTGATTCACAAACTTCAACAAATATTTCACTTGGTATTTTGGCGCATTCTTGCTCAATTGCGGTTTCGGAACGTTGTTTATGAACATCCACTCGTTTCAAACTTATCTTTTTTCCGATGGATTGTAATTCGCGTAGGTGGATCTGCCTGAAACTTTCTGCGATATTGTTTTGTACTTCTGCTACATTTTCATACTTACAATAGTATTTAAAAATAAAATATCTTTTTTCGAAAGTTAATCTTGGTTGACTCATTATTTCCAATTAATTACACTTTGAAAGAAAGAAAAAATAGAAAGTTACGACCCGTTAAACAGTGTATGTATACATTTTTCTAACGCACCCTGTATTTTTATTTAACACATTCGCATCAGGAAACGAGAATTCTCGTTTTTAAAAAATAAGCGTTGTCATCGGGAAACGAGAATTTTTGTTTTTATTGAAAAAACATGATTGACTAAGGACGTGACTTCTACCTTACATAAAAAATGCATTTATATCACGTTGCCTATATTTTTTTAAAACGTAAGATATTTTATGGTAAATCCGTATATTCAATGATATTTACTGATGCATAAACTTGAGAAAACTATCTAGGAAACTATTAACGACAGCTTTTGAGAAGAAGGAGGAGCTACCATTGTTTTAATATCATTAAGAATTATAGAAAAGTTTAAGGAAAATTAGTCGATGCCAATATGTTAAGAAAATATAAAATTGCAATTTTTATGTTTTCTAAATTCATGCAGTGCAAAAAAAAAAAAAAAAAAGCGATGTTATAATACAAACGTGTTTTAGAAAGTACGTTTTTTTCAAGTGAACAGTTTTGAACGCTACACTGCACGAAATTTTCGTTTCGAAGTTTTTTTTTATACTCATATATTTAGGGTTAGATACCACAAATGAAAAAATATATATATTCTTCACTTATTTAATAGCAGGGTTCTGTGATTACATGCGAATATTTTTATTTAAATATACCGGTGTCCAGTAACTGAATTTAATTATTGAAGGGTATTTTTAATGGATTCATATATGCCTCTCTGCACGGTGTAGGGTTAAATAGGTTTATAAAACTCATTACAATGTCAAATAATAGTGCGGTGAGTAAAGATGGGGAGACATATAGTGTAATTAAAAAAACAAAAAAACAATAAGTGTCTACCAGTTGCGAGTGAAGTAACTGACGATGTAGTCACAAGATGGCGGCTGTTTGTTGTGGACATCGGATCAACAGGGTCTAATTACCGCCGAGGCAAATTTACACTAGAATACTTGAATATAAATTTTTGCTTTATTTAAAAGCCTCATTTATACAAATTTTCTGTCATAAATAAGGCAAAATTTTCTATTCGTTTTTACTGGTGAAAGTTTGCCTTAAGGTATGACTAACACCGGGGAAAGCATCCACCAGTAAAAACGAATTACTTTCAGATCGTAAACGTTTCAGTAAAAAATTTAAAACTAAAAGTTTTATATTATTATTCATAGTTCCCTTTTTATCTCTTTTGATATTTATATGGATGGTCGTATAGTCTTCTTATTACTTGGTGCTTAATTTATTTTCTAAAGAGTTAAGGGGTAATTTCCTTAAAAATATTGTAACGCAGTGTGCACAATGTTTTGTTTTATAATGCCATGCTTATTTACGGTAAAATATGAAACTTGAAATAAATCTCTAAAAAAAATGCTTTTAGTACAATTAAGAATTAAAACTTATTTTTATAAAACAAATATGATGTTTACGTTTAATATCAAGAACCTAGGCTACAGAAAGTTCATGACCTTTTGAAATTCAGTGAGAATATTTCAAAATTAACAACAAACGACAATGTGTGCATTCATGGATAACAATTGAAATTGAAAAGGTATACCTCCCGCTTCTCAATACTTTTAATAGGTATCGAATGTTACTATTTTGAGGGAATTATTGCACAGAAGTTTTTTGCAACGAAGGATGCAAAGAAAGCTTATAACTGCAGTTCAAACATAATTTAAAATATTATTATTAGTTTCATAATAAAATTTAATTTATATATGAGGGGGTTAGAATGACAGTGAAGTAAGTCAAAAATTTGAAAAATCTGGATAACTATTTTTTCACTGAACGTATATTAATTTCTGTTCAGCGCGACAGTCAAATAAGTCATAAGCCCAATTCACACAGGGAGTCGCTGGAGGACAAAACAAGTTGGACCACTTAATGCAACGGCAATGCGACAAGTTTTACAAAACCCTTTATTTCTCAAATTACTAAATATTGACTTACTCCACTGTCATTCTAACCCCCTCATATAAAGGAATTTTTAGAGAAAAAAATACCTTAATGAATGAACAATATATTTATCACAGTCACAAAATAAGTGGAGCTGTTGATACAGGGTTCGTACGATTCAGGGAATTCAGGAGATTTGTATACCAAAATTTTTGTAAACTAATCGTCGCCATATTAATACACAGAATTTTTTCATTAAATAAGACAAATATTACTTTACAAAAAATATGGTATTCAAATTCTCTGAGACGTACGAACCCTGTAATAGAGGAAATTAGGCGTACCATGTAACGGAGGCATACACGAATACCTCCGTTCATAACAAATAATTAAATAAATTCTAAAATCATCGTCAAATATATATTTTTATAGTATTCTAGTACGTAAAAATTCTAAAATATTAAAAAAAAGTATATATTTTATCAAAAATGAACAACCATATACAGAAAAAGTTTTTTTTTCTAGAATGACTGATTTACTAAAGTTATAGATTTCTGATTATCGCAATTTTCTGCCAGTCTAATGCATTGGTATTCACTATGCGGCCCGCAGAGTTACAATTTCTTATTAATAGAAATCTTCTCCTTATTTAAACGTAGAGCTTCTGACAATAAGTAAAGTGAATATTACTTTATGCAAATAGGGGTGTAAGAATACTTTTCGTAAAAAGTAATAAGTACCACTGGTCTAGTGAGTTCTATTTTCAAATTCCAAATGTAATGATTAGGGTTGAACGTTTGTCGAGGGAAAAATGGCACAAAAAAAATCTTAATACCACTATTTCTAAACAATAGTCTTCTTAGTAGATTTCTACAATATTTGCAATTGAAATCTACCAAGAAGACTATTGTTTAAAAATAATGGCATTAAAATATTTTGGTTACATTTCTTCTACGACAAACGTTCAGCTCTGTTAATATTATGTAAATGATCCTCGTGGATTCTACATAGCTGCCAACTTTTCGCTTTTCTTTTACCATGAAATATTAATAAAAGTTTTTGCTTTACTTAATCGCAGAAATTTTTGATTAAATAAGGCAAACATGTAAAAGTTAGCAGGTGTGATTCTGTAGTATGTAGATACAGTGCAGTGGCGTGAGGAAGGCAGTGTGTGTGTGGGGGGGAGGGGGTGGAGGACTCCCATCGCTTTTTACGAACAGTGTTTTTTGCCTTATTTAATCGTAGATTTTTTATTTTTTTTCTGCAATTAATTAAGGCAATAATGTTTATCTGAGAACTGTAACTCAATTTACTTGTTTATGGGAGAATTTAAGACAATCTATGAAAAAATAGGCTTATTTTCCTTTCAATAAAAATATTGTTTTTCCACGAGATGAAACTTATGTATTTTTAATGGAATTGAGTGACTACTATCAAATGATTCAAGACCCGGGGTCGGAAGTAGCAAGCTACCAGTAGCGAAACTACTGTAGTCGCTATTTTTTACAGTAGTTTGTAGTGTAGCGTGCTACATTTTGAAGAATGTAGTGTAGCCAGTAGTGCGATATAAAAAATCAGTAGTTTGTAGCGAGAACCGACGCTACTTTTAACGCTACTTCAGGAAAAAAGTGCCATTCTGCAAAACACGTGGTCGAAACTTGCTTGTTTTGTGCAGAATTTGTTCTGCTCAACAATTTCCGAATCACAGTGGCATATCTCAGCTGCAGTGTGTAGAAACACATCGCGTGAAGTCATAGATTTTTTCCATTGACACTTGCTGCTGAAATCAAGTACTAACCCAACAAATAATTAATTTTCTTGTTGGCAACACTTTTCTATTTACTCGTTATTAGGTCTTCATGTTTTAACATTGGGTTTCTTATTATTCGGAATTGCTTTATTTACAGATTTAATTTTTTGTTTACATTTAGGGTTGTTTTTCTGTAATGTTTTCCATTATAATATCTCTCCTAATTTTGCTACGAAATTTGTTAAGTGTGTATAAACTAACGTTTTCGAAACACACAAAACATTTTCTTGTACTGTATCTTTCTTAATTTTTAATGCCCTCGGTTATGTCGCATTATTTAATTATATCCTGGAAGACGCGATATAATGAAGGGTCACTTTATTATTTAATCCGTGTCTTCAATTTCTAGTATAAATTGAACCCTTTGACAAAATTTGAAAGTAGCGAAGTAATGACTACTTTTGAAAAGTAGTTTGTAGTCTCTACTTTTTAAAACGAGTAGTTGTAATTGTAGTTAACTACATTTTTGACAAAGTAGTTGTAGTTCGCTACAATAAAAAATTAGTTTTTCTGACCCCTCTGTTCAAGATGAAATAAAACTTTACATTTGCATACACATGCAAACGTGCATACGCACAAGTAAAAATGTGTATAAAGTTGTTTGTTATTCAAGTCTGTACACGAAAAAATATTTTTATTGCCTAAATACAAATAACGCTGGAAACACTTACACTGTTTAGTGACTCATTATCCATCTGATGACTTGGAAAATGATTTGAATAGTTTTACCTTAAAGTCGTGTATATTTTTCTTTGATTTTACTATTGAATATCTAATTTTACTATTGAATATCTAATTTTACTATTGAATACGTAAAAATTAAGGGTATAACTCAGAACTCTTCAGAAGAATAAAAAAAAATTAGACCCTCTCTCCCTCACGTAAATCATGTGTCCAAGCTGATTAGATACTACTATTTTCGAATAATATAATTCTCTTTATTTAATAACAGAAACTCTGCGATAACTCACTATCCAAAAATAGTGGTGACAGTTGGCGAGCACGCAAAAAGATAGGACGCCCCTGACGCAAACGAAATGATTCAATATTTTTATACGTTTATGATTACTACAAAAGCCACTAAAATAAAGAAACAACTATATCCTTACCATGTCTCAAACAATCACTAGAAAGTGCTATTCATTATTAGTATATAGATTAACAATTAATATGCTCTTGAAAAATTGCCATGATGTTCCTTTTTAGAAATTGTAATTTTCTGAGAGAATTTCAGATTTTAAAAAGCTAATCGAAAATTTATTTATGTTATGCATATTTTTTCGTAAGAAAGTAATTTCTATTTTTATAAAAGAATACATTTCAGATTGCATAACAAAAATTTATGGATAAAAACATAAGGGTGATGCAACTGACTGTAAAAATGTATTTTTCCATTTCAATGCAGAACCATTAAAAAATGTTAATTTCCCTGTTGAGATGAATTTTATTTTGAATTATTCTATTCAGAAATTACATTCTATGAATATTTGAATCGTTCGAAGCAAGTTGAGATTTACTTTTTATGTATAGAACTTGATATTATTCAAACCGTTAAAATTGAAATTTTTTTACGCTTTTGAAAATATTTATGTGAGCTATTTTATAATTCAAAGACTATTTCATGTAGAAAATACTAAATTGCTTTTTTAGAAAACAGAGTATAGCAAATTTATCCAATTTTAGTTCAATATGTTTGCTTTTTCCGAAAGTGGCGTCACTTGGAATAGTTCTAATTAATCATTTTTCATAATATTTGTATATTTTAAAGTAATTCAGTATGATATGTATATACATAAATATATACAGGGTGATTCTGAACTGATGGGAAATACTTTAAAGTGAGATAAAATGCACCTAGACAAGCTCAAAACACCATACAATGCATGGTTGTAACTTAAACATTGAAGGGCTACAGGGCGCTTTAAGATTGTGGAAAGAATCCAGTTTACTACACAATTAGGACTTCCAGAGCATTCCATGTGTGGCACCATGCATGGAATGCATGTCCGCCTTTACCTTATTAGTAAAATCAGCCATCCATTTTGTAATCCACGGTAGAAATGACTATGTGTGTGAAAAACCAGTGCTTTATATATTTAACGACAGCGCCATCTAATGGTTCGTCGCTTGAGATACGCTCATGCATTGTATGGCAAAAATAACTTGTTTAGATGTGTTCTATCATCCTTTAACTTTTTGCCCATGAGTTCTGATTCACCCTCAACTTCTGTGAAGGAAATTTTGTCTAATTTCTGACCCACCCCCTCTCTTGAGCACAATTGTTTGTCAAAAAAAGCTACTTTGCAATTTATTGATTTCTTCTACTAATTTTCATCCATATTAGCATCATAGTTAGTAACACTATTTCGCATAAATAAAATTAGCAATAATGAATTTTATTATATGACGTTAACACAAGGTTATCCAGTTCAGTTTTTGACCGACCGAACAAACAAATTTATAAGAAATAAAGGTTATAGTGACGAATTTATAGGAATGATCAATACGAGAGATATTTTTTGTTGAAGTGATGATTGTGGGAGTGTCGGTGTAGTGGTTTGTTTGCAAACAGAAAAAGGAAATGATTAAAACAACAAAACATGTTTTCTTGAGTACATTTTGGTTGTTTTAAGCAAAATTTTTAGTTGAAGTAAGAAATTGGCTTTGTTGCTTGGACAAAAAAATATTGTTAACACTCTTACAAAATTTTAACAAAATTTCATCAATTTTACTTGAATTAAGAAAATCAGTTTTTTTAAATTTTATAATAATTTTGTAATTTAAATTTGTAATTCCAGCAAAATTTTGTTGTTTTTGCAAAATTTTAATTGTTGTGTAGTAGCCATAACTCACTTTCGTAACTTGATTTATTTTACTTATACAGGGTGTTCCGTTAAAGGGGTCCAATATTAATAGGGGTAATAGAGGAGATCACACGGAGCATAAATCAGTATATAATGCCTGGCCGGATCTCAATAATTTTCAAGTTACAGCAAATAGAATGAAAAATCGGAAATTTGTAAAAAAACCCTCATTGCTAAACTATCGATATTGCTACATAAAAACGAAGCACATATTTAGAAAGAGCAGAAAAAATCCTACGAAATGACATAAGTTGTTTTAGAATATTGAGAATTAATGGCGAGTTACAAGCTCTGAAACAGTGAAAAAATACAAAATCAAATATTTAGCAAAATAGTTAATCGTTAATTCCAAAAATGCAACTCTACCTACATCAAGGAAAATGTTATAAAATTTGGTCCATTCCGAAAGCTTTCGAAGAAGCTGACAATAAACCATATCAGTTTAATTGTATGGGAGAAATCAAGCAGTTCCCTAGTTACAACTCTGTACTGTTGCACGCTCGGAAAGAGCGAAACTCCACCCATGACGATTGTAAACACCCCGTTTTAATATCTTTCAATTATACATTTCTGATCAACCTCTATCAATACCCTTTCATTATTCAGTCTGGTCAAGTGAATGACATATTGTGCAGCTCTCGCCTTGTCTTAAAGCAAACTCCGTGACTGCTGCGTTTCCTCCATGAACTTTCAGGATGATGAAGAAGAAGTACTTTTTATGCAAATTTTCTATGTGTATAGGAAGAAAAGTGTAATAAAACAGCAGTCATCAGTGGGCGTTATGTTAAAGGGAGGCTGTTGTAAGTGGGATTGTAGTAAGTTGATGTATAATAATTATGCCGGAATACTCTAACGAAGAATATGCGGACATGCATCTGATGTACGGGCAAGCTCATGGAAATGCATGTCTAGCACAGCGCATGTACCGTGAGCAATTTCCAAGGAGACGTTGCCCAAGTTCGAAACTCTTCATAAAAATCGATAAACGATTACGGGAGACTGGATCGTTTAATACAGCAAGCATTGATGCAGGGAAACCTCGACATGTACGAACACCTGCAATGGAAGAAGATGTACTGAATATTTTTAAAGATAACCCCTCCACGAGTACACGAGCTGCTGCGTCTGAAGTCGGTGTTTCTCACCAAAGTGTGTGGCGTGTTCTGCGTGCAGAAAACATGTACCCCTTTCATGTGCAGCGGGTACAACTGTTATCAGTAACAGATTGTGCTCAGCGGACAGAATTCGTACGCTGGTTGCTTAATGTAACAGAAAATAATCCACAATTTCTGGAAAATATTTTATTTACTGATGAAACAACATTTACGAGAGAGGGCGTGGTAAACACGCACAATATGCACACATGGTCATATACAAATCCGCACACTGTTTTCCCGTCGAACGCACAACAAAAGTTCAGTGTGAACATATGGGCAGGTGTCCTCGGCGATTATCTCATAGGACCATATTTACTCCCAGATGTACTCAATGGCAGTACGTACTTGGTTTTCCTACGGGATATCTTACCGCAGTTACTGCAAAATGTGCCAGCAACATTGCGCCACAATATGTGGTTTATGCACGATGGCGCACCGGCACATTTTTTCATAGGTGTTCGCAATCACCTCAATTCAACATATCCTGGGAAATGGATTGGACGCAGTGGACCTGTTGCTTGGCCTGCACGCTCTCCAGACCTCAATCCGTTAGACTTTTTTGTTTGGGGACACCTTAAATCGCTGGTGTATGAAACGCCTGTGGATACACCGGAGGATTTACTAGCGCGAATCGTTGTCGCTGCAGGAGACATTCCCAACTCCGTCGGAGTTTTTTGGCGTGTTCGCCAATCTTTACGACGTCGCTGTCGGCTGTGCGATTCTGTTAGTGGGCGCAACTTCGAACACCTATTATAATAATGTCCGTTCGTCTGCCTTCCGACATTGAACTGTGCAGCGCAGGCCAGAAGACTATGCTTCACATATGTCATAAAGTACGTGGAATGTAATTCTTTATTTGTCATTTTTCTTTTATTTTCAACACTTTTTGGCACAGTATTTTGTAAGTCACAGACTGTGGTGTACTCAAATTGTAAATTACAAAGTTTGTATGAATTAATTTAAAATTTAGTGTCTTTTTTAAATTTATAATTAATAAAATTATTATGCTATTTGTTATTATTATTTCCTATCATAAATTATGATGCACATATACATACAATAATTGTCCATGTAAAACATGTACTGAAACTTCTTGCATAGTTACAAATCGCAATATTTTTAATTATTTCCGAATTTTCACCACCAGTTTAATTTTAAGGAATTTAACTTAAGCTTTATATCAATAAAAGACCACTTTAAAATGTAGACTATTATTGTAAAGTTATTTTGGTTCATTCAACTCTTGAATAATTAAAAATGTTGCATCTCAGAAGAAGCATGATCGAAAATGTATAGTTGAGAGACATTAAAAAGGCGGTGTTTCCAATCGTGATGGGCGGAGTTTAACCTTTGCTAGTGTCAAAGAAAGCGGAGTTGTAACTAAGAAACTGATTAATTTCTCTCACACAATTAAACCGATATGGTTCATTGTAAGCTTTTTCGAAAGTTTTCGGAATGGACCAAATTTTACTACATTTTCCTTGTTGTAGCTAGAGTTGTCTTTTTGGAATTAACGATTAACTATTTTGATGTATATTGGATTTCGTACTTTTTTCACTGTTTCAGGGCTTGTAACTCGTCAATAAATATTGCTATTTTAATACAATTGATGTCATTTTGTAGGTTTTTTTCTGCTCTTTCTAAATATGTGCTTCGTTTTTATGTAGCGTTATCGATAGTTTAGCAATGAGGGTTCTTTTACAATTTTCCGAATTTTCATTCTATTTGCTGTAACTTGAAAACTATTGAGATCCGACCAGGCTTTATATACTGATTTATGCTCCATGTGATCTCCTCTATTACCCCTATTAATATTGGACCCCTTTAACGGAACACCCTGTATAGCTATATAATTTAAGGATTAACATAATTTTTGGATAATAAGAACTTTTTTTTTCATTGGGACGGACGAAGGTAGTTTTAAAAAAACCCCTGTCCCATTTAATAGTTTCTTCTATCTTTACAGGAAGAAAGTATTGGATTCATGAAAATTTTCGACTTCCGGTTTCCGACGGATTTTAGAAGGTCCTGAACACGATTTGACTGTTTTTTGAAAATGACTGTCTATGACTCTGTCTGTCTGTATGTGACAAAAGTTTTGTGGGCACTCTATCTCAAGAACTAAAGCACGAAATTTAATAAAACTTTATATTCAGTTACTTCCTGATATAAATTTTTGCTGATTAGTTTTTGGTGTAAATTGCACAAAATGTGGCGCTGCTATGTTGCATTTTTCTCGATTTCTGCAATAGCTCTATCTCATTTTCAGCAGTGAATTACGTCTGTAATCTTTGAATAATAGCCAGTGAAATTTTATCCTGCTTTTTACAAGCGTAATTCACTGCTGAAAATGAATTAAAAATTATCTATGTGTTGCCATATGTTGGGCTTTGTATTGTCGTCTCTTGTTTGCCACAGAAATTTGCGTGCTCTTGATGACATTTCCATCTTGTGCTGCAGTTGAGGCCGTTTCAGACATGTATAAGAATGAGAAATACCTAGTTGGGATATCGTTCCTTGTAGCTCAGTGGTAGAGCCTCGGAGCACTGTTCTGAGGGCTGGAGTCCGACTTGGGGAATTGTTCACTCTGTCGGTTTATGCTTGAAAAAAGCAGGATAAAAATTCACTTGTTATTATTCAAGGAGTACAGGCGTAATTCGCTGCTGAAAATGAATTAAAAATAGTTAAAATTACATATTATATTGGTTCATTTAACAAAAATTTTTGTAGTCTAAACAAAACAAGTTCGTAATATAATATATTTTATTATTTAAACAAACAAAATATATTTTGTTGAAAAAAGAAAATAGATTGTTAAAATAACACATAGCATATATCTATCTAACAAAAAGAATTTTGTTAATTCAAGTAAAATTGGGCCATTTTACTTGAATTAAAAAACTTTTTTTGCTGACGATACAAAATTTTTTTGTTGATTAAAACAAAATTTCCATTGTTCCATATTTAAACGAAAAGTTTTGTTGGGTCAACCAATTTTTTTTGATTCAACAAAACTTTTTTTCTGGGTGTGCCGTGATGAAAATTGAGAACGTGATGGTGTAGCTAGCTATAGTTTGCTTCCTTTAGTTATGTCTGTTTCATTCATTTTCAGTCTGTACTTGTCAGGTATGGGGAGTGTTGCATGCTTAAAACTAGTTTAACCCAGCAGTGCATGTCTCAAGCCATGCCACCTGACACAGGTTGTTTCATTTTTCTTTGTTGTTTATTGTTTTTTTCATTTTTGCTGTAATTTTTTGTGTTTTATTGTTTTGAGTTTAAGTAGTTAGTTGCGATTTCTGGTTCTGTGTTAATGTAGTTTGTTTTGTTTTGTTTTCTTGTTTTGCATTTATGTGGTTTATAGTTTTTGGTTGGCTTTTGTGATAATGGTTCTGCAAGTGTTTTTTCATTGGAGTTTATTACTATATATATATATATGTGGGATTATGATAACCAATATGTCGTTTCAATACAACAGAAGATTCTTCAAATATAATATAAACAAAAAGGTTTAATAAAATAACAGCATATACAACTGAAGATTCAAATACAAATATCAAACAGGATTAATATTTATGAACGTACCAACTTCCGTATTTTAATATAAACATTTGCAAGCTTCCCTGAGCATTGCGTCAAAAATCCATAAACTGCTATGGCTCAAATCTATGGAACAACCGCTCGTACTTCGTGCTTTTCTTGGTCTTGCGTGAACTCATCGCCTTAACTGCTGCACGTGAAAAGTAACAATTCATTGAGTTCATATTATTGTTGTTGTTACTTCTAACAATTCCCACATTTTCGGTCATCCTGACGTTCTGGCGACCTCGACAGTTCAATACTTCTCATAAAAATTTAGACACAAATTCAAACAAACAAGCAGATAAGTATAAAACTAAAACATCTCACTTTATGAAGACGTGTTACTCCACGGCTTCATATATTCTGCAGCAGTTGATGTCTTGTTGGGACCATCATGGTCCCCAATTTTCTCTATATCATAACGGTCGCATGGCTTTACTTTAGTGATCTTGTACGGTCCATGGAATTTTTCCTTTAATTTAAGTCACTATAAAAATTCACTTGTTATTATTCAAGGAGTACAGGCGTAATTCGCTGCTGAAAATGAATTAAAAATAGTTAAAATTACATATTATATTGGTTCATTTAACAAAAATTTTTGTAGTCTAAACAAAACAAGTTCGTAATATAATATATTTTATTATTTAAACAAACAAAATATATTTTGTTGAAAAAAGAAAATAGATTGTTAAAATAACACATAGCATATATCTATCTAACAAAAAGAATTTTGTTAATTCAAGTAAAATTGGACCATTTTACTTGAATTAAAAAACTTTTTTTGCTGACGATACAAAATTTTTTTGTTGATTGCCACGAGATCATTTAACTTATATTTATTAGGTTCCTTCCTCTTCTTGTTAAATTGCTTTCTATTTTCTTCTTGTATTTTCAAAATGTTTTTTCTAGCTTCTTCTCTTACGTTTTCGCGTTCTGTCATCACGTGGTTTAACTGTTCCTCTTCTAGTATTTCTTTAATTCTTATGTCATTTTTATTTTTCATTTTTACACCTATCATCAATTCAAATGGACTGTATTTTGTACTTCTTGTAACCGTAATATTGATGATTCTCTGCACATCTGATACATACTTATACCATTTTGTGCTCTCCCTACCTGCTAGTTTCGCTAGCACAGGAATCAGGATGCTATGAATTCTTTTGATCTGTCCGTTCCCCCTGGGCATTCCCGCCGTTATTTTGACGTGTTGTATCCCTTGTTCCTTGCAGTATTCTGCAAATTCATCTGATTTGAACGCTGGTCCCCGGTCTGTTATTATTCTGCTGGGATTCTCGAACACTGTTTGTTGTAAGGATAACTTTTCGATGACTTCCTGCGCTGTTGTGGATTTCACTGGATAGAACCATGCAAACTTAGTAAAGGCATCTACAACTGTGAAGATATGCTGATATTTCTTATTTGTTGATGGCAATGGCCCAATATGATCAATATGATAAGTGCTTAATGGTATATCCTCCTTAGGTATGGGTTTTAGGAAACCTTCGGATTTACCTCTTTTTTTGTTATATAGAATACACTCGATACAATTTAATACCACAGTTTCAACTTGTTTTCTAAGATTAGGGACGAAGAACTCTTTTTTTACCAATTCTTCTGTTTTGGCTATACCGAAATGTTCTTCATCATGTGTCTTACGAATAATCTCTCTTTGCATCTCTTCAGACATACGAGTAAATCTCTTCCATTTTCGAACTTGTACAATACATTATTCTTGATAAGATATTCGTTTTTCTCACCCTTCTCGACTAAAGATTTTATTGTTTTTAACAGCTCGTCTCTCTCCTGCGCTATAGATATTCTAGTTGCCCTCTCACTTTGTGATCTTGTAATAACTAAAACAGTATTACGGCTCAAAGCATCTACGTGTTTCATTTTATTTCCCGCTCTATGCGTAATTTCATAATCAAATTCTTCAATGAATAAAGCCCATCTTGCGACTTTAGGGGGCAATTCTCTTTTGTTTAGGGTTTTTTGAAATGCTTCACAATCAGTTACGATTTTGAATTTCGTACCTAGTAAGTAGTGCCTGAATTTCTTTAGAGCTTCAATTATTGCTAGTACCTCTAATTCATAACTGCAATATTTTTCTTGTTGTGGAGTTGTTTTTTTACTTATATATTGTATAGGATGGAATTTCCCATCATCCGCTTTTTGTAGAAGTACTGCTCCGAAACCATGGCTACTGGCATCGGTGTGTAATTCTAGTGCTGATCCTTGTTTGAATAAATGCAATACTGGTTTTTGCGATAATATTTCTTTTAATTTTTCAAATGCCTGTATTTGTTCTGTACCAAACTTAAATGCGACATTTTTGCGTAATAGATCACTCAATGGTTTGGCTATTCGAGCGTAGTTTGGAATGAATTTACGAAATTAACCTGTTAATCCTAAATATGATTGCACTTGTTTTACCGTTCTTGATTGTGGGAAATTTCGGACGGCTAATGTCTTCGATTCAGATGGCTGTATTGTCCCATCTTCAATCACATAACCGAGGAACTCTATTCTTTTCTTTAAAAACTTGCATTTTTTGAAATTAAGCTCTAGCCCATATTTTGCCGCAACTTCAAGCACTCGTTTCAATTTCTCTAAACCTTCTTCTTCAGTCTGCGATGGAATGATAAAGTCGTCCATATAAACAACTACAGTGCCGTCACGTAACAAATCTCTGAACACAGTGTTTACATATCTTTGGAACCAGTTTTCTGATGTACATAATCCAAAGGGGCATTTCAAGAACTCGTATTCTCCTTCGTGTGTCACGAATGCGGCGTATTTCCTACTTTTCTCCTCGATTTCAACATGAATGAAACCATTCTTTAAATCAAGGGTCGTGAACACTTTCGATTTTTCTAATTTATCTAAAACATCTTCAATTAAAGGTAATGGGAAACGATCTTTGATTATCTTCCTATTCAACTTACGATAGTCTATGCATAATCTATATGAGTTATATTTCTTCCTGACTAAAACCACTGGTGCAGCGTAATCGGAAAAACTGCGTCTTATTATTCCTTCGCTTAACCACTGTTGAACTTGGTTTTCTATTACTTCTCGTTCTTTACAAGGAAATCTCCGCGGACGTTCACAAACAGGTATTTCATCAGATAAAATTATGTTAATCCTTAATCCTATGTCTTTTGATTTATTTGGTTTGTATTCCTTTACCAATTTATTTATTTCTTTTCTTATTTTCAAATTTCCCACGTGATTCAATTCAATTTCGTCATCATCTATGACACTCGCTAAATTAATCAAAAAATTACCTCCTGTATTATTATCGTTTGCAACTAAAATATTTTCATCACGTGAATTATCTATCGCTGACACTTTCATTTCATCATTACTTCTGGCAGCATGATTCAATTTTATAACAGAATTCTTCAGAACTTCAATGTAACCTACTTGAATATCGTCACGTTTGCCAACGATTTTGTTTCCTCTCTCGTCTATCGCCAACTTTAATTTTCTAATTACATCATATCCTATTAAAATATCATATGGAAGAGATTTCAAAACGTATAAATTTGCTGTTATTAGAAAACCATCAATACTAAATTCATATGAGAAATATCCGTTGGGGTAGACAACTCCATCTATACCGGACAAAGAGATATTATCTGAAAATAATCTTGGCGATCCGATCTTTGTATAATATTTATAGCTTACTAAACTCACGTCACTTCCTGTGTCGATTAGGACGTATGCCTGTTCCCCGTTAATATCGATATCTATCATTCGATCTGCCTTGGCGCTATTTTTGCTTTTGATTACTGCGCAATGCACATCTTTCTGATTTGCTGATCGCCAATTTTGGCTCCTATAATATTGGCTGGAATTATTTATTTGAGTGCTAGTTCCATTACTACATTGCGAAGCTACGTGGCCAAGGCCGTTACATTTAAAACACCTAATTTGTGCCTTATTCCTTTTGTTTAAATACGAAGGTTCATTCGCATTAGCTGTATTATCTATAAATTATTTCTTTTTTAAATTATCATCGCCTTGAGCTGGTAACCATGATTTTAAATTGCTATTTTCCCGCATTTTTAATTTCCTATCTTCAAAGTGGTGTGAAATTCTATTCATGGTTTGGACATTACGTCTCGCCGCATCATAATCATCTAGTTTATTTACTAATACATCTACATTTTTAATTTTTGGAAGATCATCAATAAAATGCTCTTTCATTTCTATAGGTAACCTCCGCTTAATTTGATCTACTACGATTAATTCTTTTAAGGATTCATAATCAGATACTTTAAGACCGTTAATCTATTCTTCCAAATAATTTCTTAATTCAAATGCTAAATCGCGCCAAGTGGCTGAAGATTCTTTTTTATGTGACATTCATTTCTGCCGAAATTCTTCTGGCGTCATTTTGAAGCGTTTGAGAAATAAATCTTTTACATAATCGTAATTGTTCGCCAATGTTTCTGGCTCTCTAGTTATAATATTGGAGATTTCTAACGGAATTAAACTTAACAAGTGTGTGACCCAATTTTCTTTTATTATATTCATTCGAGTAATTTGTCTTTCAAATAATGCTAAATATAGACTAATATCACTTTTTCCATCAAAGTGAGGAATTAATTTAAGCAAATCTGGTTGCTTACCTGAACCAGCTATTGCAGGATCGTCGCTCACACTTTTCAAATTGCCTTGTAGCTCCATTTTTCTTAATTCGTATTCCAATTCAACTTTCTTTTCCTCTAATTTTCTATCTGCTTCTAGTCTTCTTTCTTCCTTTTCTGCTTTTAGTCTTCTTTCTTCCCTTTCCGCTTCTAATCTTCTTTCTTCCTTTTCTGCTTCTAGTCTTCTTTCTTCCCTTTCCGCTTCTAATCTTCTTTCTTCCTTTTCTGCTTCTAGTCTCTCAGTGGCAATGACTTCGAGTCTAATTTTAATGAAATTTTCTTCATAACCTTCTGATTCGGTAATCACTTTTATTACATCAATAACTCTTACACTCTGTGGTACAACTAGACCTAGTTCATCACTTAATGTTAACAAGTCTGCTTTTCTTGCTCTATTAAGAGATGACATCATTCAAATACTTTAAACTTCAAATGAACAAAATATTATACTATCGTAGATCTGATTACGGAACCTTTATTCATATAGTACTTTAGAAAACAGTTTCATGTTCATATTGTCCCGGTACCAAACAGCTTTATATTCAAATAGTACGTCAGAAAAACAGCTTTTTGTTCCTATACCGGCAACGAGACCCCAAAAATTGTTGTGGGATTATGATAACCAATATGTCGTTTCAATACAACAGAAGATTCTTCAAATATAATATAAACAAAAAGGTTTAATAAAATAACAGCATATACAACTGAAGATTCAAATACAAATATCAAACAGGATTAATATTTATGAACGTACCAACTTCCGTATTTTAATATAAACATTTGCAAGCTTCCCTGATCATTGCGTCAAAAATCCATCAACTGCTATGGCTCAAATCCATGGAACAACCGCTCGTACTTCGTGCTTTTCTTGGTCTTGCGTGAACTCATCGCCTTAACTGCTGCACGTGAAAAGTAACAATTCATTGAGTTCATATTATTGTTGTTGTTACTTCTAATAATTCCCACATATATATATATGTCCCATAAATTTGTTAACATTTCAAACACTCATAAAAAAGTGACTGCATTGGTTTATTTGAATGCTCTTTGTGACAAAATAATTTACATGAGGGGGGATTTTTTTGGTAAAGAAAAGTTTTAGTGAAAATTTTTGTCAGTAGATGGCGCTTCACGCATGCCAATTACAGAGAATATGCAAATTAGATTCCTATAAAATCCCGAGTGCACGTTTGACTGCTTAATTTGCCTGTTTCTGGCGCAGACGTCTTTCAGTGTGACGTTGACGTTTGTGGATAAAGCACTGCTGGTGAAGCTGTTTTACCTTAGCCTATAATCGTCGACCGAAGCTTTACGACGGCTTCGGACACGGAAAGGAATGAAGAAAAGAAAAGGTTCAATATATCATTCCGAACTGCTCTCCCTCATCCAACCTTTCGAAGAAACAGGAAGTTTCTGTTCTCGACCTCGCAGCGGTGCACCACGTTTATTAGAAGCCTGTACCTCCGGTGTAACTTCCCAAATCGACACTCTAAGTGAACAGTCCACAAGTGGGGTAAGTAGCGCAAGAGAAGTATAGATAGCAACTTGGCATACCAAAGACATTGGTATTCGGTATCCTTCATTGTGTGTTAAACTTGTACTTTTTCAAGTTGTAATCACTTCACCACCTCTTACCAAAAGGCACAGCTTAGCGAGAGGAATTTCCAAAGTGTACTTTTACGAAAGTCTCAAGTGATGCACAATATCTTCACAGCATCTTTTAAACAGATGGCGCTCATTTTCATTGCATGGAACAGTTAATACCCATAACTGTCGAATTTAGGCACAAGTGAACCACCGTGCCTATACAGAGGAGCTGCTACATTTCCATTGCGTGGAACAGTTAATACCCATAACTGTAGAATATGGGCACAGGAGAACCCGCATGCCTATACTCAGGAGCCGATACATTCACCACGTGTTACTGTTTGCTGTGGATTCACTTCATCCATTATTTTGGGTCCTTTTTCTTTCAATAACCCTGTGCAAAAGTAAGACGGAAGCCCTGCTGAGTTACTGGATAACCGCTACTTAAAAATGCTAAAGGAGAAAATTAAACCTAGCTTATAGGAATGTAATCTTTTACGCATAGTAACTTCCATGCAAGACAGGGAATCTCGCCTTATCTCTCCATCCTTCTCATATGAACTCTTCAATGATGGAGTTCTTAACATGCACACTTGGGAGAAAAACAGTTAATAAGTCGTTACAGTAAAAATGTTTCACCTCCCTAGCTCACCGGGCTTGGAATCGGTTGATTTTTGGCTATGAGGTTATGTAAAGTTTCGAGGGTACCGCAACAGTCCTTCTTCCTTAGCGGAATTTAAGGACGCCATACGCCACGAAATCTTTTGCATCCATCCGGATATGCCACATGCCTCAGTTAACAGTGTTCTCACTCGTGTTCAAAGTGTAATTCCTTGTAGTGGCGGACACGTAGAAATTTACTGCTACGAGCTTGTAAATAGTTCCATGCGAATAAACTTAATTTTCTATGAAATTTTGTGATTTGAATGTTGAGGCTCTTTACATTAACAAACATTTTCAATAATAATAATAATAATTAAAAAAAACGCATTTTGGTGCAAACCGCATTCAAATAAACCAATTCCTCCGCTTTTTGAGAATTTTTGAAATGTTAACAAATTTATTAGACACCCAGAATATTGAATTAATTAATTAATTATTAACTTAAAATATTCTTTTTCACTTACTTTATGCCATCTTTAAATTAGTGTTTGGGTCAAAATTCAATAGATTTTTTTCCTCTCCAATTCAATTTTATATCAGTTTATATCTAAATTTCATTTTATTCTGCTGGCATCTTTTAACATTTTAAATATTTATTTACTAATTTCTGTAAAACTATTATGTATGTTTGGCTATGTGCCGTCTCTGAATTGGAGCTTCGGTTTTAATGTTTGAATTGATTAATTATTTATTAACTTTATAGTATCCTGTGTACACTTTATACTGATCTATCTTTAAAAAATTGGAGATTTGGTCAGTTTTGTTGCTAGAACTTGTTTTTTTTTGTATTTTGAATTCAAAAATTTATATATATATATATATATATATATATATATGTATACAGGGTGGTTATAAAATAAGTATCCCTATTTGGAGCTGTCTGTAGCTTGAAGGAATAACCCGAATGAAACCAAAATTTGTACACATACTAATCGAGAAGGGGGAAGAAGAATGGAGCAATTAAAAAAAATAGTTACAATAATCGGCAACAGATGGCGCTACGGGTCCTGTTGGTGCAAACGCACGTTTTAATCATTAGTAAACTCAAAACGCGGTCATTTCTGCCATTAACGGTGTACGACATGGCTGTCAGTTTACCAGATCGCGCTTTAATTTTAAAACTATCCTACGTTAACAGCTCAAACAGTGTAGCTGCTTTACTTTAATTTAGGCGTGTGAAAGGAATGCGTAAAGGGAAAGGTCCTTTGACACTGTGTGCAGTGAGAAGAATGGTAAAAAAAATCGAGGAGACTGGATCGTTTACTGTAAAATGTGGAAGAGGGAGGAAACCAGTACCAAGAAGCATGCTTCTTGCAGTATGCAAAAAGAAATTGCCACTGCGATTGTGGAGTCATCAGGAACTCCGGAAGCCGGTCCTAGTGCACTTGGAGTTGCCCGAAATTTGGATATTCCATATGCTATTGTTCGAAAAGTCCTAAGAAAGGTAATCCAATTTTATCCGTATAAAATTAGTTGTCATCAACAATTGTTACCAGGTGACGCGCAGCAGAGACTGGATTTTGCTTTAACGTTTTTAGCACGAATGGAGGTGGATGATGCCCTCCCATGGAAAATTGTATGGGGAGATGAATCCCATTTTCATATGAATGGGACAGTCAATACGCAGAACTGCAGAATATGGGCTTCGGAGCCACGAACTGTTATTCACGAAATACCCCTCCACTCTCCAAAAATCACTGTGTGGTGTGGCTTTACTGTAAGTTTCATTCTTGGCCCTTATTTTTTTTAGGAGTTACCGCCAACAGGCCCTGTAACGTGTTCGGTTACTGCACAAAGATACCTGCGCATGTTACAAACTTTCGTGGTTCCTCAACTGCAGCAAAGACAGTGCCTGTCTGAAGCAATTTTTATGCAAGATGGAGCCCCGCTCCATATTGGGCGAGCAGTACAACAGTTCTTAGACAACATTTCACAGATGATAGAGTAATAAGCCGGTATTTTTGTGTGACGTGTTCTGCTCGATCCCCTGATCTGACGCCATGCGATTTTTGGCTTTGGGGGTACTTAAAATCTATTGTGTACCGTGGAGGTGTCGCAAACCTCAATGGCTTTAAAGATCGCATATCACAACATGTGCGAAACATCACTCCTGATGCGTTACATTCCGCAGTTGAGCATGTCGTCTACCACCTGGATTGTGTCTTACAGCACAATGATCATGTGGAACCTGAACTTGATCGGTACCGACATGCGAAATCTTAACCATATTCGTTGTGACATTTTTTAATAAATTATGTATGCCATCCGGTTTTGTGCCTTAATTCTTTGTTCTTGTATTACACATTACATTTCACATACAAAAGCGCCATCTGTCGGCGATTATTGCAATTATTTTTTTTATTGTTCCATTCTTCTTCCCTCTTCTCAAATAGTATGTGTACAAATTTTGGTTTCATTCGAGTTATTCCTTCAAGCTACAGACAGCTCTAAATAGGGATACTTATTTTATAACCACCCGGTATATATATATATATATATATATATATATATATATATACACTATTAAAAATTTACAGCAAACTGTCCAGTTATTTGACCGTTTTTGTAGAAAACGGTTACATAACCGTAATTTGGCTATATTCAGACCATAAAATGAGCAATAATACGTCCAGAATATAGTTAAATTACGGTTATGTAACCGTATTCTACAAAAACGGTCAAATGACTCTACTGTTTGCTGCAAATTTTTAACGGTGTAGCCCACTGGCAACACTGGCCCAAGAGCCAGAGGTTAGACACCTCTAGTTTATAAAATAAATCATTTTAAGAGAGTTGGATCTAATATTTCACTGATACTCTCAATGGTGTAATAACAACAAGAAATTAAACAAAATCTAAGCAATCACATTGGGTTATTTGTGATAAAAAGCTTACCAACAAATGTGTTAATAGATGCTTAAAGTTTTATAAATATAAAAAGTCTATTGCAACGCCCCAACTGATGCGTAACTTGCCGACACATTGAGTAACACTGCAGCGCCAATTTTTCTCCAGCAGAGTAGATTCTGCAGGTCTCATATCGCTTAAATTCAGTAAAAGGCGTGGTGCGAAGACAACAAAAAGATAGCTTTGTTTATTTCTCTCGCTACAAAGCAGTACATATTGAAGCTGTTAGTGATTTAACAGCTGAGGCGTTCATAGCTGCCTTTTGTCGATTCAGTGCAAGGCGGGGTGCTCCGAGCCACATTTACAGTGACAACGCCAAAAATTTCGTAGGTGCATACCGAAAGCTTATCAAAATAGAATAATTTGGGCTCTCATTACCAAAACATGAAGCTACGCCGCATCATTTAGTACAAGCATCTATGGAGTGGCAATTTATACCTCCCGCTTCCACACACTTCGGAGGAATTTGAGAATCTGCGATACGCTCAACTAAACATTATCTCAAGACAGTCATTGGAGGGCTCAATTCCTCACTTTTGAGAAAGTGTCAACATTACTTGCACAAATAGAGTAATTGCTATATTTCCATTTCTATAGATAAATTATAATGATATTGACTGTATTGATGTTCTTTTTCCCTCACATTTTCTTACAAGATATGTCCAGATCGTGGTTTCTGATGACTTTCGATCTGCAGAAAGGAGCTTCGAAAATTTTTGGGATCTTTTACAAAGTATGAGTAATGGATTTTTTAGAGGATGGAAGAGAGAATACCTTGCGTGTCTACAACAGAGGACGAAGTGGGAAATAGCCGCGCCTAATATCCAAAAGTCGATGTGGCTTTACCTTTAAAAGACAACGAAACATCTGGTTCTTGGCCTCATGGACATATAGAAGAAATACATCCAGGTAAAGATGGAGCAAAATTCCATCTTTAAAAGACCAATTAACAAAATCGTAGAACTTCCCTTATATGACGATACATGCCCTGATAGGGTGGGAGTAATGTTCCATCTAACCAAGATTACAACTTCAACATAAAATGTTCATACTGCAATGAACTACAACTTCTACGATAAAAATTTACTTCCACTTTCACTTCTAGAACTGTTGTGTCCGGCATCCATGGAACTCATCGAATTGTTATTTTCGCAATTGCATCAGTGTTATTCACAGCTTATTACATTTATACAGCATAGTTTTTAACTATGTTTTATCTCATAAATGTTCACTCACTGTTATTAAATGTTACAGCAAACAAACAGCATCTTTTCACTTATATCGCAAAGTTGCTACCGCCGCTACTTCGCAGAAAAAGTTTCTCGCATATCAAAGATTCCTTCACATTCAACACTGGCCAGAATGGTAGCAGTATGCTCGATTCCACCGGGACATTTAAAAGCTAAATACAATAAGTTTAAGACATCGACCAGTAGGTACGGGCAGGCCGGGGCGTTAAATACATCGGACGACTACGGCGGCGGCTTCAAGATCATTATAACTAAGTAGGCAAATCAATGTAAATCAATGACTATTTTGTAAATAGTTTTCAATATATTTTTTCTTGTCTACAATCATTATCCAAAGTATGATTTACATAGCAGAATCACGAGCGCAGGTAATCATCAATAATACATTGATTTCCGATATATTTTTCTTGTTTTATACATGAGAGCTGCTACGTATCAGATAATTTGAATACCAATTTTTTCAAATAATAATCTTTGGCTTGTATAATCGCATAATTTTGTCATTAAATAAGGAAAATATTACTATTCGAAAATAGTGATATTCAAATTCCCTGACCCGAGTAACCGTAATATACACACAATCTAATTTCGCTATTATTTTTTTCGAAACTTTATAATAGAATAAAAAAATTGAAAGAAATGTTAATGTTGAATGCAATTTTCACAACGAGAAAACAAATTACTGTCTCTAAAAACTAAACTGAACTAACGCAAATGTATAATTTAGTGTTAGAATGGGTCAGAGTAAAAATATCAATTGCAGACAAATAAATAAAATTACTTACATACGCTATGGAAAAATCTTGACTTGATACGGTGTGAATGAATAAAATTTAGTTGTATTTTTTGTAAGAATATTCTGATTTACAAATATTTATCATCAAAAAATTGTTTTTCGTATGCTAATAAAATCTTTATCACTTCATTTTTTAAAAGATTAAACAGAGGTGGTGAACCCGCGAGCGTGCGGGCCAGTTGACATCACTATTTACTGATAGCAATCTTCGCTTTATATAATGATAAAAATTCTGCGATTAAATATGACGAAGATATACTACTCGGAAAATTTTGTAGAGAATTGGCCCACTGGTACGCGCGTTCCCCCCTGTTCTAAAATATATTTAATGTAATGGATAGCAAAACGAAAATGTCATAAATATAGGGATTTAGAAGACAAAATAGTTATTCTTAATAAAATACTGAATTTCTTCGATTATTTCCTTTTTATGTTATTCTAAAAAGTACTATGTGAACATATGACGAAAAATAAGCCAATTTTAATCATACAGAAATATTTTTTCTCACCTTGAGTTTTTCAAGATATAGTATAAAAAGCTTTTATATATGCTCAATTTCAAGTACTCTCTACACCCATTTTCATATAACGGTATAAAAAAAAGGGCCAACTAAATCTCATCAACATGCGCTGTTTTCCTTTCTTAATACTAACTATATTTTTGGATTTTTTAGGATTTTTACCCTATGTTTAATTTTCAAAATCTATTAGCTTAATGATAAAAGCATTCTCAGACAAAAAAAAAAAAAAAATCATGTACAGGGCTCCCACTGGTCCGTTTTTTGAAAACCAGTATTTTTTTAGAAAGAAAATTGTGGTAGGTATTTGCAACAATTGCAACTAAAACGCACTTCGACGTTAGTTTCTACAAAATTTATAAAGAAGATTTTTCTTTAAAAAAAAGTGGTGTTCAAAAAACGGACCGAGTGGGAGCCCTGCATGTACCTCTTTATTTAACAAACTATTGGTAAAAGAGAAAAATCGTGTCATAAAGCAGAAACATTTATATTTCTTTTGGTATAATATACAACAATGATCTAACATTACTTTCAGCAACGTTACTTCTTTTATATGACTTTTAAAGGTATTTCTAAAAAAATAGAGAAAACATTTTATCGTGTATACTGTAATTATCCTGAAGCGTAAAAGCAAGAACAAAGATATTCTTTTACTTAAGTTTTTGACAAAAAGGGCCAACTAAATATGTTTTGGCCTCGATTGTTTTTTTCACGTACAGATAAAAACAAGTAGATATTAAAAAGTCCTTCCGGCCTGAACCGGAAGGAAAAGGTAGCTTTCCTATATCTTCGTTTTAAAATTTTAGCTAATGTTACACGAAAACAGCAAGTTAAAATGCAAAGAAAACGTTTACAAAAGATTCGTTAATACGGAATTTGAATAAGAAATTCGCCAAATTATTGAACAATAGCCAAATTGGCTTCATTTATGAAGACTTATTTTGGTCGCCAAATTTGGCGATATTTCGCCAAATGTCGCCAAGTTTGGCGAGAATTTGGCGCTAACGGATATGAATATATAGTTTTATGCGTATGATTGAGAAAATTATTACAATAATGAAAATTTTTGTAATGTGCTGTCTTGTTTCAAAATGTCAGCCACCCTAGAAATTCAAACTGCTCTATCTCAGCCATTTTTTAAGATAGAGGTAAACCAAAAAATGCTCTGAAATCCTCGTATCTAACACTTAATTAAAAAATAAATTTGAATTTTTAACTTTTTTGTATATTTATTTTAGTTTTAAATTTTTAAGTGGCCGCCATCTTGAAACAAAATGGCGGACCAAGCAGGCCAACGAACTCGGTCGAGACATTGGTGAGCTTAATACACACAATTGGTTTCATTTGAAAGGAGGGTGGTTTTGAGGTCTGGGAGTCGTGATCGGTGAAAATATATCGAAATTTTCCGGAACTGCTTTCCTCCGAACGGCTGCAATAGGTAGCTTTATACTTTTTTGCATTGAAAGCTACCTAAAAGTCCCAATATATGTATGTATTGGCTTATTTACTTGACCTTTATCTTTAAAATTTGAATCATGTTTTAAATTTTCTTATTTTTTTCTTATTTTATTTAATTATTTTAATATTTTACTTTATTGTAAGCATTCATTATAATTTCGAGTCCATTATTATGTTCAAAATAGTATTTAAAAATTGTAAACAAAACAGTGACCTGTAATCCGCAAAATTCTAAAATCTGCACAGCCTCTGCTTTAAAGGTATATGGATTTGAGAGAGTCTATTGCACATAGGTTTTGATACCCCAGACGACTTATTTTTACAGTTTTAATTTGTTTCCAATTTTTGACTGACTTTTTAAAATTTTGGACACTTTAATGAGGTTTGATAAAGCTGATAATCAAAGTCATTCAACTGTTTGATAAGATGTATTTGTGGTCTAAATTTGAAGTCTTTAGCTTTTCTTGCTTAAGCTTGATTCACAAATTATTGATTTTTAAGCACTTTTTTGCGATTTCGCCCGACTGTGCGCCAATTTGATATACATGATCTAGAATATATTGTTTTAATGTATTTAATTCTGTGTAGATTATCCATTTGGCTCTCTAATTATTTAATAATGAACATTGAACTCACAAAAATCAACATTTTGGGAATGTTTTATCTATACGTTGTTCATACATTGTATGATACTCTTGCTACAAACAGATGATAAATTTACAAACGCAGATTAAAAAATTCTTAGTCTTATTTCTTATGCAAGTTTCAATTTTCTTATGAAATAAATAATTATCATGTCAATTCAATTTCATATTCATTTATATATGTTTGACAAAGAGCAGTGTAGCAACCCTTCTGTTTTTTTATTACCACTATTTCCAAATAGTAATCTTCGCCTTATTTAATCACATAATTTCTCTCCTTAAGGCGAATATGTCTATTCGGAAATAGTAGCACTCTAAAGACGGGAGTATAGGCAGGTATGGTGTTGTTGTACGATATTCAAGGGTATGTCACTTTTTTGGCTAACACTATCGCCAAACAATTATCTTGTTTTTAGATTTTTCTTGCAAATGTTCCATACGCTCTTCAGACCTGAGGTAATGTGGATCTCTATTCTTATCCTTATAAAAACTAAACTGTTTATTTTTTTTTTACATTTTTATTTCACTTCTATCTAGCTAAATGTTTTTGGCTGTGGAACAAAACCAATAAATGACAGCACTGATGCTTATTTCCTCATAAAATAAATGTTATTTTCATCTGAGTCTGAAAATTGTCTTCAAAGGCAGTGTGGCCAAGAAAGTTAGACATTTTCATAATTATTTAACTTAAACCCTTTACAATAAAAAATTTTGAGGATTTGTAAATCATTCATTTGTTTAAAGCCATTCCATTTGTTAGTGTGTGAATTTAGGTTACTGATAATTAAATTGATATTTTAAGGAGTCTAGTAATTTTAGATCCATATTTGTGTGAATCTCAATTACCAGTCTCCTAAAGTATCAATTTCAGAAAAGGGCTCTTTATATCATCTATGGTGTCATTTTGTTTGTGCATAAACAATGAATGTGGGTTGTAGTGTTACTTTACCTGCAAGTCTCAAGAATTGAAATCAACTGAGTGATAGGTTTCGCTGGCAAATGTTGTAGAAATCTATCTAGAAAATTATTGTAGCTAAAAAAGTGACTGCACCAACCCCTGCGTATTTTTAATTTATTGTAGCTTTGTAAATCCAAAAATGTTATTATTTGACGGCCATGATCTACACATAGAACTACAAGTAGGCAAAATATCCCTGACATATACATCCACATTTTAAAATTCAATATAAAATCAAGTATTTTCGTACAAGAGTTCAGTTTGGACTGAAATGCTTCTCAGGAGGAAAAATTTGTTTAAACTTACTAAAACAAATCAGGGAAAGTACGAGTAGTACCTGCACCCTGAAGGTTCTTTACCGTTATGTTATATTACCGTTCCAAAAAAATTCCGTTACAATGCGTTAATTTCGCGGTAGTACCGATTATGGAAATCTATTAATTTCTCAAGTAATAAATTGACATATATTTATAAATTAATGATTTTCGGATTTTTCCTTTTACATGTGCTATAAGACCTTCCTTCGTGCAAAATTGTGAGGTTCTAGATAAACCGCAAGTACTTATGAGGTTTTACGCTCAAAATCTATAGGGTACTTTCGGTTGACCTTGAACCTTGGAATTTCTACGAAGAAAGATCTTATAGCACATGTAGAGGAAAACATCCGAAATTCATTCATTTATAATTCTATGTCAATTTATTACGTACTTTTCCATTATCGGGATTTCCAAAGAGAGACTATAAGGGTTCCGTTTTTTCTTTTCAGGTACGGAAGCCTAAAAATCGGAATTTTGCTGATAGATGGGAGACTTAAGAAACGAAGGGAGGCATAAAAAAAACTAAGCCAAACACCTATAAAGCACCTATTTAGGGCAATCCACTACGACATGTCTACCTGCTCTGTCCCAACTTGATCCCCGATCAATAACAGCGAACACATGGATTGAAACAGAGTATCGTTTATAGAGTTCTCCGATTAAATAAGGCGGAGCTTACTATTCTAAAATGCTGGAAACATCACTCACATGTTGTACGTTTCTTAAATACGGTCCTGGCCGTTTGGATGGGGTTCTAATTACAAAAAGCACTAACAGTAGTCAACTACATAAAATAAATGCTCTGTAATTTCTTGAGTAGAGTTTTTGATGCATTTTATCCTGTTTTCTTATGCATAGTGCAATCCTGCGGCAAAATTTGGAATCAATTTTTGAAAGTAAATTTTCTATTTGCCCTAATTCCCGGCCTATAATCCGCGAATCAAACAATCATATTTTGACCCAGAAATATCATTTAGAAAGTGAAGTCAAATATTTACAGTGATCCAATAAGTTACATTTTATAAAAAAAAAAAAGTTCTGGGCCGAAAATTCATTGTTTGTTCCGCGGGTTATAGGCCGGAAGTTACGGTACCTGTTGGCTACTAACTGTACACACATGTTCCAGTTATGGTAACTAAAGGGGATTGTTTTTTTATTATGTTTTCTACTACTATTTCTAACCAGTTACTTTCATCGTAAATTTCTACTAGACATATCACAAACATTTTAATATGAAATTAGTGGTATACTAGATAGTAAACGGAAAAAATTGGAATCAATTTTTGAAAGCAAATTTTCTATTTGTCGTAATTTCCGGCCTATAATCCGCGGATCAAACAATCATATTTCGACCCAGAAATTCCATTTAGTTTTTTAAATCAAATATTTATAGCGATCCAATAAGTTACATTTTATTAAATAAAAATTTCTGGGTTCGAAAATTCATTGTTCGTTCCGCAGGTTATTGGCCGGAAATTACGGTACAAGTTGGCTACCAACTGTGCACACATGTTCCACTTATGGTAACTAAAGGCGATTGTTTTTATTATGTTTTCTACCGCTATTTCTAACCAGTTACTTTCATCGTAAATTTCTACTAGACATATCACAAACATTTTAATACTTTGCCGTCCGCATATCTCGTAAAAATACTTCTATTCGTAAAATGTTGACATAATTGATTGACACCAGAATTTAGAAACAAATTTATTCGAAAATAAGTAAGATATTTTCTTCATATACTTGATAAAAGGGAATTTTTCATTCCAAAATTATAGTGCCAATGTAGCATTTAAGAATTAAAATTAAGTTACTTACGTACGACACCACCATGGTGTCGCCGGACAGCAAAGTGTTAATATGGAATTAGTGGTATACAAATAGTAGTAAAAAGTCAGTTGCATGGGGCAGGCCTGTGCCAACCGGTGTAAAAAATTAGTTTTCTAAGCATTAAAAAAACTTTTCAACTTGAAAAGCATTTTAGTGATTTGCCGTAATTACTTGATTTTATAATAAAGTAGCTTACCTGCACGGCGTTGTTCGGGCCATAATAATAACCTTAAATATACTTAAAGTCAGTGTTGTATGATTTTATATTTTTAAACAAAAATCTTTCCAAACGAACCTGTTGCTGGAAGTCTCTCTGCCTTCGGCAGAGTACACCCTCGAATTAGTATGTTTTTATATTTTTAAATAAAAATCTATCCAAATAGAAGAATACTTGGAAAAATCTTTTCTTTCTTGCATGCGCAATGTTAACACTATGGGATTTTTTTTTAAATTTTCAAACTGAATATTTTCCCCCTTAAATCCCACAATTTCTTAAACAAGTTTATACTCGATTATTAGATAAAACGTTAGTATTGTGTATTAAAATTTCAGAGTAATTGTACAAAATTAAGATTTTTGTTTTTGTTTTTGTTTTTTTACGGAAAATGTGTGTAATGTCAACCATGTGGTTTTTTTTTTCAAATTTATTATTTTACTACTAAATCTCAGAATTTATGAACCAAATTTGTACAAGATTATTCGCTAAAAGATTAGTATATCGTATTAAATTTTAAGAGTAAACATATAAAAATAATTGGTTTTTTAATAAAAATATGCTTAATGTTATCCCTATGGGAATAGAAAAAAGTCCTTCCGGCCTGTACCGGGAGGAAAAGGTAGCTTTCCTATATCTTCGTTTTAAAATTTTAGCTAATGTTACACGAAAACAGCAAGTTAAAATGCAAAGAAACGTTTACAAAAGATTCGTTAACCACTTTACTGGCGACAGGTATGGGGAAACAGTGATTTTACCCCCGACTTATCTCGGGGCAAACGGTGAAGTGGTTAATACTGAATTTGAATAAGAAATTCGCCAAATTATTGAGCAATAGCCAAATTGGCTTCATTTATGAAGACTTATTTTGATCGCCAAATTTGGCGATATTTCGCCAAATGTCGCCAGTTTTGTCGCCAATGTCGCCAATTTTGGCGCTAACGGATATGAATATATAGTTTTATGCGTATGATTGGGAAAATTATTACAACAATGAAAGAAAATTATTTCAAAGTAATCGCGTTAATGTGCTGTTTTGTTTCAAAATGTCAGCCACCCTAGAATTTCAAACTGCTCTATCTCAGCCATTTGTTAAGATAGAGGTAAACCAAAAAATGCTCTGGAATCCTTGTATCAAGGTCTAAAACGTAATTAAAAAATAAATTTTAATTTTTAATTTTTTTGTATATTTATTTTAGTTTTAAATTTTTAAATGGCCGCCATCTTGAAACAAAATGGCGGACCAAGCCGGCCAACGAACTCGGTCGAGACATTGGTTAGCTTAATACACACAATTAGTTTCATCAAAATTGATTTATAAATACGAGCGTTATCGTATGACATAGGTCAGATATATATATATATATATATGGATATATCTATATATATAAATCAACATTTGAACGGAGGGTGATTTTGGGGTCTGGGGGTCATGATCGGTGAAAATATATCGAAATTTTCCGGAACTGCTTTCCTCCGAACGGCTGCAATAGGTAGCTTTATACTTTTTTGTATTGAAAGCTACCTAAAAAAACGTAAGATTTACCAGATTTTATATTTTTTAAAGGAACGTCCGAATGCTTTAAGATTTTTGCATGTGGTATAATTTAGGTGTCCAACAACTGTTGAAAAAGATTGTATAAAAATTCTGATATATAGTTGCTTTTTGCAGCAAAAAGAGATGTGAATTTTAAGCATCTAAGTCAGTTCCAGAAAGACGTTTTTATCCAAGGGTTAACATTCATATGTTTTTTAACTGAAAACGTCGTCGTTTGAAAGTTAACTATTCGTGTGTGTTCTAATTTTTTTCGTATTTTGATGTCCGACCCGACTGCAGAATTTTAAAGTAGGAAAAAAAACCGTGAGTGAATTTAGGAAAAGAAAGAATTAATATTAATACTTTTTCGAAAAGAATTAGACCGATCGAAAAAGAAATAAAATCTAATTGAGGAGGTGTTTTTGTTTTAAGTATTTTCATCAGAAATACAGATGTACTATTTTAAACATTGCAAAAATAGAAAAAAAAAATCGACAAGAGTGACTTTTGAAAAAGAATTTGTTTGAAAGGGTTAATATTCCTATTTTTCAAAACGGATGCACCATTTGACAGATAAATGAACGTAAATATAATATGGTATTTTCCATTTTCACTTCGAGCAAAAGAGCAGATGCGAATTTCCGAGTTTGCCACAAACGGCCAAAACCCCGAAAGGGCTCTCGGTGAATATTGTTTTTAAAAGAGTTAACTTTTGTATTTGTTTAAACGGATTGCACCGTCGGAAAAGACAATGTACGATAATTAATCTGGTATTTATTTTATATTTTTCCTATCATGTTCCGTTTAGTCGATGCGATCTTCGAAAAACGCGATAAAAAAACACGAATTCGACTCTTAAATAAAAATTTTTGAAAGGGTTAATATTCTTATTTTTTAAATGGATTGCTTCGTTAAAAAGGTTAATGTACCTTCGAAAGGCATGTTTTTTGACGTTTCCGTATTTACGGTAGTTTAGGTGACACGAGTTGAGAAAAAAATAAAACAGATCCTTTTTCGAGGCGTCTTCGTTCTCTGCTTGCCCACTCCGGAAATACGGTACGCGGGCCATTTTCAGAAAAAAAAAACATTTTTGATGAGGATTCGTTGTGGTTTTCAATTAATATCTCGGTTAATTATCAAAAAAGGAAAAGTCTGAACTTCAGGTGCATCAGCACTTGCCTTGGACTATCATCACCCAAATTTTCAGACTTAGTGGTGGATTTTCCTAGCCATCGCCAACAGACACACAAACAGAGCGAAACGTTCTTTTACTAGTATAGATTTTGAAGTTTGTGTGGAGTCTGTGGCCTATCCTATATTTATTTTAGTCTAAATTTAAAGAAATAATAGCTAATTACAGGATTTCCACGAGATGTTAATTTAAAATACTACTATTTCCGGTTATTAATGCTCACCTTATTTAAACGCAAAATTTCTGTCATTAGGTAAAATGAATATTACTGTTCGGAAATATTATTATTCAAACGTAAATACCGTCAGAATCCTGTAGTACTTATTTATTTCCAGAAATGTTCTATTTAAAAAATTAATAAATACAATGTTTAATGTATTTAAGGCATGTTGGTGTAAAGAAAAATCGAAATTCAATTCAATGGTATTGCGTTTCAAATTGATTAAATAGAACATTTCTCCATAGAGCTCTTCTAAAGGCATGTGTTTTGACGTTTCGTATTTACGGTAGTTTAGGTGACACGAGTTGAGAAAAAAAATAAAAAAGATCCTTTTTCGAGGCGTCTTCGTTCTCTGCTTGCCCACTCCGGAAATACGGTACGCGGGCCATTTTCAGAAAAAAAAAACCATATTTTTGATGAGGATTCGTTGTGGTTTTCAATTAATATCTCGGTTAATTATCAAAAAAGGAAAAGTCTGAACTTCAGGTGCATCAGCACTTGCCTTTAACTATCATCACCCAAATTTTCAGACTTAGTGGTGGATTTTCCTAGCCATCGCCAACAGACACACAAACAGAGCGAAACGTTCTTTTACTAGTATAGATTTTGAAGTTTGTGTGGAGTCTGTGGCCTATCCTATATTTATTTTAGTCTAAATTTAAAGAAATAATAGCTAATTACAGGATTTCCACGAGAGCTTAATTTAAAATACTACTATTTCCGGTTATTAATACTCACCTTATTTAAACGCAAAATTTGTGTCATTAGGTAAAATGAATATTACTGTTCGGAAATATTATTATTCAAACGTAAACACCGTCAGAATCCTGTAGTACTTATTTATTTCCAGAAATGTTCTATTTAAAAAATTAATAAATACAATGTTTAATGTATTTAAGGCATGTTGGTGTAAAGAAAAATCGAAATTCAATTCAATGGTATTGCGTTTCAAATTGATTAAATAAAATCCCATTTTTATTTTCTAAATAAAATAAAATATTTTCATCATCTTTATACGATCAAAGAAACAAAATTTCCACATAGATTTTTGCCAAACTAAAAATTTGCATTGCAAAATCATTATCTCCATAAATTTCAGTCGTTAAAGTTAAAAATAACTTCCTACACTTTTTTAAGTCCTATTTTTGAGATTATTTTCCTTAAACGAAAAGAAAAATATTTCTTTTTATAGTCTTATTCTCTGAAAAAGAGTAGAATTATATTTTTCACAACTACTCAAAACACTTCCGATTTACGCATTTTTTGTCTGCACATATATTGAGACATCTCTCTGCATAAAAAACATTTTTATGTAAAAATTAAAAACAATCTATATAACTATTCTATTTTTTAGAATTGCACATGATATCAAAATACTTCAAGCATAATTTTATGGGGATTTTTTTTTATGCATCACTTGCACGGTTCCTAGTTTTCAGTACCACTATTTCAGAATAGTAATCTTTGCCATATTTAACCCTCCGCGTTCCGCCTTCCGCAATTTCCGCGAGTTATCAAGTTTGTCCAATACTACGGCCAGAAAAAAATCGCATGAGAAACTTAGCCTCGGGCGAATATTTTTTTATTATTTTGTCTACCAGCATTTCTAAACTATAATCTTCGTGATATATTGCTGATAGAAATTTACCACGAAGATTTAGAAAACTAGAGAACTCATAGGTTACTATAATTTTCGAAAAAATATATATATTAGAATTTCCTTTCAAAAATATATGAGGCCTATCCCAGAATTTTCTCAACGGAAATCGATATCTAAAAGCTTCAATTATGCTAATCGAAAATGATAGTTCATTCCGCCAGGTAGTTCTTGAGTTATGCTGTAAAAACTACCCGAATTTGAATCAGCTTTGCAACAATTACAAATTAATTAAGCATTAGGAGTACCAAACTTTAAACCTGCATAATTCATAAACTACTTGACCAAATACCCGTTTGATACCCGACAGTAAAATGTATTGAAAAAATGCAAACAGGATGTAAAAATTAGGTATTAGTATTGAACATTTTCAATGGAAATATTTTCATAGAAAATTTCTCACGCCTTGCATTCATAATATTTCACATTTTAATTGTTTAAAAGGCGTATAAGCCAACATAGTGAAAAAGTATCCAAGCCGGGACTCGAACCCGGGTCATCAGTATAGCGCAGTGACGTTCTACCTACTGAACCACTTGGAACGATACCCGAACGATAGTGAGAATTGCCAGGCTGGATACTTTTTCACTATGTTGGCTTATACGCCTTTTAAACAATTAAAATTTGAAATATTATTTTCAAAGTTTGTTACAATTTCTATTTGTCGACTATCCCTAAGCAAAATTTAAGTATAGCATTAGTTAGCAGATGCAGACTTCCCACTCGGTCCATTTTTTGAATACCACTTTTTAATAGAAGAATCTTTTATAGATTTGTCTTGCATATTTTGTAGAAACCTGCTCACCAAGGTAGACTTTGTTTCAAATGTTGTGAAAACCTAGCACGAAAAATTTACATAAAATACTGGTATTCAAATTTCGGACGATGATTCTGCGTCAATTCGTCGCACGCAATTCATCGCAGTATCAATTCGTCGCAGCGTCAATGCGTCGCAGCGTCAATGCGTCGTGGCGTCAATTCAGTGCAGCGAAAATGTTTTTGAAGGCAATGTTTTCAAACATTAAGCTTTAGAGAGGTTAGATTATTTTTAACACTTTATAACATAGTTGTAAAGTGTTTATGAATTCGGTTTGTCTGTCTGTCTGCCGTCTGTCCGTGCTGTAACTCGTGTAAATATACTCGGATTGTCATGAAATTGATATATGTTATTGAGGCTTACTATGTCGTGTTCGGTATTGAAAATTGAGTGTGTAGCAACAAAAGAATTCCGTTACATTACGGTCTATGGAGAAAAATTGTTATGATCTATGGAGAAAAATCGTTTGCGGTGTATTTTAACAGTCTTACACTGTTTCAAACATACTGAAATTGATATATATCACTGAGGTTCAATACAAGATGTTTATTATAGAATAGGTTGTGCATTGTATTCATCGTTCATTTACAAGGGCACAGAAAAGAATTCGGTTATAGATTTGAACAGTAATTGCTGGAAGTGCATTTTCAGTTGTGTTACGCGCTTATAAATGTAATTAATTTTTTGCATATTTCATTTTGTGTATAAATTCTATAGATTCTATACAGGGCTGCACAAAACATATTGAGCACATTTCCGTTTATCGGCGAAAATTATTGAAGGGAAATTTTCAACACTGCTATGCGTTTCCTAACTGAACTGATTTTTAACATTCTATGTAGTATCTATACAAATCTATAGGACATATACAGTGCTGCAAAAAATAATTCGAAAATGTGTAGAAAATATGTACCGACTATTGATGGAAATTGTTGACATTGGGTTTACAAATGTGTTATGCGATTTTCAAAATGTTTATTAGACATCATATTTCACCTTATTAAACTTTGAAGTTTTGTTGCAGTATTCTGATTATGTTGGAAAGTGTTTAATCATCTACGCTTGACGCGTGATATTTCGTTCTTGCTTAAAAATTAGTTTGATTTTAAACATCTGAAAAAGTAGTTTCTCTTTAATTTAAAAAAAATGTATTATAATAATCACAAGTACTACGTAAACACTCATTCACAAGCATTGCGTGTAATCTGAAGATATTAGAACATTATTTTTATAAGGGTGTATTCAAATCCAAACTGCTTATTTTGAGACACATTTGTAAATTCAATTTTGCTCTAAAATGCATCCAATTGGCAGGTTCTCTTATTCAGAAACTTTATAATGTCCGTATTGTCTCGATTTTTTGATAAAGGCAGAATATATTTCAAAAAATGCTATTAAAGAGGACATTTTGAACCGAATTTCCCAAAGCGATAGCGCTGGAAACAAAAAAAAAAAAATGATCGTACTGTGAAAATAATTGTCTGTAAATCAATTTCTAATTAATTGAACGAAAAATAAAAACATGGTGCCCTTATAAATATCTTTATAAATCACGCCGCCAAGTTTCCTGTTGTTACTTTTAACAAGAACGAAAAAGCATGCGTCAAGCATAGATTATGTAACACTTTCCAACGCTTCCAAAAATAATTTTACAAATCCTATCTTTTAATAAGCTGAAAGATAACATCTAAGTAAACAATTTGGAAAGCGCCTAATATATTTAAAAACATAATTTCAGGAATACAATATTCGGAAAAATATCCGAATACTTTTATTCAGCCCTGTATATGATGTAGTATATATTTGTATATATACTACATAGGATGCTAAATTTTAGTTCAGTTAAGAAACGCGTAGCACAGTTTAAAATTCTCCTTCTGGAGTTTCTGTCAATAAACGGAAATGATTTCGCGAACTTTTGTGCTTCCCTGTATATGATCTACAGAATTTATGCACACCACGTAATAAACAAAAAGTGAGTTAAATTTAAAATCGCGTTCAGTAACTTAAAATGCACTTCCAGGAATTATTGTTAACAGACAGTAGAGAATTCTTTTGTGTGTCCCTGTAAATGAACGATGACTGCTATACACACAATATTTTGTAGTAAGCCTCTTGTAATGCACCTTAGTGATATATATCAATTTCAATGCGTTTAAAATAGTGAAACATTATTTAAATAAACCGCAGACGATTTTTCTCCATCGACGTAATGTGACGGAATTCTTTTGACTGTCCCTGTAAATTAACTATAAGTGCTATGCATACCCTATTCCATATTAAGCTTCTTGTAATACACCTTAGTGATATATATCAATTACAATGTGTTTGCAATTGCGTAACATCATTAAAATAATCCGCAAATGATTTTTCCCCATAGACCGTGATGTAACGGAATTCTTTTGAGTCTCCTTGTAAAAAAATCATAAGAGCTACACACTTCAGTTGAAATAGGGAACGTGCTATAGATAACGAGAATAACATATAAAAATGCAAGGCAATCCGAGCATATTTACGGGAGTTAGAGCACGGACAGACAGCAGACGGCATACGGCCAGACGGCAGACGGCCAGACGGCAGACGGCCAGACGGCAGACTGCCATACGGCCAGACAAACCGAAGTCATAAACACTTTTCAACTAGGTTGGAAAGTGTTAAAAATGAGTCTGAGAATGTGTCTCAAAATTTTGAGTTGTTGAGCGTGGAAAAATATTTTTTTTGAATACCGCCTTAAGCAAATAATCTTTGATGATCAGACGTAAAAGAAGTTCCCCTGAAGCAGTCACATTATTCTGATCACAGTATTCTGGGTGTGTTAGAAAGTGTTTAATACTCTATGCTTGACTTGTGGTATTTTGTTCTTGTTTAAAAATGAGTTTTATTTTAAACATTTGAAAAGTAGTTGCTGTTTAATTAAAAATAAATGAATTATAATAATCACAAGTATTACGTAAACACTTATTCACAAGCATTGCGTGTAATCTGAGGATATTAGAACTTAAACTTCTGAAAGTTTTTACTATCATCGTACAAGTCTCGTTTTTTATGCCCTAGCAAATGACCTCGAAGTTAAATATCTTCAAAATATCTTTATTTATAACAATGCTTCACGAAATGTTCTTAAGCAAATAATCTTTGATAATCAGACGCAAAAGTAATTCCCCTGAAGCAATCACATTATTATGATCACCGTATTCTGATTGTGTTGGAAAGTGTTTAATACTCTATGCTTGACGTGTGATACTTTGTTCTTGTTTAAAAATGAGTTTTATTTTAAAAATTTGAAAAGTAGTTGCCCTTTAATTAAAAATAAATGAATTATAAAAATCACAAGTATTACGTAAACACTCATTCACAAGCACTGGCTGTAATCTGAGGAGATTAGAATGTAAACTCCTAAAATATTCTACTATCATCGTAGAAGCCTCGTTTTTTATGCCCTAGCAAATGACCTCGAGGATAAATATCTTGAAAATATCTTTATTTTTAACAATACTTCAACGTATATTCTTAAGCAGATAATCTTTGATGATCAGACGTAAAAGAAGTTCCCCTGAAGCAGTCATATGTTTTCAAAAAATGCTTAGGTTTCTAAAATATTTATCAAGTTGAAAGTTTTATACCTTTTAATATGCAAACTTAAAATCTATATAATTTTATTCCTAAGCTAAAAGGGCATATATTTGTTAACTGAATTACGGTTAAGAGTAAATTTGTAAAATTTTATTGGAATTACATGAAGATAATTATTTTTTATAAGTTTTGTTTTCTGCAAGCAGAATTAGTGCACACAGAAAAACCACAATAAACACTTACAACATTTAAAAAATATATAGAAGTAACATTTAAAAATTTTAAAATGCTTGGTAATGGAATTACAAGAAATGAATTTCATGTAATTCCATTACCGAGCATTTAAAATTTTTGAAATAATATCTTTATATACAGGGTGATTTTTTTTAAAGTTGTGAAAGTAAAACCCTATAACAGAAGAACCACTGATCGAAATAACCTGAAATTTTACCAGTATGTTCCCAAAGCAATAGGAATTTTTTAGGCGTGTTTAAAAAACCTTAAAATTGCACAGACAGATGGCTCTGTATATGTAGTAAAGTCGGGAGACGAGCTTGCGCACGTCCAGTATGTTCAAATTTCAAAACCATCATCCGTAGGCCTTCTGTCAACCTTTTCTTAGATTCTTAAGTGTCCTAAATCTCCTAAAAGCAGTTGCTGCGCTGTCATTATTCTGATAATACAGTTTCACTAACCACACACGGTCCGTCAATTGCACAGTTATTGCGAGGATATCCGTAGAATAATAAACACGAGGTGTGCGTGATTCACGTTTTTATCACCACTGTGCATGTGTCGTGCGCAAACTCGTCTCCCGTTTTTACTGCATATACAGCGCCATCTATCGGTGTGATTTTAAGTTTTTTTAACCACGCCTAAAAAATTCCCATTGCTTTGGCAGCACACTGGTGAAATTTTAGGTCATTTGTATCAGTGGTTCTTTTGTTATAGGGTTTTACTTTCACAACTTTAAAAAAAATCACCCTGTATATTTCTTATTGTTGTTAAGCGTTTATATTGATTTCTCAGTGTGTACTAATTGTGCTTGCAGAAAACAAAACTTGAAAAAAAATTTGAACTTCACTTAATTTCAATAAAATTTTATAAATTTGTTCTGGCCCGTAATTCCATTACCAAATAATTATCCAAAAATGTTACACATTCTATTTTATAAAGGATTGACATGTAATTTTCTACAAATCTGGAAATGATATTGTAATTATTTTAAATTCATAAAAATTAAGGTTGTTGCGATTTTTTTCTTATTAACACTTTCCAACACAATCGAAAAGTGTTTATGGGTTCGGTTTGTCCATCTGTCTGCCCGTTGCTCTAACTCGCGCAAATATACTAATATTGCCATGTAATTAATATAGGTTTTTGAAGCTTACCATGGCACGTTCGATCATTGAAAATGGAGTATGTAGCATTTATAGTTCATTTACAGGGACACTCAAAATAATTCCGTTACATTGGTTCATAGGGGGAAATAGTTTGTGGTTTATTTTAATGATGTTACACGATTTCAAAGATAATAAAATTTATATGTACTTCTGAGGTGCACTAAAAAATGCTTTCCGTATAATATGGAGTGCAAAGCGCTTATCATTTCTTTACAGGGTCACACAAAAAATTCGGTTACATAATGGTCTACACTGAGAAAAATGACACTTTCAAATCTGAGTAAATCGATATTTTCATTTTGTTATGAAACTTTTTGTTTCAAATAAGACGACCCAATGTTTTCAATTCTGAAATACTTAGTATATTGAAACATGGACTTACTCAAAACTGAGCACATAGAGGTCAGTTCATACTCATTTTTGAAACGTGGACATACTCAAAAATGTTTAGAATCAGTTCACACTCATTTTTGAAACATGGAAATACTCAAAAATGAGCACATAAAAGTCACTTCATACTCATGTTTGAAACATGGACATACTCAAATAGGAATACATGATGTTTTATTCTTGAGTGCGTGCATGTTTTCAGAAATGAGTATATACATGTTTCAAACTTGAGTAATTCTGATTCGGAGCCATTTTGACTATGCGACATACTCAGATTTGAGTATTTTTTGCTCAGTTTTGAAAATGTCGTTTTTAGAGTGTACGGGGGGAAATTGCTTGCAGCGATTTTAATGATGTTACACTATTTCTAATAAAAAGAAATTTATATACATTATTGAGGCGCACCACAAGATGCTTATTGTAGAATATGACGTGCGTAACAGTTATCGGTAATTTACAGAGACACACAAAAGAGTTCAGTTTCAGTATTGTCTATGGTATATATAAATGCTGGAAGTGTGTTTTCAGTTGTGGTATGCGTTTTTAAGTTTAACTAAATAATGGTGTGTATAACTTCAGTAGATCATATACAGGGCTACACAATAGAATTTGAAAGCATTGCTGTCTATGGGAGTGAATTGCTTAAGGGTGGTTTTCAATTGTGCAATGCATTTTCCAGCTAAATTATATTTAGTGCACTAAAATATGTTAGTAGACTATAATTAAATTGATATACAGGGCTACGCAAAGAACAAAAGAAAACATTGCCTTCTATTGGATAGTAACTGCTGGAAACGCGTTTTTAGGTACGTTCATAATTATATAAATACGTAGCACCATAGTCGTCGTCCGGTCCATCCACCCGCATATAAATTCGCAAAAACTACACAACCGGATGGTTTTAAATTTAATATATATAATCGTTGCAGAATTTTGTCGAGTCATTTCAAATTTTATAAATATCGAATCAAAATTTAAAAAGATATTAATAAAAATATTTATTAAGTAATTTGAATTTTTTAAAAATCGGTTCTTATTTGTTATAGCAGATTCCGAGGATTAATCGTCAAGCGACAGAGATGTATCACCAAGTTATCTGACATGTGTGAAGTTATAGTCATATATAACGTATATGATATTTTATAACCTCTATGACGAAGTTATAATCGCATTCTTCATTCTATTAAATCCTATCATACGTAATTAATTCAACGATATTCCACGACAGGTAATGATTCTAGGTTGTCATAGTGATTACGTACTGTTTAAGAGGGAGTCCTATTATTTCCGTATTACTGAATTTAAAAACCGAATTTGTCTATTAAAATTGTTGAATTATAGCAAGCCTAAATCTACCGACAGTTTTTTTGGATAGATGATTCCGGAGAAATAGATATTAGAGTCTAAATATGGTTTTCATGTTCTGCAAATTTCAAAGCCCATTGGAAGTTTCAGTAAATATCAACAAAAGATAAAATGTTGCCACCTTAAAATGTACTTATTTTATTACGAAAATTAATCATATCATAATAACAGACGATATAATTCATTTCATGGAAATAATAATAGTACGAATGCACATCATTTGTCACGTTTGACGTACAGTTTCCAACTTGTTCGTTGTGTTATTCGTTTTTTACCGGAATTTTAGATTAATATTTGACGTATATAAATACCTGTAGATAACATACAAGTTTGTGGGGAAAAAATCGATTACATATCTGTTTATTAGAAAAATTGCTGAAGGTGAATTTTCAATAGTTTTGAGTGTTTTCTACCTGAGCTAACTTTTAGCATACAATGTAGTATATATACAAATTTATTTATCGTATACAGGGTTGTACAAAAGAATTCGAGTACCTTTCCGTCTATGGATAGTTCCTAAAATGACACTTGCAAATGTGTTATGTGTTTTCTAATTTGATTACTTAAAATATCTTCTTTCACCTTATTAAATGGTAAAGTTTCGTTACAGTATTCTGGAACTGTAGAAAGTGTTGCAAAATCTATGTTTGACACATGATTTTTTTTTCTTTTTTTACCTTCTTGCATCACTTTTAGAATTTCATAATTAGAAAGATGAGTTTAGGACGTGGGATATTTAGTGAATATAAATTAAATTTGAAAATCTGAAACAGAATAGAACTAATTCATTTTACAGGCTAAATAAACACTTAATAGCTGACTAGGCTGGCTGCATCCAAATTCAATTTAATTGTAGCAAAGAAAAAAAAGGTGAGGCTGAGTGCTTGATTAGATTATGAATGAGTGGACAATTTTGAAGATATTATATTACTTAAAAAAAATCTGATTGCTTGATTGGCACCACTTTTATGAAATGGTATAATCCACCTTGTTTTCGCCTTATTTAATGTGTCATTAAATAAGGCAAATTTTACTTTCTCAAAAAAATAGTGGCAATCAAGAAAACTTAATTAAAAAAAGTGCCCCACTGCCAACACTCTCTTGGGCAAGACAGTTCCCGCCAGTTTAAAATAGAATAATTTGCCTTATTTAATTACAGAAACTTTTTGATTAAATAAGGCAAAGATTACTATGCGTAAACTGTTGTGACAAACTGCTTACAGACAGAAAGGTTTAGGAGCCCTACTATAAACTTTCAAAATATAATTTTTGTTTAAATTCATTTTAGAAAAAGAGGGATTTAGAACTTTTTTCCCTTCTCTGTTATTTTCTAGCATATTAGTCATAAAAATTGTAAATAGAGCTTCATGCATTGATCGGCTATTCCATGGGGAATCCGGTGAAAAATCCAATAAAAGGCAATAAGATGAAAGTAGCAATAAGTCCCTTGAGGTAAAAGAGAAACTGATCTCCTTTTTTAAAAGTCAACTTCAATGTACATTAATGGAAAAAATGAAAAATCATTTCAATCCATTTTAAAAGACGTTGATTTTGTGAAATGAAAAATATTTGATTCTTTTAAAATGGGAAAGAGAATTATTTTTCTCGAGCTGTATTGTGAACGATTTGTTCCGAAATGTAAAATAATTTTGTTTACATTTATATTTCACAAAATTTATTATTAGGTATTTTTGCATTAAGTTTTATATGTAATATTGCATTATAGTCTTTATTTAAAAACTATTTATAAAAATTGTGAGAATAATTACAGAAATAAGTTAATTATTATTATTATTGTTGAAATTCATGGCTTCCACTCCGTTTGTTTTTTTAAACCATTTTTTTATACAAAAATCTTTTTGGAATTTTATTGCAACGATTATTTGTGTTGCAAATACTGTAAAAAAGTACCACGAATAATATTCTTAGGAATAGCAAGTATTAAAAAAAAAACAAAAAAAAACAGGCCCTGCAAAGTAAAATTTAGTTATTAAAATGTGTTGAAAAACATTAAATGAAGAATGTGAGATTTTACACGGGTCAAGCATTTCAAAATGCAGTGGTCAAACATCTCGAAACTGCCATTTTGTAATAAAAGTAAAAAAGCGCATGGCAATAGCTATAACAAGAGCTAATTAATTATTCTAACTTTTATGCCATTAAATAAAGTAAATAAAGTACACTATATAAAGCAAAAATACATCCTTTAATCTCTTAACATTTTCTATTTTTTCGACACACGCAACTAAAAATATGGGCGAAATACCAATTTTTGTGAACTGAAATGTTCACCTTATTTAATTGAAATTTTTATGACATTAAATAATGCGAATATTACAATTAAAAATTAATGATAGTTTGATGAACTCTTTTTACACGTACGATGTACGGACAAAACGTTTAAAGGGATAACTTTAGTTGCAGTAAGCATAGTAGATTACGACTTGCAAATGAAAACCTTACGTTTTTTGGGGAAATTTTCAAATTCCACTTTATTAGGTGTGTTTGTAATTATATAAATACGTAGCACCTATAGTCATCGTCTGGTCCGTCCGTCTGTCTGTCCGTCTGTTCGCATATAGCGGCGCAAAAACTACTCAACCGAATGGTTTGAAATTTAATATATATAATCGTTGCAGAATTTTGTCGAATCATTTCAAATTTTAAGAAAATTCAATCAAAAATTAAAAATATATTAATAAAAATATTTATTAAGGAATTTGAATTTTATAAAAATCGGTACTTCCTTGCTATAGCAGCTTCCGAGGATTAATCGTCAAGCGACCGAGATGTATCGCCAAGTTATCTGACATGTATGACTTTATAGTCATATATGACGTATATAACATTTACAACCTCCATGACCAAGTTATAATCACATTCTTCATTCTATTAAATCCTAACATACGTAATTAATTCAGTGATATCCCATGAGAGGTAATGATTCTAGGTTACCATGTTGATTACGTCCTATTTAAGATGAAGTCATATTAGTTTCGTATTACTGAATTTAAAAACCAAATTTGTATACTAAAATTATTTAATTATAGCAATCCTGTAATCTACCAACAATTTTTTGGATAGATGTTTCCAGAGAAATACATATTAAATGAAAAAAGAGTCTAAATATGGATTTCAATTTCTGAAATTTCCGAAGCTAGTCTTACGTTTCCCATTGGAATTTTCCGCAAATGTCAACAAGAGATAAAATGTTGCGAACTTAAATTGTACTTATTTTATTACGGAAATTAATCTTATCATAATTACAGACGATATAATTCGTTTTACTTAAACTAGTTATAGTATGGATGCACCTCATTTGTCACCTTTGACGTACAATTTATAACTTGTTTTTTATTATCATCATAAACGACTTAACTAGTACAAAAAGCTTATAATTTTCTTTTATCTTATACGTATCAGCACTAAGTTTTTTAATAAAATAAAAGCAGTGGGTCAAACCCTCTAACCCTCATTCCACGCCTCTCCCCCCCCTCTCTCTCTCTCTCTCTCTCTCTCTCTCTCTCTCTCTATATATATATATATATATATATATATATAAGGCTGACGATTATATCTACATGTGTTTTTTCCATATTTCTTCTCTTGTTGTCAAGTTTTCCATTGTATAAGGTTCATATTTCATTTCTTAATCCATTTTTATTCAAGTGATAGCAACTCCAAATTATATATATATTTTTTTATCTTTCATTCTCTCTTTTAAATTTTCTTAATGTTTTAAGTATTTTTGGCCAATTACCATTGAAGCATAAGCTATGGTAATATTATGATTGCACTAGTTAAATATTAGCTATGTTGTATTCCGTCTTCACATTATCATTAATTATCTCTTTCGAGATTTAAGAAGAACTTGATATGTTTTTTGAAATTCGTAGATATTATAATTATATATATATATATATTAACTATATATATTAACTAGGAGAAGACCCTTTAAATGCCTCAGAGGAGGACTTAAAGGAATCGACTGGGAGCAGGGACTTGATGTCCAATCCGCACCTTCCATCGGTGCAGCCTGTTAGTACCCTTGCCTAGTGCATGGGGAACGAACGCGGATGGGCTTCCTCCAACCCGCTTGGCCAGCGTGGAGGAATTTGGCCACCTCCCCCCTTATTTTACCATGAATTCACAAACCTTGGACAAGAAATATCTTCAGACAACAGTATCATGAATGAAATCAATAGAAGAATAAGAAATGGATGGAGTGCTTTTGGGAAGAACAATATTATTCTGAAAAGTAACATGCCTCTTTGTTTGAAAAGAAAGGTGTTTAACCAATGTGTTTTGCCTGCACTAACTTATGGAGCAGAAACTTGGACACTAACAAAACGGATGGTACAAAGATTACAAACAACACAGCGAAGTATGGAAAGATGTATGCTAGGCATAACCAGAAGAGACCGAAAGAGAATAACGTGGATAAGAAGTCAGACGAAAGTTTTTGACATTATCGAGAGAATTAAATGGCTAAAATGGAAATGGGCTGGGCACATTGCAAGAAGACAAGACAATAGATGGAGCACAAACACCCTACAGTGGTATCCCAGAGATGTAAAACGACCAAGAAGACGACCTCAAGTAAGATGGAGTGACGAAATCAGAAAAGTGGCCGGTGTTAATTGGATGACTAAAGCACTAGACAGGCAACGATGGAAAAATCTGGGGGAGACCTACATCCAGCAGTGGATTGAAAACGGTTGATGATGATGATGATGATATATGTGTGTGTGTGTGTGTGTGTGTGTGTGTAAAAGCTATGCATGTGTATAATGCTTAAGCTATGCATGTGTAAAAATCAAAGAAATGCAAAATTTAAACACCGTAAATTGAAGATGGAAATACAAGAAACTATATTTTATAGATGCATAATATATGAGCGATTCTCCCATAATTTTGACTTTTAAGTCTCTTATTAATAATTTTTATTTTAGCACAGATTATTGGTTTTCTTTTATTGCAAAACATGTCATTGCATGATTGTAAAACAATAGTAATGAGATAAATAAGTGTTGAACGATTGTCGGGTCCAAAATGTAGCATTAAATTCCTTACCGTCCCTTGTTGCTGATGCTGATTTTTAAGTTTGGAGCTGTCTGGATAAAATTGTTTTTAAAAAAAGTAGTTCTATTTAAGTTTTTAGCGAAATTGGAACTATTGTTTTATATAAATATGTAACAAAAATTAGGCTGCACACATTTTTACGATTATTATTATTTTTTTTTAAACTCTGTCCCGGAATTTTAGATTCCTTACCGCCCCTCTTGGTAAAATTATGCAGAAAATCACTCCAGATGCAGCCACAGAGTATTTTTAGCCACCCACAGGGAGGCTTATTCTTTCAATCTCTATCATTTTTCATGTTTATGAAAAGTTACAGCAATCCATCGTTGCCACAGGTTAATCTCGGAAAATGAAACATTTGAAGTTACTGAAAAAATTAATAACTCAAAAAGTATTTATCACAAAATTATTAGACAAACTGCGTTAGAAAGGAAAAAAAATGTATTTTTCTTGATATAAATTTAAAATCGAATGATTATGCCGTTTTTCAAATAATGAATTTCAAAAATTACCAAATTTTACAATGAAGTACCATAACGAAACCTTCACGCGGGAAAAGATAATGATAACGGCTGTTGCTTTCGGTCGAGAATGGACCAAACGATGTCCGCATTTTACTATTTTTACCGTTTTTAACGAAATTCTGTAACTTTAGAAGAATTTTTCTTTGAATAGGCAATAGAAATGCATAAAATCGTTACAAAAATTTTAAAATTACAAAAAAGGATAGATGCAAATTATCAGATATGAAAAATAAAGAAGAATTTTGGTACTTTCGTTCTTTCGTGTTATAGCAGCCACCAAGCATGAAATATTTTTGTTTCTGTTTTCATTAATACAAGGGCATCCAACCCGGGCTTCCTGGGATTAGAGGATATAGGTAAAAACCATTTTTTTAAATTAAAAACTCTAATAGATTTTTTACATTTAATATATATATATATATTTAGATTGTCCCGTAACAACACCAAAGAGCATTTTTATATGAAATATGTCAATTATATATTTTTGAAATTGTCGAAGAAATCGCTGAAAATTTCTTTATATACAAAAGATTTTCTTAATCTGATAATTTCGGTGGTTTTAAGCGCTTATTTCGATTAGATGTTTGTTAAATTTGTGTTTTATATGTAGTATTTTATTTACTGCTTAATGAAATTTTAACTTCGTTATGGAATATTAGATCGAAACAAATGCTGAACTATTTATATTATTTAAAATGCAAACGGATTAATATTTTGTCATCGTCTGCAAGCGATAGAGATTTTTAAAAAAATCGTGCTTGAAATTTAATCTAAATGCTATAATAAATGAGTAAATCGTGATACAGTTTTCAAACAAATTGCATTTGAATGTAGATTTTTTTCCCTATCTAACGGTGTAAAAATTGAAAATGTGCGATGTTTAGAAATATAAAAAATTGCAGCAGGAAAAATCTCAAAGCCAAAATTTCATCGTCAGCTGTTGCCATTCGCAAAATGACGTCAGCGTTACGCACGGACACGTTTGTCCTTTATAATATAGATAGATATTGTAAATTTGGTACTTTCGTGTTATAGCGGCTTCCAAGGATGAACTGCCAAGCGGTCAAGATTTATCGCCAAATTATAAAGCATGTATGACATTATAATAATATATGATATATATGTAACATTTCTGTACGTATGTGGCCAAGTTATAGTCATATAGGATGCATATATGATGTATATATATGACATAAATAATATGTGTATAATGACGTAAATGGCACATATAGGAGTGTTTGGAATATATACATGCATATATAGGATGCCTATATAAGCTTTGCGATGATCTTGGCGAAATATCATAACTGCAACCTTGGTATAATCATAATTGTGGGAGCCGCTATAACACGAAAGTACGGTAATCTTTTTTATAGCCACACACAGGGCTAATTCTTTCAGTTTACAGTAAAATTCATGTTTATGAAAAGTCACAGCCACTCCATATATAAAAGAGGACACCCTTTATGCATAGCTATACAAATGGCTGTTACTGACGATATTAAAAATCAAATTGTCTCTCTGTATTATGCCGATACTTCGACTTGTATTTCCTTTCTCAGTACCTAATTGCCATACAGCGGTCGCAGACCCCATTTAAATAATAATATAAAGGATCCAACAAACTTAAACCCGTCGTGGCGGACATTTCTAAGGGGACCCGTGGCCTTATCTCCAATAGTAATGAAGTTACCTCTGGGGGGGGGGGGGGTAAGTTCTTGTAAGTTCCTGGGGGGAAAGGTTCAGTAAGACCTTTTTGGTGTTCCTCCCTCATGTAAACCCCTTCATGTAACATATCAACAATTGATAGATCTCGTCAAGCACTATGGTCTGGTCCTACTCTCCACCTCTCACTCGCCCCCTCCCTTAAGAAGAATATTTCTCTGTTTCAACTCTTTCTAAATTTTAGTTTTTCCCATCTTTCTCAGCCCCTTTAATCCCCACAGAGGGCGTAGGCCTCTTCTAAAAGATCCAACGAAATTAAAATCGTCGAGTCCGACATTTCTAAGAGGGTCCCGAGGCTCTATATCCCATAGGACCGGAGTTACCCCCCCCCTTCACGGTGGAGACATTCAAGGTGCTCAAACCCCATCTTGTAACATATAAAAAGTTTGATCTCATCAAGCACTTTTGTCTGGTTTTACTCTCCCTCTCGTTCTCTCCCGTCTCCTGTCAGGAGCACTTTTCTTATTTATTTTTTTCAATTTTTCATATTTATTTTATTTTTTCCCATTTTTCTCTGTTTCTATGGACCGGACAGCTCCAAAATTTTACCAAAATTAGCTGTAAACTGCCAAAAGGTATTCCCCCCCCCCTTCTTTTGGCGCCCTCGGTTTTCAGGTATCTCTCGAGGGGGCCCGTCAGAGGGGCGAAAAGGGGGGTCCCTTTTAAAGTCCTATCTCTCAATTTCAAGTGAGGATTCATTTTAAAGGTCTCGTAGCTCCCCCTCCCTTCCCCCCACCGCTCCCCAAGATCCCGTCAATTAATGCTAACTCATCATTTGTTAAACAACTTCTCTTAGCTTTATCCATCATAAAAGCTGCTATCATAGAACTTTTCATTATCTTTTTTAGGTTATCTATTAAGTGCTAAAATGCCTTGAATGTTTAAAAATAATTTAAAGGGTGTCATTAAGCCAGCACATTTGTAAACAACAATTACCTCGCCACGTCTCAGCCCATTGAAGCCACGTCTTTTTACTATTATAGTTATTAAAAATACTTCTAGTCACCGAATCCTTTTAAAACTTGGTGTGCTCGTGCCTAATATATTCCGCCAGCTCACAAAAAATCTTAGAGCGCTAACTAAATTCTAAAGTGGAGAAGCTGGCTTATGCTAACACTTTTTTTGACGAGTTGGACTTGGCTGAAAAAATCTCAACGATAAAAGCCGTGGGTGGCCAATCTATATTCTGCCGTAAGGTAGGATTTTTCCCGCTTGTTTTAACTTTTTTTTCACGCAAAACTACGCTAGAGAAAAAAATGGGTGTAGTTCTTTAACAGGAAATTTTCTGCAGAATTTAAATCAGCATTTAAATATCAACTTGAAGCATTGGGGCTTTATTGGTAGTCTTACTGTCCCATTTTTACCGTCCCTGTTATAACGGATCCGTACTTAAAAAGTAAGAACACTCCTGTGTCTGTCTGATCGTCTGTCAGAGCCCTTTTTCTTGTAAACTATGAGACGTGGAAAGTTCAAACTTGGGAAAGTTATAAAGCCTTTTTACCCACATATTTTCAGATTATTAGCCATTCAGAAAAACATTCATTAGTTCATTCAGAGGCTAATTAAGTTACTTGAAAAAAAAAAGTATTTTTTTAATATCATGTGGGGTATCGTGTGAAAGATCTCGTAATACCGCACTCACAAAAATATATTTTTCCATTTTAGGTATTATATTTCCAGAGATATCATCGAAATTACGCTTAAAAAATATGTCCCTTCCCCCTCTATTTTCGAATCTACTGAAACTAAAATTATGAAAAAAATTAGGGGTAGTAGGAGTGAGTTTATTTAAACCTTGCAGGAAAACTATAGCGATATTCCTAGGTAATATAGTCTTTCAGAAAAACGCATTTTTCCGTTACTCGAACTTTACTTTTCGGGTGGTCAGCGGGGGAGTTGACGGGCGCTCGAGGTATCTATCGACGCAGAATCATCCAAGGATATTTGGTAATGATTTACGGAAAAACTGTCGGTAATTAGCGGAGATATTAATTAATTAACTTGAAAGAATTTTTTTTATATATATCGTGTAGGCTATCATTCAAAAGATCTCGTAACATCGAATTAAAAAATATATATATTTTTTAATTTTAGGTATCATATTTTCAGAGATATCGTCGAAAGTATATACTTGAAAAATATGTCCCTTCCTACTTCTATTCCCAAATCTCCTGAAACTAAAATGATGAAATTACTATGGCTAGTAGGAGTTTACTAATTAATAAGTAGTAATTAATAAATTTAAAGAACGAAACCCTTTGAGCGTGAGTTATACTCGCCCTTGACCGATTTTATTTACTTTTTCGATTTTGTTTACAGGTTTTTTTTATGAGGATACTTTCACTTTCGGAAACGGTTTCGATAGTGAAATTATATTTCAGTATTAAATGGATGGCAAGGGTCTCGCAGAGATAGTACGGTATTAAGCATTAATGCTGAACAAGAACATGTTTAATTATAGCAACAAGAACAAACAGTTTTAAAATAGAAGTTTAAAAATGTTATTTTATTGAGTTGAATTTCAGAAGTTTCTTGTTCATGAAAGTTAAAATTTTGGGAGAATAGCTCACAAATATTTTGTTCTAAATCATCGTTTCTAAAACAAGTAATTATTGTGATCCTCTACTTAACATTCATAAAAAAAGTAAATATCATACTGTTTTATATGAAATCTTTGCAACGGATGCTTTCAAAACAATGATCCTTTTTATATTTTATTTCTTACCTGTGTGAAAGGGATTTCCTACAATAGTAGCATCAGAAACTAAGTTAGTTGAAAATAACTTACTGGCATCAACAACACAAATTATGTAACATTTGATTATTACTATTTAATAACAGATACTTTTGTTCTTTTGAACATAAGCATTTTATTTTTTTTTGATTGACTGTCACCCCTCGTTATCTGCTCGCGACCAACAGTTTGAGAAACAATGTTCTAAATATTTAATTGTAATTACTTGCTACTACAGTCCTTACCGTCCCTATGATATTCTTGACGGAAAACCCGCATAATTTTTAATCTCATTATTGAAATAAGCTCATAAACATTATCTTAATTACAAGAGAGAAAGTGAATTTCCCATCGTCAAAGTGTTTCACGGGAAAAGCATCAGTGAAAACCCAACGGAGAAACCAATGCAACATTGTGTAACTTTTTCTACGTCACGGGATTTTTTATGACTTTGTACTAATGAACTCTTTCTTTTTCAAAAGGACTCGTGAATAACTTTATACTCACTTCTCAAAATGTAGACTAGAATGATGAGCTGTTATATTAATCTTCCTGTAAAATTAACCTTTAAATCTAATATTAAATTTACTTAACTTAGCGAAACAAGTGATCGATTAATTAAAGTTAATTTATACAAAATAATGACCAATCTACCAATTTCTCTTTCAGAAAACCGTCGGGTAATAATAAACTAGTGCAACTAACTGGATATACACTTGATATTCTTTAATTTTTTCAGAGACAGCACCAGATGAAATGCAAAGCAAATATGAACGAAGATTTAAAAAGGAAAGCAGCACCTTTACTTACCTATGTTCAACTGTACTATTTTTTCAAAAGCTGAACAAAGTGACAATTTAAACTAATAAACTGCGCAATCGTTGACAATTCTTACCGTCCCTATACTCTTATATTATCTGTTTAACACCATGAAATTCTTAGCAAAAGATTTTAAATATGTTTGTAATATAATTTATTTATATTTTGTTTAACCCTGGTAGCTATATACAATAAATTAGCACGTCTGGAGACAGTGTGCTACAGGTAAATAATAATAAAATAAAATAATATAAACTGCTAAATTTCAGCCTTTAAGACAATGTTATACTAAATTTTTTTACTAAAAATACTACATTGTTATTATTTCTTATTTAAATGTTTTATGGGTACTATGCAAAATCCTTACAAATAAAAGTTTAGATGAAAATAAAAAGTTGGAGAAATGAAATGTCAAGGGGACGGTAAAAGAAATTAGACACGCAAGTTCAACTTTGTTCCTCATTTAAATAAAATCTTACTAGTAAATCTACAGATCATCAGAGGTCTCAACGTCAGCTCTATAAATCATTGTTCATTAATCTCACTAATTTTTAACATTATCTGCATAATATTTGATATTCTAAAATTCAATTTTTTAAAAGTTATTTATACATTTATAAGAATATAAAATTTATCGAAAGTTCCGGAAATTTTAGAAGTATTGCATTAAACACAATGTTATGCAATGATAGGATAAACTATTTATTACTGTTTTCTTTAGAAGAACAATGCATTAACATGGGGGGGGGGTAACAATACACTGCTACGACAACGGGGGGTTACAGGGGACTCCGCCCCCTGAATCCCCCGTTGCCGCTTTAAATTTATATTCTATATTTCCAGTAATTGTGCTATTTTATTTCTTGAGTATTTGTCTGAATATATTTACTATTTTAATTTCATTAGAATAACCATAACTTTGTACAAGAGATTTTATCCTATCCTTAAAAGAATACTCATATTTCAGCCACTAAACATCATATGTTGCTGAAATTGAATAAAATTTCGTGTATAAAATATACTTATACAAATGTAAATTTCTCTTATGTGACCTATATTCAATTTACGCATTCAACTTTTTTATTATTTTCATTTGGAAAGCCGATTTGGTAATCTTTCTTTAGTAGTTAAAATAAATTATCACCTATTGCATTAAAAAAAGCATATTAAAAAATTAAATCACACGAGAATTAGCTATTTTGTTAATAAAATTTCGCGTCAAAATAATGCAATTCATTTAAATTTTCCTTTGTTGATATTCTTTGAAATATAGTTGCTTAACAACCATTTAATTGAAGAGAAAAAAATGCATTGGAAATTTTTGTAAAAAATGAGAAATTAAAATGTTTCATATCTTTAAAATTAATACATACAATTTCCCCATAATTTATGCAATTTCTTATCTTATGCAATAAATATATTGACAAATTTTTCAAAGCGATTGGATTAAATTAAGATCTCCATTTCGTAAATTTAGCATCCATAATTTAGCATTTGCAATTATCCCAATGCGGCATTTTCTTTTCGGTGACTGTTAAAATTTAAAAAATCGTCTGACATCGTATTAAAAAGAATTATGATCGAAAGAGAAATGTTCTATATTTTTCGAACGAATGAACCAAATGTAACTAAAAACTATACATCTAATTCCGGGTACCTCGCCAACATACCTACCAAAAATCAACCTAATCGGATCATTTTTGCGACAGTTATCGTGGAACAGACACACAAACAGACAAACAAACAAACAAACGGAAACCAAAAACCTTTCGGGTCTCCCCAGTGAGCCTCAACTGACGTTTTGGTAAATAACTACTAAATCTTCAGATCAGGAGCTTCAACGTCAGCTCTAAAAGTCAATGTTTTTTAATCTCACTTTTCATAATATTTAACATCTTACAATCCGCAATTTAATTTTTTTTAATTACTACATATCTATTTATATGCATATAAATTAATTCGAAGGTTTCAGAAACTTGAAACGTTAAATTAAACACGGTTTATGAAATAATATTCTGACATTCTTATGAACTTCTTATTCTATTTTTTAGATTAAAAAAATACATTTCTTCAGGGGGGCTCTGCCCCCCTGAACTCCCCGGAATCTTATTAAATTTATATTTCTGATTTCCTATTGTTTGTGTGAATGATTCTAGTATATATTGGATTTCGTTCTACACAGTGGTTTTCATAGAATAAGTAAAAATTTCGAAATAATTTCATGTTATCCTAATACCGAAATAGCAATATTTACTTAATTTACTTACTTACCAACCACGAAACACTAGCATCTGATAGATAAGTTGAATAATAGCTCGTGTACAAAAGAAACTTATGGAAATGCAAACTGAATCTACTAAATTTCACTTATATCTATTGCAGAAATCTATAGTCCAGGTGCTAGGAGTGAAAAAACTGCAAATCGTGATACAGCTATACCGTTTGGTCAGTATCTACTCTATATTAATACAAAGCATATAAGAAGGGGAGGCATCGCGGAAAGTGTGGGGAATTCAAGATGGCTGCCGTTATTCAAAATGGCGTCATTTTCGGAAATTAGTGCAATTTCGTTTCTATTCATCGTATAAAAGTATGTTTGATGGAAGTTTCGATGTTTTTAGATAAAAAAATATTATTTGTAACACTTTACAGCACAGTTGAAAAGTATATATGAATTCAGTTTGCCTGTTTGTCTGTCTGTCTGGTCGTCTGTCTAGTCGCGCACTAACTCAAAAAAAAAAAAAAAACGGATATCCAGATAATTAAAATATGGTATTGTAGTATACCGTAACAAGTTCGGTATTCATTTTCAAGTGTGCATCATTCATAGTTCATTTACAGGGGCAATCAAAAGTATTCCGCTACATTATGGTCTGTAGACGAAAATCGCTTGCAATGTGTTTTAATGATGTTATACTCTTTGTAACATATTCAAATTAATATACATCAGTGCGGTGCAGTACAAGATACTTACTATAGAATATGCAGTGCATAGCAGTTTTTGTTCATTTACAGGGCTCACAAAATAATACTGTCACAAGACTTTCAATAAGCACAATGCTGTCTATGTCCGTTTTTAATTATATAACGTGTTTTGGAACTTTGCTAGATATGAAAGAATTGCAAATTGTCATATGAACATTTTCTTTTATATAAATATACAATGTAGCGTGTATTTATGTATTTATTACAATGTAATTCTGATGACGAGGAAACACTCAAAGTGAAATGTATTCAATATGGTGTTTTGTTCCAAAATTCCAAAACATATTTCAGTTTAATGTTGCGATTTCTTACTCTACTCTCAGACTCTTTGGTACGCAGACGATCAATCTGACAATTGAAATGAAAAGATTTTTGTTTATGAAAGATTTGTTCTATATATAGTTTTATAGCGCGATGCACGATTATATACTGAAACGCGTGATAAAGATGAATTTTGTAAATATTCAGTGTCAGTATCTGTACCATTTACGTTTTCATGTTAATGTTTGCGTTTTTTCTAAGAATGCAGTTTTCTTTAACTAAATAGTTGTCATCGAAGTCATCCATTTAAAGATAGTACCACGAATTGAGGTAAGAAAATTTTTATGATTTTGTGTGCATTTGATGTTTCAACATTTTTTTTTTCAAAATCATATAATCCAAATAAACTTGATGTTAAATGTCATATCAGTAAATGGATTGAATTTATCTATTATATGTTCTAGAAATATTTTTTTTCAATTTAAGATTTTTATGGCTTTTTGCTTGGTAATGAGAGATTTTGTTCACTCTGTTACATAACTAAATATTGAATTAAATTATGTAAAATAACTTTTATTTTTCAAACTTTTTGTGCAACATAGGCAAATTAATATTTTTTTCATATAAATACATTAAAAGTAAAAGTTTATGGTAAAATGTAAATTTACTTTATATTGCTAATTCTTAAAACAAAATTTAAAAGTATTGTGTGTAAAAAGTAGATTTTCACATCAAATAAAAATATTTAAAATCGGAATCAGAATATTTTGAGTACACATTTCATAGTTCTAATCGAATAATTTATTCAACTGAATCAACTGGTATTATTCAATGCCACAGTTTCATTGAGAAACGCCTGGTAAAAAATTCTTCATCAATATTTCAACTTCTGAAAAAAAAGAAATTTCTCTCTTTAGTACTCCGGCAAAAAACATCAGCCAGAAAAATGCAACCCTAAAGGTTTTAAAAACAGACGTCCAGCTATTTTCCAGGCTTTTAATAGTTGCACAGAATCGTCAGTTAGACCTTCAAAAATTTTTTAAATATGAAAATCCACCATTTCGCACTGCTTTTTCCATTAACGGTGAATTTCGACCCAGCCATAAAAGTGATTTAGCTCATATTTTAGAGGAAATTATGGAGAAGAATAGAAACACCTTTCCAGGAACATGCGATGCTTTAACTTATGATGGGCCAGTTCTTATTAACATTTTAAAGCCTCACCGGTCTTCAAAAACCTTTAATGATTACTACATTAACACATTTCAACCCCATTTATGTAACGACATTGAGAGTTTTAGTTGCCAAAGAATAGATTTGATATGGGATAGATACATTACACCAAGCATTAAAAGTGAAACCAGACAAAGAAGGGGTGCAGGAACCAGGTGGCAGGTGCTATCGCATGTTAAACTACCTAAAAATTGGCAAGATTTCTTAGGAAATTCAAGTAATAAAGAAGAGTTATTTAATCTGCTTGGAATACTAGCTATAAATACCATAAAAAATTCACAAGTTATAACCACTTCAGGTGAATAAGTTAAAGGAAATAATATTTCACTAAGTTCCTTAATTGGAATGACTTGCCCTGGTCATGAAGAAGCTGATACAAGGATAATCTTGCACCTCAAAAACATGGCAGAAAACGAATTGAAAAATATTGTTATACGCCCTGTAGATACTGATGTATTTGTTTTAGCAATTGCACATTTTTTTACTCTGTTAGATAGACACCTGCAAACTGTTTGGATTGCATTTGGAACAGGGAAGAATTACAGACTTATCCCCGTCCATACTGTAGCTGCAGCAATTGAAAAAGAAAAAGCAATGTCGTTACTAGGATTCCATGCTTTCACAGGTTGCGACAGCAATCCTCGGTTTCACAGGAAAAACAAAAAAGTGAGCTTGGAAGACATGGATTCTCCATAAAGATGCTACTATCGCATTTTCATTTTTATCAAAACCGCAAACTTCCATACCTAACGATATTCTATATATTTTAGAAAAATTAGTATTGTTGTACTGTTCAACATGTAACAGCATAAGTGTAAATGGTGCTAGACAGAAATTGTATATGACAAAAAATCGTCCTATTGAACATCTTCCACCAACCAAGTGCGCACCAGAGCAACATATTTTACGGAGTGCATTCCAAGCTGGACACGATTGGGGACAAGCACATGAGCGAGAAATATGTCCTCCTCTCCAAACAAATGGGTATGGTGGTTGGATAATTTTTCATGGAAATTAAAATGGTCGGAGCTGCCCGAGATTGCAGATTCTTGCAAAGAACTAATAAAATGTATGTGCAAAATCTGCAAAAATAAGTGTAGTTGTAGGAAGGTTGGTCTTTCTTGCACATTATTTGCAACTGTAAAAACGAATATGAATGAGATATAATATGCTACAAACTAAAGTTTCTATATTCTGCAATTTTATGTTATTCATTTATTATGTACCATCCATTTTTTAATATGTTGTATAAGTAAGGCATTAGTAAAATGCGTTTTATTATTTATTTATTCCATTCATTTTACTCACTATACAATAAAATATACTTTAATAATTGAACTATTTTCATTTTAAGCATATTTCTGATATTAAAAAGAAAATTTTTGATTAAAAAAATTGAAAATGACATCACAGACACTTTTATATGACGAAAACGGAAAAAATTGAATAACAGCCTAAATCTTAAATTCCGAAGACATTTCATTATGCCTCTCTTATATGCATTGTTTTAATATAAAGAAGATACTGAACAATAGGAATATTATTATTAAAAATTGCAGTTATTTCATACCTAGCACCTCCCTTAATAACAATCGATTTAGCTGATGATCTATAAAATTTATACACAAGTTATAAAGGCACTGTGCTCGGAGACATTAATGTAACGGTAACCGTATTATTTTGTGAGCCCCTGTAAATGAACGAAAAGTCCTATGCACTGCTTATTCTATAGTAAGTATCTTGTACTGCACCGTACTGATGTATATTAAATTGAATATTTACAAAGAGTATAACATCATTAAAACACATTGCAAGCGATTTTCGTCTACAGACCATAATGTAACGGAATACTTTTGATTACCCCTGTAAATGAACTATGAATGATGCACACTTGAAAATGAATACCGAACTTGTTACGGTATACTACAATACCATATTTTAATTATCTGGATATCCGTTTTTTTTTTGAGTTAGTGCACGACTAGACAGACGACCAGACAGACAGACAAACAGGCAAACTGAATTCATAAATACTTTTCGACTGTGCTGTAAAGTGTTACAAATAATATTTTTTTATCTAAAAACATCGAAACTTCCATCAAACATGCTTTTATACGATGAATAGAAACGAAATTGCACTAATTCCCGAAAATGACGCCATTTTGAATAACGGCCGACATCTTGAATTCCCCGCACTTTCCACGATGCCTCCCCTTCTTATATGCTTTGTATTAATATAGAGTAGATACTGACCAATCGGTATAACTGTATCACGATGTGCAGTTTTCACCTTATTTTTGTCGTGTAGCACTTGGACTACTAGTGTTATTACAATTTTTGTTTCGGAAAAACAGTTTTGATGGTCATTCTATAATATTTATTTTAACTAAGTACATCCTGATCTAACTCGAGGGCAATAGCATAGTAAAATCCCCTCAAAATATGCTTATTTGGAAACTTTTAAGCCTATTGGGTAATCATTTATAATCGTGCCTACTGCCAATTCACTAAATAGCAACCGTAATTTGGCGCTATAAAAAAAAAAAATTTCCCTCAGTTTCCAGTAATTGGGCTTTTTCAGGCTGTGTGGATGCGTATTATTACGCTAATTTCTTTAGATTAACCATCTTGCTGTACGAGATATTATATTCTATTTTAAAAGTAAACAACCACGAAAAATCCACATCTCTTCCAGAAAATGAATAATATCTCATGTAAAAATGTTTCGGTTACCATTCTATAATAGTTAAAAGGTAACTTGTATCAAAATAAATTCTCATGTATTTCAATAAAATATTAAAATCACCCAAAAATATTTTATTTTGCGAATAAAATACTGTAGAAAAATAGTCTGAGTTACTTGAATTTTATTGTTTTGATGTTCTTTGAAATATAGTTGCTAGGTTACGGTTAAATTAAAGAGGAAAATAAAAATAAATGCATTTCAAAAGTTGCAAAAAATGATAAAATAAAATGTATTATATTATTAGAACAGATGTGTAAAATTGCACCAAAAATTATACACCTAATTTTAAAAATCTGACGAATGTATTAACAAAATTTCAAATTAATCTGAATAATCTAAGACCTGACTTGATAAATTTTATCCTTCATAATTTACCGTTTAAATACATTAATCAAATGCGCCATTTTATTTTCAACGAATGAAAAATTTCAAAATCGTCTGAATTTCCTTATAGGAAAGCATTATGACCTAAAAAGAAATGTTCTACATTTTCCGAACGAATGAACCAAATGTAACTAAAAACTATACAGCTAATTTCGAGTAACTCACCAACATACCTACCAAAAATCAACCTAATCGGATCATTTTTGCAGCAGTTGTCGCGGAACAGACAGACAGTAGTCCAGTCAAATTAGCCCATTTTTGAGCAGTTTGCCATGATAAATGCTAAGGAGATAAAAATGGGTCCAGTTTTTCATTATGGCTACTGATGATTATGTAAAAAGTCCCCATGGATAGGATGTGAGCGGGGGGGGAGGTGGGTAAACAAAGTATTTTTTTTAATTTTTTACAAATATCTCAGAAATTGTTGTTTTTCATGAAAAAACTACTCTGACATAAATTAAAGAACATAAAATTCTCTACAAATGACAGGTATATACAGTGGAACCTCGATTATCCGTCGGTCAGAAGACCGGAGCTTTGACGGATTTCCCCCCCAAAAATCACTTTAATTTCGAATTTATTTATTTAATGTCGCCATAATAATTTCTAAAGGGATAAAAATTAGTCCAGTTGTTCACTGATGGCTACTGATGACTATGTAAAAAGTCCCCATGGATAGGAGGTGAGCGGGGAGAGGGGGGGTGCTAAATAAAGTATTTTTTTTAGTTTTTTACAAATATCCCAGAAATTGTTGGTTTTCATGAAAAAATTACTCAGACATAAATTAAAGAACATAAAATTCTCTACAAATGACAGGTATATACAGTGGAACCTGGATTATCAGTCAGTCAGGAGACCGGGGCTTTGACGGATTTTCTGCAAAAAAATCACTTTAACTTCAAATTTATTTACTTAATGTCGCCATAATAAATTCTAAAGGGATAAAAATTGGTCCAGTTGTTCATTGCTGGCTACTGATGACTATGTAAAAAGTCCCCATGGATAGGAGGTGAGCGGGGGAGGGGGGATTAAATAAAATATTTTTTTTAGTTTTTTACAAATATCTCAGAAATTGTTGGTTTTCATGAAAAAATTACTCAGTCAAAAATTAAAAAACATAAAATTCTCTACAAATGACAGGTATATACAGTGGAACCTCGATTATCCGTCAGTCTGAAGACCGGAGCTTTGACGGATTTCCCCAGCCAAACAGCATTACAGTATGCAGCAGATGTATGTGTCAAGATGGATCAGAGGCTGCTGTTCATAACGTTTGACCAACCACTATATCTAAAATGTAAAGAAATACTCGCAGCATCTCCAACAGATTCCATGTTGTCAAAATGTGTCGTGAGACTTGGTGGTTTTCCCTTTTTGATGTCATATTTAGGATGCATCGGTTTCATCATGAATGGAAGTGGTTTGAAAGAGCTGTTGGAGACAATATACGCTCCACTTTCAGTTGAGAAGATCTTGCAGGGACATGCTTACTCTAAAGCAGTTCGAGCTCATTTGTTAGTCCAAACAGTTTTAGCAAAAATAGTATTGCAGGAAGTTGAGACCAATGCCGAACTCTGCGGCTGGGAACGAAAGCAGAATCGTCTAGTTCCTATTACAACTAAGGATCCAATCGCACCTGAGGCTGTTTTAAATATTATCTTCTGCAAATGTACCACTGGGTGTGGAGCTAAGTGTGAGTGCAGGAAAGCAGCCATTAATTGCACACTCATCTGCAACATCTGCCATGGTGACTGCCTGAATGCTACACCTATAGCTATAAATACAGATCAACAGGATGAGGAAGACATTGAGATTACGGATTCAGTCATGCTGAGAACGCCTTCTAATGAGCCGTCCACTTCAGCTGATGATGATGTGTAAAGAAAAATAAAGAAATTTTTTAGTTTTTTAACGAACAATGTTTTATGTTTAAAGAACATAAAATAAAGAACTTTTTTAGTTTTTTACAAATATCTCAGAAATTATGTAGTAATTTTTTCATGAAAACCAACAGATTTTGAGATATATGTAAAAAACTAAAAAAGTACTTTATTTTGTTCCCCCCCTCCCCTCGCTCATCTCTTATCCATAAGGACTTTTTACATAGTCATCAGTAGCCATCAACTGTCCAGCCTAATTTGACTGGACTACAGACCAGACAGACAGACAGACAGACAGACAGACGGACAGACAGAGAGACAGAAACCAAAAACTTTTTGGGTCTCCACAGTGAGCCTCAACTGATGTTTCGGCAACAATCATGATTGCTAACCATTTTTTCTTAATTAACACTTTCTAACGTAGTTGAAAAGTGTTTATGAATTCGTTTGTCTGTCTTTCTGTCCGTGCTCTAACTCACGTGAACATAGTCGGATTGCCATGCAATTGATATATGTTATTGTGGTTTTCTATGGCATGTTCGGTATTGAAGATGGGGTGCGTAGCATTTACAGTTCATTTACAGGGACGCTCAAAAGATCTCCGTTACATTACGGTCTATAGGGGAAAATCATTTGCGGCGTATTTTAATGGTGTTATAATATTGAAAGTACATTGAAATTGATATATACCACTGAAGTGTACTACAAGATTCTTGCTATAGAATAGGGTGAGCATAGCATTCATCGTTCAGTTACAGGGACACACAAAATAATTCGGTTACAGTGCTGTCTATGAACAATAATTGCTAAAAATGCGTTTTGCATTGCGGTACACGTTTTTAAATATAACTAAAGTTTTCATATTACTTGGTGTGTATAAATTTTATGGATTATATACAGGATACAGAAAAGATCTCGAGTACATTTCCTTTTATTGACGGAAATTGCTGAAGAGGAATTTTCAACTGTGCTATGAGTTTCATAACTCAACTAAATGGTAGCATATTATATATTTGTAGTACATATACAAATCTATAGATTATATACAGGGTTTCACAAAAAAATTCTCTCTGTATATATATATATATATATATATATTTACTAGATGGAAATTAGTGAAATTGGGTTTTTCATGAATCCAATTTTTGTGACAAAGTGACATAAGTATATAATCTATAGATTATATACACGGTTGCACAAAAAAATTTGGATTTTTTTTCTTTTTTTTTTACTTGATGGAAATTGATGTAAAATTGGGTTTTCAAATGTGTTATGCATTTTCCGAATTATTTACTTTGATATCAATATTCACCTTATTAAACTGCGCAGTTTTGTTAGGGTAGTCTGAATGTGTTGGAAAGTGTTTTATAATCTATGCTTGACGCATGATTTTTCGCTCTTGTTTTGAATCATTAAGAAGTTATTCCGTAAGTTTAAAATGTTGTTTTATTAAGTTTAATTTAACAAGTTTCTTATTCCTGAAAGTTATAATTATGGGTGAATGTCTCATATACGAACATTATATAAGAACAAAATAGTGTTACAAAAACAATTTTTTCTATTTTAGAAATTTGATTGCTTTAAATTCTAAAGGGTAACGATAAAAAATAATTCAGAGTTATTTGATTGGATCTTATGTTATTCGATTGTAGCTGTCTTTCGGGGATATAGAGACGTTAAGAGATGAAAGTTAAAAGGGAATGGGATCGTAAAATGAAAGAGGAGGAGACGAAAATGTGGTTTCTACTCAAGTTGTTTGAGAGACAGATGGGAACAGAATGACGAATTACTCCCACTGATTTAAAGGAAATTACTTTTGATTCTCTCCCAATACTTTAACAACTCTAGACCGCATTTGTTTTGAAGGTAGTATGACACAGAATTCTTCTTTTATTTAACAAAATCCTTTTGGATTGGATAGTTTCTTTCTATATATGTGAATAACAGTGTTACCAATCAGACTTTTATTTTGTTAAGATATCTACTACTATTTCCAACTAAATAACATTTTACATACATGGTGCGTCAGAAAATGTATACATACACTGTTTAACGGGTCAGAAATTTCTAATTTGTCTTTCTTTTCAAAGGGCAATTAATTGGAAATGATGAGTGGACCAAGATTAACTTTTGAAAAAAGAAAATTTATTTTAAAATACTATTGTACGTATGAAAATGTAGCAGAAGTACAAAAACAATTCTTTTATTAAAAACAAAATCCATTTGGATTGGATAGTTTCTTTCTATATATGTGAATAGGAGTGTTACCAATCATACTTTTTTGGTTGTTGTTAAGATATCTACTACTATTTCCAATTAGTACCATTTTATATACAGGGTGTGTCAGAAAAATGTATACATACACTGTTTAACGGGTAACAACTTTCTAATTTTTCTTCCTTTTCAAAGTGTAATTAATTGCAAATAATGAGTCAACCAAGATTAACTTTTTAAAAAAGAAAATTTATTTTAAATTGCTATTGTAAGTATGAAAATGTAGCAGGAGTACAAAAACAATTCTTTTATTTAAAAAAAGCCTATTGGATTGAATAGTTTCTTTCTATATATGTGAATAACAGTGTTACCAATCAGACTTTTTTGGTTGTTGTTAAGATATCTATTACTATTTCCAATTAATAACATTTTATATACAGGGTACGTCAGAAAAATGTATACAAACACTGTTTAATGGATCACAACTTTCTAATTTTTCATTGTTTTCAAAGTGTAATTAATTGGAAATCATGACTGAACCAAGATTAGCTTTTGAAAAAAGAAAATTTATTTTAATATACTATTGTAAGCATGCAAATGTAGCAGAAGTACAAAAACAATTCTTTTATTTAAAAAAAGCCTATTGGATTGAATAGTTTCTTTCTATATATGTGAATAACAGTGTTACCAATCAGACTTTTTTGGTTGTTGTTAAGATATCTATTACTATTTCCAATTAATAACATTTTATATACAGGGTGCGTCAGAAAAATGTATACATACACTGTTTAACGGGTCACAACTTTCTTTCTTTTCAAAGTGTAATTAATTGCAAATAATGAGTCAACCAAGATTAACTTTTTAAAAAAGAAAATTTATTTTAAATTGCTACTAGATGGAACCCGTCAAAATTTGACGGCAAACAACTTGATAGTACCATAAAAATAAAATTTATAGTTGCTTTAACTTTACAAATTTCATAGTGGGGAGCATAATATGATTAAGCGGTCACTGACCTTTCCATTGATATATAACATGAGGGTTGTGTGCAAAATTTAGAAAGTAACCTTTAGGGGGGAGGGGGGCAAAGTGGGGAGATTGACATCGGAGATGCATAATATGATTACGCAGTCACAGACCTTTCCAACAATATATGACATGAGGGTTGTCAACAAAATTTAGAAAAGTATCACTTGGGGGGTTGGGGGGGGCAAAGTGGGGAGATGGACATTGGAGATGCATAATATGATTAAGTGGTCACAGACCTTCCCAATGATATATAACATGAGGGTTGTGTGCAAAATTTAGAAAGTACCCCTTGGGGGGGGGCAAAGTGGGGAGATGTAAAATATGATTAAACGGTCACAGACCTTTCCAACAATATATGACATGAGGGGTGTCAACAAAATTTAGAAAAGTATTCCTTGGGGGGTGGACAAAGTGGGGAGATGGACATTGGAGATGCATAATATGATTAAGTGGTCACAGACCTTTCCAATGATATATAACATGCGGGTTGTGTGCAAAATTTAGAAAGTACCCTTTGGGGGGGAGGGGGGCAAAGTTGGGAGATGGACATCGGAGATGCATATGATTAAGCAGTCACAGACCTTTCCAACAATATATGACATGAGGGGTGTCAACAAAATTTAGAAAAGTATCCCTTGGGGGGGGGGGGCAAAGTGGGGAGATGGACATTGGAGATGCATAATATGATTAAGTGGTCACAGACCTTTCCAACAATATATGACATGAGGGGTGTCAACAAAATTTAGAAAAGTATCCCTTGGGGGGGCAAAGTGGGGAGATGGACATTGGAGATGCATAATATGATTAAGTGGTCACAGACCTTTCCAATGATATATAACATGAGGGTTGTGTGCAAAATTTAGAAAGTACCCTTTGGGGGAGGAGGGGGGCAAAGTGGGGAGATGGACATCGGAGGTGCATAATATGATTAAGTGGTCACAGACCTTTCCAATGATATATAACATGAGGGTTGTTTGCAAAATTTAGAAAGTACCCTTTGGGGGGAGGGGGGGCAAAGTGGGGAGATGGACATTGGAGATGCATAATATGACTAAGTGGTCACAGACCTTTCCAATGATATATAACATGAGGGTTGTGTGCAAAATTTAGAAAGTACCCTTTGGGGGGGGGGGGAGGGGGGCAAAGTGGGGAGATGGACATCGGAGGTGCATAATATGATTAAGTGGTCACAGACCTTTCCAATGATATATAACATGAGGGTTGTGTGCAAAATTTAGAAAGTATCCTTTGTGGGGGAGGGGGGCAAAGTGGGGAGATGGACGTCGGAGATGCATAATATGATTAAGCAGTTACAGACCTTTCCAACAATATATGACATGAGGGATGTCAACAAAATTTAGAAAAGAGCCCCCTTTAGGGGGGGGGGGAGTGGCGGGATGCATCCCGCAGATGCATAACATGAATAAGTGGTCAAAGACTTTTCCAGCGATATATCACATGAGGGGTGTGTGCAAAATTTTGAAAAGTGTCCCACTTGGGGGGGGGGGGGAGTGAGGGGATGGACCCCAGAGATGCATAACATGAAAAAGAGGTCACAGGCATTTCAACTTGCAACTATTTTCTCGAAGGCATTTGACAATAATTTTTTTTTTACTCAAGACAATTTAACGATATTCTTATATTTTATTGCGTAATTTGTCAAACGTTCATGGAAAAAATCATGAAATTCGCTAATCAATAGTTGATAAATTATAAAATTCAACAATTGATAGTAGTAAAATTGGTCAATCGATAACGGAAAAATCACGAAATTCATCAAATGGTCTCCCGTAAAAAAATTGTCCTGCGCACTGATGTGATGATTAAAAGGGTTTTGAAGTATAGGACAAAATTAGCACTTGCCAAACAGCGAGTAATACTGAAAATTTGGCAATGGACTTTATTGCCACCACTGGTCAAACATAATAGTCACACTCACCAATTGCGATGACTGAATGGAAAAAGATTTTTTTCTCTGCTGTCGCTCGACAAATTTCGAAACCATTTGGCGAATTTCACGATTTTTTCCCCGAAATTGACGGATTGTGATTTTTTTTCTCGAAGTCATTCGAAAACTTTTTCCTCCGAAACCAGTTGATGAACTTTGCGATTTTTCCACTGTCGATTAATGAATTTTGTTATTTTTCCGCTATCGATTGACAAATTTCGCATTTTATCGACTATCAATTAATGAATTTCACGATTTTTTCCATGAACGAACGAATTGTGCACTTTCTTTCCGCTAATGTTTGACACATTTCGCCCTTTACAATTCAGCCAATGAGTTGAACGTTGTTTCTTTCCAGAAATGTCAGGAATGAAAAAATGCCCCATGGACGAATGTGTGCGATGCAGCAACGGGCGTCACAGACTTTTTAGGGCACCTGCCGACTAAAAACATCTAACCAATCTTCGTGGGGGGAAACAATCACAGATTTCGTCAAATGATTGAGGAAAAAATACTAATTTCATCAAAGGATCATGGGAAAACATGACTTTCGTTAAAAGACCACAGAAAAAACGTGAATCATGCAAAAGGATCGTGAAAGATAAGCAAATTTTGTCAAAGAATCGCAAAAAAGGAAATTTCACCAAAAAATCACGCTTTTTTACTAAATTTCGTCTAAAAATTGCGGAATAAAATGTATTTTATCAACGAATCGCTGGAAAATGTGAATTTCATTAAGGATCGCGAGAAAAATGTGAAATTCTTCAAAGGATCTCTGAAAAAACACGAATTTCGTCAAAGAATTGCTGAAAAAACATGAATCTCGCCCAATAACAGAAAAATCATGATTCATAATCATTATATCTAGTAGTATATGTAAATACAGTTTGTGATATAAGACAAAATTAACACTCACCAATCGGCAAGTAATACTGAAAATTGGTGATTGATGTTATTGCCAGTACTGGCTAAACTTAATAGTCACACTTGCCAATTGCGATGATTGAATGTAAGATGAAATTTTTTTTCCCGCTGTCACTCAAAGAAATTTGAAACCATTTGGTGAAGTTTTTCCCAAAACCATTTTGTGAATTTCCCGATTTTTTCTTCAAAATCATTTTTCAACAATATTCGACACAGTACGCATGCGTCAAAAAAATCTTCCGGTAGGACCGGCCAATGAGGTGAGGGTCTATTACTGTCTCTAGAAACGTGTTTGGATCATCTCCTGTTGTTTTTTTCTTGCACGTTGCGTTAAACCTAGGAAGGTATTTATATAGAACTCACTGTGGAGTGTTTAGAAGGCATTTATTTTATTTATTATAATTTGTATGAATACTTAGGTGTCCATTTCGGATTTACTGTTTAAAATTGAATTTAGGCTCATTTAACATTCGCGAAATCAATCCCGATGGAAATTGTCTTTTTAGATCTCATCTCTATCATTTTGTTTATATAGTACAGAAAATAATTATTGAAACGTACGTAAAAATATCGTAGAACACGTAATACAAAATTAGACCACTTATAGTCCGTTTATTATCGGGGATGAATCTTATGGTGTTTCGATTGCTAATGAAAATGATTATGTAAATATATGGTTCTTCATATAAGTATGTGCTTCTTCACACTTCAATAGAAGCATTGTTTAAATTAATATAATTCTACAAATATGATGCAGTTTTAAAATATCGAGTAATGATTAATACTGTCAAGGAATCTACTCATATATGTAAGTTTTGGTACTTCTCTATTATCTCATCGACCACTTTTCATAACAAAAAACTATCGCCAAACTGTAACGCCAAATAAACGGGAGAACTTTGTCATTAATACACGCAAATGTTGAATTAAAAACCACTTGATGACATAACAAACACGTATAATACTTCCGACATCAAGTAAATGGGACTGCATTTTTGGCATTTAATCATACAGTTTGGCAATAGTATTTTGTTATGAAAAGTGGACGATGGGATAATAGAGAAGTACCTAAGTTTTTTATACCAAGTTTGAAAATTTATCCTTTTTTTTGTCGCATTCTTGGGTAAAGATGTATATTATCAAGATACCATTTTGATTTGTAAGCACAAAGTCAATAAAATCACCATTTTGTGACAAATTATGAGTTTAATAAGTATCGCCCAGAACAGAGATGCAATCTGGTATAAAATGAAATCGTTATCGCCCAATAATGAAAGCAATAATAAATCAAAAGATTCAAGAATTGCTTATGAAGCAAAATTAATTCAATAACAAATCTTAATGAAAATATACATTTTACACTCTACTATAACTTTAAACTGAGTTTGATGTTTCAATTAAGAAATGAAAACATTCAATAAAGTGTAAAATATATGTTTTCATAGAGATTTCTTATGAAACTGATAGTATATGGGAAAGTGGCAAAAAAAAAATTAACCGAACAACAACAACAAAAAAAAAAACTAAATAACCTCTTTAAGTTTTCCTAAAATCAAAAATAGTTTTTTTTTTTGTCGCATTCTTGGGCAAAGATGTATATTATCAAGATACCATTTTGATTTGTAAGCACAAAGTCAATAAAATCACCATTTAGTGACAAATTATGAGTTTAATAAGTATCGCCCAGAACAGAGATGCAATCTAGTATAAAATGAAATCGTTATCGCCCAATAATGAAAGCAATAATAAATCAAAAGATTCAAGAATTGTTTATGAAGCAAAATTAATTCAATAACAAATCTTAATGAAAATATACATTTTACACTCTACTATAACTTTAAACTGAGTTTGATGTTTCAATTAAGAAATTAAAACATTCAATAAAGTGTAAAATATATGTTTTCACAGAGATTTCTTATGAAACTGATGGTATATGGGGAAGTGGTAAAAAAGATTACAAAAAAAAAAAAAAAACTAAATAACCTTTTTTATATCTCTTGAAGTCAAAAATATTTATTTTTTTTAGCTTGGATAACTATTATCAGGTATTTTTTCAGTTTGGTTTGTTGAGTTGGATGAACATGTGTTCATGATTGAATCCTTTGGATGTTGCTTGTATCGTACAGAAAATCATTTACATTCTGCTGTATTTTAACTAATTCATATGGCCACTTACACACTGGCTCTGTAAATTATTTTGGAAATTAGCACATGATGTAAGCAAAAATCAATAAACAACAACAAAAACGTGGCAATCATTTTCAAACTGTTTTATATAATCAAAACTTTTCGATATTTTACTGCCGAATGTACATATTAAAACATTCAGCTTTTCAAAGTAAAAATAAACTCCTTCAAAAAATAAATCCTAATAAAATCTCGACCATTACTTTTAGGTTTAAAAAATTTTAATTTTCAATATACATACGACATAAAAAGAAGAAAAAAATACACCAGAATGTATCTCTAATTTTGTGTTCACGAAAGCAAGAAACTCAATCATGATTATGTTTACTATGTTCATCAACTCAATAAACCAAAATAATAAAATGAAAAATTACCTGATAATAGTTATCCAAGATAAATCGTAAACCAAACTTGTCATATTTAAAGTAACTCAAGAGGAATGACCGATCTTAAAAAATCTCAAAATTAAAGTAACTCGAGAGGAATGACCGATCTTAAAAAATCTCAAATACACTTCTAATGCAAATTGCTTTAAATATATGGATTGGCGAAACAGCAAGTTTTTAAATTTGTCCCTGCTGATGAGTTTTTTTTTTTTTTTTTTTCGTGCAGCTGCTGGTTGATTTTTGCAATTTTTCTCCCCGCAGCAAACTGAAGAAATTCGTGTAATTTTTGTGCCACCAAATGACTGAAATTACAATCTCTCTCCCCCCCCCCCCTCCCGAGTGAGTGGTGTTTTGGAAATTTGGATTACAATAAATATTTGGTACTTTTTCATTTTATCATTATTTATTCTGGTTTGTTGAATTCTTTGGATTCACCATATAATTATACTGGATGGAAACTATTTATAGTACGATCAGTTCTTTTTTTCTGGAAATATATTTGCAGTCTGGCTTATTTAGGAACTCTTAGAATGAAACATAATAGAAATTTGTAAGATGCTGAAACAGCCTTTTGTATATTTTAGTATTAGGTTATATTTAGCATTGGGTTATATTTAGTATTAGGAGAGTACATGCAGAGTATTTTATGCATTGATTCTCTAACATCGTCTATCAATAGACAACAACAAAAAGTGGCACCTCATTTTCAAACAGCCGAATGTTAACTATTAAAACATCTGAAATATTATATTCAAAAAATGAAATTTCTGTTTTTCCAAATGAAAATAAACCCCTTCAATAAAAAAAGAAAAAAAATACCTATAAAAACTCATAAGCAAAATAGTACTCAGTAGCAAAAAATACACCAAGCATGCAACAATTACATTACTCGCACTAAATAATTTCGCGAACAAAAAGAATTAAGAGATATCCAAAGAATTCAATCATGTACACAGAAATAGATATATATTTCTATGTTCATGAACTAAATAAAAACAAAATAAATAAAGATAAAATGAAAAAATACCTCACAATTGTAATCTAAACTTCTCGCCGACGCCATACCCACAGAAGAGTCGTACACTCGTTTTGTAAACAGTTCCTAATCTAATGTGACTCTAGAGACAGGAAATATCCCTCACCTCATTGGCGGAAGATTTTTTTGACGCATGCGTATACGGTCCAATTTCGATGGAAATTTGACAAAATTACCAAACTGCTTTAAATAGATGGATTGTAAGTATGAAAATGTAGCAGGAGTACAAAAACAATTCTTTTATTTAAAAAAAGCCTATTGGATTGAATAGTTTCTTTCTATATATGTGAATAACAGTGTTACCAATCAGACTTTTTTGGTTGTTGTTAAGATATCTATTACTATTTCCAATTAATAACATTTTATATACAGGGTACGTCAGAAAAATGTATACATACACTGTTTAACGGATCACAACTTTCTAATTTTTCATTATTTTCAAAGTGTAATTAATTGGAAATCATGACTGGACCAAGATTAACTTTTGAAAAAAGAAAATTTATTTTAAAATACTATTGTAAGCATGCAAATTTAGCAGAAGTACAAAAACAATTCTTTTATTTAAAAAAAGCCTATTGGATTGAATAGTTTCTTTCTATATATGTGAATAACAGTGTTACCAATCAGACTTTTTTGGTTGTTGTTAAGATATCTATTACTATTTCCAATTAATAACATTTTATATATAGGGTGCGTCAGAAAAATGTATACATACATTGTTTAACGGGTCACAACTTTCTAATTTTTCTTTCTTTTCAAAGTGTAATTAATTGCAAATAATGAGTCAACCAAGATTAACTTTTGAAAAAAGAAAATTTATTTTAAAATACTATTGTAAGTATGCAAATGTAGCAGAAGTACAAAAACAATATCGCCGGGCGTTTCAGGCTGATCCACCTTCGCGATTTACAATTCATCGGATAAAAGATAAGTTTGAAACGAATGCATGTTCGTAGACAACGTTCAGGAACCGCAGTTGAGCAGGAATACACCACAACAGCAAATGAAATGTTTGTTGAAGTTTGTGAATCAATTGCTCACCGTCATAAACAGTTTAATGACCAGAACGATAATAATTTTGAACATTTCTGTAAGAGGAAAAGTTATACATTTTATGTAGATTCTTTTGCAATTTAAATATTAATTACCTGTGAATAAACACTGGAGTTATAATCATTCAAAGTGCGTATACATTTTTCAGTCGCACCCTATATTTAATAACAGATCAAATAAGATGAATATTACTATTCGAAAACAGTAGCAGACTTCTCCAATGGAAAAAAAAAAGCTGTCCAACTTGCAACACTGTTGAATTGTTAACAGCACATTTAGTCTAATTTAATCCTATTGTTATTTAAAAATTATTTAAAATTGCACTTTTTCTTTTTGTTTTCCACAAAATTTCAGTTCAAACAGATGAGGTGTTTATTAGGTAGTACATCAAATGTTAATTCTTTTTAAAGTGCCGTTTTTCTTTCTTCTTCTTTTAAATATTAACACATTCACATCGGGAAACGAGAAGAAAGCCTCGTTTTTATTTTCAAAACGTCGCTGATTAAGGGCGTAGCTTCTATCTCATACAAAATGCATTTGTATCACGTTGTCAATATTTTTAAAATCTTCTATTTTTACAAGAAAAAAGTATTGGATTCATGAAAAGTTTTGATTTCCAGTTTTCGACGGATTTATACGTTTTAGAAGGTCCTGAACGCGATTTGACTGTTTTTAGAAAATATCTGTCTGTGTGTCTGTATGTGACAACAATTTGTGGGCACTCTATCTCAAAAACTAATGCGTTTAATTAAAAAAAAAAAACTTTAGATTCAGTTAGACCTTGATGTAAATTGGTGACGATTAGTTTTGGTGTAAATTGCTCAACTAATGGCTCTGGTATGATGCACTTTCATGTTTTTCACGATAGCTATATCTCAAGAACTAATGCACAGAATTTCACCAAACTTCAGATTCAGTTAGACGTTGCCATAAGTTTTGGTGATATGGTTTTCGTGTAAATATTCGAGCGGGTGGCGCTGCTATGCTGCATTTTGCAGGATTTACACGATTTTTGCGATAGTCATATCTCAAGAACTATTTTGGATGCTATTTTTGCTATTTTTTGAACTATGCACGGAATTTAATAAAACTTTAGATTCAGTTAGACCTTGATATAAATTGGGGCTGATTCGCTTTTCGTGTAAATCATATAACAGGTGGCGCTGCTAAGCTGTATTTTTAAATTATAAAGTGCATAATTAAAAAAAATAAGCTGTTTGAAGTATTAACATGTATGAGATGGAAGACAGTTTTCGGATTGGCACATCCGACTAGTTTTAGATTATAAGGGATTTTATATTAAATCCGTACATTTAAAGTTATTTACTGATGAATAAACTTGAGAAACCTACCTAGGAAAAAAAAGAAAGGCTCTGAGAAGAGGGAGGAGCTTCTATTGTTTAAAAATCCCTATTTCACAAAAATATGCGAATGTGTTAAGAAACTCATACAATGCTAAGAAGATTCGACTGTTAGATTTAGTGAACAGCCAGAAATTTTATTTAATGAATGAAGCCAAATAAATAACAGGTAGGAATAATTTACATTTCATTGAATAAAATGTCTGGTTTAAAAAATGTTTATTTGTTTTGCAGATAGTAAGCCGGAAATAAAGGTATTCAGTTTTGCCAGTTGGACGGTATTATGAAGATTGCTTGATTGCTACTACATCTTCTGAAATAATAATATTCGTCTTATTTAATAACAGATTAAATAAGGCTAATATTACTATTTCGAAAAATGGGTACCAATCAAACAATCTGAATACCCCCTCCCCCCCCCCCAAATGGCAACACTGCAGAACTATATTGCCTAAGTGAAATTACACAGTATTTCTACAAATATCGGTTGTAGATAAACTCCTGTATCGGGTATAATAACCCGATTTTACCCGCACCCGACTCGAGCCGCGGTTCGGGTTGGGTGAGATTAGTGCTAATCTTTATCGTTGCAAGTTGGGTTTATTCTAACTGTTTCGGATTTGGGTCGGGTTCAGATTAACCCGATTTTTTAAAAGAATATCGAGAACTTTGTTTTGGATTAAAAATATATACAGGGTGATTCATAAAAGATGGGCAGAACTTTAAGGGGTTATAGTACACTTAAAGACAAATAATATTAAATAGGAGACTAAGGGTCCCAGACGTATTCCCAAGGAGATAGGGGGCATTAAAGTTTAGGGTCCGAAATTTCAAATGATTATAAAACATGGAAAAATTGGTCGATTCGTTTGCGGTTTTTGCAAAAAATTTTCTTTATGCCAGTATTTTCTTGAAATAAAATTTTAAAGTTCAATTTCAAAAAATGCCGATAGGGGGCGCTTTAGACTTTGGAGTAACAAACAACTATTTTTTAACGTTATTTTTTGTATTTCTTTAAATGATTTCGAAAGCTTAGACTTAAACTTAAATTTTGATCTAAAAATCTGAGTCCTAACGAGTAGTTAAGTAGCGTAAACTGAAATTTGAAATTTGAAACCCTTCTCCCCCCAGAACAAAAATCAGTTATTCCCGATCTTTGTGTCGTAGATTAGGCTCTAACTACTGCCGCGTTTTGCTAAAATTATTCTTTATGTCAGTATTTTCTTGAAAATAAATTTTAAAGAAAATTTTCAAAAAATTCCGATAGAGGGCGCTTTAGACTTTGGAGTAACGAACAACTATTTTATACCGTTATTTTTTGTGTCTCATTAAATGCTTTCTAAAGCTTAGACTTAAACTTAAATTTTCAGCTCAAAATCTGAATCGCTGAGCGTGGTTCAGTAGCGAGGGGAGGGGGTTCAAATTTCAACTTCTGAACATAGTTCAGTTTGCACTACTTAACCATGCCCAACGATTCTGTGCTGTGATACGAGGCAAAAATACAACTTTCGTCAAGGACTGCATAGTCGGAATTCACTCATAAAGGCACTGGCACAGTTGGAAACGTCGCTCATGCAAACGTTAAAGCTCCATTCCTGACGCTAGTCACCGGGTGAAGAAGGAAACAGAAAGTATGCAAATGTCAAATGGGGAAGAAGAAGAACACGTATGCAAAATTTCGACACGATTCAGGCATAAAAACCACTGAACGGTGAGTCAAGTGTAAGTCGCTGTAGTAATGAATCGGAAGATGGTGCCCTTCACGAATAAGGAAAAGGCTGAGATGCATTTAATTTACGGAGCGGCAGATGGAAATGGTGCAGAGGCACAACGAATGTACGGAGAGCGATTTCCTAACAGGCGGTTGCCTAACCGCAAAACTTTCGAGCGCTTGCACAGACAGTTGTGTGAGACGGGATCATTTCTCGCTTCCCGGTCGAATGCAGGTCGTGCAAAAAAGGACGAATCAGTAGTTGTTGCAGAAGCCATTCTGGATGTAGTAGCGGCGCAGCCAAGTACAAGTACACGAACAGTGGCTAGCCAGGTGGATACCTCACAGTCCACGACTTGGAGGGTACTGAAGGATGAACATTTGCTCCCGTTTCATGTGCAACGAGTCCAGAAACTGTCTCCAGGGGATTATCCAAATCGTATTGAATTCGCCCGCTGGTTTCTGCAGCAGAACGCGCTAAATCCACATTTTGGACGAACTGTGCTTTTCACCGATGAATGTACCTTCACACGTGAAGGTACATTTAACACACACAATGCACATGTATGGGCGGATGTCAATCCACATGCTACGTATCCACATGCTCATCAGAGACGCTTTTCCATCAATGTTTGGGCAGGAATCCTCGGAGACTACCTAATCGGACCGTACCTTCTTCCTGAACGCCTCAACGGTAAAACATACCTCACATTTCTGCAACATGTGCTGCCAGACCTGTTAAACGTTGTTCCTCCACGCATCCGGCGGGTCATGTGGTTCCAGCACGATGGAGCGCCAGCCCATTACGTACGAGACGTCCGCAACTATCTGGACATCACATTTCCGAACAGATGGATTGGTCGAGGTGGTCCTGTTGCTTGGCCTGCTCGCTCGCCAGATCTTTCACCCCTCGATTTCTTTTTTTGGGGACGATTGAAGGCTCTTATGTATGAGACACCCATTGAATCCCCCGAGGAACTGGTCGCCAGACTTTCCGCCGCTGTAGGGGAAGTGCTCGAAAAGCCTGATGTTTTCGCGAATGTTCGCCGTTCCATTCGTCGCCGTTGTTCTGCGTGCATAACCTCTGGTGGTCACAATTTTGAACATTTATTGTGATTACATGTTAATAAATATGCTTTGGTAACATAATCCTAATTTGTGTCTTTTTACCTCGTATCACAGCACACAATGTGTGGACATGGTAAACTGAACTGTGCTCAGGAGTAGAAATTTCAAACCCCTCTCCCCAGAAACTTAACCACGTCTAACGATTCAGATTTTGGGCTGAAAATTTAAGTCTAAGCTTTAGAAAGCATTTAATGAGACACAAAAAATAACGGTATAAAATAGTTGTTCGTTACTCCAAAGTCTAAAGCGCCCTCTATCGGAATTTTTTGAAAATTTTCTTTAAAATTTATTTTCAAGAAAATACTGACATAAAGAATAATTTTAGCAAAACGCGGCAGTAGTTAGAGCCTAATCTACGACACAAAGATCGGGAATAACTGATTTTTGTTCTGGGGGGAGAAGGGTTTCAAATTTCAAATTTCAGTTTACGCTACTTAACTACTCGTTAGGACTCAGATTTTTAGATCAAAATTTAAGTTTAAGTCTAAGCTTTCGAAATCATTTAAAGAAATACAAAAAATAACGTTAAAAAATAGTTGTTTGTTACTCCAAAGTCTAAAGCGCCCCCTATCGGCATTTTTTGAAATTGAACTTTAAAATTTTATTTCAAGAAAATACTGGCATAAAGAAAATTTTTTGCAAAAACCGCAAAAGAATCGACCAATTTTTCCATGTTTTATAATCATTTGAAATTTCGGACCCTAAACTTTAATGCCCCCTATCTCCTTGGGAATACGTCTGGGACCCTTAGTCTCCTATTTAATATTATTTGTCTTTAAGTGTACTATAACCCCTTAAAGTTCTGCCCATCTTTTATGAATCACCCTGTATATATATTTGAATATGAAGAGCATTTACATTTTCATTTTTCTACAAAAATGATAAAATTGATATTAGAGATATGATAATACACAATTTTTCAAAACTGCATCAAATTGTGAAGGATTTTTTAAATTTTCCGGTTTCGAGTCGGGTTTGGGTGCATAGCGGACCAACAATTTTTATTTGTAGGGTTCCTGTAGTATTGACTTTGAATAGAATTTGTGGGTTTGGGTCGGATAATAAAACCCGGCTCGCGCAGAACTCTAGTTGCCGGACCATTTTTGAATTTCCCCATATTTTATGCATGGGACGTATATAGAAAAGAAGATCTATTTCCATTAAAAAAACTATATTAAAAAAATCTTCTTTAAAGGTGCTAAAAACTGCAATTTTGTACGTTTTCACAAAAGATTTATAAAATCTTGCATAATTTTTTAACTAATAGAGCTAAACAAACAATCACATAAAAATATTTTATTTTGCGAATAAAATATTTCAGCAAAATAGTCTGAGTTATTTGAATTTTATTATTTTGATTATCTTTGAAATATAGTTGCTAGGTTATTGTTAAATTAAATAGGAAAATAAAAATAAATGCATTTTAAAATTTGCAAAATATGATAAAATAAAATGTATTATATAATTAGAATAGATGTATAAAATTGCACCAAAAACTATACACCTAATTTAAAAAATCTGACAAATGTATTAACAAAATTCCAAATTAATTTGAATAATTTAAGACCTGACTCAATAAATTTTAGCCTTCATAATTTACCGTTTAAATACATTAATCAAATGCGCCATTTTATTTTCAACGAATGAAAAATTTCAAAATCGTCTGAATTCCCTTATAGGAAAGCATTATGACCTAAAAAGAAATGTTCTACATTTTCCGAACGAATGAACCAAATGTAACTAAAAACTATACAGCTGATTCCGGGTAACTCACCAACATACCTACCAAAAATCAACCTAATCGGATCATTTTTGAAGCAGTTGTCGCGGGACAGACAGACAGACAAACAGTACTTGAAAATACAGTTTAATAAAGTAATAACCTAAATAACTAGATTCTGAACTAAAAATATAACAATTTAATCTGGAAAGAAAAAGGCCCTTATACTAAATTTGACAACAACTCTGCCGCTAAAATTGTATTCGAAGAATAGATATTGCTACAAAATTAGAGTCAGGAATATCGATTTATCCTCGTTATCAGAAATAACACTAAGTTTTGTATTTACAGTTTTTAATTGTGTGAGTATCGATTCTAGAGCATCTTATACAAGATTTTGGTAATCGATTCTTATTATGATCGATGCTGTTTTATACGATGCCAATGTTTATCGATACTCAATTTCCATAATCGCCCATCACTTCTTCAACGTGCTCTTGCTGTTCTGCAGAACATTCCAGTTTAAAGTAAGCAGTGATGGAACACTGGCGCACCAAATAACTCTTATACACCGCTAAAATTAAATAGTATTATTCGCCTTATTTAAGTATAGAATTTCTGAGATTTCATAAACTTAATAATACTAGTAAAATTTAGTGGTGACAATCGCACCAATGGTGCGCTACTGTTCCATCATTGAGTAAGTTATTTTCAATATGAAAGGTAGGTACTAAATATTGTTTGTAATCTAATGTTTTAGCTGTTTATGTGCAAAATTGTAAAAATGTTACTCTTTAACATGAAATTCTAATAACTGTTGTTTATGTTCTTGTATAAATTCATTTATAATCTGTAACATTTTTTTCAAATGACTTAAGAATTTATAAGCCATTTCATGTATTCAAAAAATCAGTAACCGAATTACATTAAATATGTTCTTAAGAGCCTACACTAGTCACGCGAAGAAACACATAAGCTAATGTTAAACGCATGGGAACGTTCTTTACAGATTTATTGCTTGTATTTTAATATTTTTAATTGATTTTTTGCATAGGATACTCGAGGTCCATATCTAATGTTGTGCGTTTGTAAATTTCCGATTTTGGTTAAAAAAATTTATGTGAGGATGTTACACTTTCAGAACCGGGTAAAACCGGTTCCGAAAGTGAAAACACCTTTATATAAAAAAACTGCGATCAAAATCAAAACACAAAAAAGCACCCCGGTAACTTAATACAGGGTGTTTAACGAAATACCCCTAACTTTGAAAATAAATAACTAGGAACGGTGATAGATAGGAGCATGAAACCAGTGGTATGTTTATAAAAAAAAAACGTAAAAATCTGATACAGAAACCTCAAAATTTTAGTAACAAATTGCACCAATAGATAATGCTGCAGGTGTCATAACCATAAGTAGGCTGTATCACATCAAAAGCGATTCAAAAAGTGAACCTTTCACAAAACACACATGTCGCAAACGAAGAAAGAAATTGTCAGTGTCTCTATAGTATGTCACCTGAAATCAACACACAAACTTGAAAAATAGCCTCCTCCAGCTCGTCGAGTGTTAAAGGATTGTTGCGTTAAACAATCTCTTTCAGTGTCACTTCCAAAATTTATTTCGCTATACGCTAATAGCGATCACGTTTCAATGGCGAAATCTTCGAAGATCCATCGTTCTTGTCATCTTAGGTCTCTTTATAGGGATCCGTTATTCCTGCAGCGCTATCTATCGGCGCTACTTTTAACTAAAATTTTGAGGTTTCTGTATTAGATTCTTACGTTTTTTTAATAAACATACCACTGGTTTCATGCTTCTATCTATCACCGTTTCTGAGTTATTTATTTTCAAAGTTAGGAATCCTTCGTGAAACACCCTGTACAAGCAAAATAGCCAAGTTACCATTAAATGAAAAAGTTCTCAAAGTTTGGTGACTTTTTTCATTTTTTTAACGAATTAAAAAAACTTTGCATGATGGTTAAACATCATAGCCCAAATTTATTAGATTGTAAAGATATGTAAACAAAATGATTTCAAGATTTTATACAGATGCTAAATGTGAATAAATAAAGAAATGTTTTTAAAAATTCACACAGTGCTACAGATAAGTAAAAAAGTTAAATAGTAAAATTTCGTTTGGATAGCAATGGAAAGAAATTATACGCAAATTATATTTTTTTCATTTCAACATAAAAACAGAATAACTGATTAAATAATGTTTATTAGTCGTTAAAGGTAAAATATATATAAATTAAGTGCTTTCTTTTATAAATTTGCGAGAATAATATAAAGTTTCATATATAAAAATTATTATAACCAATGCTTTTTAAATTTTCCTGTAATGTTACTACGATTTAAGAACATGTTTCCTATAATTCGGTTACTGATAGTTTTCTTAAACATATAATAAAACATTATTTACATAATTTAAATACATTAAATGCTTTATAAATTAATTCATTTGAAAAAAAAATAGGTTACAGATAATAAACGAATGCGTACAAAAACGTTTTCAACGGTTATTAGAATTTCGTACTAAAAAGTAAATTTTAACAAATTTTGCACATAAACTGTCAAAACATTAGATTACAAATAATATTTGGTGGAGTAACTACCTTGTTTGTATATTTAAAATAACTTGTGTTAAACTGGAATGATCTGCAGAACAATAGAAGACAAACAGTCGCCATAACGCAGGCCGCCATTGAATTGAATGATTTCAGCTAGTGTTGCCACTCCGGTTTAGATAAATTGAATTTGCAGGATAACGATATAATATCGGTGGCATTTCGATTCTTTAAATGAGGTGTGAAAAAATGACCATATACAAGGTATACAAAATAATATCACACATCGAGACACTAGTGGCGTGACAAAACATTATTCTGTGCTAAATAGCTGACGGATAACTAGTGTTTGACACGGGTATTGTGCCGCGTGAAATTATCGCACGTTTTTTACCGTACAGACACCACTTATTTGATAAAACTTTATTTTGCCATGAAAAACATGTCGGAATGTTACATGAAAATCGTTGTATCTGACAATTATGATATTTCTTATATCAGATCGTGACGTTTTTCACAATTCTGTGTTTGCTGGGAGTGTGCGCATATTTTAGTGATAAAATTAAACAATAAATATTTTAAGAAACGTTTTAGTTTCTGATATTATGTGAAATTCTAAAAAAATATTTAATATATATTATATATATATTATCTAGTTTGTTTTGAAATAATTGTTTTTTTATGCTGCGAAATCCTGTAATATATATTTAGACAAATGTATTCAGGAATAGAGAGACGTTTGAATAGCTGTGCGGAACACAATAACTCTTTATTTTATTTTATTTAAACATTTATTGATTTATTTACAAAATAAAACAAGAATGCACGATTTCGCCTTTCTTTAATGAAAAAAATCTCAAAAAATAAGACCTAACAAAGTGATAGGAAGTTATTTTTAACTTTAACGTCTAAACTTCTTGCAAAATATGCTTTTATCATGCAAATTTTTATTTTACGCAGAAATCTATATAGTGTGGATTTTTCTCCTTGTGAGACTAAACTCAGTGTTGCCAATTGTACGAGATTTTCTAATTCCGATTGCTGGATTGGTACTATTTTTTTTAAATGGTAATATTCGGCTTATTTAATGGTATATTAAAAGATGCGAAAAAAAAAAAAACACCCGCCCAACTGACAACACTGACTGTAATTTACTTAATTTGTCGGAAATGCAATATATATGATATGTCTTCAAGCAGAGCTTTTCTGTCGCAGAGGCATCGCATTATTTAAACGTAGAATTTCTGTCATAAATGAGGAAAAAAATTACTATTCGAAAAAAGTCGTAAATATTTGCACGTGCGATAACCAGGCTTTGACTTCTATCCCAATTTTGCTTAAATATACGCTTTAAAAATAGTGTTGATATTTTAATTAGAAAATAGAACAGTTATCGGAATATTTGAAAGAGTTAGAATGACAGTGGAGTAAGTCAAAATTGAGTGATTTGAAAAATGTTTCATCACAAAGGGTTTTGTGAAACTTGTTGTATTGCCGTTGCATTGAGTGGTCCAACTTATTTTGCCCTCTAGCGACTCCCTAAAGAACTATGACTTATTTGACTGGCACATTGAACAGAAATTAATGTACATTCAGTGAAAATATGGTTGTCTCGATTTTCAAAATTTTTGACTTACTCCACTATTATTCTATTTATTTAAATATTATTTGTTAAAATGTAGATTAACTGAAATGCAGAGTAAACCAAAAGGCACTGACACATCTCAAAATTAAAAGAAAAATCAAATAATTGGCGTACGAAAGTGCGGTTGGGCTACAATGCTTCTTTTAATGAAAATCTTTATTTAACCTTTTCAGCGGCAACGTATTTCTATTACTAAAATTCTGAAATTACTGACTGCCACCAAAATTTATGAAAAAAAATTATTTGAAATATATATAAATGCTTTTCTTCACGAACATAAAAAAGACATTTGGGTGCAATTTGGACAGTTGGGTACTAAAATTAAGTGGTATAAATGACAAACAACCGGTCCTTAAAGAATTTAAAAAATTCCAAATTTTGCCTCTGATAATAAAGCTAGAAAATGTCAAGTAAATCAGTTATATAGCAACTTTAAAAATCAACAAAATAAAGTAACACATACATTTATGCCAAAACCCAGTTGTCGACGCGGTCACTTTTTTGGCTAGCATTATTTTCAAACAAAAATCTTCGTGGTAGTAATCTTCTACAACATTTGCAAAAAATCTACCACGAAGTTATTTTCTACAATATTTGCAATAGAAATGCAAAACGAAAATTATTCTTTGGAAATAGGGGTGGCCAAAAAAGTGACTGCTGCATCAGGGTTCGTACGGTATTACCACAATTTTTTAATAGAAAATTTCTATTTAATATTTAAATAGCAGAGAATGTAGACGCCGCGTTCCATTGCAAGATTTGTAATACTTTTCTGCATTTAAATAAGGCAAACAATGTTATTAAAAAATTGTGGTGAAAGCTTACGAACCCTGTGCATAATACCTTTCGGGTGGGCATCCTTTAAAATATTTTTCCTTTCATTACCAGTGTTTCAGAACAGTAATCTGTGACTTTTTGAATCCAAATATTCTATTATTTGACGAAGGAGGACTGCTATTAAAAAATAGTGGCACTCAAAACAGAAAACTGTACGCACGTTATACGAAACACATACGTTACACCCGTCCCCAATGGATTACAGATTTTAATCACAAATGCTATTTATTAATAAGTTCATAGATTAAAATAGTAACATACTCTCAGAAAAGTGCCATGTTTCTTTTTATAATTTGTAACTTCCCTAGAGAATTCTCTTATTACTGTTAAGCTAAAAATTGTTTATGATTAAGGCCCAATAAAAATGCATCATTTTATTACAAAAACATTTGCCTTTTTTAATCAAATAATTTTGTAAGCAAAAGGAAAATTTCTTTAAGAAAATGAATGTACGTTTGCCGCATATTTATAGGGTTTTATTTATGCATATTTTTTCAAGGAAAAAAAAATCTGTTGTATAAGAGAATCCATTTCAAAAATATAAAGTGCATAGTAAAAAATGTATAAATAAGAACAAACAGGTGACACACCATAATGTAAAAATGTAATTTTCTATTTCAATCCAGCACCATTAAAAGATGCTAATTTCCCTGCTGAGAGGATTTTCCCTCTCAATCTTTCTATTCAGATATGGGGATATGATTTAGTTAAAATATTTCAAGCAAGTAGACATTTATATTTTATGTTATGATTTTATTCAAGCCGTTTAAATTACAAATTTCCTACGTTTTTAAAAGTATTTATGGAAGCTGTTTCACAATTCGCCGATTGTTTCATGTATAAAATGCTAAATTGACTTTTCAGAAACAGAGTCTAGCAGTTGTAACAAAATTTAGTGTAAAATTTATGTTTTTCTTGATTTGAACGTGATGTTGTTTGTAATAGCTCCAAGAAATGAATTTTTGTATATTTTAATAGAATTTGGTATAATCTATTGGAGAGGTATCAGATGTTTGGAGCATTGTTTTTACTAAAATGCTCCTAATTTGCATTTGCGTGCAATAATTTGTCCCATATAAATAACTTATTATGTATTGTATTTTTTATAGTGTCATAATTCTGTAAAAGTATTAATGATATCGTCGTTACCATGTCAAACTATCGAATATGACAAAATGTATTTTTCATTACTTTTAAAAATGAGCCGGTTGTCACCACTAAATTTCATTAGAATATTTTGCCTAGTAATAATACTAATAAAATTTCTGTGAAGAACAATGTTTGTCAGTTTGGCCTTATTTTTTATTCAGAGCAGTGTTGCTAGCTGACTACTTTTTTAAAATTCATATTGCTTTATTGCCACCACTTTTTTGAAATAGAGATATTCACCTTATTTAATAACAAACTAAATAAAGCGAAAATAAGGGGAATTATATTACTTAAAAAAAGTGGTGGCAATCAAGCAATCTTAATTTAAAAAAAATCCCTGACGGCTCGATCTACAGGCACAGGTAGATTTCGAAGAAGCAGACCGTGGGGCGCCTGTTTGTTGGGCGTTGCTTGTTTGCAGGCGGAGTCGGCAGCGATTTTTTTTATTTTTAATTTTTTTTGGTATAAGGGTTGGTCCTATAAAAACTTGTCAATATGAAAGTTTTAGATAATATTAAGATGATAAGCGAATTTGATATCTTCTGAACTGACGAAGTTATGAATTTTTTCTTCTAACCCCCCCCCCTTTCCCGGCCCCCTGGGGGTTATTTTTAATGATATAAAAAATCTGTCATACATACATTTTCGGTCCTTTCCTTGGAGTAATAATAACTTGAAACGGATTCGATACGTATTATACTTAAGAAATTATGGGGTTTTTTGTTTTCACAAAAAGCCCCCTATTTCCCCTCCTCTTGGTTCGATTTTGCCCACTCACGAACTTGATCAAAATTTTATGGTCCTTGATTTTATGTATCAGTTTGGAAGAGGTTTGTGCAGAAATATGGGAGTTATCGTATCCATAAAAAAGTGACATAGATAGATAGATAAAGTTTTAAACTGGGGGTGGTTTTGGGTTCTGGGAGTCATGATCGGCGTAGATCTGCAAAAATTTTTCCAAAATTCCAACTTAGGGGAGAATGTAATAAGTAGTATTTCTTACGAAATCTACCTAAAAGTAGCTCATTGGCAACACTGATTCAGAGATGCCGAATTCATATCGGAAAATTTGAAAAAAAAAATACTTTAAGTAATTACGAAATGTCTGTCAAAAAATAAAGCACAAATTTTTGTTTGAAATTTCTGGTGTGGATTCAAAATTTCTGAATGAAATAGGAGGCCAAACTGGCAACCCTGGTAAAGAATACTATTAAAATTTAGTCCTAACAATCGGCCCATCTTTGAAAGTAATGAAAAATGATTTTTTTTCACATTCGATAGTTTTACATGGTAACAACCACATATTTAACCCTTTCAGGGCAAAGTACTTCTATTCATAAAATGCTGAAATGTTTGAATGACACCATAATTTACAAAACAATTTATTTGAAAATATCAAAAGCATTTCTTCCTGTACTTAATAAGAGGAAAATTTTCATTCCAAAATACTGGTGCCAATGTGGCATTTAGGGATTAAAAGTAAGTGGTCCAAAAATGAACCGCCGCCCTTCAAAGGGGTTAAAAAAATATTTTTTATATCTCTGTAACTGATTCCAACCAGTGTTACCAAATAGGGAATATATTTTATTCAAAATATCTATCACTTTTTCTAAATAGTTATCTTTGCCTTCTTTAATCACATAAACCTGTGATTAACTAAATGTAATATTAGGAGTTAGAAAAGTGGTAGATATTATGAATAAAAAATTAGCTAAAATTAGCCGAACCTGGTAACCTTGGGTGAATCCCCTCCACTCCAGGAAAATCTTACCCGCTGAATCATATTGGCATTTTTTCATTCTGTTTGAATCTAAAGGTTGTATTCTACTTTATATTAAAAAAATATATATATATTTATATAAATCACGCTTTCAATTGCCGAAATATGTTTATTATTATTTAGATAAAGGACATAGCCGGATAAGCATTTTCAACATCCCTTTCAATCAATTTCCTGATCTTTTCTCAGATGTTGCTACGCATCTAACAATAAATAACTCAGTGCCAAACCGCTTCTTACCACTATTTCCGTGTAGTATATTTTACCTTATATAATCGCAAACATTTTACAATTAAACAACATAGCTTCCAACCTTCCGTTCTTTTTCTCAAGTTAAATAAACATAACATGAACCAGAAATTTTACTTAATAAAAGAAACAAAATAAATAGCACATAAAAACAAGAAACCATTTTATTAAACAAATTTTCTCGTTCCAAATACATTTATTTGATTTGGTAAAAAAAAAAAAAAAAATCTGAAAGCTTGTCAGTTATGAACCAGACTAAGCTCCATGCATGTCATAAATACGATACGTAACTACTATACTATACGTAGATAGTAGTAAGAAACGACCCTCTAGTTTGACACTGATGTTCAAGATAAAATTTAATGGAAAATTTTCATTTAAATATTTTGAAAATTCTTAAACCGGACTCTTACGATCCTTAATTTTGAGTACTACTATTTAGTAATCAGAATTTATATAGTGTTCAAGATAAAGTTTAATGGAAAAAAATCATTTAAATATTTTGAAAATTCTTAAGCCGGATTCGTACGTTCCTTAATTTTGATTACTAATATTTAGTAATCGGAATTTATATATTATTCAAGATAAAGTTTAATGGAAAATTTTCATTTAAATATTTTGAAAATTCTTAAGCCGCATTCGTACGTTCCTTAATTTTGATTACTACTATTTAGTAATCGAAATTTATATATTGTTCAAAATAAAGTTTGATGGAAAGTTTTCATTTAAATATTTTGAAAATTCTTAAACCGGATTATCGTACCATCCTTAATTTTGAATACTACTTTTTAGTAACCGGAATTTAATATTTAGGAATAGTAAACTTCGTCATATTAAATATCAGAAGTTCTACGATTAAATAAGACGAAAATTACTATTTGGAAATAGTGGTAACAAAAAGCGTAAAATTTGGTAATCATACATACATGTATTGGAACTTTTTAAAAAAAAAACAGGTAATCAACAATAAGGCCTTGATAGTCCATATATGTGTTTTTTTGTTTTATATATGAAACTACGAGATCTGAGAATTTGAAAAACAGTTTTTTTTAATATTAATCCATGGCTTTTTTAATTGCACAATGTTGCGATTGAATAAGAAAAATATTACTATTCAATAATAGTGATATTCGAATTCCTTGACCCGTAGCAACCATAATACATATACTCTCTAATTTCTCTGTTAATTTATTATAAATTTTATAATATAATAAAACGGTTCAAAGAAATGGTAGGGCATAACACGATTTTTACGCGAGAAAAAAAATATTGTCTTTAATAACTAAACAGTGCTAACGAAAAAGTATAATTTAGTGTTAGATTAGGTCAGAGTAAAAATTTTAGTGGTAGAGTAAAAATTTCAAGAAATGGTAGAGCTCAGGTTTTTATCTGTACATGAAAAACAGTCGAGGCAAAAATATATTTAGTTGGCCTTTTTTTCATAAACTTAATGAATTTTTTTGTTCTTGCATTTGCACTTAAATATAGTTACAGTATACACGGTAAAATGTTTTGTCTATATCTTTAGAAATAACTTTTAAAGTGATGTAAAATAAGTAATGTTGCTGAAATTAATGTCAAATCTTTGTTGTATGCCATACCGAAAGAAATATAGAGGATTCTGCTTTATGATAAGATTTTTCTCTTTTACCAATAATAAAGAGGTATACACGATTCTTTTGTCTGAGATGCTTTTATCATTAAGCTAACAGCTTTTGAAAGCTAAACTTAGGAAGTAGTCCAAAAGTTTCAGGAAGACAGTTAATATTCTGAAAGTAATGTTAGATTTAGAAAAGAGAAAACAGCGCAAGTTGTTGAGATTTATACAGTTATATGAAAATTGATGTGGAAAGTATTTGAAATTGCGCATATAAAAGCTTTTTATATTATACATTGAAAAACTCAAGGTGAGAAAACTTTTTCCTGTATGCTTAAAATTGGATTACTTTTCACCAAATGTTCAAAGAGCTTTTGTTTGAATAACATAAAAAGGAAATAATATAAAAATTCAGTATTTTATTAAAAAAAATTACTTTGTCCTTTAAATCCACAAATTTATAACATTTTTGTTCTACTATCCGTTAAATTAAATATATTTTAGAACAGGGGTGACGAATCCGCTTAACATCGGGGCAATTACAACCACTGTTTCCGAATAGTAATCGTTAGCTTAATTAAACAGAATTTTTATCCTTACATAAATCGATGATTTCCATTTAGAAATAGTTGTGACAAATGGCCTGGTAGCTCGCGGGTTCTCCACCTCTGATTTAGAAGCTCATATATTTATTCATTTTTTAACAAATGCAGTGACAAAGATTTTATTAGCTTACAAACAGACAATTTTTTATGATAAAATTTTGCCATTCAGTTTATTTCAGAAAACATACGACTAACTTTTTTTCTTTCAGATCGTATCAAGTTATATTTTTTCTATAGTGTTCGTAAGTATTGTAATTTGTTTGATACAAATTGAATTTTTTCTCTGACCTTTTCTAACACGTCTAACGTTAGTACTGTTTAGTTATTATAGATAGTAATTTTTTCTCGCGTGAAAATCGCGTTCAGTCCTACCACTTTTTTTTCAATATTTTAATTCTATTATAAAGTTTATGAAAAATTGATAGTGAAGCTAAATAGTATATATATTACGGTTGCTACAGGTCAGGGAATTTGAATATCACCATTTTCGATTAGTAATATTTTTCCTATTTAATCGATACATTATGCGATTAAATAAGCAAAATATTAATATTCGAAAAAACTGGTATTCAAATTCTCTAATACGTAGCAACCCTCATATGTAAAAGAAAAAAAAAAATATATTTGTGCAGTCAATTGGTATAATAAAATTTTAGCTGTTTGTTTATCGTAATCGTTTAACCGATAGATTTTTTATACCATAGATAAAAACACACCTGTTATTAGAGGTGTGGTGAACCATGTTCCAGGGGGACAACTGTCCTCACTATGTCAGAATAGTAGTCTTTGCTCTATTTAATTGCTTAAATTATGACATTAAATAAAGGGGAAATTACTATTCGGATATCATGGTGATAATTTGGTGGGTTCACCATCCCTTACCTGCACTCTGAAAACGACATTTTCAAAACTGAGCAAAAATACTCAAATCTGAGTATGTCGCATAGTCAAAATGGCTCCGAATCAAAATTGCTCAGGTTTGAAACATGTATATACTCATATCTGAAAACATGCTCTCACTCAAGAATAAAACACCAATGTGCTCCTGTTTGAGTATGTTCATGTTTCAAAAATAAGTATGAACTGACTTCTATGTGCTCATTTTTGAGTATTTCCATGTTTCAAAAATGAGCATGAACTGATCTCTATGTGGTCAGTTTTGAGTATGTCCATGTTTCAATATTCTGAGTATTTCTGGTATTTCCGAATTGAAAGTATTGGGTCGTCCTATTTGAAACAATAAGGAGTTTATATAACCAAAAAATTTCTATTTAAATTTACTGATGGAAATTTCACAGGCGGTAATCAGGCCTTACCGAACCACCGAACCGATTAGTTGAACTTTCACCATTATAAGGATACGTCAATTTCTCTTTATTCATAGATCCATGAAAAAATTATGGCAAAACACAGATTTCCTCCCATAGAGTAGTATGAAGTAGATATTTTTAAATTGTATTTTATTTTAAAAATGTAACGAAGTTGCTACAGTTTTCACTTATGTATATTTTTTACTTAAATCTTACTTTAGTTTCACCATACCTCATACCCTGTTCACATCGGACATTTAAGATATCTTAGACCGCCATTTTTGAGGTGGTGCCCTCCCGGAATTGAATAACTGTCCACACCGCAAAACTCATCTAAGATAACTCACTGAACATCACCGTGTCCGAGATCTGAACAAACATAGAATGTGCGCATGCGCATATGATAAAGGCAACCTCAACAGCCAATCGGCCTCCAGAGCCAATCAGAGCGAGTGGTCCTGGATGTATCTAGCAATAGAAAGTTCGAACTCACTAAGTGAGTTTCTAGAACTCCCTCAGTGAGTTCCGCGGTCTAAGATATCTTAACTATCCGATCTAAACATAGTATAAGGCATTAGTATTTTCAAGAGCGGTAGTCATATAAATGGTCTTTTTTAATAGTACTTTTATTGTTAATTACTATTACACTTCTTTAAAATAAATTTATTTGTATTATCATTAACATACATATATTAAAAGTCATCATTAAAAACATAGTCACTTATCCACTTAAAAAACACATATGATTAAGTTCGACGTTTTTAAAAAACATAATCCATACCCAGTTCTTCCTCACATATTTCCTTTAACCTTTTCCTTTAAAGGTAGAAACTAAAGTAAGATTTAAGTATATGTACGGGCATTATAAAAACAGGATGTTTTGTATCTGAACTGTTTGATTGTATATTTTTTATTGAAAAAACTACAGATTTTATTTAATTTCATCACAAATAAATTAAAATATTTTAAAAATACTTAAATATTCTTATTTAAGTAAAAATACTTAAATATTCTTATTTAAAAATATTTTATTTTTAATTTAAATTTATAAATTAAAAATATTTTACTAAGTTTAAAAAACATGGTGAATCGTTTGTCGAGTCTTGTAACCTTGTAAGTGTGTGTGTGTTTGCATATAAGTTTTTTTAATAACAAAAATATGTGGAGTATTCTAACTTTTTCTTATATCATTCGTTCAGATATAATGCTTTACATATGGTTGCATTTTCGTTTAACACTGATTTTAGCTATATTGAAGGTTTTTAGCATGGGACTAAACGAGTTAGCTATAAGTAATATTATTTTTACAAAACTTGTATGTACAGGGTGTTTACAATTTTTATTATTAGTGCTAAAATATTACAAAATTTGGGGAATTTATCCTAAACTTCGATTTAAAATCGGGCTTTACCATGTTTTTGAACGAAAATGACTTAGTAAATGTGTTAGAAAAATAAGAATTTGATATAATTAATTAATAAATAATATTTTTATTAAAGTTTAAGTAAGTTGGGACATAAATTTTGTTTTAAAATGATTGACATAAAGTACATTTAAGCTATGACAAAAGACCTGAGGTAGTTAACATCAGGCAAGTCCAAAAAGTTAAAGCAAGAGATGAGTCAGCAAAACAGGCGTGCAGCAGAGAATCAAGTCTAGACAAGCGAGTGATAAGTAACCAAGAGAAGGCGAACGGCTTATAACAAGGTACAGGTGAACAACACAAACTGAATGCACGTGGGTTTTATTTTAACCTTGTTCTTATCGCAAACTGGAAACTACGTCACAAACCGGAAGACTGGTACCGCCTCTAGCGGCGATTGCAGGGCCCCCTAGCAAAGCTAATGTAGTAAGATTAGTTAAGTGAAAGCAAGTACAAGAAGTTGACGTTTGTTTCGGTAAGTATTTAATTCTGTTTTGTTTCTGAAAGGTAATCGTGTTGCATAAAAATTAGCAAAAAATTTAAAATCGAACTCAAGTTAGTGTAAAAGTCTATGTTTTTTCTGCACATGTGCAGTTAGTTGATATGCACCAGTTGGTTACAAGGATAAACAGTTATATTATAGTCTCTCAATAGTTAAAATTAAAAAGATAATTTTAATTAACTTAAAGATTTTTAAACTTTTAATTTTTTAAAACTATATTTTTGTTAACTTTTTTAACGTAACTTACATTTTTTTAACTTTAAAAACTTTCAGTAAACTTTATTTTTATTAAATTTAAATTTTTTTGAAAATAACTTTTTCAACACTCTGTTATTAAGCAAACCTATCATATCAAATTTATTAACTTTAAACATAAATCCTAAGTTTATCAATAAGTTAATTTAACCTTTCGAAAAATATAATTAATTAAAAAACTATGCATCGTGTTGTATTCATTTTGCAGTACTTTAAGCAGTAAACCATTCAATTAAATTGAAAATTCAGATAATTTTCTTTATCGAATATCTTAAAACATCTCTAAATACTATAATATCATGGCTTGCTCAGTTAAACCTACCCTAAATTATCAAACCGTTAAAAATTTTTTGTTGTGTGTTCGAATCCAAGTTTAAACTTTTAATTATCTCTTAATTCTATTACCCACCGTTAGGGGGCGATACAAAAAAAACTATTATTTCATTTTAAAAGGTTCACATCTAAATTCTAATTAAACTCTAAGTCATTTCAAATTTTAACTCGTGACTTTTAAAACATTTGATTGTTTTACACAATAATGTGATCGTTTGCTTTTTGAATGCTAATTAAATTTATTGTTTTTAAGTGTATCATTAAGAAATAACTTGAATATTAAATCAATTTAACCTTAAAAAAGAAACACAATATATTCAATCAGTTGTTATCAGTGCCTTTGTGATGTAATTGCCAACGCATTCAGCTGTTAAGTGAAAGGATAATAATTCGATTCCATTCAAATACGACTTTTCATTTTATTTTCCTATGTTCTTTTCTTATGTAGGGGGAATTTTCAAAAAGTAGTCAAAGTTGTAGTTTATAGTTCTCAAATATCTTAAATCTCAACTAAACTTCGTGCTTAAAAACCTACCCTAAACTATGATTTTATGACTTGATCAGTAAATATGTTATCAGGGACGTCATGTGTGGGAAAAAAACCCATCTATAATTCCTAACATCATGTCTTATCTTGTGAGTGATTAAAAGTAACACATTTTCAATCAAATCTCTTGTAGTTTAAGTAACATATAATAAATAACTTGAGTTTATTTCACCATAAATAAAATTTCCTTTAAAAGTTATGAAATTTTTCATGTTTTATATAATTTCAACAAATTTATTCCTACTTTGTCTAAGACATTCAAAATGTTTAACAGTTGCTTATTTTAAAAAAGTGAAAATTTTATAAAGTTTTATTTTTAAATGAGTGAGATTAAAAAATTTCACTATTAAATTCCACTAAGTTGAATTTTTTACAGGTATACTATTTCCACTGCTTTGAAAATGTTGTGTTGTTTTAAAAAAAAAACTTTAACAATGTGTTAAGTTATTAATTTTCCTTAGTTGAAAATATTGTATAAGTGTAAAGTTATTATTTTTCTTAGTTTGGAACATTGTCTAAATGTAGAGTTTACTTATTTTTAGAATTTAATTATTTTCTTTTGTCAATCTAATGAGATGTTTATTTGTTGCTAATTTTCTAAAATTTATAACCAACTAGATACTTTAAAAAAAACTCTAACAATGTGTTATGTCTAATTTTTCCTTAGTTTAAAATATTGTCTAAGTGTAAAGTTATTATTTTTTCCTAGTTTGAAATATTGTCTAGGTGTAAAGTTTTACATAAATATGTTTACTCATATATTTTTAAACGCTAAAATTCGTTATTTTTTCCTTAGTTTGAATTATTGACTAGGTGTAAAGTTTACCAAAATTTATTTTTTTTCATTTATCGAAATGTTTATTTTCTAAAATTTGTTACTTTATGTTAAATTTTCTAAAATTTTTAACCAACTATATATTTTTCCAAAACCTCTAACAATATGTTAAGTCTATTTTTCTTAGATTAAAATATTGTCTAAGTGTAAAGTTATTATTTTTCTATCTTCCATGTTCCTATATAAAGGTGATAATCCTAAGTTTTCAATATGCAAGTGAAAATGCATTAAAATATTCAAATGTTGTAGAAAAATGGGCGATATCTGAAATTTGATAGTTCAAACAGCTTCCGGGTAAAAATCGTCTACACGGGTTAAATATGGCAATTATTTTTCCAACAGACAGTTCGACACAGGTAAAAATGAGTCACTCAAACATGCATGTAGCAAGCTGATAACAAGTTTAGATAGGAAACGATGATAGACTATCTTGAAAAAATTTTAGATGAGTCAATTTTTATTGTAAAACTCTTATCTCATGTTAAAATCCTTTTTTAAATTAACATTTTGTCTAAATCATTCAAAATACACAACATCAGTTTTAACAGTGTAGATTAAAGAAAACACTTCTTTCACAATCAAACTATTTTATTCATCATTTAAAATAATACACATCAAATAAGTCTGTCATATTAACATGTATACAATTCTAATTTCAAAATTTTTGTAATGTCTAATTAAACACTCGTTCAGTGAAATATTCAAATAAGTTAAACAACTTGAAAAAGGCATTCTCAACATATACATGCACGTTTTGATCTGTTAATTCCACTTCACATATTTTGCATATCATTTTGTCTTTTAATTCACAATAAGTTCGAACTAATCTATAAGCTTCACTATCAGTTCAAATAACAAATCTTTTAAACAGGGTGATTTCGCAATGTTAGGTAAAATTTTATGAAAAGTATCACAATGTTGAAAAAATCCGATTCACAATTAAATATTTCACAACACTTTGCATATGAATATTGTTTTTCTAAGTTGTGAGTTTTCCTATGTTTAAATAAGTCTATCATTCTTGAAAACAGTTCGTTGCAATCACTACACTTGAATTGTTTAGGTGATTTGTGAATCTTTTCATGAATATGTAAATCACTTTTTCGCGTAAAAACTTCACCACACACCTCACAGTGAAAACACCTTTCCTTTAAATTACTTTTCATAAAAAACACTATGCTAACTTTTCGAGGAAATGTTTTGTTACATGACTTGCAGAAATAGGGTACCTTTTTAATTGCTTTAGGTGACATGGTTTTATCACCTTCACAAGACTGCATGACTCGTTCCATAATAACTTTAATACTTAGACGAAAATCACAACCTTTTACATCAATCACAAAGTATTGTATAGCATTAAACACTTTGTTCGTAAAATAACATTCTCACGTATGGGGCGCTTGTTTCAAAATACTAGCATTTTATTGGTTAAAAAAAGTCACACGCAAAAAGTTTTTTTCTTTTTTTCGATAAAGTTTATAAAACTTGGAAATGTATTAAAAAAAGTTTAACAATCGTAACGTATTTTTTTTCGATAAAGTTTGTAAATACTTTGAAATATACATGATAAAAGTTTAACAATCATAACGTATTTTCCTAAAAACACTCTCTTTTTCTAACTTTCCCTAAATGAGTGGGTTCGTGTACAACATTTTCTAACTTCCCTAATTAATTTTTTTAAAGTAATGTGCACAATTTCCCTTATTTAAATATTGTGCAAAAGTAAAATTTGAATGTTCTGTCAATACTATTTTAAAATTCGAAATAAAATTAATTATATCAGCAAAATTTATATTTGGGTACTTCATATAAGTAAAGTAATGTTATCTCTTAAACAAATTTCCTGTTTAAACATATGCATAACGAATCGCGTTTATCAATTCATTATGTGATATTATCTTATCTTACATTCTATGAAAATATTTATTCTGTAATACCATGTAAAATGGTCTTAATCACATGTCTTAAATAATTTCCTATTTCAAAATATGCACAACGAATCACGTTTATCAATTCATTATCTTATGTTGCCTTCTATGAAAAGATTTCTTCTGTGAACACATGTCAGCAGAAAGGTTGTAGAATTTAAGTGAATTCCAATATAAATGGTCTTAATCGCATGTCTTAAATAATTTACTGTAAATGTTGTTATGTTAAAATGCAGCAAAATAATAATATGTGAGTAGTTTATATTTCTTTAATAATAATAAAAAATATGTATTTTATTTAAAGTGACCTATTAAAAGTTAATTTAATTTAAAGTTAGTGTAATCTACCCACTGCTTTAAAATAAAATTCTGTTAGTTATTTTTTAAAAGTGAAAATCTTTCGACTGCTTTTAAAATGTTGAATTGATTTTTCAAATAAAATCACTTAAGTATCATACTTTTAACTAAAATAGGTTAATAATTCATATATGTGACGTTAAAAAAACTAGATGTCTTTCTCTTTGTTTAAAATGTTAGTTGTATAATGTCAAATCTAATGAAAATTTATTATAATCGTATAACTCTAAACAAAATACCTGCTCTCAAGTTAAATTATTGCTAAATTCTTGTTAAAAATTGTTCATATGAAAGGGAAAAAATCTTTAAAATTTTTTTGTGTGTTGTATATATCATATTGTATGTTTTTATATCTAATATTTTGCATGTCAAATCACTTATTAAGTGAATGTAATGATTATGTTTTGTGTGTTGTGACTGGTTGTTTAAATATAAGGTTGATTATCTGCGTTAGGGATAAGTGTCTCTGTAGGTCTTTCTAAAAGATACTAACTCGTATTGACACAAGGTTCGAAGAAAACTCTGAACGGTTCGGACGACGAGCGCAAGAAGTTTATTTCCAACGTCTAGTAGCTTTAAAATCAGAACCTTGCACCTATAGGTGAGGTTCTTATGTGTTTATGAATTCTGAAATGTTTCTAAGACACTTTGGGAAATATGTTATTTAAACTTCCCTTAAAAAAAAGTTAGCTATTGTGAGTTAAAAATATATATATATGCATCCGGATTTCGACGAAAACTCTGAACGGTTAGGTCGACGAGCGCGATAGAAGTTTAAACAAAATTCCGAACGGTTAGGTCGGTGAGTGCGAAAGGTAAACGTCTATCAGCTTTTTTCATGTTAAACTTGTTTCATGATAGTTACCAAATATAATTTTTATTTTAGATGATAGTTAGCAAATATAATTTTTATTTTAGATGATTGTTAGCAAATTGAATTTTTATTTAATCGAAACGTATGATTCCTTTTTCGAAAAAGAAACTTTTAGAAAAATGCTGTCAAAGTCGATCACTTCCTTTTCTTTAGCAACCCTAACACAACTCTCGATGAATTTTCATTTTAAATCCTTAAAAATTTAGCTATTACATCTATTTTAATCTCATTTCTGTTAATACTTAAAGAATAATTTTTTATATTAAACTTTTATAAAGTCAAAAATAATGGGTTCGAAGAAAATTCCGAACAGTTAGGTCGACGAGCGCTAGAGATGTGAATGTCTACCTGCTTTTTGATGTTAAACTATGATAGTTAACAAATATAATCGAAACGTATGATTCCTTTTTCGATAAAGAAACTTTTAGAAAAATGCTGTCAAAGTCGATCACCTCCTTTTCTTTACCAACCCTAACACAACTCTCAATGTATTTTCATTTTAAATCTCTAAAAATTTAGTCTTCACACCTATTTTAATCTCATTCACATTTAAGTTAATGTTTAAAGAAGGAAAAAAAATTTCTTTTACAGGTGAATTATAAGTAAATTTCATGTTAAACTCTGAACAGTTAAGTCGACGAGCGCGAAATGTAGCACATATTATTTACAAACTTAAAAAAAAATTCTTTTACAGGTATTATTTTTTTTACAGGTTAATTATAAGTAAATTTCATGTTAAACTCTGAACGGTTATTTCGACGAGTGCGAAAAATTGCACATATTATTTACAAACTTTAAAAAAATCTTTCAACATTCTGCTAATATTATTATTTTTTATAGCAGGATTCCTACCACTCAACTCCACTCGACTGAAAGCACTGTTGGCATTCAAATACTTTAAAGAATTACGTGCATTTTCATTTTCTTAAATCTCAGTTCACCTATAGGTCTGCCCAATCCTTTTACCTCCCTTTATTTTCCAGCAAAAAAATTAAGCCCCCTACCCTTTAAGTCCACCTCTTCTAGAAGACCCTTTCAAAAAGCCCTCCCCTACTTCCTGTCTTACTTCCGGTTAAACTTCCTGTCTTACTTCCTGTCCCTTATCTTCTTACACTTCTGCTCCCACTCCCAGGCTCACTTCTGGTCTCTTAGCAATTAGCCTGCTGGGGTGTAACTCTCCTTTTCCTACTACTTTTATATATATATCTGATATTTGTCATGCTGTAACTCTCTTATTTATAAGCCGATTTGGATGTGACTGAGTATGTGTATAGGACATACCAAGGTCTCGACCCAGTTCGTTGGCCAGCTTCATCCGCCATCTTCTTTCAAAATTGTGGCCAGTTAACAAATGTTAAATTTTAAAAAATAAAAATAAAATGTACAAAAAATTATAAATTGAATTTTTTTTTTCGTTAAGACACAAGGATTATGGAATATCTTTTGTTTTGGTCATATCTTAAAAAATGGCTGATATATGGCAATTTGAAATTCTAGGGTGGCTGACATTTTGAAACAATCTGATTTTTGTTATGCTGTAACTCTCATGCTGAAATTCGCGTTCAAATTCCTTAGTAACGAAAACCGGGATTGAATCTTCTATAATCGGGTTCCAAGCATTTTAGCTTCAGGTGTTTGAGTAAAATCAGTTGAATTTTTAAAAACATGGCTCCTTTTTTCTGGAAAGCTACTTTTTCTACCCTTTTTCATATTCGATAGTTTGAAGGAGGTAGCGGCAATATCTCTCCTCCTTTTTATTTATAGCTCCATTTGTGAGGATTTGGAATATTTCTCTACTTAATTTACATTCTTAAATAGAATATATTTAACAAAGATTGTCAGAGAACAAATCTTACACAGCCGTCAAAATTCTCTTACTAAAAGTATAAATTAGAATAGCAAAGTCAGTTTATCAGATGAAAAGAAAATGAATGTGAGAACTGAACGTATCCTTGTTTGCTTTAAAATTTTCAGTCATCTTAAAATTCGAAAGAAGATATCTTCTTCATTTCAGAAATAAACCTCTTTTGACGTAATATATAAATCATAAATGAGAAAATTTAGATGTATCATGAATAAATTCATAAGTTCATGGAATTTCTTAACTGAATAATTCGTAAATTTTGACTCAAAAGAACTCAAAGTAAAATAAATATTTTCTGTTGGTTGCTTAGAACTATAAACAGAAGAATGTTATATTCGATATTGATTTTGTAAGTTGCAGAAAATATTTTTGCAGATTTAGACTTTATTGAAATAATATTTTGTGCAGAGAAATAAAAAATATATCAATCAATATTGATTTTTATTTTCAGGAATAAATTCGCAAAACGAAACAAGATTGAATAGTGATATTATTTAAACGTTTAATCCATTAAATATCGTATATAATTTTTAAAAAGTAAAATGAGTGTTACTAAGTTAGGGAATTTTTTTATCCAAAATTCTACTAGAGTTTTCGAGTAATAATCGTTACTATATATGGTAGACTTTCAAAACAGTTTCCAAGAATACACGATGATTTTGACATGGACGTCATGTTAAAATCACCATTGCCGCAGCTAATATCTGAAAAAATCCAGGTATCTTAAAATTTTCGACCATTTATGCAGGTTGGAGGGAATTTGAATCTTTTATGATACCACATTTTGTGTTTATAGTTTGCACGTTAAATCAGTGGTATGAAACCGGCGGCACCTGGAATTATCACTATAATAGTATAATTCGCATTATTTAATGACAGAAACTCTGCAAATAAATTAGACGAAGGTTACTATTTGAAAATAGTGTTGAAAGGTGGTCCGCAGACAAAAAAGGTACACATCAAACTGTGCTTTGCTCTTGCTATTTATTTCGACAGAAATGTTCAAAATTTTTTTTACTGATTAGTTTTTTACTGATATTAAATCTGTCCCTGATTGTTGTTGTAATAACTATTATTATTATTATTATTATTATTATTATTATTTACATTTTTATTTGAGAATTATAAGCTCTCTCAACAGTCAAATAGTCATTTTTTTATCCACTCTTTCTGTTAAATTCACACTGTATTTAAGGGTTCGTACGCTTTTACCAAAAATTTTTAATATAATTTTTCGCTTTATTTAAATGAAAAAAGTATTACAAATCCTGCAATTAAACGAGGTGGCTACAATTTCTGCTATTTAAATATTAAATAGAAATTTTCTATTAAAAAATTGTGGTAAAAGCGTACGAACCATGTGTTTGATATTTATCATTTCTCTCCTGCTTTGTAGCTGACAAGCATCAAATAATAAAAAACTCATCAACATTTTAGTTTTCTTGCTTTTTGAAATCCTTAGCATGTTTGCATCCCATTCATATATTTTAAACTATTAACACTCTTCCCAAATATGTTTATACTTAATTTTATATTTTAAAGATATATTTGACCAGATACCACCACATATGACATTTTTGGGGGCATAAATTAGCCTTTTCTTTATCCTTTATTCTCAAATTTTAATCTATATACCCATATTTTCTCCAATTGAGGGTATTCGACTCTTGTAAAACATTAAGATATTCATATACTCCATTCTTAAAATGTTCTCATTTTTACCATGTATAATATTTCTCAAAACTTTAGAAACCCTTTCTTTTATTTACCCACTCTCTTATTTTTTAACACATCTGATATAAATATCTCCTATTTTAACATGTTCAGAAGTCGATGCAAGTTTTTTTCTTATGTCTAATTTTGTGAAAAAAAATATTTTTGTGTAATTGAATTTTATTTTCTGGAAAATAAAATTTTGTAAAGAGAAGTTAAATCGAGTTACTCGAATCCAAACGAAACATAAAGTCGTCCTGATAAAGTTTTCATAATTTTTCAGCTTGTTTTGTTTGTAAATTACACAATATAACAAAATATAAATATATATGAAGAGTTTGTTTTTATGGCATCGAATTTTGTGAAGGATCCTCTTTTATTAGAGAAATTTTATGACGTGGACTATTTATTAAATATAATTTCGTGAAGGGAACCTTAAACAGACCACAAATTTGGCTTGGGTTAATCCCTGATGTTTCCAACTATCACATCTTTTCTTACTAAAGTAGGAACTTAAAGTATCATTCTGCCTGAATTCCCTTTTTTACATTTATATAAATACACAATAATGCAGTTATTATAATTATTTATTTTGAACATATGGCTTATTAAATATCATATTGTGTCAGATAAATATTAAGATATAATAATTATAAATTAAAATACATTATAAATAAAAATTATTATTATCTTGATTTTACACATTTTCTTATAATTATACATCCTTTTCACATCTATGAAACAAAATTTTATGTACTAATTAGGGATGCATCTTATAGTGATTTTGGCCGAATACCGAATATTCGGTACACAAATGAACCAAATACCGAATATTCGGCCAGCCGAATACTCCTATATTTCAAGGTTTAAAGATTATTAAAAAGTTAAAATTTAAAATAGTTTTTACATCATATTTAAGACAAATATTTCTATTTTGGTTTTACACAAGTAAATTTTACACTAATAAAAAAAGTATATGTTTTTAGCCATTATTTAAAAAGAGGATAGTCTTAAAACTTTTTTAATTAATAAAACTTTAAAGTTCATGGATTCTTTTGTGAATTATATAAATGAATACAATTTTTTATATATATTCTAAAACAAATATTTTATAATTGAAGCGAATTTTTGTTTTTTCAAATCAGTTATCATTTTTATAAGCTGTTTATACCACACCCCTTTTCTCTAAGCTAATTATGACTGTCTGGAATGAAGAAAATATTGTAGTATAGTTTTTTTTTTGTTAGGAAAAGCTTAAAATTAAAAAAATCCCTGATGGCTCGGCCTACAGGCACAGGTAGATTTCGAAGACGCAGACCGTGGGGCGCCTGTTTGTTGGGAATTGCGGAAGAAATGACCTTTTTGCCATGATGTGGCAGTTGGAACCGCCTCACAGTGTAAGATTTCGCAAACCTAGCGGGAAAAAATTCAGTAATTTCAGTTTTAGACATTTTAAATTACAGCAAACACATTGAAGAGAAAAGAGATGAAGTGAAAGCAGTTTAACTCCACAACAACACCATCTAAAGTCGGCTCAAAACCACGTTTTCTTTAAACCTCTTTTAGTGCGGCGATTGTTGTAGATGTAATTGCAAATGATATTTATGGCTAAAAATATACTTATTTTATAAATATTGTTTTATGATAGTATGGAATAGTTACAACAAAGTATTTACTTTGTATTTTACAATTTCGATAGTTATTTAAAAGTGTTACTTCTTAAAAATAAACTTGTAAGTTAATATGTAAATTATTTGAAAATTTAATAGCATATGATAAATTAAAAAAGCTGCCAAAATTTTTGTACACTCTGGTACATTGTAAGGTAATTTTTTTTGTAATTATATATGCATATATATATAAAATAAATCAATTTCAGCTGCAACTATTTGCAACTTTTGAATATAAGTAATTTTTTACAGGTACTGAAGTGTTAATTTCGAAAAGAGAATTCTATGAGATATTTATAAATGTTGTTACTGGACATAAATCATTTCCAGTGAATTCTAAAAATATCTTGATATACAATGTATTACACATATATAAAGTTCAACATTGCTCATATGTTATGTTAGAACAGATTAAGCGGCTAATCCATTCGTTTTTGATTGACATTAATCGAAGATGGAGAAATTGCCATCGCATAAAGAACTTTTTAAAAGAAAAATAAGAGATGGCTAGATTCGAATATAACAATAAGTAATCTCTATATACCAGGCAGAAGTAATAATGACTATGCGAAAAAAGTTGGACGTCCAGAGAAAAATATTTGTTCAAGTGGACCGAAAAAAAAGTGAAAAAAAAAAAGGTTTATCCATTCTTCTCAGAACACTCAATAAATGAACTAGCACATGCCACGTGTTTAAAATTAAGACAATTTGGACGAAAAGATGCTGCGGGTATGTTAAAGCAAATATCTTCAAGCCCCCTAAAAAAAACTAAATTAAAAAAAATCGTTCAAAAAGCCGGTTACCCGATATTTAAATTTTCTCTTGAAGAAGCGTTGGTTTTAATAACCACTATGAAATTAAGTTGCCGAAAATACGGGATTACGAGAAACTCTGCGTTACAAAAAGTTTTGAACATTTATTCATCCTATGAGTAGGTAAAAGATGCAAAAAAAATGTGTTATCCATCCCAATAAAACTGCATATTTTCTTAATCATTTGTAGAAGTTAAATTACAATCTATTGCAGATTTAACGATAAAAAGACTTTGTATTATACAAAAACAGATATTAAATTTTCTTACTAAAGAAAAAAGGTCTGTGTTAAAAAATAGAACAATGATTTTTAAATGGGGGGGGGGGGGGTCGATGGCAGCGGTGGACAAAGTAGATACAAGCAAAAATCAAATGAAAACAACTCTGAAGATGCAAATATTCTAATCCCATCTGTGGTTCCTTTAAATATATATGGTTGTAATGAAGAAAATCAAAACTTTATATTATGGCAAAATGCACATCCTTCATCTACTTCTTACTGTAGACGCATAATATTTAAGTCTTACCAACGAAACTGTTCAGTCAATAACGGAAGAATTTGAAAATATCAGAAATCAAATTACTGCTCTTGTGCCAACTATAGTAGAATTAGATGATCAAACGTAATGAAATAGAGCACAGATTTGACGATACAATGGTAGATGACCAAGTGTGCAATATTCTATCTTTAAATAAAGCAACCCAAAAATTATATATCTGTAACGCAACTTCCAAGGTTATGAATAATTTGAAATTGGTTCGAAACTATACGAGTAATGCTCACACATTTTCTTGGGGCTTATCGACACTACATGCACAGATAAGATTTATGGAATGCCTTTAACGTATTGGTTATCGATAGGATGTAAAAAAAAGGCAGTGCCGAAAACACCAATGATGACACTGACAGCGATGTCAGTATCTAATAACTTAATTACTATTTACTAAAAAAAAACTCTTCTTGTTGTAAATGGTAGGTATTGTATATTTTTTAAATCTGCACCGAATAAAATAACACTGCGTAAAAGTCAATAAATGGAAATGACGAAAACTCTTTCTATTATGATTATGATAATGTAATAATAATGACGTAAAATGTACAATGTAACGAGTAAATATATATTTTTCCATAATATACAGCCATTTTATCTATAGTAAGTGCAATTTTATTTAATTAATATCAATAATTTTCATAAATTGAATTTTGACCCGCTAGATTAGCAAAATCTTACACTGCGCCTACTTCGAAACCTAACTTGTTTGCAGGCGGAGCCAGCAGGGATATTTTTTATTTTTTTTATTTATTATTTATTTTTTTTTGCTATAAGAGTTGGTCCTATAAGAAACTTATCAATATAAAAGTTTTAGATAATATTAAGAGGATTTATAATGAATTTAAGCGGATTTGAAATCTTGGGAATTGACGAAGTTATGAATTTTTTTATTCTAAAACCCCTCTCTCCTCCCTTGGAGCCATTTTTAATTATATCTAAAATCTGTCATACATAAATTTTCGGCCCTACTCCTAGAAGTAATAATAACTTCAAACGGATTCGATACGTATCATAATTAAGAAATTATGGGTTTTTTCTGTTTTCACAAAAAGCCCCCCATCCCCCCCCCCTTGGTTCGATTTTGCTCATTAACGAACTTGACCGAGATTTTATGCCCCTTGATTTTATGTATCAGTTTCGAAAAGATGCGGGAGTTGGAACCGCCTACTTCGAAATATAACTTGTTTGCAGGCGGAGCCGGCAGGGATTTTTTTTGTTTTTAATTTTTTTTTTTACTATAAGGGTGGTCCTATAAAAAACTTGTCAATATAAATTTTTTAACCAAAAATAGAACCGACTTCAAAAACTACTACAAAGTAAAAAATAATTTTTTTTAGGTAATAGTTAATAAGAAATTAAATTAAGAGCATTGTATTTACCATGCATATTATTATATTTATGTACATTAATTTGATTTTTTGGAGTCGGTGCCAGCCAAGCCAAGTTAAAGCCATGTTACCATTTTTAAACATTTCATCTGATGTTATAAATGTGTATTCTCAAATGAGATTAGCAACTTATATGTCGACAAACATTGCTTTAGAAATTAGTTAATCATTTAAATCACTGTATTTTCTACCATTTGACGAGTTATATGTATTTTTTTTATTGTCTCGTATTTATGTAGATTTAACTTATACGCGTGTTACGATTTATATTGGATATTTTGTTTTGAATTTTGTACTTGGCTTGGCTGGCACCGACTCCAAAAAATCAATGTACATAAATATAATAATATGCATGGTAAATACAATGCTCTTAATTTAATTTCTTATTAACTATTACCTAAAAAAAAATATTTTTTACTTTGTAGTAGTTTTTGAAGTCGGTTCTATTTTTGGTAAAAAAGTTTATTTTTCGCTTTTTAGTAGTTTTTGAAGTCGGTTCAATTTTTGGTTAAAAAGTTTATTTTTCGCTTTTTAGTAGTTTTTGAAGTCGGTTCTTTTTTTTTTTTTTTTTTTTTTTTTTTTTTTTTTTTTTTTGGTTAAAAAGTTTATTTATTTATTTATTACTTTAGTGATATCTATATTTATATTAAACCATATTGTTGCTAATATATTTTTTATTTCACGCTAACCTTGGCAGTAGACTCGATTACGGAAGATTAGAAATTTTATCATTATTCTCACCTAATCGTCTTGGATATTGTGTCATAATCGGGCTGTATACTACAGTTTTGATAACTGTGTAACTCACTGATTTCGGTGCTTATGCTTAATGTGTACTGATTTTTACGATCCGTACAAGGTAAATACACTGCGCCAACAAACGATCCGTACAAGGTAAATACACTGCGCCAACAATGTCGCCTATAATACTATTCGGAGTAACCCCTTTCTTTCTATATTGTCAGTATATAGTTAATATTATGTAGTAGAAATATTAAAAGACAATTGCAGAAGCATTTATATACAACTGTATTGTATAATATATTATAGATATTGGATATTTTAAAGGCAGTTTCTAACTAGTGCGCCACAGGTGATAAATCGCCAAATATTTTCTGTAACTCGTACATTTATATGGGATTTGAAACAACAATGTATTTAATTATGCGCCAATAAACGCTCGTCAAAATATGCCAAACCGCTGTGAAACTGCAACAATGGAACTTTTAAAAGATTCAAAAGTAGATTTGTTGTGGCATAATTTATAGTTTTTATCCGTACGTTGTATTATATTTATCCAATTCACAATTTTATGTAATTTTGCTTTTCACATTTAGCAACACTCAAAAGTTTTAGTTTTTGTTTGAATCTTAAAAAGTTTGTTCTATGAAAATAAATCCGACAAGTTAAAGCTGATTTAAATATGTCAGTCTTTTTATTACACTGCTCAAAACAATTAAAGGATATTTGAAGTTTTATATAAAATAAAGATATAAACGAAATTTTTTTTGCCGAAAATAGAAGAAGAGAATCACAAATGCAAATTTTTCTGGTTTTCAAACTGTGGAGTATGCAAATTTTGAGTTCGACGTCAAAAACGTCGCTTCAGCGGCAGCGAATGAAATTTGACTTTCAACTGGATAAAAGAGAATGAAGACAAGGATGATCGGCATTCAGTGATTGCTTTGTTTCGATGAGTATGATGTCTCAGCGAAGTCATTTGACAGATTCAGAAGCTTGGAGAATTGTTGGTAGGTTAGAAGGGGGCCAAACTCAAGCCGAAGTAGCGCAAGCCATTGGAGTGTCACAAAGTGTCATTTCCAGGATCTGGAACCGTTTTTTGGAGAGTGGATGTGCAGGCCGAAGACCAGGGCAAGGTCGTAGACGGGCAACAACGCCCAATGAAGATCGGTATTTAGCGTTAACAGCTCGGAGACACCGAAACATGAACGCTACTCTTCTCCAACAACACCTTCGCTCGGCTACAGGCACCACGATTTCAACTCAGACTGTCCGAAACCGGCTCCATGCTGTATGTCTGTATGCTCGCAGACCGATGGTATGTGTTAGATTAACATCAAGGCATCGTCGCGACCGCAGGGAGTGGGCAACCGAGCATGTCAACTGGAGGAGAAATCAATGGAGCAATATTCTGTTTTCTGACAAGTCCCGTTTTTCTGTGCATCCGGATAATAGGCGTATTTTCATCTGGAGGAACCGTGGCAGTAGGAATAATCCTGCGTTCGTGCACGAAAGTGTCAGATTTGGCGGTGGAGGAGTGTTGGTGTATGGTGGCATCTCCATTGACGGGCGCACTGACCTCTACATCATTCGAGATGGAGCTCTGACTGGTCGCCGATATAGGGATGAGATCCTCAGACCTATTGTAGTCCCTTACGCTGCAGCAATCGGAGATAACTTCATTTTAATGGACGATAACTGCAGGCCACATCGTGCAAACCTGGTGGAGGATTTCCTTTTCGAGGAAGGAATCGTTCGAATGGAATGGCCAGCGTGTTCTCCAGACATGAATCCAATCGAGCACGTTTGGGACGCTCTAGGAAGACGAGTTTCTGGCCGCCAACAACCCCCACAAACTCTCCAAGAACTGGAAAGAGCTCTTCTGGAAGAGTGGGGCAGAATACCCCAACTCGTCATTAATAGCCTCATTGAGTCCATGCCTCAAAGGTGTTCAACGTTGCTGGCCGCCCGTGGAAACCATACCCCCTACTGAAAATGATTTTCTTTGAAGAAAACACCTTTACTTATTCTTTTTTTCTCATATGCACAAATTGTGTTTTTTTCCTTTTGTACACAAATGCGCAATAAAATGCATTTTTTTCTGCCAAACATGTATAATTTATTCTCATATAACCTACTATGTCTGTCGACCATGTATCAATCAACTAAAAAGTTTCCCAGATACCAAATCCACCTAAAACTGCAATATCCTTTAATTGTTTTGAGCAGTGTATTTGCAAATTCACGTAATAGAATATTTTATGATATGAAATGAAAGTCGTCTGCCCAACAAATTAACTATTTTTAAAATGCTTATATTTTTTTTCGTTTTTATTGAATTTCTGAAAAAGTACTGAACCAATTTTCATAAAATTTAATTGGGACCAATTCGAGAGTATTCTCTTTCGAATAATAAAAAAAATCACATAAATAGGACGCAAAGTTCCGAAGTAATCGGTGAACATACATAAAAGATTTGAAAAGATTCAAAAGTAGATTTGTTGTAGCATAATTTATAGTTTTTATCTGTACGTTGTATTATATTTATCCAATTCACAATTTTATGTAATTTTGCTTTTCAAATTTGGCAACACTCAAAAGCCAACAAATTAACTATTTTTAAAATGTTCATTTTTTTTTGTTTTTGTTCAATTTCTGAAAAAGTATTGAACCAATTTTGATAAAATTTAAATGGGACCAATTCGAGAGTATTCTCTTTCGAATAAAACAAAAATCACATAAATAGGACGCATAGTTCCGGAGTAATCGGTGTACATACATAAAAAAAAAAATACATACACGTCGAATTGATTACCTCCTCCTTTTTTGAGTCGGTTAATAAAAGTTTTAGATAATATTAAGAGGATTTATAATAAATTTAAGCGGATTTGATATCTTGTGAATTGACGACGTTATGAATTTTTTTCTTCTGAAACACCCCCTTCCCCCCCCTTGGGGCCATTTTTAATGATATAAAAAATCTGTCATACATACATTTTCGGCCCTTCTCCTAGAAGTAATAATAACTTTAAAAAGATTCGATACATATCATAATTAAGAAATTATGGGGGTTCTTATGTTTTCACAAAAAGCCTCCCCCCCTTGGTTCGATTTTGCCCATTAACGAACTTGACCGAGATTTTATGCCCCTTGATTTTATGTATCAGTTTCGAAGAGATCTGTGCAGAATTATTGCAGTTATCGTGTTCATAAAAAAGTGACACACACACACACACACACACACACACACATATATATATATATATATATATATATATATATATATATCTTCTTGCGTTTCTTTCAATTACTTTTTACAATTAAGTTATTGTCGTTTGTATAATCAGGGCAATCATTTAAACTTACCCTGTATATACGAAATTTTTAAACTTTTTTGTGAAAAATAAAATAGTGTAGAAAAACCGTATCTAATATTGTTTGTTTAATAATCGATATTTTCTTTTCAGATTGATAAATACGAGTTAATAGAAAAAGAGCTTAGCATATATTTTTCCTTCTTTCTCATCCTAAGAACCTCCCTCCCCACCTTCTCACCTCTTAGAAGATTGGAGAGATTAAGTGAAAATCCTTTTTTTTTATAAATCACTCAATTAATAACAATAGCTTTTATGTAGAACGTGTTTAAAACTTTGGCTAGATGTGCGATTGAGCTGACTATACTAATCTGTTAGTTAATTATAAACTAGCTTTATTGGAGAAGAGACATTAAGGATTAATTGCTGCAAAAACTGCTGAAATATTTACTTTGATAAAAAATTAACTATATTCGGATTAAAATTTTAATGTGCATTATACTGTATACATCATCTGTTTTATTTGAAGAAGAATTAAATGGTTAAGAGATCATGCTTACTGCTAGACTAAAAAAACTATTTTTTAATTTTCCTTTTAGGTAATGCTTTGTAAACTTCACTGCACATTCTTTATTGACCTTTAAAATAAAAGAAAACAATATAGCAAATATTTTTATTATAACTGTTTGCACTCAGGGTTTTTGCACTCAATACAGTTTGGCTCTGTAACAGAGCCTAAGGAGTACAAAGGGTTAAATAATGTTAGCATAGTCAATTTGCATAAAATAAGTAATTTATGATATTTTGGAAAACATTTGCAATTTTGTTCTTTCATACCTCATGAAAAATGTATTAAATATGTGTGTTTGTATAGGGAGGGTAGCTCAACAGACAATGATAATATCATTACTTTACACGGATAGTCCAGAATATGGAATTATAAACACTTTAAATGTAGCTATAAGACTATAAAATGTGATTTTAAAATAGCGCATCTTTATGTGCCTATTTTTAGGTTCAGTCTTATTTTCAGCTTCTACATCACTCTCAGATCATAGAATCAATTTCTTCTTGGTTTAGTTATCTTTTTTAATGTGTGCATCTTTAAGCATCTTAATATACCATAATTTCTGGCTCATAACCCACGGCTCAAATAAGTCGGTTTCGAACCAGAAATTTTATGTATTAGATAAAATCAAACATGTACCATGTAGAAACGAGTTACATTTTATTAAATAAAATTTCTGGTTCGAAACTGATTTATTTGAGCCGCGGGTTAAATGCCAGAAATTACGGTACCTTTTTCTAGATTCAGTTTTTTTTTTTTTTTTTTTTTTTTTTTTTTGGTTTCTACACCACTATCAGACCATAGAATCAACTTCTTCATGGTTTAGTTTAGCGCTGAGTTCCACGAGGAAGACCGAGTCAACTCGTTCCAGTAGGGTGATGCTTTTGAAAGAAAACACAAGACATGACTAGTACAAACGCACCTCATTTGTCACTTTTACGTACAATTTCCAACTTGTTTTACATTGTGTTGTATTGGATATTTGCGCAAAGTATAATTTTAATGTTACAGAATTGTAATTAATTGTTTGTAAAAATGTATTGAAACTTAATTTCATAAAATAAAATAAATATCTATAATATGAAAATCTGCACATAAAATAAATTTTGTATTCATGCATTTTTAAATAAGAGTGCAATCCAGTGGCAGAAAGTTCTGTAGCTGTCTGCGACAAGCTTTTAAAATTTCATAATCCGTCTGCAAATTTTGCGTCTAATTTTAATGAATGAATAATACACTAAACTAGGAATTTTTCATCTTTTTATTTAAAATAGGGTAAGGTTGATGCATTCTCATGAATTTTTCTTATAACTTTTGATGTTACATATCATGTCATCATCTCACTTTTTGTGGGATTTCTAAAATGGGAAGGATAAGCTTAGGAGGGGGGAGATAAATTTCCCTCCCCTGATGCAGCAACAAAAATTCCTTCTGGAGAAAAAGTCTTAATTAAAGTCCTACATCAGCTGCAGATCGGGTTAACACTGTTTTCAGTTCGAGCTGAGTTTAAATTCCTGCAGGTTGGCTTCCGGTTAACCCAATTTTTTAAAAGTTGGTTCTGTATATATTGTTTCAGATTAAAAAAATTATGTATTAAACATGGATGTTTGTCTGTGTGTGATGTTTTCTGCAGAGACCGCTAAGTGCAGAGCTGCAAGATTTGGCAGGAAGAGTCTGAAGTTATGCACCCCAAAGCCCACTTTTGGACTAGTTTTCTTAATTTTTCATGGTTTTTTTTTTCAGCGAATTTTCTGCATTAGTAAAAGGAATCAGGAATTCCTCCATCTATTTTTTAATTTTTTTTATTTCTTCTCGTTTTGTGACGATCTTTAGACATTAGTAAAAGGAACTGGGTTTTAATATTTTAGCAGTCTTTTAATGCAGTAAATTTTGACGATACTCGCGATTTTTGCCCGTGATAGTGTGACAAAATTAACTTTTTCTTTCTACAATTAGACGAAATTCTAGATTTTTTTCCTTGATTGTTTGATGAATTTTGCAATTTTTTCCCTCTATCATTTGACGAAATTCGTTACTTTTGTAATCCTTTAATCAGATTGTCGAGATTCGCAATATTTTTCCATAAACGATAGAAGATATTTTTTCGCAAATCGTTTGATGAAAAGCACTTTTTTGCTTTTTACGAAATTCGCGTGTTTTTACCGCGATCCTCTGACGAAAATCACACGTTTTTACCGCGATCTTTTGGACGAAAATCGCGTGTTTTTACCGCGATCCTTTGTCGAAATTCGTGTGTTTTTTACCGCGATCTTTTGACGAAATTTGCGTGTTTTTACCGCGATCTTTTGACGAAATTCGCGTGTTTTTACCGCGATCCTTTGCCGAAATTCGCGTGCTTTTACCGCGAGCTTTTGACGAAAATCGCATGTTTTTACCGCGATCTTTTGACGAAAATCGCGTGTTTTTACCGCGATCCTTTGCCGAAATTGACGTATTTTTACCGCGATCCTTTGCCGAAATTCGCGTGTTTTTACCGCGATCTTTTGACGAAAATCGTATGTTTTTACCGCGATCTTTTGACGAAAATCACGTGTTTTTACCGCGATCTTTTGACGAAATTCGCGTGTTTTTACCGCGATCTTTTGCCGAAATTTACGTGTTTTTACCGCGATCTCTTGATGAAAATCGCATGTTTTTATCGCGATCTTTTGACGAAATTGGCGTGTTTTTACCGCGATCTTTTGACGAAATTCGCGTGTTTTTACCGCGAACGTTTGCCAAAATTGACGTGTTTTTACTCCGATCCTTTGCCGAAATCCACAATTTGTGGACAGTTTTTTTAAAATAATTTCATTAGTGCACACAAAAATTGTCCACAAGAGATTTTCTTTGTCCGAGACTACGTCGCCGTGTCGCCTTGTTTCTGCCACTGGGTGTGCAATAGTTATTGCACCAAGATCTGAATATTTATAAAACTAGTTATAGTATGAACTCACCTCATTTGTCACGTTTGACGTACAATTTCCAACTTGTTTGTACTGAAGAGAGACTTTGGTAAAGCACTAAATGTTTACAATGTTTTCTTATCTTGTATTTAGTATGATTTTATTAAATGTTTGACTTTAATGTATTTATATTTACATAAATTTGGTTACCCTATTTCCTGCCAGGAGGCGCTACAAACGGAAAAGAAAATTGTGTTGAATTAGTACTCCCTATTTTTATCTTGAGTACAGCCGTCATAAAGTGATTCATATATAAATAACACTTTTATTTAAATTCGGTTAATATATTTTTCGCTAGGGGAGTAAAAAAAAGTTGAGTTTGAATTACTCTATCAAATTTTAACTTGGGATAAGGTTGTTACATGAGAAAACATAAACAAAATCCATTTTATAAATTTAGTTATGCAATTTTCCACCAAGTGCGCTTCCAGCGTAAAATAAATAAATAAATAAATAAATAAATAAAGCAGAAATAAATTATCAATACAAAAATTTTACTATAACGGAAGCTTTTTCTAAAGATTTGAGCGAAATTAGTTCGTGGGGAGTGAGCTTAAATTGCTTTCGAAAAATGAGTTAAAGGCACACCTTATCACATAGATATATATACATGAAGCATCATAAGGCAAATAAATGCCATAGAAAATAACTTTTGCAAAAGTAATTGGCGATAAAATTTAATGTATCTGTATTATTTTGCATTATTCTGTAAAAGAACTATAAGTGTTACACGCCACATGTACAGTGGAGAACACGACGTAGTAAGCATTAGAAACATATACAATTTTCGCAGAGTTACAAATAACATAATGACACTAAAATGAATTTTAAATAATTACCGACCATAGACGGTGGAATAATCGAATTCTGTGGGTGGCCCTGTAAAATAACTATAAATGTTATATACACCTTGTTTAAAAAAATACTACAGTAAGCCTTAATAGCGCATACAAATTTCGTAGAATTTCAAATAACTAAAATGCATTTCAAGTTAGAGCAATCGAATTATTTTGTGCAGCCCTGTAACCATAAACGGCAACGTATCTTGTTCCTTGCGCAGCCCTGTATATGAATTTATGTTTATTTCACAAATTTCTATTATTATACTAAATGTAGTTCAGCAGGAAAATAAATAACAGAAATAAAAACTACCCTTAAGCAATTCATTGGCAATAGTCAGTAATACTTGCGAATTCCTTTGTGTAGCTCTGTATACTACCAACAGAATTTATACACACCACGTACTGTGCAAAAATTTCGTTAAACTTAAAACGCAAACCAAAGTTGAAAACGCACTTCAAGGAATTGTCGCTCATAGATAGTACTCTAACCGAATTATTTTGTCTGTCCCTGTAAATGAATGATAAATGTATATATATATTTGAAAAAAACGCTTTAATCAATCAATAATCTCATGTTAAATAAACTATCACTATACGTTGAGAAAGAAATTTAGAAATCCTAAAAAGATAGTTTAAATAATGTTTCATTTTTTTTTCTTATTGCTATATCTTAAAAAAAACCTTATCGATAATTAAAATTTTATAAAATAAATTCATTACCTCGTGATTTCTGGAAAACGTAAAACAAAGCTATGAATTTTCCATAATTGATTTTGATACCCACGGCAAACTAATTTATTGTAGCGCAAATTTATGGGAAACAACATGAATTACAGTTAGTAAATTAGACGTGTTTTTCAAGATAGACATTGAATGCTTAAAAATAGTGCTTTTTTAAAAAGTATTTTTACGTTTATGCTTATTAAAAATGTAATTACAACTTCAGGTTTTGAATTCTGCATCAGAAATTACCGCGGTGTTTGATTTTCTTTTGATGAGTTTTTACACGCGACTTTTGCCACAATATTTTTAATTTCTCAAAAAAAAAAAAAAAAAAAAAAAAAGTGATTAATTCAAGGAATTGACTTCTGCATCGAATATACGCAAAATACGACTATTCAGGTGTTGAAAAAATAGTGTCAACTTATACACCAGAATATACGGTAATGATACATACCTCTTTTAATTTGAAGATAACTCCTATTACATAAAAAAATCTGTTTATAACAGAAATTTTAACTTGGAATTTCGAAAATTGACAATCATGACAATCCTTTTTAACACTTTCCAACCTAGTTGAAAAGTGTTTATGACTTCGGTTTGTCTGCCGTATGGCCGTCTGGCCGTCTGCCGTCTGTCCGTGCTCTAACTCCCGTAAATATGCTCGGATTGCCCTGCAATTTTTATATGTTATTGTCGTTATCTATAGCATGTTCCCTATTTAAACTGAAGTGTGTAGCACTTATAGTTTTTTTACAGGGACACTCAAAAGAATTCCGTTACATTACGGTCTATGGGGAAAAATCATTTGCGGTTTATTTTAATGATGTTGCACAATTTCAAAGACATTGTAATAGATATATATCACTAAGGTGCATTAAAAGAAGCTTAATATGGAATAGGGTGTGCATAGCACTTATAGTTACTTTACAGGGACAGTCAAAATAATTCCGTTACATTACGTCTATGGAGAACAATCGTCTGCGGTTTATTTATATAATGTTTCACTATTTTAAACGCATTGAAATTTATATATATCACTAAGGTGCATTACAAGAGGTTTACTACAGAATATTATGTGTACAGCAGTCATCGTTCATTTACAGGGACACACAAAAGAATTCTCTACTGCCTGTTAACAATAATTCCTGGCAGTGCATTTTAAGTTACTGAACGCGATTTTAAATTTAAGTCACTTTTTGTTTATTACGTGGTGTGTATAAATTCTGTAGATCATATACAGGGAAGCACAAAAGTTCGCGAACACATTTCCGTTTATTGACAGAAACTCCAGAAGGAGAATTTTAAACTGTGTTACGCGTTTCCTAACTAAACTAAAATTTAGTATCCTATGTAGAATATATACAAATCTATAGATTATATACAGGTCTGCTTAAAAGTATTCGGATATTTTTCCGAATATTGTATATGTTGGTAATATATGTTGGGAATTCCTGAAATTACGTTTTTAAATATATTATGCGTTTTCCAAATTGTTTACTTAGATGTTATCTTTCAGCTTATTAAACGGTAATGATTTGTAAAATTATTTTGGAAGCGTTGGAAAGTGTTACATAATCTATGTTTGACGCATGATTTTTCGTTCTTGTTTCTTTTTAAATTTGTCCGCTTTCAATTTTCAGATTTTTTCCCCTTTCTACCTGGCTTCCACAAGTGTCTCGGTATAAAAGGGGCGTAGCAAGGACCATCAAGCGAAACGCCGCGCCCCGCGAATTGTGCGGCGGCATATTGAATATGTATATCATTGAATATAGCACACCATACTTTTCAGTAAGCAACTTATAGTGTACCTCAGTAATGCATATAAATTTCATTTGGTTTGGAATAGTGTAACACCATTAAAATATACTGCAAACCATTTTCTCCTGTATACCATTATTTAACAGAATTATTTTGTGTGACCATGTAAATGAATAATAAATGTTTTTGCACCCCTTATTCTACATAAAGCATGTTTCGGTGCACTTCTTAAATGCATTTCCATTATGTTTGAAATCATGTAACATCTTCAAAATGCACTTGAAATTATCTTTCTCGTTGGCCGTAATATGACGGCATACTTTTGACTGTCCCTGTAAAAGAACTATAACTGCTACACACTTTGTTTTCAATAAGGATCGTGCACTATAAAACTTCAATAATTTATAACAATTTCAGAACAATCCGAGTGTATTTATTATAGTTCGAATACGGACAGACGGACAGACAAAACCGAGGACATAAACACTTTTTAACAATGTAGGAAAGTGTCAAACAAGTTTAATAGAATCCATACATAAAATCGTTTCATAAAATTGTTTCATAAAATCGTTTCATAAAATTGTTACACAAATTCGTTTAATAAAATTGTTACTTTAGGATTTTATATATATAGGGTAAATGCATATCAGAGTTCGTACGCTTTTAACCACAATTTTTTAATAGTATTTTTCGCCTGATTTAAATGCAGAAAAGTGTTGCGATTCCTGCAATTAAACGAGGCGTCTACAATTTCCGGTATTTAAATATTAAATAGAAAAATTCTAATAAAAAATTGTCGTAAAAACGTACGAACCCTGTATATCAGTTTGCTAAATTAACAATTTTGAAGCGAATAATTATTTTTAAATGAATAAATAATTGAGCAAATTTAATTTAATATAATAGTTTAAATATTTTATTATAGATAAGTTCTCCCATTCATAAGTACAGAAATTTATCATAGATTACTTCCATTTCTTAACATAATTTACCGCTGTAGAGTCGCATTTTTATCAAATGATTTACTGAATATCCTTATTCTATGACTAAAACACCATTAAAAAGACCAAAACAACTGGACCATTTCCAGACACGCCATTCTGATCTATTCCTGAGTACACTTGCAGTGAATTATTAACTAGTGAACGATTAAAATGAAGCCCGATCACTGAGGTTATTGTCACTACATAACGCTTTACAACATCAAGATTAATAACACAAAGTAAATGGGCGTGAAGAACGAAGCTAAAATGTTTTCGTTAAATCGAAGGTCATATTATTATCCCTCATATACAGGGCGAGTACAGTTCTTACTGCAATTTTCGAACATGATCTCCCCCCTCATTTAACCGCAGAAAAATGTTAAAAATTTTGCGATTAATTACAGAAAGATTTTTAATCTGAAGAATATTATATTAAGCAAATATTTCTAATCTCAAACAATGACGCCACACAATTCGGTTTGTCTGTCTGTCTGTCCAGCCGTGTTCTAACACGCGTAAATATACTCGGATTGCAATACGATTTATATACGCTATTGAGGTTTTTACTATTGCATTCTCGGTATTGAAAATGAAGTGTGTAGTCTTTTTTTTTGTGTTTGTTTACAGGGACATTCAAAATAATTCCGTTATATTACGGTCTATGGGGAAAAATCGTTTGCGGTGTATTTTAATGATGTTACATTATTTAAAACAGATTGAAATTGATATATAATCACTGAGGTGCACTACAAGAGGCTTACTATAGAATGTGGTGTGCACAGCATTCATCGTTCATTTACAGCGACACACAAAAAAAATCGGTTACAGTAGTGTCTATGAGCAATAATTATTGGAAGTACGTTTTCAGCTGATGCGTTTTTTAATTTAACTAATCGCCTATTACTTGGTATATATAAATTCTATGGATCATATACAGGGCAGCACAAAAGGTCTCGGGTACATTTTCGTCTATTAACTGAAATTGGTAATTCGGCAGAATTATTTTTCCAACTATTGACGGTATTTACTGGAAATGGGTTTTCTAAATTGTTTACTTAGAAATCATCTTTCACCTTATTAAACGGTGAAGTTTTGTTTAACCTTTTGATTACAGACCAAGACTGGAAAACAATTTTATATTCAATCTTACTTTAATTTACAAGTTTTCTCTTGAAAATATCCTAGTATAAGTGTATAGCAGATATAATTTTCAAAGAGAAGTACAAATAAAATAATTAATTAGTCACTGGGATGTATGGTATTCCAACCCCGTAATCAAAAGGTTAAATATTCTGGAAGTATTGAAAGTGTTTCATAATTTTATGCTTGACGCATGAGTTTTAGTTCTTGTTTATATTAGTAATTAACTACTAATATTATTTGTTAAGTTTTTAATCCTTTCGCATTATGAAGGAAAGAAGGTAATTCAATTTTATTGGCTTTATTTTCTATTTCAAAACGGCGAGATAAAAAACATATATGTAAGCGGAAAGCGGAATGTACAGAAAAACATATTAAAAATCTAATCAAGATATGGCTTTATACCATAGCTAATAAAATGAAATTACACTATTGAAACATTAAATATACTACAATTTTTCTTGATCAAAAGGAAGAAATAATATAAATGAAATTGATGCTTTGAAACTTATAAAATATGAACACCTTATTAAATCTAATAAAAAAATATGATGTTAAATTTATCTTTCTTATATATTTTTTAAGTTAGATGAATAAAAAAATAATATTTTTATTCACTATATTGATTTATCAAAATAAGGTAATTTTAGGAATGCTGGTTTACAGATAAATAAATTTGATTATATTAGAAAATATTACGGACACAGTCGCATTATTACGCATACATACTCATACATATATATATAGTATATATATTTAAATCAGACATGTATACAGGGTGATTCCAAATTCATATTACAAACTTTAAGGGTTGGTACATGACGCTGTAACAAATAATTTTTGTATAGAAAAGCAGGGTCTGAAATCCGTTTATGTAGTCAAAAATACAAGGCGTCTCACTCCAATCTGAAGTCGCGTTTTCGTTCATAACTTTAACAGTAGTGAAGAAAATTTAACGAAATCCTTACAATATGCTTACGATTCATACAAAGATGAGTCTGTTGCGAATTTTGTTAAAATATCTTCACTAATGTTAAGTTATGAATGAAAACGCGACTTCGGATTGGCGTGAGACGTCCTGTAATTTTGACTAAATAAATAAATATTTGACCCTGGTTTCCTATAAAATGAATGTTTTTTTTTAGTGTCCTGTACCAACCTACTGTAAAAAAATACTTTACTGTATATGGGAAGAAAGGAAACGGGTAAAAAATCGATTTATTTAATCAAAATTATAGGGCATCTCACTTCAATCTGAAGTCACGTTTTCGTTCAAAACTTTAACAGTAATGAAGATATTTTAACAAAATCCTTACAATATGCTTACGATTCATACAAAGATGTGTCTGTTGTGAATTTTGTTAAAATATCTTCACTACTATTAAAGTTATGAACGAAAACGCGGTTTCGGATTGGCATGAGACGCCCTGTAAATTTGACTAAATAAATAAATTTTTGACCCTGGTTTCCTATACAATATATTTTTTTCAGCGTCCTGTACCAACCTACTATAAAAGTAAATCATTTATTGTATATAGGAAACAGGTCAAAAATCCATTTATTTAGTCAAAATTATAGGGCGTCTCACTTCAATCCGATGACGCGTTTTCGTTCGTAACTTTAACAGTAGTGAAGATATTTTAACAAAATTTGCAATAGACTCATCTCTGTATGAATCGCAAGCATATTGTAAGGATTTCGTTAAAGTATATTCACTACTATTAAAGTTATGAACAAAAACGCGACTTCGAAATGGAGTGAGACGCCCAGTATTTTTGATTATATAAATGTATTTCTGACCCTGCTTTCCTGTACAAAAATTATTTGTTACAGTGTCCTGTACAAATCTTTAAAGTTTATACCATGAATTTGGAATCACCCTGTATATGAAGAAAGTGTCATAATACTATTATAAACTGTACAGGAAAATGGTGAAATGTTAAAGATCTAACGAAAAGTATTTATTTATATGGAAATTTAGAAAAGTTTAGAAAGATTAAAAATTCCGAACAATGTATTGTACTACAAAATAATAATTAAAATTATCCTTTACAATGGTACAGGTCGGTTCTGCGTCAATTCGTCGCACACAATTCATCGCGGAACAATTCATCGCGCACAATTCGTCGCAGTGTCAATTCGTCGCGGCGTCAATTCATCGCGAGCTCAATTCGTCGCGGCTCAGTTCGTCGCGGCTCAATTCGTCGCGACGTCAATTCGTCGCAGCGAAAACGCACAATTCATCGCGCACAATTCGTCGCAGCGTCAATTCGTCGCAGCGTCAATTCGTCGCGGCGTCAATTCGTCGCGGGCTCATTTCGTCGCGACGTCAATTCGTCGCAGCGAAAACGTCTTTGAAGGCTATTATGATAAAAATAAAGATAATTCAGTAAAATTACTTAATGATAATTTGTTTCTTAGATGTAGAGAATTGTAACTAACATTTTACAGGCAATTTTGGAGGAATCTTTTTTCATATGTGATTTTTGTGAATTTCCCTGATGAGAACATGAAGGTTTAATGAATTAGAACAACTCATTTCTTATTTAAATTAGAGATCGAATAAATATTGCTTTAGATTACCGAAAAAATGGCGGAAGATTTAGAATAAAATCACCCATGAAAAAATGACGAATACAAATGCTAGAAAAAAAATTACATATGCGTACACAGGGTACAAAAGAGGACTTCCCCCCCCCCTCCCCCTTATATTTGAAAGAATTAGGAAGTAAAAAAAGTATTTTGAGATGTAAACATAAAAACTTTTTGTGATTATGATTGAACTGATCGCTTCATGAATGCAATTTCATTATATGATATTTTGGCTTTAAAAGTTTTATCATTCATTTCATCTATACTAATAAAAGAAAGTTGTTTGTTTTTCTGAGTTCTGTGTGTGTGTGCGAAATGACAAGCGAAATCTACCGCACGTAGAGGTCTGAAAATTTGGGTGCGGATAGTCCAAGGCAGTCCCTGAAGACCTGATGCTCAGATTTTTCATATTTTAAGACCCGGGACCCCTGGGGCCCTTTTAAGGTTTTTGCATCTAAATTGTTAATAATTTGCCCCGGTTTTATCCAATCTCCCTTGTTTTCGTGGCTATTTCTCCATTAAGCTTTCCCCCCATTTCCACATTGCAGTTAGGGCTCTGGCCCCCTGTGGCCCGATGCGTTGTTCACTTGAACCTTTTGTGTGCCATGTATTTTTCACCCTCTCTAATTATGTCACTCTCTCAATGCGTGACTTTTAAGTTGAGTCTTGGACTCCTCTCAACGGGCCACCACCCTCATATTTCTATTGAAGCACTTAGGGCCCTTTTTTAGCATTTCTTTCAAATTTTATTGTAACGATTAATTTATAACCTATGCTTAATTTCGTCTAATTGAAGATGTAAAGCTCTACGTACTAGGATCTTTTAAGATGTTTTCCTCTTAAGGTTTTACTCAAAACTACCAGTTGACCCCTTTTGGGACCTCTCCCTTAAAAATCGACCGATCCAGTAAGCTTTTGTTTACTGATAACTTTTTAGGACTTCCAGCTACAAAAGAACGACAAAATTTTCTCGGTCAAGTCCCGATTTTCCTGGGCACTTTACAATTTTTGTGCCCTAAATTGTTAATAATTAGCCCCATTTTTACCCGATGTCCTTCGTTTTTGGGGCTTGATCTCCATTAAGCTTTTCACCATTTCTACGTTCCAGTTAAGACCCTGGCCCCCTGGGACTCAGTATAGGGGAAAAAAAGAGGGGGAAGATGAAATAGGGGAGATGAAAGAAAATTTGCCCAAATCATGTTAACTAAAACTCATAAATTACACCCGTTTATGGATGAATTCTGCTGTCTTGTTTGAAAATGTCAGCCACCCTAAAATTTCAAACCACTATACCTCAGCCATTTTTTAAGATAGAGGCAAATTAAAAAATTCTCTAGAATCCTTGGATCAAGACATAACATTTAACGGAAAAAGTTTTAGGATTTTTAATTGAATTTTTACAACTTTTTGAAATTGTAATCTTTAAATGGCTATACAATGAGGACAGACAGACGAACGGACGGACAGACGGACTGACAGACATTTTGTAAAAACTTTTTTTCGTAATCTCTGACCCCTAAAACGTGTAAATCCGTCGAAAACTGGAAGTTGAAAAAAGTTCGATTACAATACTTTCTTCTATAGCAGAAAGTAAAAAAATCATAAATTGGAAACATTTACTGAATACAACAAGTAGCATTAGTGGATGAAAATAATTAAAATATAATAAAATTATGGTTTACTTTCTAACTAGGTGACCCACCCGGTGTTTTCCGTGCCCGTGATAATAACCATTAACATAACTCAAGCTTCTATGACTCTTTTAAAAGAAGCTGCATAGAGGGGTCCAAGAATGGGATTAATATTCAAAATTGGTAGTAGCTGAGGTCCGAGATATTTTTTGTCGTTCAAGTACTAGTTGGAAGTCCTAAGTAGTTGTCAGACAAAAAAAACTAGTGAATCGACCGATTTTTAAGGGAAGCTAACAAAGGGGGCTAACTAATAGTTTTGAGCAGGGCCCTAAGAGGAAAACATCTTAAAAGATCATGGTACTTAGCGCTTTAGAACTTCAATTAGTCGGAATTAAACATAGGGTATAAATTAATCATTAGAACAAAATTTAAAGAAATGCTTAAAAAAGGCCCTAAAGGCCCAATAAAAATATAAGCGTGGTGACCCGGGGAGAGTAATCCAAGGCTAAACTTTAAAGTCGCTTAGTAAGAGGGTGACAGAATTATGCGGGTGAAAAATGCATAGCACGCAAAAAGTTCAAGGGGCCTCGAGTCGGGCCCCAGGGTCCTAACTGGAATGTAGAAATGTAGGAATAACTAAATGGAGAAAAGGCACCAAACACGAAAAAAAATCGGATTTAAAGGAGCAAGTTATTAAAAATTAAAGGAACAAAAACTTCAACAGTGCCCCTATACCGAGTCCCACGGGGGCCCGGGTCTTAACTGGAACATAGAAATGGGAGAAAAGCCTAATGGAGAGAAGGCACCAAAAACGAAGGAGATCTGAGAAAAATGGGGCAAATTATTAATAACTTAGGGCGCAAACATTTTACGGTGCGCAGGGGGCTCGGGACTTGTCCGAGAAATTTTTTTGTCGTTCATATAGTAGACACATATAGTTCATATAGTTCATATAGTTCACAGTCCAAAAAAGTTACATTAAAAAAAAAAAAAAAAAAAACTAGTGGATCGGTCGATTTTTAAGGAAGCTATATTAGAGGTCCCAAAAATGGTCAAATGATAGTTTTGAGTAAGGCCTTAAGATGAAAACATCTTAAAAGATGCTAGTACGTAGGGCTTTAGATCTTCAATTAGTCGAAATTAAGCATAGGGTATAAATTAATCATTAGAATAAAATTTGAAAGAAATGCTAAAAAAGGGCCCTAGTGCCACAGTAAAAATATGAAGGTGTTGGCACGGGGAAAGAAGTCGAAGACTCAACTTAAAAGTTACGCATTGAGAGGGTGAAAAATGCATGGCGCACGAAAGGATCAAGTCAACACCGCATCGGGCCCCAGGGGGCCGGGGTCCTAAATGAAATGTAGAAATGGGAAGGGAAATTTAATGAAGAAAGGCCCACAAAAAGAAGGGAGATCAGATGAAAATGGGGCAAGTTATTAACAATTTAGATGCAAAAACCTTAAAAGGGCCTTAAATTTTACTAAATTATCCTTATTTTTATCATAATAGCCTTCAAAGACATTTTCGCTGCGTTGAATTGACGTCGCGACGAATTGAGCCCGCGACGAATTGACGCCGCGACAAATTGACGCTGCGACGAATTGACGCTGCGACGAATTGTGCGCGATGAATTGTGCGTTTTCGCTGCGACGAATTGAGCCGCGACGAATTGACGCTGCGACGAATTGTGCGCGATGAATTGTTCCGCGATGAATTGTGCGAGATGAATTGACGCGACACCGTACAGGTCAGGAGTCAATGATATCACTATTTACAAATATAAATCTCCGCTTTGTTTAATGACAGAATTTATTATAATTTTCCGCTATTAAATAAAGCGAAGATTACTATTAATAAATGGTGGTATCATTGACTCTATAATTCTTCACCCTGGCTGCGCCACTGATCCATTAAAATTTAGTTACTACTGAACAGGGGCGTTCCTAGGATGATGCCAAGAGCTGCCATCATACCAATTTTGTTTAATAGTAACCTTCACCTTATTTAACCCTTTTCGGCACAGACAAATTCTGTTCGTAAAATGAGAAATTACTGACTGACACCGGAATTTATAAACAACTTTTTTAGAAAATAAGAACTCCTTATTTTAAGCTTTCATTATAGAAACAAAATTTTATTAAAATATTCTTGGTGCCGAATGCAAGTTTGGAATTAAAATTAGGTGTGCCCAGAGTGTGACCACTGTGCCGGAAAGGGTTAACCCCTTGAAGGGCGTTGGGATATTATATATTCCACTTAATTTTAACCCTCAAATACCACAATGGAAACAAAATTTGAAATAAAATGTTTCTTTTATAATATACTTGATGAAAAGCTTATATTTATTTTCAAATAAATCTGTTCGTAAATCCTGGTGTCATTCTATAATTTCCACAATTTAGAAACAGAAGTACTTTGCTCCTGAAAGGGTTAACTTTTTCATGTGCAAAGTAATTCTGTTGCCAAAATATTAAAACAAATGACTTCTTCCAGAATTTACTACACTGTTAAAAATTTGCAGCAAACTGTCCAGTCATTTGACCGTTTTTATAGAAAACGGTTACATAACCGTAGTTAAACTGTATTCTGAGCATAATATGGGCAATAATGTGGTCAGAATAGAGTTAAATTACGGTTATCTAACCGTTTTCTATAAAAAAGGTCAAATGACTGGACAGTTTGCTGCAAATTTTTAACAGTGTAACAAATTTATTTGAAAATAAATAAATACTTTTCTTTACGTGGATTTTAAATGTAATTTTTTTTCAAAAATTCTGGTACAATTTTGACAGTTAGGAATAAAGTAGGAAGTATATTTTTCACTGCCTTTGAAAGAGTTAACCAATTGAAGGGCAGTGATTCATTTTTGTACCACTTAATTTTAATCCTTTACTGCTATACTGGCACCATAATTTTGGAATGAAAATTTTTCTTTTATTAAATACGTGAAGAAAAGTTTTAACTTATTTTCTAATAAATTTGTTCGTAAATCCTGGTGTCACTCAATAATTTCAACAATTTAGAAACAGAAGTACTTTAAAAATTGTTCTACGCTTTTACCACAATTTTTTAATAGAATTTTTTCTATTTAATGCTTAAATCAAAGAAATTGTAGACACCTCATTTAATTTCAGGAATTGTAATATTTTTCTTCACTTAAATAAGCCGAAAAATTCTATTAAAGACTGTGGTAAAAGCCTACGAACCCTGAGTAATCAAAGGGTTAATCGGAATTTTCAGCGATTAAAAATAGCGAAGCTTTCTATAAAAAAAAATATTAAGTTTTTAACTTTTTTTTTTGAAAAAAAAAAAAAAAAAAAGTGATGTTATGGCAGCCCCTGGCTTCACCCAAAGGACGCCTCTGCTATTGACGCAATCTTATTTTGAAACTATGAAATGCTTCTTTTGAAATATTTAAAGAAAGTATCTGTCAGATTTAAGAATTTCAATCCAAACTTTGAAGAATAGGGGGCGCTGTCGTACTAATCCATAGAGTCTTTCCCAGATTGTCTATCAGTCGAGTGAGTGAAACAGCGGAGATGTTATCATTCTTCTCACAGCTGTTCTTTCGCTAAGGAGATGCAGGTAAGTTCCTCTCTAAAATTATTTCGCTTTTGTCCGAAACTTTTTAATCAGAGAATTGAATTTTTGATTTTTGAATAGAACAAATATAAAGTTAACATGACATATTCAGATTTATTTAAAAATTGAAATACACTTTTATTCCAATTTATGTAAGTGTTTGAAAAGAATTTTTTTTTTTTTATTAGGTTTTCTAAGTTCCACGCGAACTTCTTTGAGAAATTGAAAAGAATTTATATGTGCTATTCTAAAGTTACTTTCTAAATCTAAATCATGAAATCGATAGTAAAACCTAGTTTTTTTTTTATTGAATATAATAAATTTATTAATAAAAAAAAATTATGACTTCAGAATCGAATTGAATTTTAGAGAAATATCTTTATATCTTTATATAGTAATTTTATACGAGGTGCTTCTTTTTTTCATTTGAATAAAAGTTAATATACAATGAAAAATTCGGTAATGAATTATATATTTTTCTTTTGCTTTAATTGTTTACTGTCATAGGATGCGAAGTGATTTTGATAAAATATGTTCTCTATTATATTTTAAAATATCATTGTGACGTTTATATCAAATTTTATAATATTACGAATTTAGCGAGGCCAGGCCGAATAAGCTGCATGTTTCTGTTGGTCGACGTATAATACATAGGTGCCAAAATTTCTGATTTTTGAGTACCGCTATTGTCGAATAATAATCTTCGTCTTGTTTAATAGCAGATTAATGTCATTAAATAAAGTGAATATTTCTATTCGAAAATAGTGGTATTCTAAAGTTGGAAATTTTGGCAGCTATGATAATAGAATTCTACTATTTCGGTTTTGCCGAAAATATATATAAATAAAAAATATATATATATATTTATTTATGAATTCATTATTAACAATAACTCGTCCGTGTTCTTAAATGTTACTTAAAACCTTGCAGGAAGTCTTTTTAAGATAATCTGGTACATATTTTGATGTGAATCCTTCTTATTTTCTGAATAGGAAACATAATTATTTGAACGTATAACACTTTTTGTATATGCTCCCGATTGTTGATATATATATATTTTTTTCAAAAAAAAAAAAAAAAAAAAAAAAAAAAATGAAATTCATGTGATAGATAACCGGAGCGTTTGATATATTTCATGGCGAATTTTTTGAGGGATTCTAATTGTATTTATATTTTTCTGGTATAACATAACTGATGCATTATTTCTTTAAATGTAACACAGGGTTCAGGCGTTTCCTTGAATTTGAATATCACTATTACCGAATAGTCACCCTTTTCTTATTTAATGAGAGAAAATCTGCGAATAAATAAGGCAGCGATTACTATTCGGAAATAGTACTGCCTAACGGCCTGCTGGCCAATTCTTGCGCACACAATACGCCGTCCGTGTCTTTAAATGTTAGGGAGAACCTTAAAAAAAGTTTTTTTTTTAATGAAAATCTGGTCCATATTTTGATGTAAATCCTCATTATTTTCTGAATAGGAAATATAATTCTTTTAACGTATAACATTTTTTGTATATGCTGTCGATTGTTGATATATATTTTTTTTCAAAAAAATTAAATTAAATTCCTGTGATAGATAACCGGAACGTTTGATATATTTCATGGCCAAATATCTGATGGATTCTAATTGTATTAATCTTCTTTTTCTGGGATAACATAACTGATGCATTATTTCTTTAAATGTAGCACAGAGTTCAATCTGGTCCTTGAATTTGAATGTCACTATTTCCGAATAATATTCTTCGTCTTATTTAATTACAGAATTCCGCGATTTAATAAGGCCAAGATTATTATTCGGAAAAAGTTGTTTCTCAATTTTAAGGAGTCACACGAACAGTGTAACCTATTTGTTCCTTTTCTTGATAGAACGCATTTTGTGTTAATGCAATTAGGTATGCGCAGGGCTTAACAAATGCGGTCGCCAGGTCGCTACTGGCGACCAGTTTTTTCTATGTCCTCAATTGCTCGTCCGCGGAAAGCAGTGATTTTTCTCTTCCATCGTAGTTTTAATAGAAGAGCGAAGTTAAAAGACATTTATTTCCAATCTCATGCACAGGAAACGCCATTCTTTTCCGTTACAGCATTAGAATGTGGGAAGAGTGGGAGGCAGGGGGGGGGGGGGGTTCAATAAAAAAGTAAGAAATAGTGATAATAAAGCCTCTGTGACGGCATCTGAAATTGAATACAATGCTACAAAATATTCAAGGGCTTTTTTTTTGTTTCAAATCAGATTTTTGTATTTTATAATTAAAACTAATTAATCTATCACATTCATTTTAAAGAATAATAACATCTAAGTTAAGTGATTATAAGTAATTAACTTGAAGTAAATCTATAAAACTTAATTAAAAAGTGAAGAATAACTAATTTTAATAAAATTAAATAACATGTATTTTTTAAATACTTCTCTCTTGCGTTAAAATGCATGGCGCTTTTATTATCTGCACACCCCCACACATTGCACAATACGTAGGCGTATACTCTATATGACGTAAAAGATTGAAGGTACTACGTGTTTGCAGATACGATACTGGCTGCTTTTAAAAAGAAATAAATAATTTAACAAATATTAAGTATTCTTTTTTTTTGTTTGGTAACAATTTATTTCGCAAATGAAATCTTTTGCGTTGCCGTGTCCCATGGAGCCATAGAATTTTTATGTATTTGAACCTTCGTTTTTCTATTTTTATGTTATAATACTGCTGTCTGGAGAAGTATTTTTTATTACGGAGAGTAAAAAACAAATAAAATATTCTTTCTTTTTTCTTAAAAAAAAAAGTCATCTGGAATTCATAAAAGTGATAATAAGGAACAAAATGGTGGCAAACAATTAAAACCAAATGAACCAGAACAAATCATTCATTGAACTTTAGAAGGGTAAGTTTTTATTTATTCTCCAATTTTTATCATAGACTGTTGGATCCAAATAAACCTTCCTCCTCCCCCACCCCCAGCCGGATAATTTCGATTACGTAATACGATCGTAAATGGTTTTATTTTAGCAATGCATATTTTACATAATAACTTTTGATTTATTTTGAAAACTTAATTAATTTTGATATTTCTCATATATGGATTTATTTTACAAGCACGTAATTTTTTTTATTATTCGAGCCGGTTTATGTATATAAAAAAGCTTATTTTTTTACAATTATAGTTGCTTACAATTTCTATCAAGAGCAGCTTCTGTTACTCATCTTAGTCACAATCTTAACTTAAAATTATCATAAGATGTTTCATTATAGATGTTGCAAAGTTCCAAAATATTAAGAAATAAACTTAAAAATTATATTCAAGTAAAAAACATTTGTAACTTTTATTTCGAAATTGGCAAAGATAAGTTCATCAAATGTACATTTTAAAATAATAAAATCAGAATTATTTGACTGATTTCGACCGGAAAATAAGCAAAAAATTGTTTTCCTGTTTCACTATCTCATCAATGCCCCCTTCATCAGATATAGATTTTGGAGTACTCAACTATCCACACATTTGAAGCATTCGGCAATCAGCATTTTCCGAACCTGGCGGTTAATTCAGCCTTTAAAGTATTTTTTTTCAGAGATATATAATTTTGTTAAGTTTCATTAGAAAACTTGGTTTATATGTGTTAAATGTTAGTGTGTTCTTAGTTTATATGGTAGTATAATTATGTACTGTTCTAAAGTATGTAACTAATAATTCTAACCTCTGATTGTTGTTCTTTTTATAAATCTTTTTTAATTCATAGAAAACTTTTGTGTTTTTTGAAAAACAATGCTGTGGGCGAGGGGGGGGGGGGGTGTTGAAAGTAAATATTTTTTTACTAGAAATTTTTGCTGGCTACCAGATTTTATCAAATTTTAAAGCCCTGGATATGTGACACAAGCATGAAGTGACATAAATAGGGATTTTTCTACACAAAATATTATTGTCGATAAGGTTATAAAAGTGTCCCATACGACTTCCATGTTAATTTAAGGTATATCATATATTATCTATTAACTAACAATATTCCATCAACACGTTGGCTGCCGTTTGAATAAGTACGATGCCCCATTACATGAACCATTAAGTCGGTCAATGTGTTAAAGTTATTTAATCCTTTGATGGGGGGATATTACTTATACAGTAGACTAACTCAAATCCGCATAGCTTGGGACCAGAGTCTGGGCAGATTTTAGAATTTTTCAGATTTCTGGTCAATGTTTCCTTTACATTTTTAAAATAGAAATTTGTATGAAATAATGCACTCAAAATTAGAATGAATGCTTACGAGAAATTAAAATATTAAAATAATTAAGTAAAATAATAAAAATTAAGAGAATTTAAAAAATGGTTAAAATATTAAAAGTAAAGGTCAAGTATATAATTAGTAATGTATAATTAAATATGCATAATGATGAAATAATTTTTTCTTGAACTATTCAATGAAACTCACCTCATAAAGGTGCACTAATAATTTAGTAAAATAACAAAGTTTTATTTCACGTTTAGCCAGACTTAACCCTCTGACTGTCCAGCAAAAGGGCAAAATTGTAATGTTGTTTTCTCTTCATTTTACTTTAAATGCTAAAAAATGATGATTATTCCAACATTATGTAAGAGACTTAATTATATATATAAATGTAATCCTTGAGAGTATTAGTCATTACTCAATGTATTAAAACTGCATAATTACCCTTAGAATTAAATTAAGGGGGTGTCCGGGACACTTTATAAAAAAAATATTTATTGAGTTAAAATTTTGAAATTTTTTGTGACTGTTAACCATATCATCTGTAAACAAAATCACATGATAAAACTTCTCATAACTTAAAAAAAATTATACTTAAAATTTATTAAAAAAGTGGGGTAATTTAAAATCGTTATAACTCGAAATATTATTTGTAGAATTTCCCTTTTTTTCATTTAAATAAACAGAAATATATAAATTTTAATTTTGATTCAGCATTTAAAAAAATATTTAAAAAAAAAATAAAAGATTTAAAGTAAAAACTTAAAAAAAAATGATGTAACTTTAAAAAAAAAAAAGTCATATTTTCAAAAGTAAATATTTTTTTTTCAAATTTGCTGAATCAAAATTAAAGTAAAATAACTGAAAAAGACATGTTCCAAGTTTGAACCATTTATCTTTAACTGTTTTTGACTTATAATGATTTAAAGACGAGAATGTGTAAAAGAACCCATCATGCAGAAAAACGCAAAAACGTTTCCATAACAACAACTATTTGAAAGCTAGATTTTTAAAACAAAAAAATAATATACCCTGTTCTATTTAAGATAGAAACATGATTTAAACGTCATTTTAAACGGATAAAAACAGAGAATTTTTTAATACCATAAAATATTTTTCAAAAATTTGACGATTTTTGTGTCCCTTAATTTAAGTAATGCTTGCATTGCAGCGAAACCTGGAGCTAAGTGAACGTATCAACACAGGCATGTCAGTGAGAGGGTTTTAATAACCAAAAATGCTTGATGAGTACATAAATTAATTTGATAAAAAGAACGCAATCGCCACTGATATAAGCACTATCTTGAATTTTTTTCGGAAATAAATTTATACTTATTTTATGCGAAAGCTTGAGTTTAGTCTTATTAACCAGAATTACATATTAAAAATGTGTATGGAGTGATATAAAAGTTAAAAAAAAAAAAAAAAAAAAAAAAATCTTGAATTTTTTCTTTATATTTTAACTGTAAGTTTCAATACTTACTTCTGCAACGATGTGTGGATTTTAGGTATTTGTGGATTTTAGGGTTGCGGATTTGAGGAAGTCTACAGTACAACTTAACCCATTGGGGACGAGCGACACGTATATTTGACGCGTAAAATGTTCAGAATCCTCGATTATTCCCACCAGTTATTTTTTATTGTAAGATTTGCCTTATTTAATGACAACATTTCTGCGATTCAATTAGGCGAAAATTTCTGTTTTGAAAAACCGGTGTTAAAAGATTAAAAATTCTGTAAAGGACGCTCGTCGCGAAGGGGTTAATTTAATTCCAAAAAGCCAATGAACACCCTGAATTTTTCAATAGAGTTTTGATTTTGGCTAACCCCGAATTCATGGTACAAACTTTATGGTATGGTACAGGACACGGTAATAATAATTTATTGTACTATACGAAACCAGGGTCAAAAATCCGTTTATTTTATCCAAATTACAGGGCGTCTCGCTCCAATCCGAAGTCGCGTTATTGTTCAAAACTTCAACAGTAGTGAAGATATTTTAACAAAATTTGCACCAGACTCATCTTTGTATGAATTGTAAGGATTTCATTTAAAGTCTTTTCACTACTGTTAATGTTATGAACGAAAAAGTGACTTCGGATTGGAGACTTGATTTTTATTATTATGTCTTAATTTTTATTATTTTATTTTAGCAAGTTTGTACCATGAATTTGGGATCACCCTGCATTGTACTTGGAGAAAAATGTTTATTTATTATTTTCAAGTAAATTTGTTCGTAATTTCAGGTGATATCATGTCAACATTTTAACAACATTTTGTGTCGACACATAATTACTTTTCGCCTTTAACCCTTAAATGCCTAGAGTATCAAATTTGCAGTAATTATTATATAACTTTTAATAAATAAATCAAGTTCTTCGCAACCACTATATTTATCCTGTAAAAATCACCTAAATATAGTTAAAAATATATCTTAAAATTTCCGGTGTCTAATCCTTAACCCTTCAATGCTTGAATTTTACTTTCAGAATTGTGTTTTTTTTAAAACTTATATTAAGGATTAGACACCAGAAATTTTAAGATATATTTTTAATTTTATTTAGTAGCGTATTTATGTGATTTTCACAGGATTAATATTTCGATATAAATATAGTGGTTTCGAAGAACTTGATTTAATTATTAAAAGTTAAATTAAAAGTGTTGCAAATTTGATACTCTAGGCATTTAAGGGTTAAGAAACTCTAAGTATATAATATATAATGAGCATTAAAAATGACTTGATATGATTGATCATTTAAAACAAAAGCTTGTTACAGGTCCTGTACCATCCCTCAAAGTTTGTATTATGAATTCGGGATCACCCTGCATTGTACGTGGAGGAAAAGTTTTATTTATTTTCACGTAAATTTGTTCGTAATTTCTTGTGACATTCTATCATTTCAACATTTTAACAACATAATTACGTTTCGCATTTAAGGGTTAAGAAACTCTAAGTATATAATATATAATGAGCATTAAAAATGATTTGATATGATTGATCCTACAGTAAAATGAAATCTATTTATGGACACATCAAAAATGTAATTTATGAATATTACTGATATATAATTTTATATGGATATAGAAAAATATAGAATATTAACGGTACATTTACACGATAGGGGTCTCGGCGTTTCTTAAAAGCCTGGCGCAATTCGTACTTCAGAAAGTGAGATTTGTTGCCCATTGATATAAACAGCTGTGAAAACAAACCTGATAAACTTTTATGCTTGTTTATATATGTATTTTTAATTAGATATGTAAACATTATATACATATATTATTATTATTATTATTATTGTTTTGATACACAATTTACTTCTGTTTGTATATAAAAATAGATAAATGGTTTCTTTATATTAAATAAATTATATAACTATTGAAAAAAATGACTTGTGTATATGAAACAGTGAATATGCTGCCAGAAAATATGTTGCCGAATTTCTTTCTCTCGCCAAAGTCATTTTCCCTATCTCGTCAAGACCCCTATAATGGAAAAGTACCAAATTAAATTTATCTGTCTTGCATTTCTTTTTCAGTTGATGACTTGTTTAACAATTCCACTGAAAAACAATATTACATAATATTGAATAGATATACAATATTACATATTACCAATATTACAATATTACCAATATTACATAATATTGAATAGATATAATGAACAATTAAAAAAAATACAACATAATTTTTTAGAAGAAACTGTCATAGCTTTATCGACCTTAGTCTTACGTGTTTTCATGTTAGTTCCGGAAAAACCTACTAGCAAGAAAAAGAATCGTGATTACATATAGGGACTTATATAATGCTTTTGTTTTAAATGTAGCTTGATGTTGATACAATTTATATCGATGAAATAAAGATGATGAATCGGATAAAATCAAATCGATTTGAGCTTTTTTTGAAAAAGAAAGTTCAACACATAAATGTGGAAATAAGTGAAGTTACTTTTGTTAATTGGTAAATCCATGGGGGCGTTTTTTTTTTCGGGCAATTTTACACATAAATATGTTTATACTTAAAGGGTGCGTAGCCCGAACTTTTAAATTAACCCCTTAATCGTCGCGTAAGTTTCGGAAAATTCGTTCAAAAAGTCATCGAATTTTTTTACTGCCCCATTTTATTAGTCTCAAAATTCCGAGTTAATTATTAAAAGAAAGAGAGTAACTTTTTTTTTAAATACACAGGATGGATAAAAAAATTTTGAGCTTTTTTTTAAGAAAGTTCAACACATAAATGTGCACGGTAGAATGTTTCCGATATCCAGTGTGAATAAGTGAAGTTACCTTTGTTAATCAGTAAATCCATGAGGGTGTTTCTTGCACTTTTATCTCTAAATATGTTTATATCTAAAAGGTGTGTAACCCAAACTTTTAAATTAACCCCTTAATCGTCGCGTAAGTTTCGGAAAATTCATTCACAAATCATCGATTTTTTGTACTGCCCCATTTTATTAGTCACGAAATTCTGAGTTAATTAGTAAAAGAAACAGCGCATTTTTTTTTTCAAATTTAAAGTACGCAGGATGGATAATAGGGTGGGCCGAAAAAAACTTTTTTTTTTTTGATTCGCTATACCACGGAAAACTTTGCTTTAGGGTTGCTTAGTAAAATAAAATGAAAAAAAAATATTAAATTTTAATTTTAGCAGCAGAGCTGCTCAAACAAATTTTTTGGAAAGCAATAGTTTTCTTTATTTTTTAAAAGCTATAAAAGAAAAAAAACAGCTATAGTGAAAAATCTTTAAAAGAAAGATATAAAAACACATTTTAATAAAAAAAGAAGCAAAATTACTTCATTTGAGGTAGCGCAAAGCATTTAAAAAATCCTTAAGCCTAAAATTTGAGAAAAAAACTCGTTTTAGGCCAAATTTTAGGCCTTTTGCGCTACCACCAGAAGTAAAATTTTATTTATTTTGTTTTTGCATTTTACTTAGCTACCCTAGACACAAGTTTTTTTCGGTATAGCGAATCAAAACAGAAAAAAGACCCGGCCACAACCCGGCAAACATTCACTGAGTGAATACAACTTGATTGCGTTAACTTAAGGATTTTTTAAATGCTTTGCGCTACCTCAAATGAAGTAATTTTGCTTATTTTTTTATTAAAATGTGTTTTTATATCTTTCTTTTAAAGATTTTTCACTATAGCGGTTTTTTTTCTTTTATAGCTTTTAAAAAATAAAGAAAACTATTGCTTTCCAAAAAATTTGTTTGAGCAGCTAAAATTAAAATTTAATAATTTTTTTTTTCATTTTATTTTACTAAGCAACCCTAAAGCAAAGTTTTCCGCGGTATAGCGAATAAAAAAAAAAGTTTTTTTCGGCCCACCCTAATGGATAATGTTTTTTTTAAATCACAATTTTGCTTACCTTATGTATGGCTTTTTTGTACACAATCTACGTTTTTCAATTCAAATTGCTTGATTGCAACCATTATTCGGAGTAGAAATATTCGACTAATTTAATGACAGATTAAATAATGCGAGAATAAAGCCAATTACACTATTTAAAAAAAAACTGGTGGGAATCAAACAATTTGAATTTTAAAAAGTAGCCTACACTGCCTGCGAACGTCACGGGCGCGACATTTTTTTTTTTTATAAATAGTTGCCCGTGAAGGTATCGGGTGCGACGATTAAAGTGTTAAGCATTAAAAATAATGTTGGGAATCACAAAATCATTAAATAAACCATTATATCACGGCTGCCACTGACAACTATTTTTATAATATATTCGCACCACCATTCTTAAAATATAAATTTTGTATTATGTATCTATTGTAAGTGCCATTAAAGTGTATTAAAAGATTTTTGTTTTGAGAAAGGGGTACGGGACAGGGTTGCCAGTTAGGCCTTTTTTTAATTCAGAATTTCCAAATTCATACCGCTAATTTAGAAAAAAAGAATTATTTCCTTGAGAAGTCAGAAAATGTCTCTCATTAAATAAAATAAAATTTATAACTATTAATTTCTGGTGTGAATTCAAAATTCTGAATTTTAAAAAAAGGCCAACCTGGCAACCCTGGTGCAAGATAGAATTAAAATTATGAGGAGTTCCGCCCGTGAGGGTCACGGGCACGCAAAATTTGTTCATAAATTTTGCCCGTCAATGTATCGGGGATGAAGATTAAGAGGTTAACAATTTTTGCGTTTAAACAACATTCATTTATCTTTTTATAGCAGCAGCGATTTTCTGTCACACACGCAACAAAATTAAATAACATTTTTAAACCTGTTCAGGGGCATAAAACTTCCGTTGCTAAAATGTTAAAGCGATTGATTGACACCAGGATTTATGTATAAATTTATTTGAAAATAAGTAAAAGTTTTTCTCACGTACATTATAAAAGCAAAATTTAATTCCAAAATTTTGGTGCCATTGCCGCATATGGGAATTAAACTTAAGTGCGATATATAATATCCCATCGCCCTTCAAAGGGTTAAATATGAAAGTGATGTTTTCGAAAATCAGCTATAATATATTAACCCTTTCCGGCGCGGAATAAATCTGTTTGTAAAATAATGAAATAATGGACTGACACCAGATTTTACAAACGATTTCTTTAGAAAAGAATAACTTGCTGATTTTCCCTTACTTTATAAAAGGAAAATTTTAATTAAATATTCTTGGTGGCGATTGTCAGTTTTGGAATTAAAATTAGGTGTCTTTTTTTGTGACCACCGCCCGCTAAAGGGTTAAGTATGTTATTAGTAAATCGCAATAACATATGTCAATTACATGGAAATCTGAGTATATTTAGAAAGACGACAGACAGACAAACCGTCATAAGCAGTCATAAACACTTTTCAACTATGTTGGAAAGCGTTAAAAAGAAATAGTTTGATGACAATTAATAAAATTATAAGATAGTATTTAATCCTTTTTGTTAATAACATGTTTTACTTCTGCGTTAATTTATCTAAAAAACATAAAAGTTTATCAGTCTTTAATACATGTTTTTAAAATAGAAATAATTAAAGATTAGTAAAATTGTGCATGGAATATTTTACACAGCTGATAAGATCATTTTACTTACCCATCATACGTAGTATAGGGTAAGTCTTGTAATCGTTTTGGAAATCGAAAAAAATTTTTTGACGGATTTACACGTTTCAGACACTGGAGATTCCGAAAAACATATTTTTAGAAAAAAAAATTTGCCGTCCGTCTGTGTGTGTGTCTGTGTGTCTGTAAACGCTCTATCTCCCGAAAAAATTGAGATAGAGACTTGCAATTTGGTATGTACTTAGTATGTAATGATGGGAAGAAGCCTATTTCATTTCAATAACCTCGATTAACCGGAACTATTTTTTTCGGACTCTCGAAATATTCGTTCTGATAAAAGGTATATAAAAATTTTCGAAATTGGTTATTTTAGGAAATGAATATAAAAGACAATAAAAAAACATAAATTTTGCATAAAGCATGAAGTCGATCGGATAATTAGTTGCCGAGATATTTGTAATCCTATTATCCACACTCTTCGATTTTTCATGACCCTGTATTTCATCCAAATTTCACTTTAAAGATATATTTTAATTGGAAATTTGACGCTTAATCAGATGCAATAAACCGCTAGTTAATAGGATTATTATTTTTGGAGTTATAAGGATGTTTCTTTCAAGCAATTCAGTAATCGAGCCTTTAAAGTTTGTGACGTCAACAAGCCACGATTTTATTTGAATTGCAATGCATTTTATAAGTAGTTTACACATTTTTATTTTAATATTTTACATTATGCATATCCATGATGGGTAAGTATTACGGTGGCCCCCAACGACTAGTTTTTACTTACCCATCATACGTAGTATAGGGTAAGTCTTGTAATCGTTTTGGAAATCGAAAAATTTTTTTTGACGGATTTACACGTTTCAGACACTGGAGATTCCGAAAAACATATTTTTAGAAAAAAAAATTTGCCGTCCGTCTGTGTGTCTGTGTGTCTGTAAACGCTCTATCTCCCGAAAAAATTGAGATAGAGACTTGCAATTTGGTATGTACTTAGTATGTAATGATGGGAAGAAGCCTATTTCATTTCAATAACCTCGATTAACCGGAACTATTTTTTTCGGACTCTCGAAATATTCGTTCTGATAAAAGGCATATAAAAATTTTCGAAATTGGTTATTTTAGGAAATGAATATAAAAGACAATAAAAAAACAAATTTTGCATAAAGCATGAAGTCGATCGGATAATTAGTTGCCGAGATATTTGTAATCCTATTATCCACACTCTTCGATTTTTCATGACCCTGTATTTCATCCAAATTTCACTTTAAAGATATATTTTAATTGGAAATTTGACGCTTAATCAGATGCAATAAACCGCTAGTTAATAGGATTATTATTTTTGGAGTTATAAGGATGTTTCTTTCAAGCAATTCAGTAATCGAGCCTTTAAAGTTTGTGACGTCAACAAGCCACGATTTTATTTGAATTGCAATGCATTTTATAAGTAGTTTACACATTTTTATTTTAATATTTTACATTATGCATATCCATGATGGGTAAGTATTACGGTGGCCCCCAACGACTAGTTTTTACTTACCCATCATACGTAGTATAGGGTAAGTCTTGTAATCGTTTTGGAAATCGAAAAAAATTTTTTGACGGATTTACACGTTTCAGACACTGGAGATTCCGAAAAACATATTTTTAGAAAAAAAATTTTGCCGTCCGTCTGTGTGTCTGTAAACGCTCTATCTCCCGAAAAATTTGAGATAGAGACTTGCAATTTGGTATGTACTTAGTATGTAATGATGGGAAGAAGCCTATTTCATTTCAATAACCTCGATTAACCGGAACTATTTTTTTCGGACTCTCGAAATATTCGTTCTGATAAAAGGTATATAAAAATTTTCGAAATTGGTTATTTTAGGAAATGAATATAAAAGACAATAAAAAAACATAAATTTTGCATAAAGCATGAAGTCGATCGGATAATTAGTTGCCGAGATATTTGTAATCCTATTATCCACACTCTTCGATTTTTCATGACCCTGTATTTCATCCAAATTTCACTTTAAAGATATATTTTAATTGGAAATTTGACGCTTAATCAGATGCAATAAACCGCTAGTTAATAGGATTATTATTTTTGGAGTTATAAGGATGTTTCTTTCAAGCAATTCAGTAATCGAGCCTTTAAAGTTTGTGACGTCAACAAGCCACGATTTTATTTGAATTGCAATGCATTTTATAAGTAGTTTACACATTTTTATTTTAATATTTTACATTATGCATATCCATGATGGGTAAGTATTACGGTGGCCCCCAACGACTAGTTTTAAATGAACTAGTCATAATGTATTTCATTGTTCGTACGCTTTTACCACAATTTTTTAATAGAATTATTCTTAGTATTTAAATAAGCAGAAATTGTAGACGCCTCTTTTAATTGCAGGATTTGTAGTACTTTTCTGCATTTAAATAAGGAGAAAAATTCTATTAAAAAATGTGGTAACAGCTTACGAACCGTGTATTTGTCTTTTTAAAAGCACTTTCCAACATAGTTCAAAAGTACTTATGTATTCGGTTTGTCTGGTGGTCAGTCAGTCTGTCTGGCCGTGTATCCGGCCGTGCTCTAAATTATGTAAATATACTTGGATTGCCATGTGATGCATATATGCTATTGAGGCTTACCGTGACATGTTCGGTAGTCAAAATGGAGTGCGTAGCATTTATGGTTAATTTACAGGGACACTCAAAAGTATTCCGTTATATTACGGTCAACGGGAGGAAATCAATCTCGGTGCATTTTAATGATGTTACAATGTTTCAAACATAATGAAATTAATATGCATCGCTGAAGTGGATGGAAAGACGCTTTATATAGAATATAGAGTATGTAGCAATTATAGTTTATTTACAGGGGTGCACAAAAGTATACCATTGCATTATTGTCTGTGGGGAAAAATAGTTTGCAGTGTATTTTAATGATGTTACACTACTTCGCGGAAATTGATATACATTACTGAGGTGTACTACAGCATGTTTTTTACAGATTATACTCGTACAGCTTATATAGAATGTATCATTTTTTTAGGAACACACTCAAAAGAATTCGGTTACAGGACTGACTATGAGCCATAACTGCTGGATGTACGTTTTCATCTATAATATGCATTTACAAATTTAACTAATTTTGAATATATTGCGAGGTATGTAGATCATATACAGGGTTGCACGAAATAATTCGTATACATTACCGGCTATGAAGAGAAATTGCTGAAATGAATTTTTACTGTATTGTGCTTTGTATATATATATATTTTTTTTTTTACGTATCCCATTTCATTGTATGAACAAAAATGAAAGTAACACTATTCCAATAGTGTTGGAAAGTGTTTCATAATCTAAATCGTGATGCATGATTTATCGTTTAATTCTTTTTTTTAAACCCCTACTTTTATATAAATGATAGTCCTTAATAAATGATTTTTCCTAGCAAATTTAAAAATTAAATTCTGTTAAAACTGTTACACACTGGCAGTAATATCACCGTGAATCTTTTTTACAGAATGCACACGGTGCTTGCTTTTGAGTACCACTATTTTCGAATAGTTTTATTTATTTGCAGAAAAAAATTAACATTTCTGCGATATAATAAGGCAAAAATTACCAATCGGGAAGAGTTGCACTTAAAACTAACATCTTCACGAACCTTGTTATATGCTTAAATATGAAAGTCGGAAAAACTGATTGAAGGACTACTTTCAAAATTAAACAAGTTTAAAAATAATTATCATAGAAGTAACATTTCAAAGTGTAGGGTGTGCATTAATTTTAGAAGAACAGCATAATAATAATAATAATAATAATAATAATAATGATGAATAATAATGTTAATAATAAAAGTTAATACTTAATAATAATAATGATAATAAAAATATTAATAACAATGATAAATAATAATAATAATAAAAGTTAATAATATTAATAACAATGATAAATAATAGTAAGAATAATAATAATAAGAGTTAATAAATATTAATAATATGAATATTAATAAAAATGTTAATAATAATATTAAAAACAATTATAAATAATAATAATAATAATAATAGTAATGATAACAGAAATAATAAATAATAGTAATATATAGCAGCACTGAAAAGCGCCTTACTTAATCGAAGAATTCCTATCCATGCGAACACTTATATTAATAATTTAAATCTGAGATTATTGTTGCATCTTATTAAATCGCATAATTCCTGCAAATAAATAAGACGTACTTTTCGGAAATAGTAGTATTTAGATGGCGTGGCTGAACAGTTCATATATCATATATTCTAATACGAGCAAATCTTGTGTGTGGTTATATCATATATTCTAATACGAGCAAATCTTGTGGGTGGTTATATATATATATGCAAAAATTATCTTAAAAACGGCTCTAACGATTTTGACGAAATTTCGTATTCTACCATTTTGGGGCACCAGAAAACCATTGGGCTAGGTCACATGCTCGAGAAAATTCGATTAGTGGGTCATTTTGGGTCATGGTCTAGCTAATTGTATCTAAAAACGATTTTGACGAAATTTTGTATCCGACCATTTTCGGGCATGAGAAGTCAATTGGGCTGGGTCACATGTTCGAGAACTTTCGATTAGTGGGTCATTTTTGGGTCAACGTGGGTCAAATTAATTTTATCTAAAAAACGGCTCTAACGATTTTGATTAAATTTTGTGTCCTACGAGTTTCGAGCACGATAAAAGCATTGGGCTAGGTCGCATGTCCGAGAAAATTCGATTAGTGGGTAATTTCTGGGTCATTGTGGGTCAAGATCTAAAAAGCGGCTAAATTTACACTAAATTTTGCATCCAATGGTTTTCGGGCACGAGAAGACTGTTGGGCTAGGTCACATGTTCGAGAAAATTCAATTAGTGGGTCATTTTGGATCATGGTCAAGCTAATTGTATCTAAAAAACGGTTCAAACGATTTTGACGAAATTTTGTATCCGACCATTTTCGGGCATGAGAAGTCAATTGGGCTGGGTCACATGTTCGAGAACTTTAGATTAGTGGGTCATTTTTGGGTCAACGCGGGTCAAATTAATTTTATCTAAAGAACGGCTCTAACGATTTTGATTAAATTTTGTATTTTACGAGTTTCGGGCACGCGAAAATCATTAGACTAGGTCACATGTTCGAGAAATTCGATTAGTGGGTCATTTCTGGGTCATTGTGGGTCAATATCTAAAAAGCGGCTCAATTTACACTAAATTTTGCATCCTATGGTTTTCCGGCACGAGAAGACTGTTGGGCTAAGTAACATGTTTGAGAAAATTCAATTAGTGGGTCATTTTGGTCATGGGTTATGATATTTGAACTCAAATTTAATTTTGACTTCCCTGCTCGTATATAATATATATATATATGCAAATTTTATCTTAAAAACGGCTCTAACGATTTTGACGAAATTTTGTATCCTACTGTTTTGGAGCACCAGAAAACTATTGGGCTAGGTCACATGTTCGAGAAAATTCGATTAGTGGGTCATTTAGGGTGATTTTGGGTTATGGTCAAGCTAATTGTATCTAAAAAACGGTTCAAACGATTTTGACGAAAATTTGTATCCGACCATTTTCGGGCACGAGAAGACTATTGAATGCCTAAGGGGGGCCACTCGGCCCAGCAAAGCCAGGCCGTAGAGCGTTAGCACCTTCCCCGGGATGTTCCCCGGCACGCGGGGATTCGTTTTGGGTGATTCCAGCCACCGGCGGAAGGGAAGGCACGACGCCGAGACCGCCAGCGCACGCGCAAACGGCCCAAACAACAACAAAAAAGAAAAGAAAGAAAATACAAACTAGGCCAAAGGCCGGCACTGCCAGGACAAGCCTAAGCGCGACAAGGGGCAGGCAAGAAAGCTAAAAAAAAAAAAAAGAAAAAGAAACTGAAAAAGCCTGAACCGCTGGAGCCTGCACTCCCTCGCGACAGACAGCGGCAGGTGCAGTGATGAAGAACTTGTAGGTGAACAGTCCTTAACGCTCCTGCGTCATGACACACAGTTCGCTGCCAAGGCGGTCCTTGGATAATAATGATGCGCCGGAATCTGAGAAGCTCAGTTCCCACGCGACAGATGGCGCCACAAGTTGTTGCGTTGGAGAGATGAGGCCGCTGCTAAAGACTGCGAAGGGAGCACAGCAAGGTGCTCAAACACTGACAAGGTACAGCCAAAATAAGGAAAAGTCAGGAGAAGGAGGGTAGGAAGATCAATTACAGTACTGATTGGTGGTGAAGAATTTAATATGTTTAGTTAAAAATTTGATAAAAGCTAGAGTTGGTTACTCAATTTGTTAAGTTCGATAAATCCATTAAGAAATTAAAAATATTTTTTAATTTTTTTAGTAAGATTGGTCTTGTTAGAATATTGGTTAGCCAAGAGGGTGGGGGAATTTCGGGAGATCTGAGATGCCAGGCAACGGTCAGTGGGCAGTCAAAATAGTAATGAGAAGGCAAGCCCCGCTGGCCACATGGACACACATTGGAGGCTGCACGTTTATAATATTTGAGGTAAGTAGGGAATGGACCATGTCCTGTGAGGAACGCTGAGGTGTGGGGGGCGAGGTTAAGCAGGTTTAGGGAGACAAAAGGGAGCAATTTGTGGGTATGTCGACCTTTATCCGAGTAATCCCAGTGGTCCTGCCACTGAGGAATGATTTTAGACTTTAAAAACCCTCTAATGTAGGATGGGGGAACAGGGAGGGAAAGATCAATATTTGTGCTTCCCGTAGCTTCTTTTGCCAATTTATCAGCTAATTCATTGCCAGCAATGCCAATGTGTGCCTTCACATGGCCCAGGGCTACTCGCCGTGCAAGGTCTTTTAAAAGTAGTTTTATTTGGAGTACAATGGGATGTTTTGTGCGGTGAGTAAAGATTGCTTGTAGGCTGGAGAGGCTGTCTGAATATAGCCTGTAAAATTGTACTGTTGGGTTAGAGACAATCCATTCCAATGCCCGCAGAATCGCGAACAGCTCAGCCTGGAAGACAGTGTTGTTATCACCGATTCTGCAGGCCCACTTATGGGTCACGACCTCGCCTTTCATGGCACAGAATGCTGCTGCCACGCCAGTCTCCGTGCGTGACCCGTCAGTGAAAATGGTCGGACAGCGGGGAGAGAAGCTGTGTTCAAAACCGTGCCTGGTTGTGTTTATCTGTAAGTGAGATGTCTCTTCTGCGGGATGTATTCTCCAACTGGGAACCTTCCTCTGTAGTTGTATTTGTGGAAAAAGTGCTGCACACGTTGGTTCATGTTCTAGGTGTGTGATCCTGTTTTTCTGGTATTCATATTGGAGTGTTATTGTTATGGGAGGAATACCTGTTATTACTGTGAGTGCGTCCGTTGAGATTGTCCTGTATCCTCGAGCAATTTGCAGCAAAAAGAGCCGTTGCATCGAGGTCAATTTGTCCTTCACGGCTTGCGTGAGGTTACCTCCCCAGACGCCCACACAGTAGAAAATTATCCGCTCCACTATTGTGTGGTACCAGATTTTTAACATTGTTGGCTTTATTCCCCAGGATTTTGACGTTAGTTTACGTGCGTTTAAGTGTAATTTTCCTACTTTAATCCTGAGGGTGTTGATATATTCCGTCCAGCTTTGGTGTTCATCTATGGTGAGGCCAAGAAGTTTGAGGTGTGAGACATGCTCGACACTAACCCCGTTCACTCTTATGATTGGTTTACGTTCAAGTTTGCGTGGTTTGGAAAATGTAACTGCTTGTGATTTTTGGCTTGATAGCTGGAGGTTGAGGTTTGTTAGCAGTTGGCAGAATACGGGGAGGGCTTGAGCCGCCATTGCCTCCAAGTCCATGCGCCGCCTGCCCGAGAAAATAAAGCTGAAGTCATCAGCGAATGCAAAGAGAATGAAGCCTCTAGATTCTAGCTCTTTTAGAATTATGTTAGCTATGAGTAACCAAAGTATTGGGCCAAGGCAGGAGCCTTGGGGGCAGCCCTTTTCGAGCTGATGTACCGAAGTGCCTGAACCCCAATTGATCATTATGCTACGAAGGCTTAAGTAGGATGCGATGGTTCCAGCTATATTAGCCGGGCAGCGAATTTCAATTAGTTGCTGGATAATGTCCCTCCATTCTACATTATCGAAAGCACCTTTAATATCTAGTGAAACAAGTGAGGTGTAGTCTCCTTTGCTGATGGTTTCATTGCAAGTGGTAAGAATGTCATAAAGGGCCTTGTCACATGACCGACCCTCTCTGAACCCATATTGCCTATGATGCAAGATGCCATTCGTCTCCATGAAGTGCACCAGTCGTGTGACTAGTAGTTTTTCTAGCAGCTTCCCCAGAGTTGGTAGGAGACAAATAGGTCTATAGGATGTGGGTTCTGAGGCATTCTTTCCTTTTTTCAGGAAGTAGACGGCCTCACCTTGCTTCAGTGTTTGAGGGAAGTAATTGTGATTGAGACACAGATTGGCCCATCTGGTGAATAACTTTGGGATGATTTTGAAAGTTAATTTTAAAATTTTGAAGTCCACACAGTCTGGGCCAGGGGCTTTTTTATCATTAAATGTATGTAGAGCAGATGCTACATCAGCTTTAGAAAAGGGTTTATCATTAGGTGTCGAAAAATTGAGGTCTGAATTGTCCCTGTTGGGATACGAGGATGGTCCGAAAAGTGCTGCAGTTAGGTGCTCCATATTTGCTTGCCTGGATGAAATGGAGGGTGGAAGCTCAAGTTTAATTTCGTCTGGTGTGAAGAAATTTCCTGTAAAAAATTTTTGTGCCGTGCCAAAAGGTTCTGATTGATTGCTGCAGAAATTCCGCCAGGCTTTGACTCTGGCATCCTGAACACTTTTCTTGAATTTTGATGAGAGTATTTTGTACTGAGCGCCAAGGTTTTCAAAATAAGGTGTGTTTCCGTGTGTTTCTCGTAGATGTTTAATCTTTCTCCTTAGCGCTGTGAGTTTGTTTCGTTGTGTCTTTAGTTCGGTGGTCCAGAACGAGAAGACTGGAGTCCTCCGAGTATTTTTTAGTCTAAAGGATGCTCGTGCCGCCTCTTGCATGGAAGCAATAAGTTTTTTTGTGAAGGAGTTAATGTCGGTGATGTTTGTTGCATCCCTTAGGTGTTGTGCAAGGAGTGGTCTGTGTGTTTTAATGATTTGTGTAAACTTTTTAAAATTTGCTCGGGTTGTGTTGAAACGTCGTTTAGTTGTAGTCAGTGGTGTAATGTCAAAGCCGAAACGTATGTATTTATGGTCCGAGGCATTGTGGATGTCCATTACTCGCCAGTCCCTGATTTTTTGTGCCGCCTTCGGATTCGCCAGCGTATGATCTGGGAATCCTTTGTGTGTTATAATACCTGTGTTGTTCATTCTGACAAATGTGTGTGTTCTGTTATCAATGTTAACAATGGTTAAATTATGGACTGCGAGATGCTCGATGAGACTGTCTCCGCGGATGGTTTCCTGTGGGCAACCCCAAACAGTGGAGTTTGCGTTGAAGTCACCTCCGCAAATGAAGTACTGCTTATGAGTTATTAAGTGTTGCCACTCCATAAGGGTTTCATCAAAATTGAAACGCGGTGCTGCGTAGGTTGAGCCTATAATTAGCTTTCCTTCCTTCGCCATTATAGTGATGAAAACACAGTTGTCTCCTGTGAATAGGTGTGAGTATGCCAGATCCGTATTCTGGACGACCAGATGAGCGCTGTTATCTTTGGACGCGAACTTCGCCCAATTTTTCGGAAAAACTGACAGCAGCGCTCCATCATTGCCACAGTAGGCATCCTGCAGCAATGCAATGTCTATATTTTCTGATATCATGTAATTTTTTAGGCTGACATTAGCTGCCTTGCAGTGATTTAAATTAACCTGAATGATTTTGATGTGGCCAAATGGAGGGGGGTCCGAAGGTGCTAGAAGAGACATATTGGTTTTCTGAAAAGGTACTTAATTAAAAGGTACTTAAATAAAGGGTTCTTGGTTAAGTTAGTAACAAAAATTATGTTAGATTCAATAGAAGGGCCTACCTTGCCAGTCATGGTGATGCCCGTTGTGGCCTCCTTGATAGAGTGGGTGGTATTCATTTCTATATGAGCGATTACCATACCATTCATCGTGATGATAGGGGCTATTTGCTGGTGTTGCCTCTTGTATGGTTGGGTGCTGTGTGTTGAATTGTTGATGTCTGTTTGGTTCTTCTGGTGTTAGGTGAACTTGCGAACTGTTACCAATTTGGAAAAGCAGGTTAAGTCTTTCCCGTTCTGAACTATATTTTGAGCGGTAGGCACTGCAACCAGAATCTGATGCTTTGTGGCTTGTTGGAAAATGTGTGTTGTGTTGCGTGTTATGTTTGGTGCAGTTGATGCATCGTGGAGCTGCTGCACATGATTCTTCATGGTGTGCTTCGCCACAGCATGCACACACAGACGTGGCCGCCTTGCAGTTCCGTTCGTGGTGGGTAAGGCCTTGACAGCGGCGACAGCGCAGGATGGTAGTATGTGGTCGGAGGCGACAGGTCTTTAGGCCGATGACGATGCCTCCATCATTTATGAGCTCTATGCCAAGTGACTTAGGTAGCAGAAGAATCAAATCTTTTGTCGCCTCGTTGTGTCTATTAGGTAACTCCTTGAGGACGATGATGTCTTCTTCAGTTATATGGTATGTTTTGCCAAGAATATTAGTGAGGGCCTCCTTCGTCAGCGCCTCTGGGACACCCAGGAGAATCATTTTATGCTTTGGAACTGCCTTCTGCAGAAAATTAAGTTTTTTGTTGAGAACTTGATTGTGCTGCAGCTCTGTTTGTAGGCGCTTTAGGTCCTCTTCTGTTTTGCAGGTAACTTCTACGTGATTTCTCCTGGGGGCCACCTTATCCACGTGTATTGGCGTTGCAATTGTCTCTTTAGATAGCATTATTTCGATTTCTTTTCCCGGTGTTATTGATGTACCTTTAATGATGAGGGTTTTGCGGTTAGAGCTTTCCAGAACAAACTTTTTGGCTGGTTGTGCGGCTGTTTGACTGTATGTTTGTGGGACTTGAGGTGTTGCTGTTTCTGTTGGTGAAATGGTGGTGCTTTCTATTGCCGCTGCTTGGTCTGCTTGATTTTGTTTTAGTGTTGATCTGACTGCTTCTATAAGTGTGACGGTGTCTGGGATCCTTTCAATTATCTTCTCATTCGTTTGGCGTGCGTGAACTAGGCTTTCTTGGAGGTGCTGGCAGCTTGTCTGGAGGCTTGCTTCATTTATTTCTAGTTGGCGTATCCTGGACTGCAGTGCCTCTTCTGTATTTTGAAGGAACTCAAATACATATCTCAGATTTTTTAGTGTTTTTTCTGTGGGGAGTTTTTTTATAGCAATGCTGTTTTCAGCTCTTGTTACGTAGCACTTTCCCATCGTAATAAGTTCTGCCATCGTATATGTTTCTGTTTCTGCATCAGTGTTTTCATGTATTGTGGATGCTGCTGAGCTGTGGCTGACGCTTCTAGACAGCTTTGCTCTGGTATTTCTAGTTGATGACCTGCTCTTTCGAGCTGCTGACTGAGAGCTAGAGTTTTTGTCAGAAGGAAATCTTCCGTTGCCTGGCGACATGTTAGCAAGGGAAGGAACAGGATGAGAAGCTTCTACTACGAAACGATAAACAAAAGAAAATTATACTAAGTCAAAAACTAGGTCATTGGGCACTCACGCCACTTGACTGAATAAACCCATGAATGGCTCTACAGGTCTCGCAGCATGTTTCAAAATGGAAAAGTATAGGAACAAAAGCTTGCCGTTTGTCAAAAACTCGTGACTGCGCTGAAAAAAAGACTGGAATTTGGGTTCGACTTTAGGGTAAAGAATAATGATTGACCAGTATCAAAAAGCTTAGACTTAAGGAATTGTTGGGTGAGAAAGGGAAGAGAAAATGAAACGATTGGGGCTCGCTAAGGTGATGAAAGACAAATTGCTATTCCTTGCTATGTAACTTATTAATAGTACATGTTTAAATATGGGTAGAGCAGAACTTGTTGCGATAGATGAGGAGGATTGTTGTTGATGATGATTGTTATTAGAGGGAGAGACGGGAGACACAGGCGCCAGCCAAGGCCAGCCGCAGCGCGCCACCCCGACCGACGAGTGGTAAAGGGGAAATGCTGTGCAAAAAGCAAGAGAGAAAAGTCTTGCGGCATTTTGCGAACACAGGGGAGTCTGAGAAAGTCTAAGAACGTACTTTGATGCAAGAGTAAATTAAAAAGTAAATAAAAACATTATTATTCTACTCAGGAGTGTAAGAAAAATGAAGAAAAATAAATAAAAAAAAAAAAAAAAAAAAAAAAAAGACTTTAATACAACAAAGGAAAAAGAAACATACTAAAGCTTATAAATATGTGGGCAAAAAAAAAAAAAAAAAAAAAAAAAAAAAAACTGTAAATGGGAAATGATTGTAAAAATAAGTTTGGTTACAGTTAGATGTTAGAATTGGTTATATGGTCCGAAAATGTTAAAGTCCGCAGATAGGTATTCTAATTTGAAGAAGATAGTGAAAGAGGGAAATGGAATCTGATGAAAAACAAGCCCCCCCCCCCCCCCAAAAAAAAAGAGAATTTCAGGATTGTGTAAAAAATGATAAAATTTAATAGAAGCGCTAGAGAACATAAATTCACTTAAGTTTATATGAGAGGACAAAAAAACGGTATATAACAGTATGAAAAAGGAATAAATTGCGAGACCTAGCCATATTTTCGTGAGAAAAAAGAGTGTAAACAAATGATGAAAAATGCATATATTTAGGAAAACTAGACAAAGAAACTTAATAAAAAGTGGGGGGTATGAAGAGCAAAATGTGTTGATTTACGAAAAGAATTTTATAGTTATTGAATGTGAGGAAGATTAGTTATGTAGAAAAAAGTGTGTTTTGCGACAAACACACACACACAAAAGGAAAAAAAAAGAAAAGAAAAGAAAAAAAAAGAATCCGCTAAAACTAAAATTGCTGCAGGTGTGTTGAATTTTTTTGGAGGGGGGGGCTAAAAACTTGGGGGTTACTAAAGCTAATTATGATGAAAAATGTATGAATTATTTACAAGTTAGAAGCAACTAGTGAAGAGAAATGGGGTTCAGCCTTACCCCAGCACCTTGGTCCGGCGCCGGCAAATGATCCCAGTGGTCCGGTGGAAGGCAATACGCCGTACTCGGGAGAAGAAAAAAGAAAGTATGAAAGAAATATTTATTGGAGTGTGAATAATATGTGTTGGGAAGTAAATTGACAAATTTTGATGAGTTTCACAGAGTATTTTTTCTAAGGTGAAAAAAACCACAAACTTAACACTAAGTGCAACTAAAAAGCCCCCAAAAATGCTGAGAATAAACTGTTATATAATGTGAGAATTTGCACGTAGAGATAGATGGGAAATTATTGAAAAAATAACAGTTTGGTAACAGTTAGGTGTTTGAATTGGTTACATGGTCCAAAAATGTGAAAGTCCGCAGCTAGGTATTCTAATTTGAAGAAGAAAGTGAAATAGCGGCCTGGACTTGATGAAAGACGGGCCCATTAAACGGGCCCAAGAAAATTTCAGGATTGTGTGAAAAATGAAAAAAATATTAAACGCACTAGAAAACATAGATGCTCTTAAGTTTATATAAGAGGGCAATAAAACAGTATATTACAGCATGAAAAAAAAAAAATAGCGATATTGACGTGAGAAAAAAGAAAATAAACAAGGTAAAAAAAACATATTTTTAGGAAAGCTTGACAAAGAAAATAGTAGAAAGTAGGGGGGGAGAGGGGGGTAGAGAGAAACATTTCTTTAATTAAGAGAACAGTTTTTGTAAATAATGTATGCGTAGAAGAACAGTTATGTGGAAATGAGTGTGTTTTGCGTCAAACACAAAAAAACGCTAAAAAAAATTAAAATGTGGCGGATGTGATGCTTTGTGGTGGGAAGAAGAGTATTATGTTTGGAGGCTTCCTAAAACAATTTTAGTGAAAATGTATGAATATATTAAAAGATAGAAGCGTTTAAGAGTGATAAGTTGGAAAACCGCCTTGCACCGGCACCTTATGAGTCCGACGGTGGCAGCGGCAAATGGCAAATGGGGGAAAAAAAAAAAAAAAAAAAAAAAAAAACCTGTAAGAATTTAAGCAGCACAAAGTAAATGGCCAACAACAAGAACATCCCCCCCCCCAAAAAAAAAAAATAAAATAAATAAATAAATAAATAAATAAATAAATAAAGTGAATATGTGAAAAAAAAGTTGACAGCTGTGAATGTTGGCCAATAAATACCAACATCACTGAACATCACCTTTTGACAATAAGTGAAAGAAAATTTCTGCCATTGCTGAAAATTAACATTTGATATTGAGCGAAATAATTACTAACAAACCTGAAAAACATCCTGAGTTTAAAAAACAATAATATACAAAAAAAGCGTTAAAATATAGTATAATGTACTGGAGAAGGTTTATAATGTTAATAGAAAATAGTAAGTAGAAAGAGTGTAAAAGAAATGCGAGTCATGTCGATGATCTCGAAAAAGGATTTAAAGTAATGCGAGTAACCTACGAGAGATGGCGCCAAACGTTTAAAAAGTGTCTAGATGATTTTAGGATATGGGCTAGAATAGCCATAGGGAAAGAACAGGGCTTGGGGAAGGCGATAGATGGCGCTTCATGACCAGATGATGATCGAAGAGAGAGGTGTGGCTAAGGAAAGTTAGAAATTAAGAATTACTAGAGATAGAAGTATAATTCAATTGAAAATAAAAAATAAAATTGTTAGCTGTTCGAAAAAACGTTTGCAAGTGTATACTGGATGGCATAGTGATAAAGTGAGATTCTCTTTAAAAAAAAGGGCGTCTTTTCATGGCCATACATTTATAATATAATGAATAAAATTATGTATAAGTGTATTAAAAAACATAAGTTTTTTTTTTTTTTTTTTTTTTTTTTTTTTATTTAAATGTATTAATAATACATTAGACATTAGATGTTTTTTAAAGACATGTTATAAAAAGCTATTAACAAAAGCTGGTGTGAGTAGATTTCTCTGTTACTGGAGTAAAAGATGTGTGACAGAGACAAAACTATCATTAAATTAACTTGTAATATTCAAAAACAAACGACATATTTATTTATTTTAAAAATTAATTTTACGTGCTTTGAAAAGATTTATTTAAAATAACACTTTTATTACTGAGTAAGATGGAAATTTTGTAAGAAAAAATAATTAAAAAAGGTAAGAAATTTAAAACTTAGGAATTTGAAGGAAATAAGACATATTAGAGCTTGCTGTGTTAATAATAATGTGTGTCCCCCCCCCTTGCACAAAACTAAAAAGAAAGTTTTAACAACACCAATAATTTGAAATTTACTTTATAACTATAGCTATAATACACGTACGACATTCAGCGACTAACAAAATATCAGCCGATAACTCCGCACTACCCAGGATGTTAAAGAAAATGTTAAATTAAAAATAAAACAATAAAGAAAAAAAAACATAAAAAGAACAAGGTTTAAATAAAGATAAAAAAAAGGAATTAAAAAAAAAAACCGTTATTGCGTTGAAAACTGCTAAGTATTACAATTAAAAAAAAATGCTGAAAATAAACTGTCATATAATGTGAGAATTTGCACGTAGAGATAGATGGGAAATTATTGAAAAAATAACAGTTTGGTAACAGTTAGGTGTTTGAATTGGTTACATGGTCCAAAAATGTGAAAGTCCGCAGCTAGGTATTCTAATTTGAAGAAGAAAGTGAAATAGCGGCCTGGACTTGATGAAAAACGGGCCCAAAAAAACTAAGAACATTTCAGGATTGTGTGAAAAATGAAAAAAATATTAAACGCACTAGAAAACATAGATGCTCTTAAGTTTATATAAGAGGGCAAAAAAACAATATATTACAGCATGAAAAAAAAAAAAAAAAAAAAAAATAGCGATATTGACGTGAGAAAAAAGAAAATAAACAAATGGTGAAAAAAACATATTTTTAGGAAAGCTTGACAAAGAAAATAGTAGAAAGTAGGGGGAGGGGGGGTAGAGAGAAACATTTCTTTAATTAAGAGAACAGTTTGTAAATAATGTATGCGTAGAAGTACAGTTATGTGGAAATGAGTGTGTTGCGTCAAACACAAAAAAAAAACGCTAAAAAAATTGAAATGTGGCGGGTGTGATGCTTTGTGGTGGGAAGGAGAGTATTATGTTTGGAGGCTTCGAAAATCAATTTTAGTGAAAATGTGTGAATATATTAAAAGTTAGAAGCGTTTAAGAGTGAAAAGTTGGAAAACCGCCTTGCACCGGCACCTTATGAGTCCGACGGTGGCAGCGGCAAATGGCAAATGGAAAAAAAAAAAAAAAAAAAAATCCTGTAAGAATTTAAGCAGCACAAAGTAAATGACCAACAACAAGAACATCCCCCCCCCCCCCCAAAAAAAAAAAAAATAAATAAATAAATAAATAAAAAATGTGAATATGTGAAAAAAAAAGTTGACAGCTGTGAATGTTGGCCAATAAATACCAACATCACTGAACATCATCTTTTGACAATAAGTGAAAGAAAATTTCTGCCATTGCTGAAAATTAACATTTGATATTGAGCGAAATAATTACAAACAATCCTGAAAAACAACCTGAGTTTAAAATACAGTAAAATACAAAAAATGCGTTAAAATATAGTATAATGTACTGGAGAAGGTTTATAATGTTAATAGAAAATAGTAAGTAGAAAGAGTGTAAAAGAAATGCGAGTCATGTCGATGATCTCGAAAAAGGATTTAAAGTAATGCGAGTAACCTACGAGAGATGGCGCCAAACGTTTAAAAAGTGTATAGCTGATTTTAGGATATGGGCTAGAATAGCCATAGGGAAAAAACAGGGCTTGGGGAAGGCGATAGATGGCGCTTCATGTTCAGTTGATGATCGTGGAGAGAGGTGGGGCTAAGGAAAGTTAGAAATTAAGAATTACCAGAGATAGAAGTATAATTAAATTGAAAATGAAAAAAAAAAAATTGTTAGCTGTTCGAAAAAACGTTTGCAAATGTATACTGGATGGCATAGTGATAAAGTGAGATTCTCTTAAAAAAAAAGGGCGTCTTTTCATGGCCATACATATATAATATAAAGAATAAAATTATGTATAAATGTATTAAAAAACATAAGTTTTTTTTTTTTTTTTTTTTTTTTTTTTTTTATGTATTAATAATACATTAGATATTAGATGTTTTTTAAAGGCATGTTATAAAAAGCTATTAACAAAAGCTGGTGTGAGTAGATTTCTCTGTTACTGGAGTAAAAGATGTGTGACAAAGAAAAAACTATCATTAAATTATCTAGTAAAATTCAAAAACAAACGACATATTTATTTATTTTAAATATTAATTTTACGTACTTTGAAAAGATTTATTTAAAATAACACTTTTATTACTGAGTAAGATGGAAATTTTGTAAAAAAAAATAATTAAAAAAGGTAAGAAATTTAAAACTTAGGAATTTAAAGGAAATAAGACGTATTAGAGCTTGCTGTGTTAATAAAAATGTGACCCCCCCCCCCCCCCCCTTGCACAAAACTAAAAAGAAAGTTTTAACAACCCCAATAATTTGAAATTTACTTTATAACTATAGCTATAATACACGAACGACATTCAGCGACTAACAAAATATCAGCCGATAACTCCGCACTACCCGGGATGTTAAAGAAAATGTTAAATTAAAAATAAAACAATAAAGAAAAAAAAAACATAAAAAGAACAAGGTTTAAATAAAGATAAAAAAAGGAATTAAAAAAAAAACCGTTATTGCGTTGAAAACTGCTAAGTATTACAATTAAAATTATTAAAGTTGGAAAAAAGTTTGGATCATAGGATGAATAAGTTTTCTGATGTAAAGTACTAGAGAAAAAAAAAAGAGCTGAAAAAGTTAAAGTATGTAACCATTTCTTTCCTTAACCTACCCTCCCTATTCCCTTTACTTTTTATAAATGGTACAGTTGAAAGATATCCTAACTCATTTAAATAAATGTTAAAAAGCATATTAAGGCGCAGGAAAAAAACGTCAAATTTAAGCACAACCTACATGATAAAAACTAAAAATTGAAAAAAAAAAAAAAAGAAACAGAAATAATCAAAGAATTCTAACTCCCCTCGTTACAAAATAGCAGAAAGAAAGTTAATTAGGGGGGGCCGAGCGTCTGAAGAGGCCACACCCCGGCCAGCAAACAGCTGTCACCCTTGCTCCCCAAAAGCAAATGAGAGCGAGGTCCCATAATCAAGCCACACTGTAACTGTTGAAAAATAAATGAAAGGAAATAATCGGCCATGATCCAGATTAAATAATTATATTAACAAATAATGACATATCACACTAACATAGCTTTCAGATACAAGCGCCAGCAAACGCGGCAGACATCAACAACTACTGACCGTTGCCAAATTGAGTTGCCAATCTTGTACTCAAAGGCTGTTGCCACTTCACAAATTTAATACAGTGTACAAGTTAAAAACAGTTAAGTTACACATTAATAACATTTAAAATATTAGAATTAACATATTTTAACACGCCCCCTTGCTAATTATACTATTTTAAATGATTAGAGTTCTTCAATTTTAAGAATTTGTAAGTGAGGGCATAATAATATACAACATAATACTTCTACAATGCACGATATAGAACATACTTCTACGATACACAATATGGTGCATAAATTAACACCTTACCTGTTACACTGGTATAAAAGAGAAAATAAGAAAATATATACGTGCAAAAGGAAAGAGTTCCAATGTTTAAAGTTCAACACTGTGTCCTTATGTATTACAGTTCATGTTCATACCATAATTGAACTTCGACAATATCTTCTTAGACACTGTTTTTGTCAATAAATCAGCGTAGTTATTTTGGGACGACACATGCTCAAACTGTATCACTTTGTTAATCACCAAGTCTCTTAAGAAAAAATACTTAATACTGATGTGCTTGCTTCTTTCGGATGTAACAGGATTCTTTGAAATAAAAATAGCACCTTGATTATCAACATGGACCTTTTGAGGAGTATTCAGAAACTTCACACAAATCTCTGCGAGCAGGTTCTTCATCCATATTACTTCTTTCGCTACATGGCACATTGCAACATATTCCGCTTCAGTAGATGATAGGGCAGTGACAGTTTGCTTCTTGCTTGACCAGGAAATGGGTGCACTAGAGAGAAAGATCACGTATCCGCTAAAGGATTTCCTGTCATTTTTGTCACTACCCCAGTCAGCATCTGAAAAAACTTGCAGGCCCCGGCCATTCTTCTTGAACCTAAGTTTCTTGAACATGGTTCCTTTGAGGTATCTCAACATGTGTTTGATCCCCCTCCAATGTTCTTCGTTTGGCCTTTCGTTGAATTGACTCATATATGTAACTGCATATGCTAAGTCAGGGCGGGTGCCACATACTAAGTGCAAGAAACTTCCAATTGCTTGTCTGTACGGTATCCTTTTGCTTTCTTCTTTAATTTTCTCCCATTGATAGTCATCGACATGCTTGTACTTAATATTCGGATCTAAAGGTGTTGCTGCGGGTTTGGCTTCTGACATTTTAAATGTGTCGAGAATTTCAGTAATGTAGGAAATCTGATCTAGAGTGATGGAACCATCAATATCTTTGTCTATCTTCATTGACAAGATTTGGCTAGCTGGTCCAAGATCCTTAGCAATGAATTTTCTCTTGATGTTTTGCTTGAATTCTTCTATATCCTTCAAATTTCCAACAATAAGGAGATCATCTACATAAACACCAATGATAAGATTCCTTTCAGCATTGTAATAAATACAGGGATCTGCATCAGATCTTTTAAGACCACATTCAGTCAAGAATTTGTCCAAACATGAATTCCAAACTCTGCCAGATTGTTTAAGACCATACAAACTTTTCTTTAAGTGACACACTAGGTGTTCTTTACCTTTCTCCACACAACCTACTGGTTGGGCCATGTAGATGTCTTCTTCCAATGTTCCGTTAAGGTATGCGGCTGTCACATCCATTTGATGAACTTCAAAATCCTTTTCTGCAGCTATGGCGAGTAGTAAACGTATGGATTTGAGCTTGATAACTGGTGAAAACGTGTCTTTGAAATCTACACCAGGCACCTGGAGATAGCCCCTTGCCACTAACCTGGCCTTAAACTTTACTCTTTTTCCAGTTTCGTCCTTCTTTTTGCGGAACAGCCATCTGGAAGATATTATCTTTACACCGGGAGGTTTGGTAGTAAGCTCCCATGTTTGGGCTTGAGTGAGGTTTGCTATTTCTTCATTCATGGCCTTTTGCCACATGTCTGCTTCGGGGGATTCCAGAGCTTCCTTTACTGTCACTGGGTTTCTCTCATCATGCCAGCATATCTCTTGGGCATTGTAGAGATAGAAATCTTCAAGATGTTTGGGAGGCTTGACAGGTCTTGCTCCTTCACTTCTCTTGATTGTACGAGTAGGGTTATCTGTCATCACTTCAGCTTCAGTGTCATATTTGTCGGGCATTTCTATTATTTCTATAGCTGATTTTGGAACATCTTCAAGCTGTTGGTAAGAATACTCTTCAGGACTTGGGTCATCTAATTCTTGAAATGAGTCAGGCAATCGATTTGAATCATCTGTGTCAAGGTTTGATTGCTCTTGAAAGGTATCTTCAACTTCTGCTTCAGGTGTATACAAGTAGTCCTCTTCAAAGTTTTCAATACGGAGTGAGACTTCTGTGGCATTATGACAACTGACAGTCTTCAATGGAAAAACATTTTCCTCAAAGATAACATCTCTGCTCACAAAGAACTGTTTTCTCTTCATGTCATATAACTTGTATCCCTTGGTTCCAGTGGAATAACCAACAAAAATGCATTCTGTTGCCTTAGGATCAAGTTTGCTTTTTCTTGAATATGAGCGCACATGGCTCCAAGCTCTACATCCGAATACCTTGAGATGATCTATTTTGCCTTCAGAATTTGACCACATTTCTTCAGGAATATTGCCATTTATTGCGCAAGATGGTCTCTTATTATGTAAGTATGCTGCAGTGGCTATTGCTTCTGCCCAAAATCTGTAGTCCGCTCCTGATTCAATAAGTAGGCATCTTGTTGTGTTTACTAGAGTCTGGTTTAGCCTCTCCGATTTACCATTCTGCTGCGGTGTTTCAGGTACACTTAGCTGCCTTTGGATTCCATGTGTGGTGAGATACTTGTCAAAATTTTCATTCCTGAATTCTCGACCATTGTCGCTTCTTAAAAATTTTATCTTCTTGTTATGGAGATTTTCAACCATGCTTCTGTACTCATCAAATTTTTTCAATACTTCACTTTTGGCCTTCATGGTATACAATGTAGTATAGTTTGAAAAATCATCAGTAAATGTCACAAAATATTTTGAGTCTCCAAAGGATGATGGGGAAATTTTGCCGACGACATCCGAGTGTATGATTTCAAGGAGATCCTTAGCTCGAGTGTTGGATGATTTTGGAAATTTCTTCCGCTTCATTTTTCCCTGAATGCAGATAGAGCATGGTGCATTTGGTAACACTGGTAATTCTTTGTCAATAGACTCTAAGTTTTTGATTGCATTATAATGCGGGTGACCAAGCCTGCGATGCATCAGTTCAATGCTTTCAGTTCTTGTTACACAAGCCATTGATGCCTGCTCTTCAATAATGTACAGCCTTCCTTTCTTCTTGGCTGACAGGAGTGTTTTGCCCTTGTTGTCAATCACTCTGGCCTTGCTATCTGCGAATTCGACCTTCAAGCCCTTCTCCTCAATCCTTCCAATTGACAGCAGGTTTCCTCCTAGTTTTGGGACAAATAAAACATTTTGAATTGTAATGTCTCTCTCTTCACTTTCTTCATATATCTTGAATGATATATTACCTATTCCACTGACATTTATTCTTTCTGAATTTGCAACTTCAACTTCAGATGAATATGGTCTAAGGCTTGAAAATTTCCTTCTATTAGAGGTCATATGTTCAGTTGCTCCACTATCAAGAATCCAGAGATTTTTCCTCTTTGATTCATCTTCATCTGCTAATAGTGCGACACTGGTCTTGCGGTCAACTGCTGTTTTGGCACTGTTTTGATGTTGTTGTCTGGCTTCTTCACAGTTTCTTGATATGTGTCCCCATTGGCCACAGCAAAAGCATTTAGTGTTTTTTCTTCTGTTAAATTCAGCTTCTTCAGTAGTTTTTCTTGGCATAAATTTCTTAATTGATTTTGCTGCTGCAGGTCTTCTCTGATTTGATGGGAAACTTCTAGTGTGGAGGGCTTGTTCTTCATGGCATGCATTGGGTAAACTGTCGTTTCTTGCTATCCTTTTTTCTTCAACCAGCAGTCTGGACTTGACAAATGTGGTTGTCAAGTTTGCTTCATCTTTTTCAAGATTCAGGATCAGCGATTCATAGGCCTTGGGTAGTCCTAACAGCATCACTAGGGCAACTTCCCTATCTGTGAATGCATAGCCTCCGTTGGATAACTTCCTGTGTAAATCCATTAATCTTGCTAGGTAGGCTTGCACAGATTCATTAGGCTTCATTACAATGTTAAAAAATTCTCTCATGAGTTGTAGAACATGTAATAAACCGAACTTCGTATGCATTTCTTTAAGAGAGTTCCAGGCGTCTCTGGCTCTTATACAGTCCCCAATGTCGTCTAGATAAGTATCTTCAACAATAAGAAATAATAGGGTAAGTGCTTCGTCATTTTTCTTTCGCTCGGCATCATTCATGTCAGTTCCATATCCCGGTTCAATCGCTTCCCAACACCGCTTCTGGACTAGGATAGCGCGGGAACGAATACGCCAAGTGTGATAATTGTCGCCGTTTAATTTCGGCATTTTATATTCTTCAGAGGTCATTTTTTTTTTTTTTTTTTTTTTTCTTTTTTTTTTTTTTTTTTTCTCTTTATACGTTAAAATTTGAATTAAAAAATCCACCAGCAAATTATCTTCTTCAAGCGGTAAGGAAATTCATTCACTTCGTCTTTCAACGTGGTTAGGCTTAAGATCGACCTCGTGCTACAACATCAAATACTTTTCCATTCTGGATCGCAATCAGCTTTCTAAGCAGAGCTTCGTGCTGATAACGTGTTGAAAAATAAATGAAAGGAAATAATCGGCCATGATCCAGATTAAATAATTATATTAACAAATAATGACATATCACACTAACATAGCTTTCAGATACAAGCGCCAGCAAACGCGGCAGACATCAACAACTATTGACCGTTGCCAAATTGAGTTGCCAATCTTGTACTCAAAGGCTGTTGCCACTTCACAAATTTAATACAGTGTACAAGTTAAAAACAGTTAAGTTACACATTAATAACATTTAAAATATTAGAATTAACATATTTTAACAGTAACAATGCCCGTGATGCCAAACAGCCAGCCCCCCAGAAATGAACCCCGTGTCCTCCAAGAATATATATCCTAATACATACTCTCAGAGGCCAAAATTTAGAACAAGACATGCTGAACTATGTGGCTTGGTTAGCAACAGAAGTCTAATAAAAAGCTTAATAACAATTAAAATTTTTAAGTTATCGCAACAAGGCTTTTTCTATGAGCTTGCTAATATTAAGAGGTAACTTTTTATTACATTGTTTAAGCAAATTACAATTAAAACACAATAAGACAAAAAAAATTAAGATGGAAGCAGTCACTGGTTGACAAACAGCAGGCTAGGCTAGAGCAAATTAAGTAATATGTACATAAAACAATTAATAATTAACGTAGAAACATGCTGTTTACCTATTTTTGTAGCTGAGACATTCATGTATCCATTTCCATCAAGGGCGTTCGGCCCGCTGACCTTTGGAGGGGCTTTAGCCAGACATTTGTAGGAGCACAACACAATAACGTCCTTCCCCTCCGCGTACACCCACTTGCATACCACGAGAAGACTATTGGGCTGGGTCTCATGTTCGAGAACTTTCGATTAGTGGGTCATTTATGGGTCAAGGCGGGTCAAATTAATTTTATCTAAAAAACGGCTCTAACGATTTTGATTAAATTTTGTATCCTGCGAGTTTCGGGCACGCGAAAATCATTGGGCTAGATCACATGTTCGAGAAAATTCGATTAGTGGGTCATTTCTGGGTCATTGTGGGTCAAGATCTAAAAAGCGGCTCAATTTACACTAAATTTTGCATCCAATGGTTTTCGAGCAGGAGAAGACTGTTGGGCTAGGTCACATGTTCGAGAAAATTTAATTAGTGGGTCATTTTGGTCATGAGTCATTATGGGTCAAGCTATTTTATCTTAAAAACGGCTCAGACTATTTACACTAAATTTTGCATCCTATGGTTTTCGGGCACGAGAAGACTGTTGGGCTAAGTCTCATGTTCGAGAAAATTCAATTAGTGGGTCATTTTGGTCATGGGTCATGATATTTGAACTCAAATTTAATTTTGACCGAGCATAGCTCGGTCTTCCCTGCTCGTGCATGCAATATGACAGAGTTAGGGTGGCAAAGGCCAATTGCCACCATTTTTTCGGGATAATATTCTTCTACTTATTTAATGAAAGAAATAACTGAGGCTATTGAATAAGGCGATTGATTAAGGCGATGAAATCTACTGAGGTACAGTGGTGGCGATTGGTCTTCTGACATGCGGGTTCGCCGTTCCTGTAATATAATGCTAAATAACAACACGAATAAATATAAATATAAATAATAATAATAAAACGTAAATTTTGGTCTCGGAAATCCATAACTGAGTAAGGCGGATCCGTACGTCACATATGAACTTTCGGAATTGTTTTACTTACCCATGATACGTAGTATAGGGTAAGTCTTGTAATCGTTTTGAAAATCGAAAAATTTTTTTTGACGGATTTACACGTTTCAGACACTGGAGATTCCGAAAAACATATTTTTAGAAAAAAAATTTTGCCGTCCGTCTGTGTGTCTGTGTGTGTGTCTGTGTGTCTGTAAACGCTCTATCTCCCGAAAAAATTGAGATAGAGACTTGCAATTTGGTATGTACTTAGTATGTAATAATGGGAAGAAGCCTATTTCATTTCAATAACCTCGATGAACCGGAACTATTTTTTTCGGACTCTCGAAATATTCGTTCTGATAAAAGGTATATAAAAATTTTCGAAATTGTTTATTTTAAGAAATAAATATAAAAGACAATAAAAAAACATAAATTTTGCATAAAGCATGAAGTCGATCGGGTAATTAGTTACCGAGATATTTGGAATCCTATTTTCCACACTCTTCGATTTTTCATGACCCTGTATTTCATCCAAATTTCACTTCAAAGACATATTTTAATTGGAAATTTGACGTTTTATCAGATGCAATAAACCGCTAGTTAATAGGATTATTATTTTTGGAGTTATAAGGAAAAACCTCTTTCAAGCAATTCAGTAATCGAGCCTTTAAAGTTTATGACGTCATCAAGCCACGATTTTATTTGAATTGCAATGCATTTTATAAGTAGTTTACACATTTTTATTTTAATATTTTACATTATGCATATTCATGATGGGTAAGTATTACGGTGGTCCCCAACGACTAGTTTTTCCTTTTCAACATTTTTCAACTATATTGAAAGTGTTTATGACTTTAGTTTGCTTGCCAGTCTGTCTGTCTGTCCAGCGATCTATATGTATGTCTGTCTGTCCATGCTCTAACTCACGTAAATGCACTTGGATTACCATGAGCTTTGTATATATGTTATTGAGGTTTGCCATAGGACATTCCCTATTGAAAACGGAATGTGTAGCATTATAGTTCGTTTACAGAGGCATACAAAAGAATTACGTTAAATTATGGTCTATGGGGAAAAATCGTTTGCAGTGTATTTGAATGAGGATGAAGGAAGCAAATTTTTTTTAGAAGCACCCGTACTGAAAGAACACCTGTATATGGACGATATTCTTTCTAGAGCTGAATCTTTAAGTTCTGCATCAAAGCTCCAAAATAAATTAACAGAAATGGAAGCATGATATTGCACGACAAGTGTAGTATTACACCGGGACTTTGTCAAACAAATGACAAGATATACCCTTTTGGTGATTCAGAGGAATCTATGCGTTACTAGGTGTTTTATGGAAGTAAAAAAATATAAGTTTCAACGTTAAAATTGATAATGAAGTGAATATCACTAAGAGACAAGCGTTGTCAATTATATCGAGTATATTTGATCCCTTGGTGTTAGTAGCTTCAGTTATAATTAAAGCAAAAGTATTCATTCACAAATTGTGGTTATTACCATAACTGCCAACTTTTACGCCTTTTTTCCCGCCACTACATTTAAACAGAAAAAATTGGTTTATTTAATTTAATCTTAAATTTTTGCGATTAAATAAGAAAAATTTTTCTGTTCAAAAATAGTGGTATATAAAAAGCATAAAACTTGGCAGCTATGTTAATACAATTAAACTGGGATAATTTTCTGTCGGAGTAAGAGGCTAAGGAATAGAGGTAATTTTATGTTACCTTACAATTAATTAATAATATTGAGATTAGTATGTGTATTTGACTAAAATATGGAATTATGATTGAGTTACAATGTCTTCACTGACGAGTCTGAAGCATCCTATAGAGCGGCAATTTACTGCAAATCAGTAACAAAATTTGGTCAAATGTCTGTAAAATTAATGACCTGTAAATTCAAAGTTTTGTCTTTAATACAATTAATTACCGTGATTTCTGGCGTATAATCCGAGGGTCAAACAACCCTGTTTCTACCCAAAAATTTTATTTTATAAAATGTAATTTACCAGATCGTTGTAAATATTTGATTTCAATTATGAAATAAAATTTCTGGGTCTAAACATGATTATTTGATCCGCGGATTTTACGCCGGAAATTACGGTATTACAAAATTTGAATTATGTGTAGCAGTTCTACTGACAAAATTAATTAAACGAGTTGTTTCTTCGCTCAAGATTTTATTGTAAACAAAATCATCTTGTTGTTTCATTCCATGATAGTATTATTCTAAATTCAAAGAGAACCATTCCAACTAAAAACCCTTGTTTCGAATAGAATCTCTACAATACAAGAACTAACTGAAGGGATGTAGTGGTGACATGTTTCATCTCAGGAAAACTCTGCTGATCTTCTAACAAGAGGAGTTAATCCCGATAAGTTAAACTTGAATGAATTATGTTGGAGTGGTCCGTTGTTCATTAAGGAAAAGTTCTATCCTAATAGAGATATTCTTGCAACAGTTAATTCCAATGAATTTTCAAAGGGTACAGAAAAATTGTAATATAAGTAACTTTAATAACTGCATATCTATTTTCATAGTTTCTATGAATTCTTTTCTGCCTGATATAATTTATTTAAGTAATAACTATTGTAAGATAGTTCGTATGTTAGGATTTATTTTCAGATTTCTGTTTCTATGACTTCTTTTCTGCTTGATATAATTCATTTAAGTAATAACTATTGCAAGATAATTCGTATTTTAGGATTTATTTTCAGTTTCTTAGTAATTGTAAAAAAGAAAGAAAGGAGGATTTTCTGGAGGTCCAAGAGCTCAACGCAACGGGAATGTTTCTTTAAAAAGCGTACAATATGAATTATTTAACAAGGAAATAAAAATCCTTGCAAAAAAAGCTAAGATTAATCATAATATTCAGATAAAAGATCTTCATCTACTTCTTGATGACGAAAGATTTTTTTAGAGTAGGAGGTAGGTTAGTAAACAGTAATATAAATGCTAACGAAAAATTTCCAATTTTTCTGTATAATAAAAGCAAACTTACTCATTTGATAGTAGATTATTTCCATCAATGATATTTACATTTGGGTCCACAATCTTTACTCTTTCAATTAAGACAGAAGTTTTTTGGCTCTTAAATGGTCGAGCCATATGTAGAAAAATAATTCATAATTGTATTACTTGTTTTAAAGCAAAACCCATCTCTTGTCAGCAGTTCATGCGGAATTTACGAAAAGAAAGAGTAACTGAGAACTATTCATTTCATTGTTCAAGTGTCGATTTCCCTGGGTCATTTCTGATAAAATATAAGTATCAGCGTAAAGGAATTTATCAAGCATATGTAGCCATATTAATTTGTTTTACTGTACGTGCAATTCATTTAGATATTGTTACCGAATTAACTTCGCAAGCTTTTATAAAAATTTTAAAAAGGTTTTTTGCAAGGAGAGGAAACATTGCTTGTCTTTTTAGGATTACGCATAAAAATTCGTAGGCAATAATAGGGAACTCAAAAGATTACGTAATATAGGTAGAATTCCTGGCAATAATTTGTGTGGCGAAGGCGTTAACTGTAAATTTATACCACCAAGAGCTCCAAATTTTTAGTCGTCTGGAACGCTAGAGTCAAATTCTTGAAAGATCATCTGAAGCGAGTAATGGGCAATGTCAAATTCACATACGAGGGTTTCTCGACTGTAATAACACAGCGGGCAGGGCTAGTGGAGCTTAAGCCAAATGGTAGGCCACTCTGCCCGGCATGAACCTGTAATAACACAGAGCTTAAGCCGCATGGTAGGCCACTCTGCCTGGCATTAACCTGTAATAACACAGCCGAGAAACCCTCGTATGTGGATTTGGCATTGCCCATCACTCGTTTCAGATGATCTTTCAAGAATTTTACTCCAGCTTTTTCTGTAATAACACAGCGGGTGGGGCTTGTGGTGCTTTAGCCGCATGGTAGGCTACCCTGCCTGGCATGAACCTGTAATAACACAGATTGAAGGAATCCTAAATTCACGCTCCCTTGTACCTTTATCATCTGATCCAGATGGTCTGAACGCTTTAACTCCTTTCCACTTTCTTATTGAAAGGATAATGAACCCTGTTGTTGAACCTGAAGTAACTCATATTCATGATTCCAAACTAAATGTACACTGTTAAAAATTTTATGCTGAGTTGAACCAATTTTTGGTACTGCAGTAGCTGCAACCACAAGATGGTGAAATCGAGTTCCAACATTTAGAGCTTTGGTTCAGTTGCAGCTCCGAATGTTGGAACAAGATTTCGCCATTTTATGGTTGCAGCTACTACACCACCAAAAGTTGGTTCAATCCAGCACAAAATGTTTAACAGTGTATAAGAAAGAACAACAAAAATGATTCACACTATTTAGAAAAAATGGTCCAAAGATTATCTGAGTTCCTTACAAGAAAGAGGTAAATGGATGTTTGTGAAAGACAACGTTCAAATAAATGATTTAGTGATTATTAAAGAGGACAATGTTGCTATTTGCAATTGACCTCTAGATAGAATTGAAGAGTTGTTTCCGTGTAATGATAGAAGAATTGCGGTAGTAAGAGAAAGTAAACTGAAGTGTATACATTTAGTGTAATTACAAATTGAATAAAATATATTCAACGGAGGCCGGTATGTCCGGCCATCTTTATGCCATGTGTTTTGGTAGTGCGTTCTATCGTCTGCGTTCTATTTTGGCAGCGACGCAGTTGTAAGATAGATCTGTTACGAGAGGTAGCCATGAGCGGCGCCTTCTTGTTATCGTCAATAAAATTAAATTAAAGAGTTAATTGAACTGAGTATTTATTGAGTAAAGTGTGTGTTTAAATTATTTAGTAATCTTCATTGTTCAAAAGTAAGCACTCTTGGGAACTCTGTTTCATGAAAACTGTTCCATTCTGTGTCGCCTTTCTATAAAGCACATGTTTTTATTAAAGTGTTAAAAATATATTATTTTAAAATAAATTTGTTGAAATTGTGACGATTTACAAAATATCTATCAATTGGGTTGTCCAGAAAGCTCGTGCCGTTTGGGAAAATCAATTCGTACCGTAAAATTCTATCATTTAATTAGTAGATATTGAACCAAAATCTAATGTCTAATAATAACGGGCAAAAATTTCCGGGTACGAATTGATTTTCCTAACCGGCACAAACATTCCGGACAACCCAATAAATGTTATTTAGCGTTTTTATGTTTGAAGAAAGTACATAGGTATATTTTCTATGACAGGGACGGAAAGTCGCGTATCAGAAGTCAAATTGCCACCAGTAATTTCGGAAAACAATATTCTTCGACTTATTAAATGAAAGAAATTTGAATATTAAATAAGGTGAAATAAACCATTCATGAAAAGTGATGGCAATTGGCTGGCCTTCTGATACGCGGGTTCGCCTTCCCTACTACCGCCGTCGTTTGTCATCGCAATTGCTGAAAGTTAATCTTCGCTTTATATGACCGCAAAGTTTCTGAGAATAAATAATGCAAATTATTCTATTCTGAAACAGTGATAGATTGGTGGTCTGCGTGTCTCAAGTTGTGCAACCCTACTAATTTAATGAATTTTAGAAGTGGTCGGCATTTTGTGTTTGTTACGTTATTTGCAATGGAACATATCAAAAGTGAATTAACATCATTTATCTATTATAGGGGTGGCGAACCCCCGTGCTATCAGGGGCTATTGTTATCACTTTTAGTAGCCTTCGACTTACTTTATGATATAAATTGTGAGATTTAGGAAAGTTGGAATCAAAAACGTGAGAAACATCGATTATTATTTTTTAAATAATCGGAATTTTTCTATTTCTCCCTTTTCTAATCATATATTACTTTTGTTTCTACGCATAGGCGGCTCGTCTATTTGTGCACATGAGCACGTGAACCCACAATGAAAAAAAAAATATATATATTAGCAAGTTAAATAAAATAATTAAAGAACACATTTCCATGTTTCCCATTTGTAGGATGAACGTCTTTCACTCCCCCCCCCCCTTGTTCATCTTAGACATGACAAAGACAAAACGCTATTGTAATAGTTTAAGATTTGAAAGTTTTCAACACAGAGCACCCAGATGTTTTTGCGTTCGCACGTGCGACCGAAGAAATTCTCTTAAAAACCACTTTATGCGGAAGGAAACCGGCAGACGTATGTGAGGGGAGCGCATCGCTCGTATCCTTCCAATCGCACATCAGTCCGTAATATGCGGAAGGTTGCTTTTTTGTTAGTTTCTTTCTTGTTCGTTCAATTTCTATCTAGGTTTGCGATGTTCGACTAGTTTTTTTAACTAATCTGCTCATTCATTTTGCTTTTTATAGATATTATTCTTTGTAAGAATTAGTTGTACACAGTTAAGAAGGCACACAGTAAAATAAGTGTTTACTAAAGTAATTGCATTTTTTCAACATTGTCGCTAGAAAGAAAAATATTTTCTACTATGTTGAAAAGTGTTAAAAAGAAAAAAAAATATTTTTTGCGAAAGTTATTATGGGACTTTTCACGGATATCTGAGACCAAAATTTACGTTATTATTGTTATTCTGAATTATTATTATTATTTCCATGTATATTTATTTTCATTGTTGTTATTTAACATTATATTACATGAATAGCGAGCCCGCATGTCAGAAGGCCTTAATTGCTACTACTGTACCTGAATAATTTTCATCGCCTTAATTAATAGCCTCCAGTTATTCCTTTCATTAAATAAGTAGAAGAATATTATCCCGAAAAAGTGGTGGCAATTGACCTTCTGGCAGGCCGTCCCTGTATATTATACACACACACACACATATATACATATGTTTTGTGTATGTGTGAAATTTTCAACCACTTCCTCAAAATACTATTATTTCCGAATCTTCGCCTTATTTATTCGTAGGAATTACCGTAATTTCCGGCGTATAATTCGCGGATCAAACAATTCGGTTTCAACCCAGAAAATTTTTCGATAATTGAAGCCAAATATTTACAGCGATCTGGCAAGTAACACTTTATAAAATAAAATTTCTGGGTCCAAACATGATTGTTTCATCTGCAGATTATACGCCGGAAATTACGTTATGAACATAGTTAAAAAAATTTATTTACTTAAACGCTTTTCATACAAACGGTATATTTATTTCAAGACCACGAATTCATAGATCGACTGCTAATATTAAAACGAAAGAATGTAAAAGATTACAGTTAAAATAAGATTTTTTTTGTGTTATTTCCTAAAGAAATATCTTATATCAATAGTACCCCAACCTTTGCTTCGCCAACCAGCGAGTTACCTCCACTTTAGAATATAGAATAATTTACTTTATTTAATGACAGAAACTTTGTGATTGAATAAAGTGAAGATTACTTACTCTGAAATTGTATCGGTAATGAATTTCAGGAAAAAACATTGGGCAGGCTTATCTTGTATTTTGGATCCAGTAAGTTAAATGAAACTACATTGAGTTATTACATTAAAAATGATGGGTTTTAAGCATTTATTTGTAGTGAACTTCTTGAATGTATTTAAAAAAAATTCTTTTCAGCTATACATAAATACCAAACTTTTATTTAAAATTTTTTCTTTTCGCTCTGGAATTTTCTTGAACTGTAAAATTAGATTTATTCAAAATATATTTATCAAGTACCTTTGTCTTGTTTTCAACTGATAACCAATAACATTATGACACTAAAATATTGTAAAAACGATCTTGTTATTATCTTTGAAGCGAAAAATCGATGTTAAAAAAACGGAAAAGGAAAATCTTGTCAAATGTCACTTTTTCTTTGTTCGAATTATTCCAAGCACGTAACCAGAAGAAAAACTTTTGTAAGAATTTCGAAGGTAAATATTTATTTTTCAAAGAATATCAGTAAAAATACGGAAAGTGCAGTAAAGTAGCTCACATGTTTTCTTTGCAAATGAAAATAAACAATGATTTGAAGATAAAAAAGAATGAAAGAAAAGATTCCAAAACATTTAACCCTATGTAGAACGGTGGCATATTATTTATAGAGTAACTTTGGGTATTATGGAATAGGAGGTTAATGTGGAATGACAATATCTGATAATATTCCACATGATTATGGTGGCGAAAAGATAGATCCTTATATTTGTGATTTGTGCATATCTGAAGTATAAATTGAAGAATATTGGCTGACATACCTGGACAATATATTTTGCTCATGCTCTCTTGATACCATTGCATCTGTTTTTTGCCAAATTTGGTTCGTTTTCTTTATTTTTAATCCCCTATATAATATTTCCCGGCTAACTCATAATACCCTCCAAAAAAGTATTTAATAATTATTATTTATTTACATGTGATGAAATTTCGTAAAATGATTTTTATCTACAAATAACTAATGACAGATAGTTGAAGTTTGTGATTGTATTCGGTTTTTAACCCCTTAATTCTCGCGCCCGTGATATTCACGGGCTGCGTATTCTACTTTTTTTTAAATTCAGATTCTTTGATTCCCACCAGTTTTTTAAAAGAGTAAAATTAGCTTTATTCTCGCGTCATTTTATCAGTCATTAAATAAGGTGAATATTTCTACTTCAAAAAAGTGGTGACAATCAAACAATTTGAAATTTAAAAAGTCCTTCCGGCCTGTACCGGGAGGAAAAGGTAGCTTTCCTATATCTTCCTTTTAAAATTTTAGCTAATGTTACACGAAAACAGCAAGTTAAAATGCAAAGAAACGTTTACAAAAGATTCGTTAATACTGAATTTGAATAAGAAATTCGCCAAATTATTGAGCAATAGCCAAATTGGATTCATTTATGAAGACTTATTTTGGTCGCCAAATTTGGCGATATTTCGCCAAATGTCGCCAATCTTGCCAATTTTGTCGCCAATTTTGGCGCTAACGGATATGAATATATAGTTTTATGCGTATGATTGGGAAAATTACTACAACAATGAAAGAAAATAATTTGCGAGAATCGCGTTAATGTGCTGTTTTGTTTCAAAATGTCAGCCACCCTAGAATTTCAAACTGCTCTATCTCAGCCATTTTTTGAGATAGAGGTAAACCAAAAAATGCTCTGGGATCCTTGTATCAAGGCCTAACACGTAATTAAAAAATAAATTTGAATTTTTATTTTTTTTGTATATTTATTTTAGTTTTAAATTTTTAAATGGCCGTCATCTTGAAACAAAGTGGCGTACCAAGATGGCCAACGAACTCGGTCGAGACATTGGTTAGCTTAATACACACAATTAGTTTCATCAAAATTGATTTATAAATACGAGCGTTATCGTATTACATAGGTCAGATATATATATATATATATATATATATATAGCTTGCATTTGTGTTTTTTTTTTTTTTTAATTATGTTTCACTTTTTGAATAAATACTTCATTTGTTAGGACTATGTTTTATAATGTGTAATTTGACATAGCTATTTGGGATAATAATTTCATTGCATTTGGTCAGTTATTTCTGTTTCAATGGTTAATTTTTGCAATAAGTTTTTATATATATATATATATATATATATATATATATATATATATATATATATATAAATCAATATTTGAGCGGTGGGTGGTTTTGGGGTCTGGGCGTCATGATCGGTGAAAATATATCGAAATTTTCCGGAACTGCTTTCCTCCGAACGGCTGCAATAGGTAGCTTTATACATTTTTGTATTGAAAGCTACCTAAAAAAGTAGCCTATACGAAAATATAGCGACGCTTAAGGGGTTAAACAATATCCAGTTGTGATTCGTCGCTACCATGTCAAACTATCGAATGTGCAAAAATGCATTTTTCATTACTTTTAAAATGGGCCGATTGCCACCGCTAAATTTTAATAATATTCTTCAGCAGGGTTGCTAGTTTGGCCTCTTTTTCATTCAGAAATTCCGCATTGGTAACAGAAATTTCAAGCAGAAATTTTTTCTTCATTTAATAACAGACATTTCGTGAATACTTGAAGTAAAATTTTTTTCTCCTAAAATTTCCGGTACGAATTCGGCATCTCTCAATCAATAAGAAGAACAAACGAAGTCAATAAGAAGTGCCCTGTTCTTCGCAGAAACTTTTTTAGCATCCTTACTTGGCGAAGAATTCTAATAAAATTTAGTGGTGTCAATCGTCCCATTTTTAAAAGTAATGGAAAATGCATTTTTTCACAGTCGATAGTTTGACATGGTAGCGACGATATATCCTCAAACGTAAATGGTATTCTTTAACCGTTTGAGTGCTATGAAGCGCGACAGCGCCGCAATGTATCTGCGTATCAAACAAATTTTGTTTCAACCCAGAAATTTTATTCAATAATTGAAATCATTTAATTTTTATTCAACAGTTAAAGTATTTACAGCGATCTAGTGAGTTACATTTTATAAGATAAAATTTCTGGGTTGAAACACAATTGTTTGTTCCGCGGATTATAGGCCGAATTTTCAGCACTCAAACGGTTAATACCCTAGGTTCCTCTACTACTTAATTTTAATCCTCAAACGTTACATTTGCGCCAAAATGTTGGAATAAAATTTTGCTTTTATAATGTAAAATGAAGAAAAGTTTTTTTATTTATTAAAAAAAAATTGTTTGTAAGTTCTGACGTTAACCGATCATTTCAAAGTTTTAGCAACAGAACTACTGTGCCCTTGAAAGGGTTAAACGACACACAATTTTCCATGCAGAATGACGCTGAATATTATCGGTAAGAGTTTTTGATCAAAACAAAACACATTAAAAATATTTACTAATAAAAAAATGTTAGTCCACGTGATTTTTAAATAGTATCTCTTCCTTGTTGTAATACATTGGTAGCAACCGCGTACCAGCAGGATGGTTATGGATACCATTAATTTCGAACATACATTTTCGCCTTAGTTAATCGCAGATTTCTTCGATTAAGTAAGCAGAGCTGGCAACACTCCGGATTTTGGAATATCACTATTTTAATATAGAAAATTTCGCTTTATTTAATGCAAGAAATTTTTAATTATACAGGGTGTTTTAGTTAAACGTTTCAGAACTTCTAAGAGGGGTAGGGTACATCCTGACAACTCGAAATCATATAGCAATGTGGGGTCGGAAATGCTTTCCTTAACCCTTTGCGGCGCAGAGAATTTCCATTGCTTAACTATTGAAATTAATGACTGTCACCAGAATTTGAAAACGAACTTTCTTGTAACTATGAAAAAGCTATATTTCACGCAACTAATAAACTGTATTTTTTTAACAAAAATTCTGGTATCAGTGAGGGTTTTGGGAATTAAAAGTAAGTGGCTTCATAAACATACTTATAAATATATACAGGGTGTTCCGTTAAAGGGGTCCAATATTAATAGGGGTAATAGAGGAGATCACACGGAGCATAAATCAGTATATAATGCCTTGCCGGATCTCAATAATTTTCAAGTTACAGCAAATAGAATGAAAAATCGGAAATTTGTAAAAAAACCCTCATTGCTAAACTATCGATAATGCTACATAAAAACGAAGCACATATTTAGAAAGAGCAGAAAAAATCCTACGAAATGACATAAGTTGTTTTAGAATATTGAGAATTAATGGCGAGTTACAAGCTCTGAAACAGTGAAAAAATACAAAATCAAATATTTAGCAAAATAGTTAATCGTTAATTCCAAAAATGCAACTCTACCTACATCAAGGAAAATGTTATAAAATTTGGTCCATTCCGAAAGCTTTCGAAGAAGCTGACAATAAACCATATCAGTTTAATTGTATGGGAGAAATCAAGCAGTTCCCTAGTTACAACTCTGTACTGTTGCACGCTCGGAAAGAGCGAAACTCCACCCATGACGATTGTAAACACCCCGTTTTAATATCTTTCAATTATACATTTCTGATCAACCTCTATCAATACCCTTTCATTATTCAGTCTGGTCAAGTGAATGACATATTGTGCAGCTCTCGCCTTGTCTTAAAGCAAACTCCGTGACTGCTGCGTTTCCTCCATGAACTTTCAGGATGATGAAGAAGAAGTACTTTTTATGCAAATTTTCTATGTGTATAGGAAGAAAAGTGTAATAAAACAGCAGTCATCAGTGGGCGTTATGTTAAAGGGAGGCTGTTGTAAGTGGGATTGTAATAAGTTGATGTATAATAATTACGCCGGAATATTCTAACGAAGAATATGCGGACATGCATCTGATGTACGGGCAAGCTCATGGAAATGCATGTCTAGCACAGCGCATGTACCGTGAGCAATTTCCAAGGAGACGTTGCCCAAGTTCGAAACTCTTCATAAAAATCGATAGACGATTACGGGAGACTGGATCGTTTAATACAGCAAGCATTGATGCAGGGAAACCTCGACATGTACGAACACCTGCAATGGAAGAAGATGTACTGAATATTTTTAAAGATAACCCCTCCACGAGTACACGAGCTGCTGCGTCTGAAGTCGGTGTTTCTCACCAAAGTGTGTGGCGTGTTCTGCGTGCAGAAAACATGCACCTCTTTCATGTGCAGCGGGTACAACTGTTATCAGTAACAGATTGTGCTCAGCGGACAGAATTCGTACGCTGGTTGCTTAATGTAACAGAAAATAATCCACAATTTCTGGAAAATATTTTATTTACTGATGAAGCAACATTTACGAGAGAGGGCGTGGTAAACACGCACAATATGCACACATGGTCATATACAAATCCGCACACTGTTTGAACGCACAACAAAAGTTCAGTGTGAACATATGGGCAGGTGTCCTCGGCGATTATCTCATAGGACCATATTTACTCCCAGATGTACTCAATGGCAGTACGTACTTGGTTTTCCTACGGGATATCTTACCGCAGTTACTGCAAAATGTGCCAGCAACATTGCGCCACAATATGTGGTTTATGCACGATGGCGCACCGGCACATTTTTTCATAGGTGTTCGCAATCACCTCAATTCAACATATCCTGGGAAATGGATTGGACGCAGTGGACCTGTTGCTTGGCCTGCACGCTCTCCAGACCTCAATCCATTAGACTTTTTTGTTTGGGGACACCTTAAATCGCTGGTGTATGAAACGCCTGTGGATACACCGGAGGATTTACTAGCGCGAATCGTTGTCGCTGCAGGAGACATTCCCAACTCCGTCGGAGTTTTTCGGCGTGTTCGCCAATCTTTACGACGTCGCTGTCGGCTGTGCGATTCTGTTAATGGGCGCAACTTCGAACACCTATTATAATAATGTCCGTTCGTCTGCCTTCCGACATTGAACTGTGCAGCGCAGGCCAGAAGACTATGCTTCACATATGTCATAATGTACGTGGAATGTAATTCTTTATTTGTCATTTTTCTTTTATTTTCAACACTTTTTGGCACAGTATTTTGTAAGTCACAGACTGTGGTGTACTCAAATTGTAAATTACAAAGTTTGTATGAATTAATTTAAAATTTAGTGTCTTTTTTAAATTTATAATTAATAAAATTATTATGCTATTTGTTATTATTATTTCCTATCATAAATTATGATGCACATATACATACAATAATTGTCCATGTAAAACATGTACTGAAACTTCTTGCATAGTTACAAATCGCAATATTTTTAATTATTTCCGAATTTTCACCACCAGTTTAATTTTAAGGAATTTAACTTAAGCTTTATATCAATAAAAGACCACTTTAAAATGTAGACTATTATTGTAAAGTTATTTTGGTTCATTCAACTCTTGAATAATTAAAAATGTTGCATCTCAGAAGAAGCATGATCGAAAATGTATAGTTGAGAGTAATTAAAAAGGCGGTGTTTCCAATCGTGATGGGCGGAGTTTGACCTTTGCTAGTGTCAAAGAAAGCGGAGTTGTAACTAAGAAACTGATTAATTTCTCTCACACAATTAAACCGATATGGTTCATTGTAAGCTTTTTCGAAAGTTTTCGGAATGGACCAAATTTTACTACATTTTCCTTGTTGTAGCTAGAGTTGTCTTTTTGGAATTAACGATTAACTATTTTGATGTATATTGGATTTCGTACTTTTTTCACTGTTTCAGGGCTTGTAACTCGTCAATAAATATTGCTATTTTAATACAATTGATGTCATTTTGTAGGTTTTTTTCTGCTCTTTCTAAATATGTGCTTCGTTTTTATGTAGCATTATCGATAGTTTAGCAATGAGGGTTCTTTTACAATTTTCCGAATTTTCATTCTATTTGCTGTAACTTGAAAACTATTGAGATCCGACCAGGCTTTATATACTGATTTATGCTCCATGTGATCTCCTCTATTACCCCTATTAATATTGGACCCCTTTAACGGAACACCCTGTATATATATATATATATATATATATATATATATATATAAATATATATATATATATATATATATATATATATATATATATATATATATATATAAATATATATATATATATATATATATATATATATATATATTGGTAATCTTAATATTGTGAATGATTATAAACTGCAAAAACTCATGGGTTATGGTACTAAATATAGACTTCCTTCTAAATTTAATGTAAATTCTATTATAAAACAGTTTATATATGATATAGACATTTTTATTTATAAAATTTCAATTTCATATAGTAAACCTATTGAATATTTTTATCAATGGAAAATACTGGATATTGAAAAATTAAGTTCGTCTTTAAAACAAAATTTATCGAATATGGTTAAAATTAACACTAAACATTTGTTCCACCAAATTACTAAATTACAAAAAAACTATGTAATAACATATATTGACAAATCTCCTAATAATTATGCAATCATATGTAAAGCTTATTATCACCAACTACTTACATCCTGTATTTCTACTAACAATTCTTTTAAAAAAACTAATGAAAATGTAATTGTAAACAATCGTAAAATTCACAGTTATTATAAATTATTAAATATTACTTCTACTAACTTTAATTATCCTTATTTAGTTCTTATACCCAAATTTCATAAAAATCCAATTAAATTTAGGACTGTAACTATAGGATGCAATACATATAATAATATAGCCAATAAACATCTATTAAAAATTCTCAATCAAATTTATACACTGACAACATCCACTGATAACACACATTGTATAAAAAATAGCTATCAACTCGTCAATATTTTGAAAAATCTTAAATGTGTTAACAATATAATGACATATGATTTCAAAGATCTATTTAATAATATAGATTTATTAGATCTACATAATATTATAAATGCATTATTTTATAAGTATCAACATTCGCTTAATTTACCAATTCATATAGATACAGCTTATTTTAAAACTTTAACAAATTTCATTATATATAATAATTATATAATGCATGATAACACGTTATATTTACAGAAAGTCGGTATACCACAGGGGGGATGTACATCTAGTATACTTTCAGACTTATACTTGTATCATTATGAACGTACATTTATTAATAGTAATATACATTTATATCGTTATATTGATGACATTATTTTAATTGCCACTGATCACACTAATATTTCTATATTTCCAGTTGATTATCCTACTAATTTAGAATTAACGGAAAACCTCCTTTCTAACAATACTATTAACTTTTTAGATCTTAAAATTACACTAAAAGAAAACAGAACAATAATAGATCTATTTGATAAACGTAAAGAATTTAAATTTAAAGTTAATTCATTTACTAATTTTAAATCATGTCTTCATAATTCTGTATATCGTAATATACTCCTTAATCATATTTATAGAATAAAAAGTTTATGTTCCTCTCAACTTATTAACAAAAATATTAAAAAACTTATCTTTGAAGCATTACAACATGGTTTTCCAAAAAAATTCATTTATTCCTTAATATATAGTTAGTTCCTATTTGATCTTTACAACCAAATTAACACATGCGTTTAAAAAATGTATAAAAAAATCAAATAATCTTATAAATATTTACAAAAAAAAAAAAAATTATAATAGGTCGGTTGGGTGGGTAGACGTTGGATTGAGGAGGTGTGTGGCGGCGTTGTATGGAAAAATACGCATGGTTAATTTATATTATAAAAAAAAAAGATGATTTACACAATTGATTTACACAATTGTTTGATCATACACATTTTATAATGGACTGCGATGTGTTATTTTTATACGTATATTAACTTAGTTAGATTTAGTTATTCAATATTTAATTATTTTAAATGAATTTATATTCATTATTATTAAGAATGTATTTGATCTAATGATTTGGATTAATACCTTTGGTGGACAATGTCATATTTACTTCTAAGATAATGTTTACTTTTATACAGTGTTAATATAATAGGTTTTAATTTTATTAAGTATTTTTATTTAATTTAACTTTGTTTGAAGCCACATTATTTGTGACTAATTCATTTCAATATTTAATCAATATTAATTTTAAATTCTTTGATTCTTAATTCAAATCTTTAGTATTTTAATTTAAATTATTTTAATTGATGTTGCAATTTTAGTACAGTTATTTAATCGTTGTTGTCATTTAATGGTACATTTTTAATGTTACATTAATTATTAATTTTTCCATATTACTACTTATTTATAACATAGTATTATTAATTGATACATCCATTACTTAGATATTATTCAACATTCTATTTATTAATTAATTTCATTTATTTATTATTTAACTTATGGCTATCATTAAGATAGTAATTTGGTTTAATTATTAAACACTAATTTTCATCCATTACTTTATATTTACTTTTACCACTAGAGGGCAGCACTATTTTAAGTTGTTTTTTATTATTAATTTTTCCATCTTAATACTTATTTATAACATAGAATTATTCATTATTACATCCTTTAATGTAATTCAATTTTCTATTTATTAATTAATTTCATTAATTTATTATTTAACTAATTGGTATCAATTAAGATAGTAATTTGGTTGATTTATGAAACATTTATTTCCATACAATTCCTTCGATTCAGATTATATTCCCTTTTACTAATAGATGGCAGCACTAATCTTCCTGTTTATTTTATAATCCATTATATTTTAACATTATTTCTGGCATCACTGCAAAGAAATTTATATTTCTAAGCAATTTATATTTCTAAAATTGGCAACATGTTATGATTTTTTATGGAATTCATTCCCCAGTCATGTTGGAGTTTTCATGATGGTTCATGAACTGCAAGGTATCTTATTTTTATCTCTTTTCATCTTTATGGATTTTATACTTAATGTCTCTATTAAATGTTCTCTCTGTAATTTATAAGTATGGCTTCTTTCCTTTTTTATATTGTATTTTATTTTTTATTTTATCACTGATTTGAATCATTGTATTTGAGATGTAGTCCCAATATCATATTTTTTAGCAATATATGGCTAATATGATGATGAAACATCTCATTTAATTTTATTTGTGGTATTTAGGCAATTGGGACTTGATAATTCTGTCTAAATTCCACAAATTTCATTTCATTTAATTCCATATATTCAAATTTTTATTTAATTTCTTATTCTTTCAATGTTTTTGATTCCATATTCAGTGTGTTGGGGAATCTTTTATTGTTAACTAATTATTTCATACTTAATTAAATAAATGTTTAAGTTGGTGTTATGATAATGTTTCATTTATGGTTATATATATATATTTATATTTAATCACAGTTTGATGCTATAATATCTTTTATATCCCTTCATTCTATATACGTTTCAAAAAAGGATTGTGTTCAAAATATTTTTGCCTACAGCCATTTAAAATGACGGAAAAAAAGGGGCCTAATGCTCAAAGGGTTTTAAATAAGGCGAAAGAGGAATTAATATTTGGTTTGCAGATGTCCAACCTATGGTCTTTAGGGACGCTTTTAGTACTATTTCAATATAGTAATATTCGCTTTAATTAATCTTAAAATATTATGCGATTGAATAAGGCAAATATTGCATTTCAGAAATACTACTAGGAACCGCAGGTTGGACACCCCTGATTTGGAAAATATTCGAAAGTGTCCTTACCAGAGTCCTTAGAGTAAATCCAGGTCCTTATTCTGAACATGTAAAAAATCTGTAAACTTCCAACTTCCACCAGTAATAGTAATAATAGTAATTTTCACCTTATTTAATCGCAGATAAATAAGGCTAAAATTAATGTTCTGTTTTAGTAGCGAAAGTTTGCTTTTTAACATACTGTACGTGTTCAGAATATGGCCCTGACAGTGACAAACAAATATGTTACGATTTGGCATGTTGTGAGCAATGTCGCAGATATAAAAAGAATGTTTGTGATTTTTCATCTTTGAAACATTTACGAATACGTTTAAAAATAGACAAACACAAGGTCCCGTTTGGATACCAAAATTTGCAGACAGTGATCGTCGTGGTATATTCCTATTGCAAACAGTGCTGCCAGTGGGCAATTTTTTTTTAATTCGGTTTTTCTCGTTTGCCACCAGTTTTTTGAGAAAGTAAAATTTGCTTTATTTAATGACAGATTAAATAAGGCGAAAACAAGGGGAAATATGCAATTTCAAAAAAGTGGCGCCAATTAAGCAATCTGAATTTTAAAGAACGAAAAATCATGCATCAAGCATATATTATGTAACACTTCCCCACGCTTCCAAAATAATTTTACAAATCTTTGCCGTTTAATGAGGTGAAAGATGATATCTAAGTAATTTGGGAAACGCATAACATATTTAATACAAGAACGAAAAATCATGCGCCAAGCATAGATTATGAAATACTTTCCAACACAGCCAGAAAACTTTAACGAAACTTCACCGTTAAATAAGGTGAAAGAAGATATGTAAGTAAACAGTTTAGAACACATATAACACATTGAAAAATAAAATTTTCGAAATTACCTTCTTCCAGTGACAAATAGTCGAATTATTTTGTGCAGCCCTGTATATGATCAATAGATGTAGATATACAGTATGATAAAATTTAGTTCAGTTTGAATACTCATATTTAACAATTTTCGCCAATCGAATGAAATGCACACGGAATCTTTTGTACAGCCCTGTATATTATCTGAAGACTTTTGTACACCCCCCTCCCCTATTAAGCTAAAAGGCAACTTAAAACACACTTCCAGCAATTACCAAACGTAAAAGACAATGTATCTTTTTTAGCGTAGCCCTGTACATGAATTTATTTATATTCCGCAAACTTCTATTTGTCTACTAAATATAGTTCAGCAGGAAAATGCGTAAACACAGTTAAAAACTACCCTTAAGCAATTCACTCCCATTGTCCGTAATACTTACGAATTCCCTTGTGTAGCCCTGTATATGATCAACCGAGTTTATAAACACACACGTACTATGAAAAAAAAATAGTTAAACTTAAAAACGCAAACCAAAGTTGAAAACGCAGTTATAGCACATAGACTGTAAATATCGCACATGTACTCTAAACAATATATTTTAATGTCCCTGTATTTTGTGTCCCTGTAAATAAACGCAATGCACCTCAGTAATGCATATAATTTTCATTATGTTTGAAATAGTGAAATATCAGTAAATTACACTGCAAACGATTCCCCCCCCCCCCCCCCCATAGAACGATGTGTAACAGAATTATTTTGTTTGACCCTGTAAATGAATAATAAATGCTTTGCACCCCATATTCTACAAAAAACAGGTTTTAATGCGCTTCATAGTTATATATCAATTTCATTATGTTTTAAATGACGCAGCGTCATCAAAATGCACTTAAAACAAGTATTCGCCATTGACTGTAATGTAACGGAATATTTTTGACTGTCCCTGTAAAAAAACTATACGTGCTACACGCTTCACTTGGAATAGGGAATATGCTATAGTAAACGACAATACCATATAAAAATTTCACAGCAATCCGAGCATATTTACGGGAGTTAGAGCACGGACAGACGGCAGACGGCCATACGGCCAGACAAACTTAAGTCATAACCACTTTTCAACTAGGTTGGAAAGTGTTAAAAAACACAATTTTAGGAATTACCGACAATATTCGAAAAAATATCCGAATTCTTTTGTGCAGCCCTGTATATGACCTATAGATTTGTATATATACTACATAGAATGCTAAATTTTAGTTTAGTTAGGAAACTCGTAGCACGGTTTAAGATTCTTCTTCTAGAATTTCCGTTAATAAACGGAAATGTATTCGAGAACTTTTGTGCTGCCCTGTATATGATCTAGAGAATTTATACACACTAAGTAATATACAAACAAATGAGTTGAATTTGAAAGCGCGTTCAGCAACTAAAAACACATTTCCAAAATTATTAACATACAGTACAGAATTCTTTTGTGCGTCCCTGTAAATGAACGATGACTGCTATACACTTAATATTCTGTAGTAAGCCTCTTGTAATGCACCTTAGTGATATAAATTAATTCCAATATGTTTGAAATAGTGAAACATTATTAAAATGAAACGGAAACGATTTTTCTCCGTAGTCCGTAATGTAACGGAATTCTTTTGACTGTCCCCGTATAAGTGCTATGCACACTGTACTGTCGGTCACCGCAGTGATATATATTGATCTCAATATGTTTGAAATTGTGTAACATCATTAAAATAAACGGCAAATGATTTTATCCTCATAGACCGCAATGTAATGGAATGCTTTTGATTGTCCTTATAAGGAAACTATAAGTGCTACACACTTCATTTTCAATACCAAACATGCTATAGTAAACGTCAATAACATATATCAACTGCATGACAATCCGAATATATTTACGCGAGTTAGAGCACGGACAGACACACAGAAAAACGGCAAACAGACAAACCAAATTCATAAACACTTTTTATATGTTGGAAAGTGTTAAAAAGTAGCCCACTGTTATAAATGGTTTGAAATGTAGAAAATTACCAGCAAAATTAATGTTTGGAACAGTAGCGACTCGTCAGAGGTTCAAAATCGCTTTGCTACCAGAATTTTAGTATGTAAAATTTAACCTTATGTAATCGTGGGATGCTCAATGATTAAACAAAGATAAATTTTGTTTACGAAATTAGTGGTATTAAAGTTATTTTAAACCACCTGACGAGCCGCTACTGGTTTGGATATTACTAGTAATAAAAAATGGGCCAGTGAGAATAATGCAATGATGTTAATAATGCAATAAAGCGTCGAATTTATTATAAAATTATTTTATTCTTGGAAAGTATGCTTGGAACATAATGCAAATTAAAGCAGCTGATTATGCGATTTATAATTAATATTTCACGCGAATAGAGGAAAAGTTCTTAAGAATTTCGGCATACTTTAGGAATTTAATGCTCTTAACTTTCTGAATAGCAAAAGGAGGCATTTATAATACTATAATGCTTAAAACCTAAGAAATAAAACAAGAGTATTTTCTACGCAAGTAATAGTGTTTCATTTGAATAGACGAGAAAACAGTTGTTTAATAATTTCAAATATAATTTATGCTTTCATAGGGATAAAGATAATGCTCAAAACGAAAAATATCCGTTTTAATCAGTAATAGACTTTTTTTAATTAAATATATTTAATATAATAATACTGAAAGACAAACTATTCAAGACAATTAAATTTTATTGTGATGATTTCACTTATTTCGAACTCGAGTGAAAACACACACTTAAAACACTTTTTGCCATACGCATAAGACAATGAAGAGTTTTAAATAAAATGTTTTTAGTATACATTATTAAAGGATTAAAGAATGAAAATGTATTACTGCCTAGATTTTATTCCCGGAAAAGTTAATTCTAAGATTATTATATTTATTATTCACATTTATTTACTATACATATTAACGTGAATTTTTAGTGCCTGTTTTCTTCAGATCCTCGCTTGTATGAGTATTTCGCCAAATACACGTGTATGGATGTGGGCGTGTATCACATTTTTACTCCTAAATTAGCTTTGTGATATGAGATTATAAATTCCAAACTTTTATATTAAATACTTTTATACTTAAGAAACATTTATTTGCCTTAATAAAGCAGCGACGATTTTCTAAAACATTATTTACATGTTTAAAATATTTCTGTTGAGTGTGGGATAGGAATGTCATACCCGCTACATATGGACTTTTTTTTCATTTTTAGATATGAAAATGATGTTGTAGAAATCGACGCTGCTGTTTTAAGATAGATAAAATGTTGATTAAATATAAAAAAATTTAACTTAAAAGTTTGAGCGTTGAATCCTTTTAGTACAAACTAGTGCTACCGATGCGATACGTATTTAAGTTATACGTTTAACCGATATAGGTATGTGCGTATAATACGTATGTAACAAGTACGTATACATTAAACTATACGTTTAAACGTAACTGGATACGTATAAGAGCATATTGGTTAAACGTATAATTCAAGTATACGTATAATTCAAGTATACGTATATTTCAAGTATACGTACAATTCAAGTATACGTATATTTCAAGTATCGTATTTACTTGTAATACCAATGGAACTCATCAGTTTTACGTCACTCAACGGAGAACAACTTGGAAATCGGTGGCGTTACTTTAGCAATCTGCATAATATGTTTCATACATAGAATCTTGTTATTTTTCCATATAAACGATTATTGTAAATATATAACGAAAGTAAAAACATTTTTTGAGAAAATAAGGAGAATATACACGTTTAAGATTTATTGTCAATCCTTATTAAGTATGTATTTTTCTTTTTTCATTAAAAAAATCCATATTTTTGTGTGCGTATACTCAAGATTGCGCCCGGGCGCAAATGTTGCTCTTTCCATGGTGCTAATGTTTTCTACTCTGTGTTCATGTATAACGCAAGTTCATTTTTTTAATCATGCTCATGGTATTTCTTATACAATAAGCATGTGCATTACACGATTTTACGTTTTAGGATTTTTTGTTAATCTTGACAAATTTCATTTTTCGTGCGAGTACCTATACATTTCGATTACTTATAGCCGGACAAATAATCGTCACTGCAGATTTTAGAACACAATCATACAAGCTTAAAATGACTTGCCTCATCTTTTTTTTTATGCTGTAAAACTTATTTTCAAAGCATTTTTAATATAGAAAAAATATTGTTAAATAAAATAAAATTATGATTATGAAGCCCCCAGGAATTGGATTGATCAATGTCAGTATAAAATATAAAGTCAATGAAAGTTTGTGTACTGTGGCCGTATGCAAAAATAATGTTTCTGGCGAAATGTCCACGCCATAAATCAAAATAAACTATGTGCGTGCGTTACAGATAATGCAAAAGGTAGCTTTAAAGCTACCCGCTTCGCCATAGTAAAACATTTCATAATGAATAATTCAGTTTTGAAGAAAAAACAACCAAAATCTCAACTCAAGAAAAATATTCCGTTATTTTTTTTTTTCAAGTACCAGCTACCTGCATAGGAACCGCAAGCCAGGTAAACTCGAGGCCATCGTGGTTGTTTGAACAAGGAAGGGATCACGATGGCCCCTATAAACCGTGAGAATGCACAGTGGGTGTTTTTCAATGTCTCTGATCTGCAGACTAGCAAGAGAAACGCATATATTTTCACGCAATGAACGAAAAACGTTTAAACGTTTATACGTTTAACCGATGGTGTAAGTTTCGTATATACGCTGCACCGTATATACTGTTTCGTAAAATACGTATAACTGCCTTGGGCGTATCATACGTTTCCAAAACATACGTTCACCCCGTATAATACGTATTATACGTACACTCGTATAAACGTTTATAACGAGCAGTAGTACAAACCTAATTCAGATGAAAAAGTGAGAGAAACGCCCCGATGGATTGAGCGATGCAAGGCTGTGGAGGTAAAGTTTTGTGCTTTGTCGTCGTTGGTGTTTGGATCAAGGGAGCAGTTAATTCATGAGCAGAAGGATGTAGAAAATGATCAAGAAGCAGTTGATAAAAATGTTTGGAGGCTGTGCTAATATAGCAAAACCAGGTTTGGAGGAGAGGGGAACTATTTAACATGGCACAGAAATACACGTGACATGAGATGTGGTGAGGAAGAAGTATGTCCATACTGTAGATTTTTTTCCAGGTAGTGCGTGCCATTGAATTGTAGTCGTTGTCGTTCATCGAAAGCAGAAATGGCATTTGAATAACAACAGCGTGCAAGTATCAAATTCTACCAGCGTTTTGATTAATCACGAACAGGAACATTGCATATGTTACAGCTGTTGTACGGTGAGAGAACTATGTGCCATGTGCGAAGGTATTTTCAAAGGACGTCGTGTCAAGAGTGTGTCTAAATTTGTCGAAGCTGAAATGGCCACCTGACAAGGAATGATCGCCCCGGGAATCTGAGATGGCCACAATGAAGACCATATCCTTCAATGGTTTTCAGTAACTATGTTCGCGCTTGTGGAAGTGCATAGCTGCAGCAGTGTTGCCAGTCTGCCACTTTTTTTTATTCAGTTTGCTTGACTGCTACCACTTTTTACAAAATACTATAATTTGCCTATTTTCTCATTATGTAATCATCATTAACTAAGCCGAATACTTCTGTTTAAAAAAAGTAATGGCAATCAAGCAATCTTATTTTTTTTAAATAGCGAACTGGCAACACTTAGCTGCAAAAAGGAAGTCCTTTGAATGTGGTTGTGTGAAACGCATGATATGAATAAATCATATCTATTCTAAAAAAAAGTATCTGCACTTCTTGATCCTAATAGTATAAATAAAGGGCTAGCTTTACTGAGCTGATAACCTTTAGCTTTTTCAAGTCAAATAAATAAATTTTGAACAAGCAATTTTTCTTAATAAATGAAATAAAATAAGTAACACAAGACGCATATTCACATTAAATAAATTTATTAGTTCAAAATATGTTTATTTGACAATATAATAAATTATAACACCTTGTAATAATATATTTCTTTTAACTGCTAAAAGATGTAAATTAACAATAATAAATACACAGTAAAATAACAAAATAACTTTTATTAGGTTGTTTGACAAGTTTCTGCTCACTCCAAAGCATAAAAAAAGTTTTTTTTATAGTAATAACAGTTATTGTAACACGTAAAAATACAATATGTAACAATGCAGCATCATTTAATTTACCAAAATTGCTGCTCGAGTTACTCCATGGTTAAAAATATGGAAATAAACATCCAAGTAAAAGATAAAAATAAAGTGCGTAATTTTTTTAAGAAGCACGCGAAAAATTAAATGATTGCGTTTCAATTAACTTCATACACCGTGCATTTATAGAATGGCTCAGATTGAGCTGAAACATATGTCAACAGACTAATAAAACCTACTTTACTGATAATCCTGACACCTTTTAGCAATTAAAAAGAAATAATATAATTACAAGGTGTTATGATTTGTTATATAATATCATTTAATTTGTTATATAATACCATTTATTAATTTTTATCTCTTTTAAATAATCTTTATTGTTCCTATTACAAAGTCACTGATGGCTCTAGCAATGTCCGCCCCCCTTTTGTTTCATTCTTAGTTTTTTCCCTCCACTTTCCTTACCATTTTTCGCTCAAGCTATAAGCTCAGCAATTTAATGCTTTGATATCCCTGGTGATGGCTATAAAATTTTAGCCGAAACTGTTGGAATAATTCAACTTTTAGCTAAGTTTTAACATTTTCATTTTACACAATTTCAGCAAAGTACAAGTACAATTACGTGCTTTTTATATTTTTAAACTGTATGTTAATCAACAAGCGTACACGTCCATCTTTAATACTCCTTTTCTCAGTTTTGTATTTTTCAATATATCAGTATGCTTTAAATGACTATACTTCGACAAATAATTTTCAATTCATTCGCTATTTTGTGGGGACGATCCTTAAAGCGGATGTACTAAAATTAAGGATAGGATTTTCAGTAATATAAATAGTTTATTTAAAATATATAAAAATGTGAAGTAAATCATCATTCACTTTTTTACATATGTCATGACATTTCCCGCTCCCCTTAAGCTAATTAACTTTTTTGGAAATTTGATCCTTACAGTTATTTACTTCTAACCAGGAAACCACGCCATAGTGTAATAATGAAAAAAAAAATTCTAACTAAGCAGCAATCGAAAGAGCATAGTGAAATGTGTTTTTTAACACATAAATCATTTGCCCTCGTCTCTTCGTTATCGAGATATAAAGTCTTAAAGTTTGTTAATTTATTTGTTTAATTTAAGGAGAAAAGGCTAGGTTCTGATTCAGAAATTTTAATAATCAGATTTATATAAAATACAAAACATAATTAGATATAATAATATAAAATTGAAAGGAGCCCGCAAAAAAATGCTATTGACAAATATGGTACTGAACCAAAAAATTATTGAAGCACAGAAAATATTGGCACCAAGAACATTTCATGAACAAAATTCTAGTGCAATGATTACAATGCAAAAAACAAAATTGCAAGAGCGTTTCAAATGGAAGTGACCCGGTTTGCACTAACCCAGACAAGCATACTGAATCATGTCGGAGTATTGCGGCGCACTAAACTGGAAATGGACAAGTGACCGGAGTTTGATAATATTGTTACGTTGAAAACCTAATCACCCCTCCTCCCATCCTATTAAATCAATAAATTAGCAAATTTTAAGACTTTCTATCTCGATAACGGGGTGACGAGCGCAAATGATTTATGCGTCAAGAGAAACGTTTCACTATGCTCTTTCGATTGCTGTTTATTTAGATTTTTTTCATTATTACACTAACTGCGTGGTTTCCTGGTAAGAAAAGTGTGCAATAGAAAGCATTTTAAAATGTTCAAAATTTTAGGAAAATTGTGGTTTTTAAAATGTAAAAATATTTTGAAGAAAAAAGTCGAAATTTTCAAGATTTATTACAAAAATTGCATTTTTGCTGCCTTAAATAGTTTTCTTTCCAAAAATTATTTAATATTGTGTTAATAAGATATTATAAAATACTGAAATTTAAAAAATGGAGTTCAAAGGTTACCGAGTCTCCTTAATTGCGACTCTGAAATAGCTTTTTAACACTTTCCAACCTAGTTGAAAAGTGTTTATGACTTCAGTTTGTCTGCCGTATGGCCGTCTGCCGTCTGTCCGTGCTCTAACTCCCGTAAATATGCTCGGATTGCCCTGCAATTTTTATATGTTATTGTCGTCATCTATAGCATGTTTCCTATTTCAACTGAAGTATGTAGCACTTATAGTTTTTTACAGGGACACTCAAAAGAATTCTGTTACATTACGGTCTATGGGGAAAAATAATTTGCGGTTTATTTTAATGATGTTACACAATTTCAAACACATTGTAATTGATATATATCACTAAGGTGCATTACAAGAAGCTTAATATGGAATAGGGTGTGCATAGCACTTATAGTTACTTTACAGCGACAGTCAAAAGAATTTCCTTACATTACGTCTATGGAGAAAAATCGTCTGCGGTTTATTTAAATAATGTTTCACTATTTTAAACGCATTGAAATTTATATATATCACTAAGGTGCATTACAAGAGGCTTATTACAGAATATTATGTGTATAGCAGTCATCGTTCATTTACAGGGACACACAAAATAATTCTCTACTGTCTGTTAACAATAATTCCTGGAAGTGCGTTTTAAGTTACTGAACGCGATTTTAAATTTAACGCACTTTTTGTCTATTACGTGCTGTGTATAAATTCTGTAGATCCTATACAGGGAAGCACAAAAGTTCGCGAACACATTTCCGTTTATTGACAGAAACTCCAGAAGGAGAATTTTAAACTGTGTTACGCGTTTCCTAACTAAACTAAAATTTAGCATCCTATGTAGTATATATACAAATCTATAGATCATATACAGGGCTGAAATAAAAGTATTCGTATATTTTTCCGAATATTGTATATGTTAAAAATTCCTGAAATTACGTTTTTAATTATGTTATGCGTTTTCCAAATAGTTTACTTAGATGTTATCTTTCAGCTTATTAAACGGCAATGATTTGTAAAATTATTTTGGAAGCGTTGGAAAGTGTTACATAATCTATGCTTGACGCATGATTTTTCGTTCTTGTTTTAATTTGTAATGTTTTCTGAAAATATGTATCTAAGCTTTCAGTATTTCTAAACTGAATGGTATTTGAAGTGTAACTAATTAACCGTATCAGGAGCAAAGTACTTCTTTTATCAGTAAAACGAGGAAATAATTCATTTTTACCAGAATTTACAAACAAATTTGTTTGAAAATAAGTAAAAGCTTTTCTTCGCGTACTTAATAAGCGGAGAATTTTCATTGCGAAATTCTGGTGCTAATGTGGAATTTAGGGATTAAAATTAAGTAGTTCGAAAATGAAGCACCTCCCTTCAAGGGGATAACAGTTTCATTTTAGGGCTGATTCAAAGGTTAATTTTTTATTAAAATATTTAATGTTTTTTTTTTTTTTTAAACTTGGAAACGTGTAATATGTATAACAATAATTTGTATATTGTTAGGATAGTGGTCTTCAACCTCTGGCCTACGGGTCGCCAAGCTACCACTATTTTGTACGAGAAAAAATTGACTTAATGACAGAAACTTTGCGATTAAATAAGGTGAAGATTACCTTTAGGAATTTGAGGTGGTAAACGACTTTCAAACAAAAAGGTTTTAAAAGCCTAGTTTAGGAAATATGAATTTTATTTTATTTCATTTTATTTTTATTTATTTTCTGAGAAAAGCTTGCGCATGCATAAAAAAGCCATGATTGAAGCCGATTTTCCAAAAAATACTCGGTCGTATGCTTGAAGACGGAGAGTCGTAAGTGATTAAAATAGCACCGATAAGTCAAGAGGTATCTTCAGATAAAAGAAAGAAATTGATTAGCCTTTTCAAAACTTCTTCAAAACTGACTCTTTAGTGTTATGGTAAAGATAATTTTCTACTTTCAGTTGAAAATCACTTGCTTTATAATGTTAAAATCTTTTTTGCTGTGTGGATTAGTTGCATAATAGATAGCGTTTGCGCACAGATCAGTTGTTTTAAAGTAATCGTTTGTATTCTTTACTAGTTTTGTTTTTATTTTTAAGCCATACATAATAATTTTAGAGCAAAGAGGAGAAGTCTCCGGATTTTTTAGTGCCATTTTTTTCTTATCGATATCTTTGTCTTATTTAATCGCAGAATTTCTGCATTAAATAAAAATTAACTGAAATAAGATTCGATTGATTAAATTTTTTGTATCTTTCTTTTTAGATAAAAACTACAATATGTAAAACAGTAGGCACAGAAACTCATAGCTTGCTTTTTAAGAGTGTTAAAAAAAACGAAAAACTTTATGACAAATTTAGAGACTCATTTTTAAACGTAAATATATGAAATTTGCAGGAATGACTATTGAAGCGATTTGGAATCGAATAGTTTCTCATTTTTTGATAAAATAATTAAATTTGGAATTATAAGCCATTGTTATCGACCTTTATTAGGATGTCGCTATACCTGGAATTCGGTTCAAATCGCCAGCTTTTACAGACTTTTCTGAAAGATACTCAGCCTTTATCAAAAAAGGGGAAACTATTCGAATTCATAGTTTCTGACTAAGAGTGTGGTGGAACCTTCGGGGCAGTCAACTAAGAAAGTAGCAATGACACAAGATGAAACAATAACAATAGTTTATTAAAAGCAATAATAAGGTCAGATGGCAGTGCAGCGGGCAGAGATAAACTATCGATGATCAAATTATAAACTTCAATAATAAACGGATGAAAGGGAGAAAACTATGCTTAAAAAAACTCCCTAAATTCTAACACTAGCTCAAAAATTAAATGGTTACGCTGATCGTATGCCGGAAACTAAGAAAAATCACCTCAGCTTGCTATAAAATGTCACTATATCAAATTTCACTAGAGACTCTGAAAATATGACTGCAAAATTTCACTTTCAAAACACCTCAATAGCACTATGAAGGGAACTCCATGGATTCCATTATTCTTTTATTTTGAAATACCAAATTGTAACACATTACCACTCTGGATAACTCTCAACTAAACATACTACTTTAAAACCCAGCTCACAGAGAAACTCAGCACGACGGAGGCTCAAAGATGTTCAGATCGTTTCTTGATTTCCTTATTGGGCGATATATGACAAAATCTAATGACTATAACTCCCACAGCCGTATCTATACCAGCTAGACGACCACAGATACCTAAATAACCTATAATTGCTTGAAGTAACCGTGAAAACCATATCAAGGAGATTCAGGAGCACTTTGCGAAAATTAAAGTGACGACAGAATAGGTGGCTCATTCACACACAAATGTTAGAATCGAGACAACACATTCACACACAAAACCACCGCCCCCTGAATACTAGGCCTGAGCGCTGACAACAATGGCGGCTGTCGCAGGCCGATTTTTTGTTCAGCGTTTGAACGGTCCCTCGAAATTCCACACCAATAATTTCTAATAGTTTTCTTCGCCTTGTTTTTCGGAGATCAAATAAGTCAAAGATAACTTTTAGATATTATTGGTGTTGAAGTTCGAGGGACTGTACAAACGATTCCGCCTGCGACCGCCGCCATTTTTTTCAGCGCGCAGGCCTAGTATTCAGGGGGCGGTGACAAAACTAAAAAAATCCGTTCGATCCTAGACTACCTTCATAAGAGAATATCTGGGCCCTTATTCTACAAGAGCCCTTGCCGATCTCATGCGTTTACGAATAAAAAATAATTCAAAAATGTGCCAGAAAGTAACGAATTTGAATTTGAGAACAACTTTAAAAGAAAGTTATAATTTAAAAGTAAAAATAAATAAATTAAAAAACACAAAATTTTAAGTACAGGCATTTTCGAGCAAAATCGTTTAATTTTCAAAAGAGCAATCTAGTTAATGACAAAGAAAAATGTTAATGTAAAAATAGCGATCAAAAAGAAACAACCTTGTTAATGTCTTTTACATATCATAAAAACATAAGCACGATCAGAAATTTCTATTCTCTAACAATATTTTGTTCTTACGTCTTCTAAATTCTTTGGATAAAATTTTATGCATTTTATCTTTAGTAAAAAAAAATTTTATGATTAAAGCGTACATTGTATTGTTAACATTTTATCATATTTTAGGTCTTATTCTATTTAACACATTCATCTTCTTTAAAATCTTACTTTTATGTAAATTACGCAGATAATTTGCATCAAGTTTCCCCGCTCCATTTCAAACTAAGTTTATCTTTAACAATTTAATGCAGACAAATCTTATTGAAGAGTGAACGAATTAAACTCGAAGAAAAATCTAAGTATTTTTGAATGAAAATCTACACTAAATAACATTAAATTTGTCTTTTTTTACTATTTGTAAATACTTTCGTTTGATTTAGCGATGATTTTTGTGAAATAGAGAATCAATATAATGTATTTTGAAGATAAATGATATTAGAATAAACTAAATTTTCTATATCTGTCTACTTCAAAGCCAAGATTCAGAAATGAAAAATAAATTATTCAATGAAATCGTAATTTATTTCACGAAAAATTGAACAGCATAATATTTCTCCAGAGGCGCTAATGCGCAGTTTAAATAAAGTTTTCTTTTCCATTTTAAATTAGCTTTCAGCTAAATTGTTAAACTGTAATTAATATTTATTAAATATACAATTGTGATAGAAGCAACTAGGAAAAGTTTTATAATTACAAATAGTTTTGTCAACGATAATACAATGTCAGTTCTTTTAATTTGAATTAAATACACCTGATTAAGGAGAACGACATTATTATTGAGCTGTCAACTGTAATAAAAATTCAATAACTTTAATAAACCTACAACTAAATAATTACTAAGAAAATTATCTAGAATAACGTTAAATCAAGATTGTAATTATAGAATTGATAAAATGTGGGAAGAAATGTAAATTAATCATTAAAATGTGTTATTTAGTCGCAGAGATAGCTAATGCAGAGTTCTTAAATGCTGTTTTATGTTTTATAAAGATTGAAATTTTGGAAGTATATTTTCTTCTTGTAGATATATAAAGAAACGGTAGTATATTTTTAAATCAATCATGGTTTGTTCGTCTCAGGGGATTTGAACACCACTTTTTTTTCGTAAAGTAATTGTCACTATATTATACACATAATTTCTTCATTAAATTAGACAAATATTACTTTACGAAAAAAAATGATATTCAAATCCAATGAGGCGTACGAACTCCGATAATACACATACTTTTATAAGCTATGTGTAAAAAACTGTGAATGCTGACTTTATTATCTGCTAATAAAAAACTGGGAAAAGAAAAGGAAAAGTTATAAAATTCTTGAAATAGTATATAAATTTAAGAAGTAAAAGCCTGAACCAAGACAAGAAAAGTATGTCATGCCAAAGTCATGCTAAAGCATATGCTTTAGCATAAAAATATTTATCAGTTTTACTATACCCATAATAGAGCTCTATTGACTGTCGTTATGTATTGGGAATTTTTTTAATTTCCCAAATAACTGATATTACAAAAACGAAACCGTTAAAACACTGTTTTGTTAAAATAATCGGCTTTTCTTACACACGTTATTCTATAATATAAGTAATTAAAAGAAAATATTTTTATGATATTGCTTGAATAATTATACGAGGTAGCTCCAAATTTAGTACGCGATTTTAAAAGTTAAAAACTTTTGACTTACAGGGTTCGTGGAAGTGCTTAGATTTGTCGACCCCTATTTTCGAATGATAACCTTCATCTTATTATATTGTGCAAAGCAAAAAATATATATTTTGCTTTCTAGTGATTATAAAATCTACACCTTTCTTTCTTAACACTCCGATTTCCAATGCAACCTCAAAATGTACCTTTATTTTGCTTCGTAATTCTTGAAAAAATCGCCACTGGCAAATTCAGTACCAGCTGTTGACTTCTTATTAACTGATCAAGGTGTTGGTATCTAATCAATACATGTTGTTATAAGCAGATGCTTTTTATAGCTGTCGAAACTACCTCTTGCCCTTTTGATTCGCGGAATCTTGACGTACCCCAAGTAGCACACACCTCCCGCTGAATGCTAGGCCTGAGAGCTGACAAAAAAATGGCGGCTGTCGTAGGCGAATTTTTCTAGTCGTTTGTACAGTCCCCTGAATTTACACACCAGTAATTTCTAAAAATTTTCTTTGACTTATTTGATCACAGAAAAATAAGGCGAAGAATACTTTTACAAATTATTGGTGTTGAAATTCAACGGACCGTAGAAACGATGAAAAAAATCCGCCTACGACAGCCGCCATTTTTATGTCAGTGCACAGGACTAGTATTCAGGGAGCGGTGTAGCACAAAATGATTTGCTCAACGTTGGATAACTGTTGTTTCACGTTAGACCACAGTAAGAAATGTCCGCCTTGCTATACCATTAGCCATAGCTGCCAACTTTTACGCTTTTTTGATACCACTAAAAATTTTTAGAAATTTTTGCCTTGTTGAATCCCGTGATTTCGGACATTTAATAAGGTAAAATTTACTATAAAATTTTAGTGGTAGGAAAAAAGCGTAAAAGTTGGCAGCTATGCATTAGCCAACGAACCAATTTCCAAGAAAAGCAGAACAATGATTCAACCGTTTGCTGCTTAGAATCTTATTCAGCCAGATACTCTCCAAATTAGAAGGATATCTACACCTACTATTTTCGAACTGCCATTCTCAATCCTACCATTTCCCATCTATTTTTACAGACCGCTAACGATGGACCAAAAAACTGTGCTACTTGGGTTAGCCAGTGGCGGCTGGTCTAGGGGTTCATAATCACTTTACTACCCGAATTTTCGTGTATTTAAATTTAATCTTATCTAAAAGTGCAATATTCTACTATTAAACAAAGCTAAATTTACTTTATTAAAATACAGGTAGTAAAGTGATTCTGAACAATCTGACTATCCATTACTGCAGGGTTTTCGCTGGCGACTGTTTTTTAAATTTTATTTTTCACCACTTTCTCAAAACAAAAATCTTTCACATACACTTTGAAAACATGTGCATGAGAAATATACTACAAAATTTATTATTTTTTAAATAGTGGTGCAAATAGAGTTTAAAAATAGTCACCTGTGGCACCCCTGCGACTGGGAGTTGCCCAAGTTTTGCGTTTACCGTGACTTGTTCAAGGAGTGTATTGATTTTTTTTCATCATTTACCGTTAGTATAATAGTTTTCGAATACTTGTGTATGAAAATTGTCAAAGAATTATTCATCCTATGCTGAATGAATACTGAAGTATACCGTATTACAACAACCAGGGGCGTAATTGAGACTGTATGTTTTATTACCACTATTTTAGAATTTAAATCTTCGCTTTGTTTAATGGCCTAGTTCTGAAATTAAACAAAGAGAAGATAACATTCCAAAATAGAGGTGAACACATTCACATATCCCAAATAACCAAATCCCCTGATAACAAACAAATAATAATGTAAAAAACCCATTGAAATCGCATATATTTGTCTCATCTGGAGATCAACACATTAACACCGGCAATTTAATATGAAGTTTTTGTTTTGAGTCGACGTAAGTTCCGCCTCCTTTTAAATGTTTTTGGAAAAATCTTTGTCTAGTTAACTTTTTCAAACTTATGCATCAGAAAATATCTTACAGTATGTGAAGTTCATTTAAAATTCCTTAAAATCTAACTATGTGTTCCCAAAAGTATCGTATAAATACATATTCTTTTGATAAAGATTTTATGTCGTAAAAATTAGGCGGAACTACGTATTTAGGACACGCCTTTAGTAAATGACACTGGTTTTAAAACACGAGTATACTCGTGCCCGGGCAACAAAGTGTTAATATGTTAACTGCCATACGACACGCCTATCGTTTTATGTATTTTTGAATGAATGCGCCATACGCTGACTGGTACACAGTGCGACGAAAGGCGTGTTTCCGTCGACATGGATGTAGAGCTCGTAAAAAACTTCAATAAAAAGAAAAGTGCCCAGTTAAACTGATAGAATTGACCCCACAGGTTATTCACACTAATTGTATATTATGCTCTTATTTGAAAGAATAATGCCCCTCGAAATATAAAGAAATCGACAATAAATTAATGGGAGGATTAGCCCTCCACATTCCTCCCCTTTATACTTAACCAATGAACCCCCAAAACTAATCAGGAAAGCGTCTTATCACAATGAACATATATACAACATTTGAAGAAAATCGTATAATTCTGCATGAAAAACCCATTTATCTAAATTAAGGGGGGATTAGCCCCCATTCCCCCTTTATACGTAACCAATGAACCCCCAAACCTAATCAGTGAAGCGCCTTATCACAATGAACCTATATACAAAATTGGAAGTAAATCGGACAATTGTGAATGAAAAACACATTTATCTTAATTAAGGTTGGGATTAGCCTCCCTCCCCCTCCCCTTTATACTTAACCAATGCGCCTTATCACAATGAACCTATATACATAATTTGAAGCAAATCGAATAATTCTGCATAAAAAACCCATTTATCTAAATTAAGGGGGATTAACGGTCCTTTCCCCCCTTTATACTTAACCAATGAACCTCCAAAACTAATCAGGGAAACGCCTTATCACAATGAACATATAAACAAAATTTGAAGCAAAACGGATGTTTCTATCAAGAGTTATCGCGTTACGTACATACATACATACGTAACATACATAATGGCGGCCAAATGAGCTCTCAGGCTTTGGTAGCTTGTGAGCTAAAAAGACTTGATATTTGGTAACTTGATGTTGTTGTAGGTATGGAATACGTATCTGAAGTCAAAATTGGAAAACATTCTTTGACAAAATGGAGAAAATAAAGAATCTTATGCTTAAAACCTGTATTTTCAAAATTTGACAACAAAATCAATTTGGAACATGTTAAGGAGTTTTAGTAATTAGTTTCGTGGACCTACCGAACGCGAGTGGATCACGTCGGATGTGATTATTATGAATTTCTCTCATTCAATACCAAAGAAACAAGAACGAAAAATCATGCGTCAAGCATAGATTATGTAACACTTTCCAACGCTTCCAAAATAATTTTACAAATCATACCGTTTAATAAGCTGAAAGATAACATCTAAGTAAAGAATTTGGAAAACGCATACCATATATATTTTTTTTTAATTCAGAAATTTTCAACATATACAATATTCGGAAAAATATCCGAATACTTTTATTCAGCTCTGTATATGATCTATAGATTTGTATACATACTACATAGGGTGCTAAATTTTAGTTCAGTTAGAAAACGCTTAGCACAGTTTAAAATTCTCCTTCTGGAGTTTCTGTCAATAAACGGAAATGTGTTCGCGAACTTTTGTGCTTCCCTGTATAGGATCTACAGAATTTATACACAGCACGTAATAGACAAAAAGTGCGTTAACTTTAAAATCGCGTTCAGTAACTTAAAACGCACTTCCAGGAATTATTGTTAACAGACAGTAGAGAATTCCTTTGTTTGTCCCTGTAAATGAACGATGACTGCTATACACACACTGTTCTGTAGTAAGCCTCTTGTAATGCACCTCACTGATATATATAAATTTCAATGTGTTTAAAATAGTGAAACATTATTTAAATAAACCGCAGACGATTTTTCTCCATAGACGTAATGTAACGGAATTCTTTTGAGTGTCCCTGTAAAAAAACTATAAGTGCTACAAACTTCCATTGAAATAGGGAACATGCTATAGATAACGAGAATAACATATAAAAATTGCAGAGCAATCCGAGCGCATTTACGGGAGTTAGAGCACGGACAGACGGCCATACGGCCAGACGGCCAGACGGCAGAAAAACCGAAGTCATAAACACTTTTCAACTAGGTTGGAAAGTGTTAAAAATGGAAAGTTTTTTTTTAAACTCTTTTTCTTTAAAAAATTACATTTAAAAGCACGTATTTTTGTGAACAAAAGATGAAAAACATTACAAAAAACATGTTTTAGAACAAAATTTTATTTGATTAAATGACGTAGACTGAAAAAAGAAGAAAAAACTTGATATTTTTAAAGGAAACAAAAGCAATTTGGCAAAATATCAAAATTATGCAAAATTCCATAAAATCAGGGTTCGTACATTTTTACCATAATTATTTAATAGAATTTTCAACTTATTTAAATGCAGAAAAGTATTACAAATCCTGCAATTAAACGAGGCATCTGCGATTTCTGCTATTTAAATATTAAATAGAAATTTACTATTAAAAAATTGCGGTAAAAACGTACGAACCCTGAAAATGAACAGGCTTATTGAAGGTGAATATTGTATTTTTTTTTCTTGCTTGCTGGTTTTTCATAAACTATGAAATGTATAGAACACGTTCATCTAGTTTTTTGAGTCATTTATTTTTTAAATTTTGGCCAGTGTCGCAGATTTTGGCAGTTTCGTCCCACTGTGCGGCGCGTTGTAATCAGGTTTGCAAAAATCCTACTAGAAATATTTAATAGTAGTCTTTTGTTTTTTAATAGTAGATTCTATGAATTCATAAAGAGAAAATTTCTGTTCGAAATTTGTGGTACATACATTGAATAAAATACCCGCTGTCCTGATCATGTCATGGTCTCCAGCCACTACACCCTGAATGACAGCTGTCGCAGGGAGATTTTTTTACGCGTTTGTACGGTCCCCTGAATTTAGACATCAGTATTTTTTTTAAGTTTTCATTGGCTTATTTAATCGCATGAAAACAAGGCGTAGGAAACTTTGAGAAATTATCGGTATTCCAATTCAATGAGCCGTACAAATGCTGAAACAAAATCCACCTACGACAGCCACCATTTTTGAGTCAGTGCTCAGGCCTCGTTTTTAGGGGACAGTGCTTCAGCACGGTTTGCCTGGAAAATATTAAAACTTTAGTTTTAATACCACTACTTTCGTAGAGAAATAGTCACCTTATTTAATTACATAATTTATGCGATTAAATTGGGCGAAAAATATTATACGAAAGTACTGGTATTTAAATTAAAATTTTACTATTTTCCTGGTGACCCTGGCCTCCAGGTTTGTAAGGAATCAATGGATAGATTGCAGTTAATGTTAGAAAGAGTTTAACTTTAGACATCTTTCAAGAACAAATAGTTAAGTCTTATCTATAAAATTTAATGTATTGTAGAAATTCTGGTGAATAGCGAAATGTAATAATAACCGAAATACATATTTATTCGGGATAATACCACCGAATGCTTTCCAATATTTATAGTTGAAACAGAACTATATCATAATGTATTCTAATGCTGCAAATAAATATTCTGAAACGAACGCTGATAATTGAAAATGTGTGAACTGGAAAATTAGTTAATAAATATTCAACACATACATGGATGTCATCTTATTATGACTACCATACTTATTAGATGATCAGAAGCAATAAAAAGTACTTAAAATAACGATGAATGGTAGACAGTTGTTTTACATTTAATTAAACATTAACTGAAACTAAAGTCCGAACAAATTTACTATGTAATACATTTTGACATAACTAGCTTTTAAGTTAAATTAGGAAAATTATTCGGATAGAATTCAAACGAGGAAAACATAAAATATGCATAATCTAATCATAAGCATCTTAAAATGTTAATTCGCTTTAATGTTAATGAAATATATTTTGGTTATAGAAGCATTATTCGTATCTGAATGCATTTATCGATTTTCATATTTTGCTTAGTGAAACATTGTCTTTCATTATAACTTCATATAAGCAGTAATTTCTTGAAAAACTAATGCTTTCAGTAACTTTTCAAATTTTCTGTAAGCTACTTTTCAAAATTATTTTTGAAATTTTTTGGAGTTATGACTGTAGATTTATATTATATAGCCAAAGGTACCAAGCTCTGACTAATCTTCCGTAATATGTTGATTATTATGATCCAGTTTAACAACGTTTCAAACCAGAAACGTTGGAATATTGGATGAATCTTTATTTAGTTAATTTCAGATTTCTACATGGGATATATTTAATTTCATTTCTTAAAAACATTTCTGGTGCGAAACGTATTAAACCTGGGTTAAATTAACCCACATATTACGGAAGATTAGTGAGAGCTTGGCACGTCTGCATAGCTGATAATCTTCCGTTTTCATTGAAGTCAAATAAACATATTTTGAACCAGAAATTTTAATTAATAAATTAAATCAAATAAGTACTACCTAGAAAGAAGACATGTTTTATTAAGTAAATTTTCTGGTAAAAAAAGCATATTTGAAATTAAAACAAACCAACGGTTGGCAGCTAAGACAATGAGTAATAAATTATACGGTTGTAATGTATTAATAAAGTAGAATAATTCTTTTTGTTTTATGGAAATGTTTTTGTAATGCGTTGTTTAGGGTACATATATCAACTCTTTTTTTTCTTTTTACCGGATCAAAAGCAAATCTCTTTCTGAGAATTTTCTTCTTTTAAGAAATATCATTATGTTCTCACCAAGGAAACTATTCCAGGGTTAAAGTATTTCTCCTAACAAAGCTAATTGCCCTATCTAACTTTTGCTCTTTTTGGTTGTGTATGGCATGTTAAGAACCGATGATCAATAGAATAGTTTATTCTTAACATGAATGTTAGAGGAAAACAACTTCTATGCTATAAGATACTGAACAGCATACAGAAGTAAAGTTTGGTGTTAGCATATGTATTATTTATGTAGCTTGGATTCACAAGTGATAAATGTTGTATTTGAAATATTCCGAAATATGTCAAAGAAGCTGTTTAAGTTGAATACTAATATCAAATACGAAATGACACAAATTTTAAGTCTGAAATTATTTTGTCGCTTATATGTCGATCCGCAACGCAACAAAAAACTTTTCGTAGTTCCACAACTGGAACCGAAATCAAACAAAATTTATCCAAAATTTAATGTAGTTATAGAAAAACGTCTAAAACCATATCTTTAATATCGATTTTGTTACATGGTTCATACGCTCTTATCACACTTTTTAAATAGAATTTTTAGCCTTATTTAAATGCGGAAAAGTATTACAAATTCTGCGATTAAACGAGGCGTCTACAATTTCCGCTGTTTAAATATTAAGTAGAAAAATTCTATTAAAAATTTGTGGTAAAAGCATACGAACCCTGTATAAGAAAATATAAAAAGAAAAAAACTGGAAAATGATTATGTATTATTTAATCCTGTTGTTATACAGCCTCCTTCAAACGTCTTCAAAAATTCTGCCCTAGCATATTGTAATAAATATTAATAGTAACAGTAATAGTAACCAACATAATTATATTGGTAAGATTGAGGTAAATGACATTTTCTTTAAATTTCAATAAATCTTAATTTTCTTCATTTGGATAGCTACTTTTATATTTCTTAAACATAAAAGTAATTTTTTTTTTCTAAATTACACAAAAACTCGAATCCGAAGGGCTTAAAACATCACATCCGCACAACCGAATTTTCTTCAATAAAACAAATGATCTGAGTTGAATTAAGACATTTTTCGCTGGGAAGGATTTATGCAGGGGGGGGGGCGGTGGCACTGTGGAGCACCGGGGGGAAATTGCACTTCTAGACCATTAATAAGAATAAAATCCGAATTCTTTCTGGGAAATGCTCCCTTTACCATCCTGAGATCAACACTGCAAACGATTCCTTTCACAACAACGATAACATGTTTTCCTTTTCCTTTTAAATAGTTGGCACACAAAGGCAAAGAATTCAATCTATATATATATGTCATGTACGTGGCGCGAAAAAAAAGGCTGAAATTGCAGAAAGTCGTTTGGCAACAACCGTAGTTTCCGGCGCGACGATTCTCAGTGGTTCATTTTACGGTCACGTGAGCCATTCAGCAAATCAAATTCAGAGCAGGAGCTCTTTTTAAACGCAACACAATATTTCGGCTGATGTATGAATAGGTCATTGGTTCGTTTTACCGTCACGTGATCCACTCAGCAAATCAGATATCTGATCAAGAATTTCTTTAGACACAGCAGAAAACGTTTTTTTACGTTCTGCTAACTGGCCAAGCGTCTGAGAGATATTGTATTTTTCACATCGAACGAACTTTAATATGAAATGATCTATTACAGTGGTGGCACCAACTAAAAATATTTTTGAATACAAAAGATGTGAATAATCATTTACTATACAGCGTACAACGAACAGAGTGAAAAAATGTCCAGACCGGGGATCGAACCCGGAACCATTGGTATCATACACCAATGTTCTACCATTTTGAGCTATCCGGACGACATCCAGTCTAGCATTTACTCACTCTTATACATTGGCAAGGCTTGCAACTTTGGAGCACCAGATGGAAAGTCAATCATAAGCGCATATCTGTAGCAAGAATTAGATGAATTAAACTCAGTATCGATGAATATATACAACTAATTAAATTTTCACCAGAATTGAAATGTCTCTGGAAATTAATGAATACAAAGGATGTGAGTAATCACGTACTACACAGCGTACAATAATACGTTTCATGCTTGTCATAAATGTGTGCGCATGATTCGCTTTCCATCTGGTGCTGCAAAGTTGCAAGCCTTGCCAATGTATAAGAGTGAGGAAATGCTGGACTGGATGTTGTCCGGATAGCTCGAAATGGTAGAGCATTGGTGTGTGATACCAAGAGTTCCGGGTTCCTCCCTCCCCGGTCTGGACATTTTTGCACTGTGTTTGTTGTACACTCTGTAGTATGTGATTGTTCACATCCTTTGTATTAATTAATTTCCAGCGTAATTTCAGATCTTCTGAAAATTTAATTTGTTATAAAAGTATTTTTAATTGTGTTTTCAAACAAGTTTTAAGTTTATTGTGTTTCCAAAGTATTTTTATAATTTTAATTATTTACATTTCAAAAATATGCAAATTTCATAATGTTTAAATGATTTATTCCTATTGCTAGCATTTTTAATCATGTTTTAAACATTTAACGTCACACATTAAAAATGTGTAAATTTCATATGTTAAAATGATTTATGATAGAACTAATTCTAGTTAGATTTGCTGCAAAACGTGGTGAGCGAGTGAAGCGACCTGGGACCACGTGGCGATCCCAATATGATTTGCGAGGCAATGCAAGAGGGTTGGACAGAATTAGCGAGTAGGGGGAGGCGATCCGTACAGTAGTATATTTCACGCAAATGATTTTTTGTTGTATTCTGGACAAAAACATAACCCCAGCTTCGTGCTAATGAAATATGAAACATAGCACGGGAAGAAAGGAAAGAAAATACAGTCTGATGTGACTGACGTCTTCAAAGATTTTCTCGATTTGCCCATTGGAGACGATTCATGATACGATAGGATCGGATACGATTACAAATACCCATTGTTTGACAGGAGTTAATGAGAAACAACATAATAGCCATATTCAAACAATTGGGAGAATCGGTTAAAACATATTGTTGTAGACAGAATAGGCATTAATCGATTACATGTTTAGTCGATTGATTAGTCGACTAAATATTCAATACTACGAAATTTAATCATGATTAAATTAATTATGATTGCAATTGAAAAAGTAATTACTAATAATGAATTTTCATGATTAATTCAATCAGGATTAATTTAAAAATTAAACTGATTACTTAGACGCAAGCATGGCCGCCCTTTAACATTCTTAAATTCGCTTGGATTTCTACTAGATTGTTATTAAGCATTACCTCACTATACAATTTGCCCTATTGGGAATTATATAGGGTCACACAAAATTATTCAGATACACCACTGTCAAAATATGGAAATTATTTAGATGGAGACCAAGATAGTTGAATTCCTTTTTTATAAAACTAATAATATTTTCTTTCCTGATTATTATAGAGAAATGGGAACGATATTATCAATCAATTAAATTTTCAATAAACTGAATTCGGGGTCTTCAACCTGTGGCCACCAAGATACCACTAGTTCAGAATAGAAAAAAATAACCTGATTTAACAATGGAAATTTTGAGATTAAATTAGGCGAAGATTACCTTTCAGAATTTCTGGTGGCAAACGACCTTCCGGTAAAGATGCTGAAAACTCCTAAATTGAATAATTCTATAAAAAATAAATTATAACGAATTTATTTTCAATTAAAAGTCAATTACATGCTGCAACTACCGTAATTTCCGGCCTATAATCTGCGGATCAATCTATTATGTTTGGACACAGACATGTTATTTTATATAATGTAACTTACTAGATCGCTGTAAATATTTGACTTCAATTATTAAATAAAACTTCTGGGTCTAAACATAATTGTTTGATCCGCGGATTATAAGCCGGAAATTATGGTACATTGCAATTGAATTCAAATGCTTTACTAGAAAATATAATTGAAATTTATGTGGAATTAATTACAATTGCTATTAATTTCATTTAGTTACATTTCGTAATTAAATAAGTTTCAGTTAAATTAATTGTAATTAAATTATCTGCAATTACACCAATTGCGAATACATATGAATGATATTACACTTGTTTTTTTATACATCACTAGGGAACTGGCGCTCACAAGTTACGCTCCCTAACCCCCGTTCAGACTCCACAATCTCTAAAAACACGCTAATTTGGTCTGTTTTAAAAAGATTACCCGATTAGGTAGGATTGAATGATATTATCACGACCAATGGCTATATTCTGTAATCGGGATGCCATTCATTTGCCTTTGACTGGGCTGTTTTTCAGTTACCAAAGCTGCATCCACCACTGTCGCGAAAGCTGTAGGCATTTTCGTGATTGATTAAGTAAAATCAATTTCACATTTGAAAATCGTCTTGTATAAAATGATTAACTAAAAATTGTCGCTGCCTCCTAGACTTCTTTAGCGACTTTATAAGAAAATCGTTTTAAATTTGACGTAATTTTCACACTTAAATGTTTTTCGCACGTAATAATTTAATTATTTTAAAGTTTTCTTTTTTTTTTAAATATTCACGTGCATATATATTTTTCAATTGAAAAGTGTTTGGAAATATTATTATTTGGGCTTTTTAAAATCAGGCAACAGTAGATGAAAAACGGCTATTTCAAACAATAAATTAAAAATCCCTTACAGCAGGCTACGGCAAGATTATTCAAAGTAGATGAAAGACTGACTGGTTTGCCTCGGCATACCTTGGTATGATATAAGCAGAAGGAGATGCCAATGCGTCATTTTGGCAATACCATCACGTCATCGAGTTTTGAGATGAAATTGGTACTAAATTAAAGTTTAAAAATATTTTGGTTTACCTGGGTATATTCTCGTAAGGCCCCCTGCAGACTAAAATATATGACAGAAAATCGCGTCACTGAGACACTATAAAAAAATATTTTACATTATATTGCCGTATATATTATTACGTCATCGAGTTTTAAGACACCGTCCACTGAATACGAGGCCTGAGAGCTGACACAAAAAATGCGGCAGTCGTAGGCGAAAATATTTCAGCGTGTGTACGGTCCCTTGAAATTCAATACCAATAATTTCTAAAAGTTTTCTTCGCCTTATTTTTATAAGATTCAATATCTCAAAGAAAACTTTTAGAAAATACTGGAGTGTACAATTAGGGGACCGAACAAAGGTTTTACTAATTCCACCTACGAATGCCGCCATTTTTGTGTCAGAGCTCAAGCCTAGTATTCAGGGGGCGGTGTTCAAGATGAGGTTACTATGTAGGAACAGTTTATTTAGTGCACTTTAAACTCGTCTGTATCGTAACATCTTGATAAGATATGAGAAAATCAGGGAGCCAATTTGTCAGTTTGACGGTACTATCACGTCATCGAGTTTCAGCGTGAAATTTTAACTCATTATAGATATCGATAATTAAAATACAAATATTTCAGTTTGCATCGTGATATCTTGGTACGATATCAGCAAAATGAGGCGCCAAATCTTCATTTTTGGCGATCTATCACGTCATCGAGTTTTGTCATAAAATTTTAACACGTTAAAGATATCGATAAGTAGAATAAAAATACTTCCGTCTGCCTCGTGCTATCTTGGTACGATATGAGTAAAACAGGACGCCAATTCGTCATTTCGACGGTACTATCGCGTTTGGTATCAAATATAACCCATTAAAAATACCGATTAAAAAAATGCAAATATTTCTGTCTGCCTCCTGATATCTAGGTACGATATTAACAGAATGGGAAAAAGATTCGTCATTTTGACTATAACATCACGTCGTCGAGTTTCGGAATGAAATTTCAACATGTTATAAATATGGTACCTTCATATCACTAAGCAGACTCAAATATTTGTATTGTACTAATCGCCATCTTTAATGTGTTAAAATTTCATGCCGAAACTCGATGGCATTATAGTACTATCAAAATGACGAATTGGCGCCCCATTCTACTCATACCGTACCAAGATATCACGAGGCAGACTAAAATATTTGTATTGTACTAATTTATATATTTAATGTATTCCAATTTCATACCGAAATTCGATGACGTTACAGTACATCCAAACTGACGAATTGGCGCCCCTTATGCTCATATCGTACCAAGATATCACGAGGCAGACTGAAATATGTGTATCTGTATATAATCGATATCTTTAATGTGTTAAAAGTTTTGGCGAAACTCGGTGACATAATTGTACTGCTAAAATGGTGATTTGGCGCACCGTTCTTCTCATCGTACCGAACTATCACGAGGCAGTCTGAAATAATTTGTATTGTACTAATCGATATATTTAATGTGTTACAATTTCATTCCAAAACTCAATGCCACGATAGTTCCGCCAAAATAACGAATTCGCGCCTATTTCTGCTTATATCGTAACAGCGAAAAATAGAGAACTGAATAATCCAGTTTCTCTATTTCAAAATAGTAGGCGCTACCAGCGTAAATAAAAGTTGAGTAAAACATGACCTACCTTTTAAAAAAAAAATTCGTTATGGTTTCCAAATGAAAAAACTCAAAAGCATTTCTCAAATACTTTACTTATTCTATTTCACATTAGGTGGCGCTAACAGTGTAAGTGTAAGTTAAGTGTAATCTGTCCTATTCATTTTAATTTGGGTATGATTTCCAAATGAAAAAACTCAAAAGCATTTCTCAAATACTTTACTTATTCTATTTCACACTAGGTGGTGCTAACTGTGTAAGTGAAAGTTAAGTGTAATCTGTCCTACTTATTTTAATTTGGGTGTGATTGCAATATGAGAAAACATGAAAAGCAATTTTAAAATATTTTATTTACTCCGATTGTCGCTACGTAGAGCTCACTGCATAAACGAAAGTTGAGGTGAATCTGTCCTAATTATTTTTAACTTGGTCTGACTGCCACTCGAGAAAACATAAAAAACAATATTTATTAAATTTAGTTAATCAATTTCACGGTGGAATTCCAAGCTAGGAATTCCAAGAGAGTTAAGTTGATTCTGTCCTACCTGTTTTTAGCTTCGATATGGTGCTATAGGAGAAAAACAACAAAAAAGCATATTTACTAAAGTAAAAACAGCAAGCGGACAGAAAGACAAATATATTTTCTTTCGAAACCAGTTATAGATAAATAACATATGACCTTTTTTAATCATTAAGAATTAATTAGATTAACTAATTAGATAAGAAATTGATTTAATCTTTAATCAAAGAGAGCGATTGAAATTAATTTATTCATTAATCATTAATATATATTGAATATTGAAGCGAGTATTAATCGGTCAATCTTTAATCATGATCAAAAATATAATCGTAAAATTTTCTGTCTCTTTACCTATTTCATAGTTGCCAACCTCCCGATTTTTTCCACACCAGCATTTTTATGAAAAAATATTTGTTTAATTTAATCATGCAATTTCTGCTATTTTATAAACCGAAAATTTTTGTATGATTTTACTGGTATTCAAAAAATCGGGAGGTTGGCAACTATGCGTATTTATTTAAAAAAACAGAACCAACACGGGCCCTTTCAGAGAACCGAGTCCCGGTAATTTGTATAAGCCCTAGCACCCCTCCCTCCTCGGCATTGCCGTCGCACAACTATTTTCTTGAGTAATGTTTGCCTAATTTAATTGCAGATAATTTTTACAAACTCTGCAATTAATTAAGGCATTTAATTACTGTTCGAAAAATATGAATCCTCATCTCGCCTCATCTTGGATACGTCACTGAAAATTATAGTATTAATCTGACAATATAAATAATGTTGTTTTAACACATGAAAAATGTATTTAATGTAATATAATTTATATTGTAAAATTATGTATTAAACTTGTGTCTATTTTCTTTTTATAGTGTACCAGTTAGAATAATAAAGAAACGATGCCCTCTTTTTATCTGCATGCTGTGGTTAACGAATTTCAGTGAAAATGAAAGTGAGTTATTCATATTCATAATTTCTTTCCTTATTTGCATTCGAAAAACGAACAGAATGTAATAAAAGTATTTATGAATACATCAATAGTTAGAAATTAAACTTATGGACAGTGTTCGTACGCTTTTACCACAATTTTTAATCGAATTTTTAGCCTTATTTAAATGCAGAAAAGTATTACAAATCCTGCAATTAAACGAGGCTTTTGCAATTTCTGCTGTTTAAATATTAAATAGAAAAATTCTATTAAAAATTGCGGTAAAAGAGTACGAACCCTATGCTATTACAACAATTTTTAATCGAATTTTTAGCCTTATTTAAATACAGAAAAGTATTACAAATCCTGCAATTAAACGAGGCTTTTGCAATTTCTGCTGTTTAAATATTAAATAGAAAAATTCTATTAAAAATTGCGGTAAAAGAGTACGAACCCTATGCTATTACAACAATTTTTAATAGAATATTTAGCCTTATTTAAATGCAAAAAAGTATTACAAATCCTGCAATTAAACGAGGCTTCTGCAATTTCTGATGTTTAAATATTAAATAGAAAAATTCTATTAAAAAATTGCGGTAAAAAGTACGAACCCTATGCTTTTACCATAATTTTTAATAGAATATTTAGCATTATTTAAATGCAAAAAGTATTACAAATCCGGCAATTAAACGAGGCTTCTACAATTTCTGCTGTTTAAATATTAAATAGAAAAATTCTATTAAAAAATTGCGGTAAAAAGTACGAACCCTGTGCTTTTACCACAATTTTTAATAGAATATTTAGACTTATTTAAATACAAAAAAAGTATTACGAATCCTGCAATTAAACGAGGCGTCTGTAATTTCTGCAGTTTAAATATAAAGTAGAAAAATTCTATTAAAATATTGCGGTAAAAGCGTACAAACCCTGATGGAGAAAAAACATTTTATTAATGACATGAAATTATAAAATCTTCACTAGAGATAAAATTAATCTAATTGCTGTCTGACAGGGTTCCCTACACTGTCCGTTTTTTAAATACCGCATTTTTCAAAATAAAACCTACTTTATCAATTTCTCTTGCAAATTTTATAGAAACCTACCCCGAAGGTTATTTTTGTTGAAGATGCTGTTAACATTTGCCACAAAAATTTTTCTTCCGAAATATTAGTTTTCCAAAAACGGAAAAGTGAAACCCTGTGATCTAGAATGTTGAAATTTGTAATGTGTTTTATTTTATTTTTTTTCTCATTTTTGTTTTATGGAAAAATTTTTACACTAATATTTTCCCCAAAACTTCATACTAAAAATGAACAAATAAATGAACAGGAAAATAATAATGTAGTTTTCAGTTTTTATAAGCATTGATGATATATTTCCTCATACATTTCTTTAGTTTTTTTTTTTTGCTTTAAACTAAACAAAATCCTTCTTTTCACATTTTTGCCAACTTTTACGCTTGCTTTTCACCACTAAAATTTAATAGTAAATTTTGTGTCATTTAATCAACGAAATCTGCTCTCAAATATGGCGAAAATTTCTATTACATTGTAGTAGTAACAAAAAAGCGTAAAAGTTACCAGCTATGATTTTAGTATATAAAAGGAAAAAAGTGCTGTTACCTGTATCCTAGAAATATTTTATTACGATACCAGTGTTGTCAGTAGGCTACTTTTTTAAAATTTAGATTGTTTGATCCCCACAAGTTTTTTAAAATAGTGTAATTGGCTTTGTTCTTGCATTATTTTATCTGCTATTAAGTAAGGCAAATATTTCTACTTAAAAAAATGGTTAGTCCAGTCAAATAGTAAAAAAAAAGAGCCGATAGATGCAAAAATTCAGGTAGAAGATTTTATGTTTTTAAACTGTTTATGGGGATGCTAATAACAGAAATTAATGGTTTCCCAACAAAATATCTCGAGGCTAAACTTTTTATAGCCAAAAAACCACGAAATTTTTGAACTTATTTCAGTTTTCTGCTTATAGCTTCAAAACTATAAACTTTTTGTGTACAATACTTAATTACAAAAAGAAAGAGCATTAAATTCTCTACAAAATTTGTTATAAAAACCTTTTTCTAAAACCATTACTAAGCGCACTACGACGTTTTGAAAATGACACTTTTTTTTCAACTTCACAGAAATTGGGCTAATTTTTCGCCTCCTATCCCGAAAAAATTTCTTTTTGTCATTTACTGTGGAAATGAAGAGTATCTATTCATAAATAAGAAAGGGGGCGGTCAGATAAGAATTGGTCTGGGATTTGGATTGATATGGTGATTGAACAGACGTTAATGAAAACTATGAAGAGCATTGGAGGACTAACATATGGACGTGGAATGACAGACAGCATTTTAGTGAGATGGACTCTGGGAATGATTCATATGCAAAACATATGCGATAAAATAGAGACATACTGTGAAGTAGGTTTTGAAGTTTCTGAACAGTACGTGGATGCCAGAAGTTCCCGCATTGATAGAGACAGTAATGACTCAAACAAACTGTGAGATTGGTTGTTAGTGCATCCTCATTACCCCGAAAATGATTACGTAATGTTCATCAGTAGTGGGATTGTTGGAGGGGCTGACGTTAACTGCTATTTGGCTAAAGAAATAGGAGAGACGAGAGTCAAAAGGATTGTGGGAGATAATTTCAAGAATGCGAAATTCAAGAAAAAGGATAAGGTAGTAACTTTGGCTTCTGTTGTCAGCAGTTTAAAATTCGGAAACATTATAGTTACTTCTGTTCATCCATTGACTCTCTTCCAAAGGCTTTCTTTAATGAAACAGAGTGATGAAGACGTGCAGAGTCTACTAACATATGAACTTGCTCCATATCCGATGTCTCTTTTCTCTGACGAAGGGATGAGAAAAGGCACAAAATCTTCATTCTACAGTGCATTCATCCCACTAAACAATCTGGATATCATCGGAAAAGATAAGTTTTTTGTTGTTGATAGGGGATAACTTCTTCACAAAGTAACTTGGCCTCGAAATGTTTCCTTCAAATCTATTGTTAAAAGTTATGTTTCTTACATTCAAAAAAATTTTGGATCACAGGTCGCCGTTGTAGTCGATGGGTATCCATCTGAGGGAGAACAAAATGGAACGAAAAGTGCAGAAAGAGTTCGTCGATCTAGAATGCACACTTCTACTGAAGTCATAGTTTCAGCAGAAATGTTAAACAGAGTCCCTCAGGACAAATTTCTGGCCAATGACAGCAACAAAAACCGCTTCATTTCACTACTGAAAACAGAGTTTCAAAATTACAAAATTCAAGCTGACCAGGCAGAAGAAGACGCTGAAGTCATGATTGTTACCTCAGCCATTTCGAGAACTCAAACTTCTGAAAGTGTCGTAATTGTTGGAGAAGATATTGACCTTCTTGTGATCATGACGGACTTGGGACACAAACATAAAAATTTGTTTTTTCAAAAACCCGGAAGAGGTAACATCGAAACCAAGTGGTTTTCCACAATGTCGTACAAATACAATTACAAAAATGTTCTTTTTACTCATGCAATCAGTGGATGCGATAAAACACCCGCTCTTTTCGGACAAGGAAAATCAAAGTTTTGTAATACTTTGAAAAAACATGAGCAGCTTGAGGAAATAGCCTGTGTGTTTAATACACCAGAGACTACCCGTCAAGAAATCATCAAGGTTAGGGAAGAATTCATTATCGCACTGTACAGTGGATGCATAGGCACCACACAGACATTGAATACCTTGAGGTTTCATTTATTTGCGAAATCTGCCACAAAAAGCAAAGTCCATCTTGCAAGGCTACCACCAACGCAAGAGGCTGCACAACATCATTTCCTGCGATGTTACCATCAGGTGCAAGCTTGGCTGGGAAACAACATCCCTCCAGAAGAATGGGTGTGGGTTCGGAGGTCTGACGGTCTCTTACAGCCAGTTCAAATGTGCCAAAACCCAGCACCTGAATCCTTGCTGCATGTTGTTTCATGTAGCTGTAAAAAGGGGCGCAGTAAGGCATGCTCTTGTCGAAAATCAGGACTGAAGTGCTCGGCAATTTGCAAAAACTGTAACGGGGTGAACTGCGAAAATGTGGATGACATTATTTACCCAGAAGAAGAGGATGATGAAGCTGATGTCTGGGAAACTGTCGACCAAACTAACAACGACGATTACTTCTACGACTATGTTGATGATGTCGCAAGAAGCTCGAAGGAGATCAAAGCTGTTGAAGAACAAGCAACCTGCTCGTCTGCTCCACCAGCTGTGGTTGACGAACCAGACCCATCAAACCAGCAAGCGCTCCTGACGTTAGTAAGTATAATAAAAATGTTACTGTACATATTTTTTACTTAGATTCATGTAAATACCTACTACTAATGTTCTCCACTTAAGTTCTAAATAGAAAATATTTTACAATCTTGTCAATTTTTTTTACAATGTTACATTTGCAATTAATCATTATAGATATCATGGAAACACCTGTAATATAAACAAGTGTCGTTAAAGAGGATAAAATGAATGAAACATTGTGTCAAAAGTTACTTTTTACGTTTTTTCAAAAAGGTAAAAAAAAAGTGTCATTTTCAAAAAGCTGTAGTGCGCTTAATAATGGGTTTAGAAAAAGTTTTCATGACAAAATTTGTAGAGAATTTAATGTTCTTTCTTTTTATAATTAAGTATGGTACACAAAAAAAGTTTATAGTTTTTGAGTTATAAGCAAATAACTGAAAAAAGTCAAAAAATTTCGTGGTTTTTTGGCTTCAAAAAGTTTAGCCTCGAGATATTTTGTTGGGAAACCATTAATTCCTGTTATTAGCATCCCCATAAACAGTTTAAAAACATAAAATCTTCTACCTGAATTTTTGCATCTATTTATGACTATTTGACTGGACTAGGTGTCAATCAAGCAATATGAATTTTAAAAAAGTAGCCTACTGGCAACACTGTACGATAATAGAGGATGTCCGCGACGAAACGCCCTAATTTGAACAGTCTGTAATACAACACGTAATCGTTGCATTTGGAAGATTAAAACAACAATGGTTAACAACAGAGTTATAAAGTTTTGTTTGTTAGTCTCACCATTTCTTTGTGTGCCCAGTGTTGCCAGTGGGCTACTTTTTTTAAAATTCAGATTGCTTGATTGGCCCCAGTTTTTTTTAAAATGGTATAATTCGCGTTGTTTTTGCCTTATTTAATCTGTCATTATATAAGGCGAATTTCACTTTTTCATAAAACTGGTGGCAATCACGAAAACTCAATCAAAAAATTGTAGCCTCCTGGTAACACTGTGCATGTGCCCCGCGAGTGGCACAGAGGATATGTAAGAAGGATGACCAGAGAATTGGATCACTTCTTCAAATCGATCTTTGTGGGAATTCGGCAGTCAATGTTTTCCGGACTCACAAATGCCAGTGTGGAGGTTCTCCATCCTGACATTGGATCCCAATTCTGCATGCCAACACACTGTTTGTGCTTTTTCAGAATTCGTTGTCATTTTTCAATTTTTAATATTTTCGATTTTCAGCACATGATATAAAAATCATTGCTGTTACGTAATGTAAATTTCCACATCTAAGCTACCATGTACCACCTAACAAAATTGTCTTGGTTGTTTATGATCTTCAGTATAAGTGCTTAAAATTAGGGAGTATCGTCAGTGGCGCACTGTAGTTTCTCAAATCAAATTTAAATATGTGATAAAAGGTAGCATCTCTTTTTAAAAATCACAACAGATCAGTTTCAACTGATGTCACACCTTACCAAACAACTTAACAACCTGGTGGGTATTTTGTTTCCCCACTGATTTTTGTCGATTTCGATTGGTTAGGCGATAATACTGGTTAATAAAATTGGCACATTTGGTTGGTTGGATACAAACTGGAGGATTCTGGTAACGTGGGTGAAACTGATCTACTGGTTTAGCATTGTTTAACTCTTGGTACAGTATTTTGCTAAAGAGAATTTCTAATAAAAACTGATCTACTGGTTCAGCATTGTTTAAATCTTGGTACAATATTTTGCCAAAGAGAATTTCTAAATATTAATATTTGGGTTCTTAGTTTAGATTAGGTGTTTGCAATCTTTTTATCTTAAAGTCGTTTGACGCCACAAATTATGAAAGGTAATCTTCGCCCTATTTAAACTCAAAGTTTCAGTTAGTTACTAAGGAAAAGTAGTGGTTTTCTAAATTAGTTTTAGCTTGGTGGAAGATCCTTGCATTAGCCCTTTAACGGGCGGTGTCCACATAAAAGTACACCTAATTTTAATATAGCGTCTAGTCCCTGCACTTTGGCTACGATTTCAAAAAACGGATCACTCTGCGCGCATGCGTGCTTGTCTGATACTTTAAAATTTTGTTCTAAGCCATTTCAAAATGAGTGCGTATAGCTCTGTGGTATGTCATTTCTCTTCCGTTCTGTGGTCTTGAGTTCGAATCCCAGCGGCGGAAAGTTTTATTTTTCAGTATTTATTTGAGTTATAAAAAATAATTTGAATAAAAAAAATGTAAAGTTTCCATTTTTTAACATATAAGCGATGGAAAGTTTGAAACAAAATGGAAATAAATAGGAAATTTGGTTATAAATGAATTTCGTACATTCTAGAGAATGCTGTACAGCGAGTTTCATGCGTCCAGTGATGTTTTTTTTCGGTTAATGTAAGCGAAGCGTACATACACAAGTTATTGACCGCGGCTTGAATGAATTTCGTGCATTCTAGAGATTGCTGCAAAGCGAGTTTCGTGTGTCCAGTGATGTTTTTTTTAAATGTTAAAAATTGTTTTTTGGATGTTAAAAATTCACTTTAAAACGCTATAAAATCGTTAAAAATTGAAAAATTCGGAGGAAAAAAAATGTATTTTAGTAAAAGTCTGAAATTGAATTTCTTTAAGAATGTTATATATATATATAAAAAAAAAAAAAAAAAAAAAAAAAAAAAAAAAAAAAAAACTTAAAATAATGAAAATTGTGAAAGAAAATATTTAGTTATATTACGCTAAATGTTTTAAAACAAAATCCTTTTACGAATTTAAAAAAACTGCCGCGGAATGGAATAAAATTAATATGGTTCTCGTTGAAACTGTCTAGAGCAATGCGCATGCACGCAGCACGATCCATTTTTTGAAATCGTAGCCAAAGTGCAGGGACTAGACGCTTGTAATTTTAATTCCAAAACTGACAAACGGCACCAAGAATATTTAATTAAAATTTTCCTCTTATTAAGTACCGGAAAAATAAGCAAGTTTTTATTTTCTAATGAATTTGTTTGTAAATTCTGGTATTAGTCCATTATTTCATCATTTGGCAAACAGACTTACTCCGCGCCGGAAAGGGTTAAATGTATACTAAATGGAACCCGTCAAAATTTGACGGCAAAAAACTTGATAGTACCATAAAAATAAAATTCATAGCTGCTTTAAAATGTTTGAAACTTTTGCAGAATAATTCAAATAAATAAAAAACCCACTTTGAATTAAAGCTAGGTTGAAGAACAGCAATTGGCTAAGTTTCACTGGCACATACACTCGCGGAATTTCTTTCATCTGACACATTTAGCGCTATTGTGCAAGCAAATGGTAAGTGTCCCCTTGGGGAGGGGGAAATGGCGGGATGGACCAAGGAGATGCATAACATGAATAAGCAGTCAAAGACCTTTCAAACGATATGTAACATGAGGGGTGTGTGCAAAATTTAAAAAGTACCCCCTTGGGGGGGTAAAGTAGGGGATGAACACGGAACATGCATAATATGATTAAGTGGTCACAGACCTTTCCAACGATATATAACATGAGGGTTGTGTGCAAAATTTAGAAAAGTGCCTCTTTGGGGGGGGGCAAAGTGGGGAGATGGACATCAGAGATATGCATATGATTAAGCAGTCACAGACCTTTCCAACGATATATGACATGAGGGTTGTCTGCAAAATTTAGAAAAGTACCCCCTTGGGGGAGGGGGGGGGGCAAAGTGGTGAAATGGACATTGGAGATATGCATATGATTAAGCAGTCACAGACCTTTCCAACGATATATGACATGAGGGTTGTCTTCAAAATTTAGAAAAGTACCCCCTTGGGGGAGGGGGGGGCAAAGTGGGGAGATGGACATTGGAGATGCATAATATGATTAAGCGATCACAGACCTTTCCAACAATATATAACATAAGGGGTGTCAACAAAATTTAGAAAATTGACCCCTTGGGGAGGGGGGCAATTGGGGAGATGGACATTAAAGATGCATAATATGATTAAGCGGTCACAGACCTTTCCAACAATATATGACATGAGAGTTGTTTGCAAAATTTAGAAAAGTACCCCCTTGGGGGAGGGGAAAAGTGGGGAGATGGACATTGGAGATATGCATATGATTAAGCAGTCACAGACCTTTCCAACGATATATGACATGAGGGTTGTCTGCAAAATTTAGAAAAGAACCCCCTTGGGGGAGGGGGGGGCAAAGTGGGGAGATGGACATTGGAGATGCATAATATCATTAAGCGGTCACAGACCTTTCCAACAATATATGACATGAGGGGTGTCAACAAAACTTAGAAAATTGCCCCCCTTAAGAGGGGGGGAAGTGGCGGGATGGACCACGGAGATGCATAACATGAATAAGCAGTCAAAGACCTTTCCAACAATACGTAGCATGAAGGGTTTGTGCAAAATTTACAAAAGTACCCCCTTGGGGGGGGCAAAGTGGGGGGATGGACACCGGAGATGCATAATATGATTAAGCGGTCACAGACCTTTTTAACGATATATAACATGAGTGGTATGTGCAAAATTTAGAAAAGTGCCTCAATTGGCGGGGGCGGGGGGGGGATGGACCACACAGATGCATAACATGAAAAGGCAGTCGCAGGCCTTTCGAACGATATATCATATGAGTGGTGTCAGCAAAGAAAAGTCTCCGCCCCGTGTGGGCAAAACATACTCCCCCCCGCCGCCATAATTATTGATGCGAACTCATTTTTTAAATTCGTTCGCACCTCTCTTCTCCCGCAAAATGTTGTGAATTTTAAAAACTCCTCTTCCGAATTTTTTTATACCAAAAGCACTGATGTCTGTCGTCTGCATGCAGAGTTTTGTGCTTACAGACGCCAGACACAACAACACACACACAGACAGACGTTTACCGACATTAATAGTATAGATGATACTCAGTGCCTACACATTTCACCCTTTATAATTCAGCCAATGAGTTGGCGGTTGTTCATTTCCAGAAACGAAACAATAATTCTTTAGGATTAATTTTGTTTGATACACCGTGGCAGAATGCGTGCAATGCAGCGACAGGCGTCACAAACTTTTTAGGGCACCTGCAGACTAAAAACATATAATCAATCTTCGTGGGAAAAAAATCCTAAATTTCGTCAAATGATCACGGGAAAAACACTAATTTCATCAAAGGATCATGTAAAACGTGAATTTTGTTAAAAGGCCACAGAAAAACGCGATTTACGCAAAAGATGAGCAAATTTTGTCAAAGAATCGCAAAACAGGAAATTTCACCAAAAGATAGCGCTTTCTTGCCAAATTTCGTCTAAAAATTGCGGAATAAAATGTATTTTATCAAAAAATCGCTGGAAAACGCACATTTCATTAAAGTATCGCGAGAAAAATGCGAATTTCTTCAAAGATTGCTGAAAAAACCCGAATTTCATCGAAGGATTGCTGAAAATTCATGAATCTTATCAAAAGGCAGCAGAGAAAATGTGATTATTATCAAAGCATTGCGAAAAAAGAAAATTTCGTCTAAGGATCACAGAAAAACGCAAATTTCATAAAAGAATCGTGGAAAATAACGCAAATTTCGTGAAAAAAAAATCGCAGAAAAAACACAAATTTCGTCAATTTATCGCTGAAAAAAAACACGAATTACGTCATAGGATAGCTGAAAAAATTGTGAATCTCGACAAAAAAAAGATACAGAAAAAAATGCGAATTTCATTAAAGAATCACGAAAAAAAAATGCGAATTTTGTTAAAGGATTGCGCAAAGAATGTGAATTTTTTGAAAGGTTCGTGTGAAAAATGAAACTGTCTTTATTAAAAACAGCACACACACAAACATCTATACAAACCTCAATACACACAAACATATTATAGGCAGGGCTTGAAATTCAATTTTTCCAAGGACGGGAGTCTCCCTACCAACATTTTTAAATGGAGGGGAGTTGTAATGTTTGGGAGGGAGAAAAAAAATCTTTAAACCTCACTATTATTTTACGTGCTATTTAAAGAATTACATTAATGCAGACATGACAAAATACCATTGAAAAAATTAAGTCAACTGAGAATGATTATGTAAAATGTTTATTTTTATTATAAAAAAGGGAAGAAAGTTAAGTTTTATATATGCAGTGTATTTTTCAAGTTCCATTAAATGTGTTAGGGACCCTTAACAATTAGGTTGTTAAATAAATTTCTGACTTTAGATTTTACTTGATTGAGATTCACCGATCGATCGTGGAAAAGACGCAAAGTTCATCGATCTGTCGCGGAAAAAACGCTAAGTTCGTCGATCTGTCACCAAAAAACGCGAAGTTCGTCGATCAGTCGGGGGAAAAAAGCAAATTTCGTCGATCGATTGCAGAATAAACACAAAGTTCGTCGATCTGTCCCCAAAAAACGTAAGGTTCGTCCATCAGTCGCTTAAAAAACGCAATGTTCGTCTATCTGTCACAGAAAAAACGCAAAGTTCGTTGATCAGTCGCAGAAAAAAATGCAACGTTCGTTGATCTGTCGCGGAAAAAATGCAAAGTTCGTCGATCAGTTGCGGAAAAAAGCAAATTTCGTCGATCGATTGCGGAATAAATGCAAATTTCGTCGATCAGTCAGGGAAAAAAGAAAAATTTCGTCGATCGATTGCGGAATAAACGCAAAGTTCATCGATATGTCCCTAAAAAACGCAAGGTTCGTCGATCAGTCGCTTAAAAAACGCAATGTTCGTCGATCTGTCGCAGAAAAAACTCAAAGTTCGTTGATCTGTCACGGAAAAAACCACAAAGTTCATCGATCAGTCGCGGAAAAAACACAAAGTCCGTCAATCGGTTGCGGGGAAAAAAAATCACGAAATTTATCGTTCGGTTGCAAGTAAATTAAATAATGCAAATTTCTCCAAAAATGCTGAAATTTTTTGGGCGGGAGGCTCCCGCTCATGATCTTTTTTGGGCGGGATTTCAAAATTTTCGGCGCGAATCCCGCCCTGAAATTCAGGCCCTGATAGGTATAGTTTTAATCTGAAATAATATACTGAACTTGAACTAACTTTTGAAAAATCGGGTTAACCCAAATCCAACTTGCAGAAATCTACACTCAGTCTGAAATCGACTCGAACCATAAAGACAGTTAACCCAACTTGCAACAAAAATAATTATTGCCGAGAGAGCATTTACCCTCTCTCCCTGTGCTGAAACCTTTCAGAAAATTTTCTGTGAATTTTCTGATTTTTTCTTTTCTCAGAAATGCTGTAGTCATTTTGTCCCCCAATTTTGCCGTTTACAATTCAGCCAATGAGTGGAGGGGGGCCAAAGGAGCGTTCCTTATCACAAACGAAAGATGAGATACGTTCGTTTGATGTCGTTGTTGAAAATTTATGGATTTCTATTATTAAAGTAATTTTTTCATTTTACCGTATTTATTTTCTTTTTGTGTTGTATGTATTTTGCTACTTTGAATTTTTTTAAACTAACCCTTTTTTTTTTTGGAGAGTGAGAGAGAGAGATTTAGTAATTTGGTGACACGAAGTTCCGCAAATTCTTAAAATCCACAAATCGTTTCCAATGTAAACAATGAAATTTACAATTAAGTTGCAAGTGCAAAATTTCAGTTTTTTAAAATTTTCATGTCATTCTGTACACATTTTAATATGTCATTCTGATCATTATACATATTTAGTTATGCATTATTAATTATTTACTTGACCTTTACTTTTAATATTTTAAATATTTAAAACTTACAGCTGAATGTAATTATTAAAACATTTGAAATACTGCATTCGAAAAATGAAATTTCAGCTTAGAAACGCGACAATTACTATTAGGTTAAAAAAATTTAAAGTAGAAAAGTACTTATGATATAAAAAGAAGAAAAAAAAATACACCAGAATTTATCTGTATTACGAAAGCGGGAGAAATGATTTTCTGTGCTATACGAAAAGATATCCAAATAACTCAATCATGAACATAGAAATAGGTATCGGTTTCTATGTTCATGTGCACTCAATCCAAACTTGAAACTTTTAAAAAGGTCATTGAATGAATGAAATTCATCTCCGCCTTTCACATCCAGAAAACTTGCTGTGTCGCCAATTATGTTTATATTTTATATATATATATAAAAATAATAATTCAGGCACTTTTCCGTTATACGGACACCATTGTCGCCAAACATACATACATACATACATTTTGGCATAGTGTCCGTATAACAGAAAAGTACTAAAGTCCATGGTTTAAAATCACAATAAAATATCATGAAATTTATTGATTAGTTGTGGGAAAATATCGGGGAAATAATGTGTTTTTCGTGAATTTTTTGTTTTGTTAACAATGTGGTTAGAGAGCCAGGGAGAAATCCAGAAAACTTGCTGTGTCGCCAATTATGTTTATATTTCATATATATATATAAAAATAATAATTCAGGCACTTTTCCGTTATACGTACACCATTGTCGCCAAACATACATACATTTTGGCATAGTGTCCGTATAACAGAAAAGTACTAAAGTTCATGGTTTAAAATCGCAATAAAATATCATGAAATTTATTGATTAGTTGTGGGAAAATATCGGGGAAATAATGTGTTTTTGTGAAATTTTTTGTTTTGTGTTGTTGTGTTTAATTGTAAGCATTCATTATAATTTTCAGTGCATTATTAAATTGAAATTTTTGTTTAAAATATGTAAACAAAACAGTGACCAGAAACCTGCACAATTTCTAATATAGATAGATAGATAGCATGCATGCATGTAGTACTTTTAATTATTTGGTAAAAATACTGTGATCGTCACTGAGAAAACCTGAATTTAACATAAAAGTAATTGTCGAGTTGTTTAAGCTGAAATTTCATTTTACGAATACAGTATTTCAAATGTTTTAATAATTACATTCAGCTGTAAGTTTTAAATATTAAAAGTAAAGGCCAAGTAAATAATTAATAATGCATAACTAAAAGTAATTGTCGAGTGTTTAAGCTGAAATTTCATTTTACGAATACAGTATTTCAAATGTTTTAATAGTTACATTCAACTGTAAGTTTGAAATATTAAAAGTAAAGGCCAAGTAAATAATTAATAATGCATAACTAAAAGTAATTGTCGAGTGTTTAAGCTAATTTCATTTTACGAATACAGTATTTCAAATGTTTTAATAGTTACATTCAGCTGTAAGTTTGAAATATTAAAAGTAAAGGCCAAGTAAATAATTAATAATGCATAAGTAAAAGTAATTGTCGAGTGTTTAAGCTGAAATTTCATTTTACGAATACAGTATTTCAAATGTTTTAATAGTTACATTCAACTGTAAGTTTGAAATATTAAAAGTAAAGGCCAAGTAAATAATTAATAATGCATAAGTAAAAGTAATTGTCGAGTGTTTAAGCTGAAATTTCATTTTACGAATACAGTATTTCAAATGTTTTAATAGTTACATTCAACTGTAAGTTTGAAATATTAAAAGTAAAGGCCAAGTAAATAATTAATAATGCATAACTAAAAGTAATTGTCGAGTGTTTAAGCTGAAATTTCATTTTACGAATACAGTATTTCAAATGTTTTAATAGTTACATTCAACTGTAAGTTTGAAATATTAAAAGTAAAGGCCAAGTAAATAATTAATAATGCATAACTTTAAAAGTAAAGGCCAAGTAAATAATTAATAATGCATAACTAAATATGTATAATGATGAGATTTTTTTTTCTTGAATTATTCAGTGAAACTCGCCTTATAAATGTACGCAAATAATTCACATCAAAATCTTAAAATAACAAAGTTTTCTTTCGTGTTTAGCTATGCTTAATAACCAAAAAAGCTTGATTAATACAAAAATTATTTGGTAAAAATACTGTGATCGTCGCTAAGAAAACCTGAATTTAATCATATCACACAGAATTACATATTAAAAGTTTAAAAAACTGAAATTTTACACTTGCATCTTAATAGTTTGTTTACATCGGAAACGATTCGCGGAATTTCGTGCCACGAAATCTCTCTCTCTCTCAAAAAAAGGGTTAGTTATAAAAAATTCAAAGTAGTAAAATACATACGACTTAAAAAGAAAATAAATACGGTAAAATGAAAAAATACCTTAATAAAAGAAATCCATAAAGTTTCAACAACCGAACAACCAAATGGAATCGTAATCCACAGAATCTGTGTCGTAATCCACATACGCTTCTAGAGAAAGGAAAAAGCCTTCACCTCATTGGCTGAAACATCGCGTCTGAAGATAGTAAAAGCCTCTAGCTGATTAGCTGAATGCTCGCGCATGCGTATAAAAGGCATTTTTGCATGAAAAACTAAAAAGCAGGTTAGCTTTAAGTATATGGATAACTAATGTTACTGATCATTATTACATTCTACTCAGTAAAATTGAAGGGGAAAGGAAGCTTCAGCAAACCATAAACAATATTGATGAAATAAATCACTTTCTTTCCATGTAATGCAAACAGACCACGACTATAGTTTCGAGAGCAATTTTTTGCTCACATCATCAGGTGAGTTTAGCAGAGAGTAGTTATTCAGGTAAAGATAAAAACAGTTCTGCAAATAAATATTAGAGTCTTTCTGGACATCGCAAAAGAAAGAGTAGGGGATCTTGGCAATAAAAAATGTCAAGAATGGAGAGAATGGAGACCACATAAAATGAAAAGAAAGAGCTTCTAATTAAAACTTTTGGAGTTCTTTCTTTTCATTTTATGCATTCTCTTTTCGGTAATCAAAAAATTTTCTTTTCAATTAATTATAATTTTTATTATCATTATTTTACTTTTTGAACTTTTCTGTTTCTCTAGTATTTTAGAACACTCCAAATTTTATTTAATTTCTGATAAAATAGTAAACACTTGCTCCCTTCTTTCTCTCCACAGTTTCTATTTTTCTCACCATTTTTTCTCTTATCAGTAATTAATAATTTTTCGCTCTCGCTTGATTATTATTGCCAATGGTCCTATCTAACTTTCTCTTTTTAAATAATAATTTGACTCCATCATCTGCACATCCTTCGGTATCTGTATCTGGGTCAGTCTTCTAAGGATTTTCTATTTATTTTATATCTCTCGACCTATGTGTGCGTAGTAGGTGTGAACGCATTCCTTTCCGTTGAACTGATTCCCTTACTTCTTGAGAATTTGTATTCCTTGGAGCGTTCATCCCCTCTCCTTTCGATTGCGATATATTGGGTCATCCGGAAAGTTCTGCGTTTTTTCAAGATGAAACGCGGATTCATCGAGTTATTTTTATGTTGCTAATAAGGAGTGACCTTGAATGACTTAGATATGTACATTTGGTCTTTTCTGCTTGCGTTGCATAATTCTCGTTTGAGTTATGGCATAATTTTTGTTTCAGTGCAGTGCTAAGAATGGAGAACAAAAAGTTCATTTTCGTCAAGTTATGATCTTTTATTTCAAGAAAAGTAAAAATTTTAGTCAGACTACTCGTAAAGTTTGTGCTGTCTATGGAAAAAGTGCTATTTCAGATGACACAGTTCGAAGGTGGTTTGAGAAGTTTAAGCGCAGACATTTCAGTCTTAAAGATTATGCTGGTTCTGGATGTCATCGTCTGTAAACGCGGACCTCTAGAAACTATCGCTGAAAATCCACATTACACAGTTCAGGAGCTATCATACAGACTAAATATTCCGAAAAGTACAGTGCATGATCATTTCGTCGCTACTATGTCAAATTATCGAATGTGAAAAAAAGCATCTTTCATTACTTTTAAAAATGGGTGGATTGTCACCATTAAATTTTATTAGAATTATTTGCCTAGTATAGTACTAATAAAATTTCTGCGAAGAAAAGGGGTTGCTAGTTTGTCGTTCTAGATGTCGAATCCATACCGGCACTTGTGAGAGGAAAATCACAAAATGTAAGTCATTTAATAAAGCAAAAATTTCTGTTTACAATTTCTGGTATGAAATCAGAATAAAAAAGGCGACCAAGCTGGCAACCCTGATGAAGAATACTATTATAATTTAGTGCTGACAATCGGTCAATTTTTAAAAGTAATGAAAAAAGCATTTTTTTCTCATTCGATAGTTTGACATGGTATCGACGATTTGATAGCTTCTTTTAAGAGGTCCTTCTTTACAGAGGATGGTCGTCCAGAGCGGGTGCATCATCTTCGAGGCTGAAATTTCCGCGCTTAAATTTCTCAGACTATGCCATCTGAAACAGCACTTTGTTCTTATATACAGCACAAATTTTACGAGCAGACTGATTAGCGTTTTAACCTTTCTTAAAATAAAAGAGCATAATATGACGATTATTAACATTTTGGTTGTCCATTCTTAGCACTGCACTGATACAAACATTATGCCGCAATACAAGCGAGAATTATACAGCGCAAGCGGAAAAGACCGAGTGTAGGTATATGGATCATTCAAGGTCATTGCTAATCAGCAGTAGCAAAATAATTAGACTAAACCGCGCTTCGCTTTTTGAAAAACCGCAAAACTTTCTGGATGACCCAATACATGAAAGAATGTAGTTAGCATAAATGAATGACCGGATTTTAAAAATTCATGTTTTCAAAACTATTACACATATCAAAATAAGTAATAAATGAAAATAAAGAGAAACATTCAAAGTTTTCTCTCAGTTACAAATGTTTGTTGTGTGAACCTTTGGTAACATGACAAACATCTAACTTTAATCAATTTCATTTCACACATTTTAGAATTTTACACTGTCAACAGTTCTTAATGCAGAGCTGATGCGTTCGTTCTTTAAGTTCTTTGAGTGTTTTTGACAATGGTGGTTCATAAAAAAGTTCTTTGCAGTAACCCCACAAAAAGATATCACATGGCGTAAGATCCGGGAATCTTGGTGGCCATGTGAATAAAGTTACCTGCGTTACCTGCACGTCGAATCCCATCGTTGAGCGACGGCAAAAAAAGAAGAAAAACTTCGAATGTTTTTCTTTATTTTCATTTATCACTTATTAATATATATGTAATAGTTTTGAAAATATAAATTTTTAAATTCTGGTCATTCATTTGGACATAACCCTGTACTTGTGAAGTTATAATTAATATGGTTTGCCTTTCATAGGCATAATGAGATGTTTACGTTTAACCCCTTAATCGTCGTGCCCGAGACATTCACGGGCAGCGTAGGTTACGCCTGTTTTATTCAAATTGTTTGATTCCCACCAGTTTTTTAAAATAGTTTTATTGGCTTTATTCTTGCATTATCTTATCTGTCTATTAAATAAGACGAACATTTCTACTTAAAAAAACTGGTGGTAATCAAGCAATCTGAATTTTTAAAAAGTAGCCTACACTTAAAGTGCGCGACGATTAAGGGGTTAAGATAGGATTCCATTTTGACAGGTTTTTCTAAACAAAGTACTACAATAAAAACAGAATAGTTAGAGGCCGGAAAAATGTCCCGTCTTAGACATTTTTCCATCTTAATAGGTAGATTTGTAAGGTATTACAGTCGACGGATTTTCCGTTATAGACATGTTCTGTTAGACAGATTTGATTGCATTAAATTTAACATGATGCAGAGTAACATATAGCATGGTATTAAAAGAAATTTAAAAGAATTTGTGCATCATAGAAAATCGGCTTTGACGCTTCGCTCATTGGTTCTACAGGACGGGTCTTGAAACTCTTGAAAATCCAGACCAAGACCTCCTTATCATAGTATCAGACCTCTCAATCAGCAAGTTTCCTTTGACCGCTATACTTGTCCTGCTACTAGCGCCATCAATCGTCAGTAGTAGGAGAATTTACGACACGAAATTTTTTCACAGCTCCATTTGTTTTATGCATTTGCTTATGAACTAGTATCGGTAGCATAGCTGCCAACTTTTATGCTTTTTTCTTAATACTAAAATTTTTTAGTAAATTTTATCTTATTAAATTGACAAGATCGTGTGATTACATGATGGAAAAAATTCTATTAAATTTTAGTGGTAAGAAAAAAGCGTAAAAGTTGGCAGCTGTGCGGTAGCAGAGCTGCTAGATTTTTCTGTAGATTTTTCTATTCTCTTTTTGGATACCAGTTTTTTAGTAGAGACAATTTTGTTTTGTTTGATCGGAGAATTCTGGGATTTAAAAGAACAACATTTTCTCTAAAAATATACTGGTGTTCAAAAAGCCGGAGACTTGGCAACTCTGCGGTAGTATCCACCAGGCGGCGATACTTTCCGGAGAAAGTCAATTAATAAGTTGGCAATTACCGCGGACATTTTCTCCCATAGACTTTCTCCGGATTGTCAAGTCTGATCTATGTTAAGGGAGTCTTGATCCGGACGTTCCGCGTAAATCGGGACTCTTGGTAACACTAGTCACCACGATTTTGGAATAGTATTCTTCTCCTTATATAATCGCAAATTTTCTTTCATTAACTAAGGCAAATTTTTCTGTACGGAAATAGAGGTAGATCTGTGACCCGCGGCCCACAGGCTTAATATCCCTGCCCTAAATTAAGAGTTGGTTCAAACAGAAAAAAACAACATACTTCCTTAGTCGGCAAATTCGCCAGATTTAAACCTAATTTAGCAATTATGAGGAGTAATGAACAAAATATTGCAACAAAAAGCACCTACAAATAAAAAGGATGTTTCGTTCAGTATAAAATCTACGTGAGCATGTCTGTCCCCTCTCCCTCCCAAAAACAAAGTCATAAAGACACTTATAATTAACATGCAAAATCAGTTACCTGCTTTTATTAAAATTAAAAGTAATTTTTCTAAATACTAAGATTTTTTTCTCAATTTTGGGCAAATAGTATTTGTATTTATCGTTATTTATTATATTGTTCGAATATTTTGAACCAGGTTAAAATTTTAATCTAAATTTTCCAATTGTTTCAAATATTAATTTACGACTATTAAACATTCTTGCCGACCTCCAATGGTTCTTCAGTAAAATAGGGATTGATTTGACCCAGAGCAAACATGTTTTGAACCAGAAAATTTGTTTGTTGTATCATTATCTATTTTATTACATGTTGTGCATGGAACTTTTTTGATTTCATTTCTTTTTTAAAAAATCAGGTTCAAAACGAATTTAACTTGGGTCAAATCAATCCGCATTTCACGGAAGAATAGTGGGAGATTGGCCGGTATGTTACGACCTTATATAACGCTATTTAAAACTTGATAATTTTCTATCCCTTCCCCCTTTACGATACCATGCGTTATCAAAGTCTAAAAATTATTTTTATTTTACATTATTTTCTTTTTTACTTTTTATACTTTAGCAGCGATATACAGATATGATTATACATTTATTATTCGCATACATTACGGATTCAAATGAGGAGAAAGAGTAAATAAAATATCACCATTATACATGAAATAACTTTATATCAAATAACATCTAAAAGAGATAGTTACAATTTAAAAGTATTTAATAATAGTCTGTTGTTACATAATGCAGTCAACAGTAATATTAATAATTGTTTTCTAGCACCCCCCCACCTTGCAAGGGAGGGGCGAAAGCAGAACTTCTTATCATTAAAACAGATGGGCAACATTATTTCTCTTTATTTACTAGTAACCACAACAACTATCGTTTCAAACATATTTCACACCTGGAATCTCCCACAGAGCATATGCCATATGCGCATATGACAGAAGAACAGGAATGTTGAACCTAGGTCAAATCAAGAATACGGAAGAATAGTGGGAGATTGGCCGGTATGTTACAAGCGTATATAACGTTATTAAAAACTTAATAATTTTCTATTCCTTCACCCTTTACGATATCATACGTTATCAAAGTCTAAAAATTATTCATATTTTACAGTTCTTTTTTTACTTTTTATACATTAGCAGCGATATACAGATATGATTATACATGTATTATTCACATACTTTACGGATTCAAATGAAGAGAAGGAGTAAGTAAAATATCACCATTATACACGAAATAACTTTAGATGTTATATCAAATAACATCTAAAAGAGATAGTTACAATTTAAAAGTATTTAATAATAGTCTATTGTTACATGATGCATTCAACAGTAATATTAATAATTGTTTTCTAGCAACCTCCCCCCCCCCCTTGCAAGGGGAAGTTGAAAACAGAACTTCTTATCATTAAAACAGATGGACAACATTATTTCTCTTTATGTACTAGTAACCACAACAAGTATCGTTTCAAGCGTATTTCACACCTGGATTCTCCCACAGAGAATTATATGCGCATAGGGCAGAAGAACAGGAATGTTGAACATTGGAGCATTCCATATTTTGAAATGAAATGATGTTATATTCATTTAACACATCTTTTGCCGTATCTATTCATCTTTTAAACAGGAAGCTCCACCTGTGGGCGTTATTCTAGCACAGGGGATGTTCAACTGTGGCCCGCCAGATACCACTAATTTTTAAAAGAAGTAGTTGACTTCCTGAATCACAGAAATTCGGTGATTAGATAAGGAAAATATTACTATAAAATTTTAGTGGTATCTATGGTTCTTTCCGTTTGGTAAAACCAATTCGTAACGAAATATTCTCCTCGTCAATTATTAGACATTAGATATCGGAATCAGTGTCTAATAATTAAATAATAGAATTTTTCGGTACGAGCAACTTTCCCAAACGGAAAGAACTTTTCGAACAACCCAATAGCATGTTTCATTATATACTAAAAATATTTTCTCTGTTCGTGTTTATATTATAAATTAATGTATATAATAATAGTATTGTTTCTAATCAAAGTATTTATATGCAAAGTAGTCTACTTGTAAAAATACGAATATTGTGTATGTTTTTTGGGAAATACTGTAACACATAAAATGCAAAAGTAACCGGCCGTGTGCGGAATTATATGTATCCAAAAGACGTGTTTTCACGTTTCCCGCATAAGATATATTAATGGCTTTAATAATAACCATGTATTTTCATAAAAATAGATAAAACAAAAAAATGATAACAGACACTTTTAATGTAAAGAAAAAGTTACAAAAGAAAAAAAGAAAATTTTGGTTGGATCAAAAATGATGACAATGTCAAAAGACGCCCCACTTCCCTAGAGATATGTTATGCTATCAAGTGCCCCTCCGTTATACTATATACACAGCTCTTTATATCCCAGTATATAAGGTGATGATCAAACAAACATATTCAATATCAGGTATTTTATTTTATCTAATAAAGTCGAATAAGTACGAGGCAGCAATGTATTAAATTAAGTTTCTCGTCTCTAAAATGGTTTGTTTGATGCACGCTTTATGCGTCGGAATACACGGTATGCAGATTTAAATTATACTAAGCTTTGTATTACGTATAGTTGAAACTGTGGATGTTTATCTATACTGGAGGTTTGACCTGCTATCATTATTTTATTTAAATTATATTTTTTGCTGATAAGTACAAGATAGAAGTATATTATAAGATAAAAATCTTCAACCTTTTTGCCTGAAAGTCGTTTGCCACCACAAATTCCGAAATATATTTTTCGCCTTAATTATTCGCTAAGTTTCTGGCATTAACTCAGACATTTGCTCTATAGTAAAATAGTGATAGCTTGTTGACTAGAAGGCCACTGATTGAAGACTCCCTTTATAAGTATTTTCTACTAGTTAATATACAGTTTGCGTCATAAATTCGTGTAAACTTAAAAAAATCATAATAAAAGAAAAACATTCGGTTTGCGCGAATATAATCAAAAGGACATTGATTTTTTTTTCAATGCATATAAAAAAGTTATTACAAAAGTAACCAAAAGAGGGCGCTCACACGTCATACTGAGACGTTTTATGCAAATCAGGCTAGCAATAAAATACTTGGCTGAAAATGGATTCGTCATTCGATCTTGGCAGCATGCTATCTTTACCAGATCGAGCGTTGGTTGTTAAAATTTTCTACAAGAATGGGGAATACACAAGTATTGCATTGCGAAAGTTTTGCACGGAGAAAGGACTAAAGGCACAAAAAAAAAGCATTATTTCATTGAATGGGATACTAAATTTAGTACGGCGTTTGGAGGAAACGGGGAATTTGGAGGATCATACACGAAGTGTTTGCCTGATTTGCATAAAGCTTCTCAGTATGACGTGTGAGTGTCCTCTTTCGGTTACTTTTGGAATAATTAGGTAGATTTCGTAAGAAATACTACCCATTACATTCTCCCTTATGTTGGAATTTCTGGAAAATTTTTGCAGATCTACGCCGATCATGACTCCCAGAACACAAAACCACCCCAAGTTCAAAACTTTAGCTATCTATCATCTGTATCACTTTTTTATGGACACGATAACTTCAATAATTCTGCACAAATCTCTTCAAAACTGATACATAAAACCAAGGGGCATAAAATCTCGGTCAAGTTCGTTAATGGGTAAAATTGAACCAAGAGGTGGGGGGAAATGGGGGGCTTTTGTGAAAACAGAAAACCCCCCATAACTTCTTAATTATGATACGTATCAAATCCGTTTAAAGTTATTATTACTTTTAGGAAAAGGGCCACAGTTTGACCTTGACTTTGACAAAGTTATATTCACAAGATACCAAATCCGCTTAAATTTATTATAAATACTCTTAATATTATCTACAACTTTTATATTGACAAGTTTTTTTTTAGGGCCAACCCTTACAGAAAAAAAAATCCCTGCCGGCTTTACCTACAGACACAGGTAGATTTCGAAGTGGGCATTCCCAACTGCCACATCATGGCAAAAAGATCATTTCTTCTGCAATTCCTAATAAACAGGCGCCCCACGGTGTGCGTCTTCGAAATCTACCTGTGCCTGTAGGCCGAGCCGTCAGGGTTATATACAGGGTGTATCTGAAATGCTTCAACAAACTTAGAGGGATGATAATACTCATGAAGACGAACAAAAAATGCAATGGAACATGGGGTCGCAAATGACGTTTAACCCCTTGAAGTGCACCGGTATATTATATATACCACTTAATTTTAATCCCAAAATGCCACAATGACACCAGAATTTTATAATCAAATTTTGAATTTATAAGGTAAATGAGGAAAAGCTTTTACTTATTTAAAAATAAATTCGTTCGTGAATACTGGTGTCAATCAATCATTTCAATATTTTAGCTACAATAGTACTTTGCCCCTGAAGGGGTTAACCCTTTCACGGACAGTGGTATGTTTATGAAACCACTTAATTTTAATTCCAAAACGCCACAATGGCACCAGAATTTTGCTAAAATCTTTTCCATTTAATATGTATGTGAAATATAACCTTTTTATTATTTACAAATAAATTCGTTTCTAAATTCCGGTGCCAGTCATTTATTTCTACATTTTAGTACTAAAAGTACTTTGCCCCAGAAAGGCTTAAAGGATGAAAATGATTCTGGAAATGGACAAACTGAGACAAGAAAGAAACACTCCAGAAAATTATTTATTGCACAGAATAGGTACAACACAGCTCGTGATGTCCAGAGAAAACAAATATTTTATAACAATTGTTCAAAGTGTCGACCGCGGACATTATTACACAGAGTACATCTACGGAGCAACGACTGGCGGACACGCTATGTGTAATAATATCCGCTGTCGACGCTTTGAACAATTGTTGTAAAATATTTGTTTTCTCTGGACATCACGAGCTGTGTTGTACCTATTCTGTGCAATAAATAATTTTCTGGAGTGTTTCTTTCTTGTCTCAGTTTGTCCATTTCCAGACGCATTTTCTCGATTTTCACCCTTTAAGCCTTTCAGGGGCAAAGTACTTTTAGTACTAAAATGTTGAAATAAATGACTGCCACCGGAATTAACAAAAAAATTTGTTTATAAATAAGAAAAAGGCTTTATTTCACATACATATTAAATGGAAAAGATTTTACCAAAATTCTGGTGCCAATGTGGCGTTTTGGAATTAAAATTAAGTGGTTTCATAAACATATTACTGCCCCTGAAAGGGTTAAACGTCATTTGCGACCCCATGTTCCATTGCATTTTTTGTTCGTCTTCATGAGTACTATCATCCCTCTAAGTTTGTTGAAGCATTTCAGATACACCCTGTATATATATACATGGTGTCCCACAAGGTACGCAGCGTCTAATATGTACAGATTCGGATAGAGCACGTCAATATGAGTATTTTGAATGGTAACAAGTGGGGTCCCCGAATATAGCGTGATAGTCTAATTACAGGATGAACATTATCATAGCTGCGAACTTTTAAGCTTTTTTCCTACCACTAAAATTTTATAGTAAATTTTAGCTTATTAAATCTTCGAAATAACGGGATTCAATAAGACAAAAATTTCTATAGATTTTTAGTGGTATCAAAAAGCATAAAAGTTGGCCGCGATGACGTTATTGACAAATCCGATAGTGGGTATTCCAAATGACGATGTGTACAACATGAAAGATTCCCCAGATGATCATGCAAATTTGTGGTAACCACTAAAAATTTAAAGAAATTTTTGCCTTATTGAATCTCGTGATTTCGGAGATTTAATAAGGTAAAATTTACTATAAAATTTTAGTGGTAGGAAAAAAGCTTAAAAGTTCGCAGCTATGATAATGTTCATCCTGTAATTAGACTATCACGCTATATTCGGGGACCCCACTTGTTACCATTCAAAATACTCATATTGACGTGCTCTATCCGAATCTGTACATATTAGACGCTGAGTACCTTGAGGGACACCCTGTATATATATATACAGGGTGTTCCGTTAAAGGGGTCCAATATTAATAGGGGTAATAGAGGAGATCACACGGAGCATAAATCAGTATATAATGCCTGGCCGGATCTCAATAATTTTCAAGTTACAGCAAATAGAATGAAAAATCGGAAATTTGTAAAAAAACCCTCATTGCTAAACTATCGATAATGCTACATAAAAACGAAGCACATATTTAGAAAGAGCAGAAAATATCCTACGAAATGACATAAGTTGTTTTAGAATATTGAGAATTAATGGCGAGTTACAAGCTCTGAAACAGTGAAAAAATACAAAATCAAATATTTAGCAAAATAGTTAATCGTTAATTCCAAAAATGCAACTCTACCTACATCAAGGAAAATGTTATAAAATTTGGTCCATTCCGAAAGCTTTCGAAGAAGCTGACAATAAACCATATCAGTTTAATTGTATGGGAGAAATCAAGCAGTTCCCTAGTTACAACTCTGTACTGTTGCACGCTCGGAAAGAGCGAAATTCCACCCATGACGATTGTAAACACCCCGTTTTAATATCTTTCAATTATACATTTCTGATCAACCTCTATCAATACCCTTTCATTATTCAGTCTGGTCAAGTGAATGACATATTGTGCAGCTCTCGCCTTGTCTTAAAGCAAACTCCGTGACTGCTGCGTTTCCTCCATGAACTTTCAGGATGATGAAGAAGAAGTACTTTTTATGCAAATTTTCTATGTGTATAGGAAGAAAAGTGTAATAAAACAGCAGTCATCAGTGGGCGTTATGTTAAAGGGAGGCTGTTGTAAGTGGGATTGTAGTAAGTTGATGTATAATAATTATGCCGGAATACTCTAACGAAGAATATGCGGACATGCATCTGATGTACGGGCAAGCTCATGGAAATGCATGTCTAGCACAGCGCATGTACCGTGAGCAATTTCCAAGGAGACGTTGCCCAAGTTCGAAACTCTTCATAAAAATCGATAAACGATTACGGGAGACTGGATCGTTTAATACAGCAAGCATTGATGCAGGGAAACCTCGACATGTACGAACACCTGCAATGGAAGAAGATGTACTGAATATTTTTAAAGATAACCCCTCCACGAGTACACGAGCTGCTGCGTCTGAAGTCGGTGTTTCTCACCAAAGTGTGTGGCGTGTTCTGCGTGCAGAAAACATGCACCCCTTTCATGTGCAGCGGGTACAACTGTTATCAGTAACAGATTGTGCTCAGCGGACAGAATTCGTACGCTGGTTGCTTAATGTAACAGAAAATAATCCACAATTTCTGGAAAATATTTTATTTACTGATGAAGCAACATTTACGAGAGAGGGCGTGGTAAACACGCACAATATGCACACATGGTCATATACAAATCCGCACACTGTTTTCCCGTCGAACGCACAACAAAAGTTCAGTGTGAACATATGGGCAGGTGTCCTCGGCGATTATCTCATAGGACCATATTTACTCCCAGATGTACTCAATGGCAGTACGTACTTGGTTTTCCTACGGGATAGCTTACCGCAGTTACTGCAAAATGTGCCAGCAACATTGCGCCACAATATGTGGTTTATGCACGATGGCGCACCGGCACATTTTTTCATAGGTGTTCGCAATCACCTCAATTCAACATATCCTGGGAAATGGATTGGACGCAGTGGACCTGTTGCTTGGCCTGCACGCTCTCCAGACCTCAATCCGTTAGACTTTTTTGTTTGGGGACACCTTAAATCGCTGGTGTATGAAACGCCTGTGGATACACCGGAGGATTTACTAGCACGAATCGTTGTCGCTGCAGGAGACATTCCCAACTCCGTCGGAGTTTTTCGGCGTGTTCGCCAATCTTTACGACGTCGCTGTCGGCTGTGCGATTCTGTTAATGGGCGCAACTTCGAACACCTATTATAATAATGTCCGTTCGTCTGCCTTCCGACATTGAACTGTGCAGCGCGGGCCAGAAGACCATGCTTCACATATGTCATAAAGTACGTGGAATGTAATTCTTTATTTGTCATTTTTCTTTTATTTCCAACACTTTTTGGCACAGTATTTTGTAAGTCACAGACTGTGGTGTACTCAAATTGTAAATTACAAAGTTTGTATGAATTAATTTAAAATTTAGTGTCTTTTTTAAATTTATAATTAATAAAATTATTATGCTATTTGTTATTATTATTTCCTATCATAAATTATGATGCACATATACATACAATAATTGTCCATGTAAAACATGTGCTGAAACTTCTTGCATAGTTACAAATCGCAATATTTTTAATTATTTCCGAATTTTCACCACCAGTTTAATTTTAAGGAATTTAACTTAAGCTTTATATCAATAAAAGACCACTTTAAAATGTAGACTATTATTGTAAAGTTATTTTGGTTCATTCAACTCTTGAATAATTAAAAATGTTGCATCTCAGAAGAAGCATGATCGAAAATGTATAGTTGAGAGTATTTAAAAAGGCGGTGTTTCCAATCGTGATGGGCGGAGTTTAACCTTTGCTAGTGTCAAAGAAAGCGGAGTTGTAACTAAGAAACTGATTAATTTCTCTCACACAATTAAACCGATATGGTTCATTGTAAACTTTTTCGAAAGTTTTCGGAATGGACCAAATTTTACTACATTTTCCTTGTTGTAGCTAGAGTTGTCTTTTTGGAATTAACGATTAACTATTTTGATGTATATTGGATTTCGTACTTTTTTCACTGTTTCAGGGCTTGTAACTCGTCAATAAATATTGCTATTTTAATACAATTGATGTCATTTTGTAGGTTTTTTTCTGTTCTTTCTAAATATGTGCTTCGTTTTTATGTAGCATTATCGATAGTTTAGCAATGAGGGTTCTTTTACAATTTTCCGAATTTTCATTCTATTTGCTGTAACTTGAAAACTATTGAGATCCGACCAGGCTTTATATACTGATTTATGCTCCATGTGATCTCCTCTATTACCCCTATTAATATTGGACCCCTTTAACGGAACACCCTGTATATATATATATATATACCGGGTGATTATAACTAAAGTTACGATTTCAAAAATCGATAATTTTAAAACTACTGGTCAGAATGACTTGATATTTTAGCAGAACAATCGTGAGGCAATGGAATTTTGTTTGGCGAAGGAAAAAAATAGTTCCAAATTGTGCCGATAGATGGCGTTGTCAGGGTAATGTCAGGGGAAATACCAAAAATGTATTCTTGAACCCTTTCCGGCGCGGTGTAAATTTGTTTGCAAAATGATGAAATAATAGACTGACACCGGAATTTACAAACGAATCCATTAGTAAAAAGAAACTTGCTTATTTTCTGGTTCTTAATGAAAGGAAAATTTTAATTAAATATTCTTGGTGCCGTTTGTCAGTTTTAGAATTAAAATTGGGTGTCCTTTTTTGTGACCACCGCCCGTTAAAGGGTTAAACATAGGAATGATGTTGCCAAAAGGAAAAAAATAGAGTTCAGAGATTTACTAAAAATTTATTAGCGAAAAGACAAGACTACGTGTTTACAGCGACGACAGCGATAATGACAAAAAATGAAAAAAAAAAAGAGCTTCATGGAACAAACACCTTACTGATTATTAAGGCATAAGTTGCTCAATATGCCCTCCGCCTTGTTCCGCTACTAATTGGAAGCGCAAAACGGCATGCTCCACAACAGATCGGAGGGTATCTGTACTAATGCAATGGGTGTGTTGTGTGATGCTTGCCTTCAAGTCGGCTAGATTCTGAATCCGCCCGCTATAAACAACATTCTTCAGGTACCCCCAAAGCCAGAAATCACACGGGTTTAAGTCGGGGGAACGTGGTGGCCACATTGTTGGAAAATGGTGGCTTATGATCCTATCATCTCCGAAATTATCACTCAGTAGCTGCTTCACAGTAGTAGCAATGTGCGGAGGAGCGTCATCTTGCATGAATATTATGCGATCCACACACTGACGCTGTTGAAGTGCCGGAAGAACATGGGTACGCAAAAGTGCTTCATACCGCTTGCCAGTAACTGTGCAGGTAACGGGACCCGCAGGTGTGATCTCCTCGAAGAAAAATGGACCGACGATAAACGCTGCCGTTATTCCGCACCACACAGTGACCTTTTCAGACTGAGAGGCTGTAGCTGGGACGGATTCTCGGTCGCCCATATCCTGCAATTTTGCGTATTTACAGAACCTTGCAAATGAAAGTGGGCTTCGTCAGACCACAGAATGTTCCATGGCCATCCGTTGTCCACTTCCATCCGGGCAAGACATTGTAGTGCAAAAGATTGACGTGCTTCCAGGTCAGCAGGTAGCAACTCCTGCACATGAGTTATCTTGTACGGATAACAGCGTAAGACGTTCCGTAGGACTTTACGCACCGTGCTGTTCGGCATATCCACCATTCGGCCAATCCCCCTTGCACTGCTGATTCCAGCATCACTGTCAGTATGTTCCTGTAATGCTGTAGCCACATCTTCCACTGCCGCAGCTGAAACTGGTTTCCTTCCTCTACCCCGTTTAACGTCAAATGAACCGGTCTCTTCGAATTTAGCAATCATTTTTTGCAGACAATTTGTTGTTATTGGACCTTTTTTTATGGATTTTAATGTCCGAAACTTCCTAATAGCTGTAAGTGCACAGTCATCGTTCTTATAAAAAAGCTTCAAGAGCAGAGCGCGATCCTTCATAGTCAGAGTCATGATGAAGCATGCAGGCAAAGAGCTGCTGCTCTGCATTTTTATGGTTGCTATGTCTGCGGTGCGCATGTCACGTATTAGTAATTTGCATATCTTCAGACAATGTGAACCCAGACAGCGCCATCTATGGGCACATTTTGAAACTTTTTTTTTTCCTTCGCCAAACAAAATTCCATTGCCTCACGATTTTTCTGCTAAAATATCAAGTCAATCTGACCAGTAGTTTTAATTAAAATTATCGATTTTTGAAATCGTAACTTTAATTATAATCACCCGGTATTTAATTAAAATTTTCCTTTCATTAAGAACCAGAAAAATAAGCAAGTTTCTTTTTACTAATGGATTCGTTTGTAAATTCCGGTGTCAGTCTATTATTTCATCATTTTGCAAACAAATTTACTCCGCGCCGGAAAGGGTTCAAGAATACATTTTTGGTCTTTCCCTTTTCGTAATTAAAGTTTTGTGGTTTCATAGGGAAACCAATGAACGTTAAAGGGTTAACCATTTTGGTACAAAGCTATTTTATGTGTAAAAATATCAGACACACACACGCATATCCGCATGGATTCAGCGGTTTATAGTTAGCGTTTTATTGGATTTTAAAATTTGGGTGTCCTTTTTTGGAATACCTTGTATACATATGAAAAATAGTATAAAAGAAGACTTTTAAACGGTATAAATATACCGGGTGATTATAATTAAAGTTACGATTTCAAAAATCGATAATTTTAAAACTACTGGTCAGAATGACTTGATATTTTAGCAGAACAATCGTGAGGCAATGGAATTTGTTTGGCGAAGGAAAAAAAATAGTTCTAAAATGTGCCGATTGATGGCGCAGTCAGGAGAAAGACCAAAAAATTATTCTTTAAACAAAGGAATGTTGTTAGCCAAAAGTAAAAAAAAAATAGAGTTCAGGGATTTACTAAAAATGTATTAGCGAAAAGACAAGAATACGTGTTTACAGCGACAACAGCAATAATAACCAAAAAAAAAAAAAAAAAAAAAAAAAAAAAGCTTTACGGAACAAACACTTTACTGATGATTAAAGTATAAGTTGTTCGATATGCCCTCCACCTTGATCCTATACTAATTGGAAGCGCAAAACGGCATGCTCCACAACAGATCGGAGGGTATCTGTACTGATGCAATGAGTTTGGTGTGTGGTTCTTGCCTTCAAGTCGGCTAGATTCTCAATTCGCCCGCTGTAAACAACATTCTTCAGGTACCCATAGTTGCCACGTATTAGTAATTTGCATATCTCCAGACAATCTGAACCCTGACAACGCCCTCTATCGGCACAATTTGGAACTATTTTTTTTCCTTCGCCAAACAAAATTCCATTGCCTCACGATTGTTCTGCTAAAATATCAAGTCATTCTGACCAGTAGTTTTAAAATTATCGATTTTTGAAATCGTAACTTTAAATATAATCACCCGGTATATAAAGCGGAATTTTGCCATTTTGCCAGTTGTCATAGTTTTCCAAGTTTTTCAGGTGTCATTCATAGCCATCTCTGCTAGCATTAAATAAATTTAATGAAGATATTTTGGGCATTAAAAGTGTACATTACTGAGTGATCTGAAAAATAAGAGTGTAATTGAACACATTTTAGTAACTGGATTTGAATTAACAAATAATTACAACAACTACACAACAACAAATAATATTAAACTTATATCGGGAATTAATAGCATAATATATATAAATATTTTAAAAAATATGATTTAGTATACAATGCTGCGATTCAAACTGAATGCGAAATTATCTCTGAATAAATGATGCGAAGTATAAATTGAAAGAAAATTATTATACAATGCGGAACACATTATGCAGAATACAGCTACATAAATTTTAAATATATATATATTTTAAGCATAATACACAAATATCACAGCTTGTGCGAAAGGTATTGAGTTAATTTCTTCTGAGGATCTTCTTAAGCTACCACGCTCAACCACCAGCAGTGGTTTAGAAAGAGCGGCTTTAACATGAGATTTGAATTTTCGCTGTTATGAGAATATTCATTGATTTGTAAAATTATGAATATGAGTTGTTAACATTTTGAGAATTATTAGCTTTACCCAGTACCTAGGTCAAATAAACATGTTTCGTAAGAAAATTTTATTTAGGAAATAAATGAAATAAATTCTCCATATACTGCATCTCATGGAAAATATTTTGAAGGATATATACTTTTTAACATTTTCCAACATAGTTGACAAATGTTTATGAATTTGGTTTTCCTGTTTGTCTGTCTGCCTGCCGTCTGTCTGTCTGTCTGTTATTGCTCTAACACACGTAAATATACTCGGATTGCCATGTAACTGATATATGTTATTGATATATGTAATGACATGTTCGGTATTACAAATGAAGCATGTAGAACATATACTTCGTTTACAGGGGTACTCAAAAAAATGACGTTACATTATTATCTATGGGGAAAATCATTTGCAGTGTATTTTAATGATGTTACACTATTTCAAATATATTGAAATTGATATATATCACTGTGTACTAGACGATGCTTACTATCGAATATGGTACGTGAGATAATTATAATTAGTTTACAGGGAAACTGCAATGAATTCCGCTATATTTTGGTCTATGGGGAAAAATCTTTTGCGGTGAATTTTAGTCATGTTACACTATTATAACCATAATGAAATTTATATCAATTTCTGGGGTGCACTAAAACATGCTTTCCGTAGAATATGGAGTGTAAAGCATTTATCATTCATTTACAGGGCCACACAAAACTAGTCGGTTACATAATGGTCGACGGAGAAAAGTTGTTTGCAGCCTATTTTAATTGCGTAACACTTTGATATACATTACTGGGGTTTACTACAAGATTCTTGTTCATTGTTCTATAATATGATGCGCATAGAATTTATCGCTCATTTAGCGGGGCACACAAAAGGTTTCGGATACAGCACTGTATCTGAAGTATTGTCTATAAACGACAATTTGTAGACGTGCGCTTTCCGTTAGGTATGCGTGTAACTAAATTTTTGTGTATTATGTTGCATGTATAACTGCAAAAATCATATACATGGCTACTCAAAAGAATTTGTAAGCGTTACTGTGTATCACCGTAATTTGTTTAAAAGGTTTTTTTAATCAAGGCCTGCATTTTGAACGTGAAACATATTTAGTGTCTACTAAGAGATGTTTGTTGAATATAAATAAAATCATATACAGGGCGACGCAAAGAACTGGATTCATGGCCGTTGATGTATCAGGGTTCGTACGGATCAAGGAATTTTCCAGGAGATTCACCAGTATTTTCTTTATAGAAAAAGAAATCTGGGTTAAACTCGCGAAACTTCGCCTTCTTTTAAGTAAGAGATTTTCTGTAAGAAAATACTGGTACCGAAGAATTTCCTGGTCGCAAAATTCCAGGAGCCGTACGAACCCTGTGTATGATTATATCTGGAAGAGTGATTTCAGTAGTTTATAGCATGTATTCGCCTGAATTAAACTTTAGCTTAATATATAGCGTGTATAAAAATCTTAAGGTAATATACAGGCCCGTACAAAAGAATTCAAATACGTTTCCGTGTATTGGTAGAAAATATGGAAGGTGAATTTTCAACTGTGTTATGTGTTTTCTTGCTAAACTAAATTATAGCATATAATATAGAGTATATACAAATCTATAGATTATATACAGGGCTGCAGAAAAGAACTGGAGTACTTTTCAAACTATGGTCTGTAATTGCTTAAATCTGGTTTCAAATATGTTTTGCGTTTTCTAAAATGTTTACTTAGGTATCTTACTTAGCTTAATATATGGCGTGTGTAAAAATTTTAAGGTAATATAGATCTGTACAAAAGAATTAAAATACGTTTCAGTGTATTGGTAGAAAATATGGAAGGTGAATTTTCAACTGTGTTATGTGTTTTCTTATTAAACTAAATTCTAGCATACAATATAGAGTATATGCAAATCTATAGATTATATACAGGGCCGCAGAAAAGAATTGGAGTTCTTTTCAAACTATGGTCTGTAATTACTTAAATCTGGTTTTCAAATATGTTTTGCATTTTCTAAAATGTTTAGTTAGCTATGTTACTTACCTTATTAAACAGCGAATGTTTGTTAAAGTTTTCTGGAAGTGTTAGAAAGTGTTTCATAATCTATACTTGATGTATGATTTTACTTTTTTTAAATTTTATTTTGTGGGTCAAACGTCCATTAAAATGGATCAAACTTCCTTGAAATGGGGTGAATTTATCCAGTCTACAGAGATATGGGATTATTTTTTAACACTTTCAAGGACGATGATTGATAATGCGACCACTTAAATTTTATTCCAAAGTGTCAAGTGACACCCAGAGTATTTTAATAAAATTTAGCAAATGCACGTAAAGAAAATAAAGTATTTATTTTCTAATAAATTCGTTTGTAATTTCAGGTGTCAGTCAATCATTCCATCATTTTACAAACAGAATTACTCTGCTCCTGAAAGGGTTAAAAAATCATTTAATGCTGTTTGAAAATTATGACGCCGTAAGAAGATAAAATACATAATAAGATATTTATATGTAACAAACTGAGATACTGATGTTTGGTAAACACAAATTAGGAGTATTTTAGTAAAAAGTAAATCGAAAAATCTCTAATCTCCCTTATATATATTTACAGAAATTACCTTAAAATATATTTTAATAAAAATAGTAGATTCCGGTTGCAGATAAAATCGCATGACTATTTTAAAATTTAAATTAATAACATTTCTAAAGAAATAGTAATATCATGTTCTACAAAAATTTCGAAAATTATTTTAGAAATTAGTAGTTTTGATTATCAGTTTTGTAATAATCATATTTTAAAATAAAATGAAATGTTTTTTCATAGCGTATTTTTTTTTAATTTTACAAAATTACTAATCTTAAAGCTTGCGTGGTAATTATCATTTAATTAAGAGACAAAAACTTTAAGAAATCTTTTTCATCTCAAAAGGCAATATTTGCTAACTATTAAAATTCCTTCTTTTAATAAATACTTTTCTTTTCTTTTCATTGAAAAATGACAAAAAACAGAAACTGACACGAGATCTAGCATATATTTCATTATATTTACTTTTGAGATTAAAAAAAAAAAAATCTTTAAGCAAACTACTTTGAAAATGTCAGATTTAAAAACGTGAAAATTAATTTAATAAAATCTTTCTTGGCGAAAATTTTTTATAAACTAACTTTAGTGAAATTTCTTTTTGGGGGTTGTATTTCTTATAAGTGTTGAACTATTTTAATACTTTCATTTTATATTTACTTGTAAATATATTTATGTACTTAAATTACAATTACATAAATAAAAAAATATTTCTATCGTTCGTAGAAATGCTAAACAATTTTCTTTTACAGTGCAGTTTTTATGCATAACTGTTGATATATTTTATCTTTAATAAACTGAAAATGATGAAGACTGATATTGCTTTTGAAAATCCATCCTAAAAATCTATTTTTGTATTGGTGAAATTGATTAATGTTTATGTGGATGTGACAGGTATGTTTGACTGATGCTATATATCATAAAATTTAATAAATGCTAGCAAAGTAAGGGTAAAGTTAGAAAGTACATTAGCTTTGAAATTGCTTTCTTTGCGTCTATTTTCTATTTAAAAATTGCCCAACATATTATGCATTTTTTTTCAATGAAAATAGAAAGTTGAATTCAGTTAAATAAAGAAATTTTTTTTAAAAAAATAGAAAGCTTAATGTTATACATTTCTGTATCAAATGGTGGGATGCTTTTATTATTTATTTATTTATCTGCATTCACATGTTTTTGTATTAGTTTAATATAAAATTCAAATTACCAAATATCAACAGAATTCTAACATAAGTTAAGAAAAACAGTAGTAATAAGTTTTTTATCTTGATGAATTGCACTTGATGGTTTCTCATGCTTGCATATTGTGAAACAGTTGATGTAATTCAGTACCTTTTTATTGTAAATACATAGGTGCCAACCTTTCATTAATATTCCGTAATATGCGGGTTAATTTGACCCAGTTTAACAACGCTTTAAACCAGAGAAATCATTGGATGAATCTTTATGTGTTCAATTTCAGGTTTCTACGAGGAATTTATTTAATTCCATTTCTTAAAACAATTTCTGGGTTGTGAAACGTGTTAAACCTGGGTCAAATTAACCCGCATATTACGGAATATTAATGAGAGGTTGGCACCTATGTAAATATATATGCAAGGTGCACACTAAACTCCTGTCCCCCTATTAACTTTAGAAGGGTGACAGCTATTGTCATAAACATGATGTCTATGTATAGTAAAGTGGCTACGTGATACACTGTTAAAAACTTGTAGTAAACTGCCCAGTCATTTGACAGTTTTTATAGAAACTGGTTACATAACCGTAATTTAACACTCTTCTGACCATAAAAAGGGCAATAATATGGTCAAAATACAGTTAAATTACGGCTATGTATCCGTTTTCTATAAAAACGGTCAAATGACTGGACAGTTTGCTGCAAATTGTTAACAGTGTAAGACCACTTACAGCGCAACCTGGTGCAGACTGTGAATTCAGCGTTTCTAACTCGAAAACGGTACGAAATACGGGTAAAAAGTCAAACAGAAAGTTGTAGTGTGTCTTCGATTTAGTATGAAAAGATGTCTTAAACCCTTAATCGTCTCGTCCGATAAGCGTAAACTACTTTTTTAAAATTCAGATTGCTTGATTGCAACCGATTTTTTTAAGTAGAAAATATTCGCATTTCTTAATGGTAGATAAAATAATGCGAGCACAAAGCCAATTACACTATTTTAAAAACTGGTGGGAATCAAACAATCTGAATTTTAAAAACTAGCCTACACTGCCCGTGAATGTATCGGGCGTAACGATTAAGGGGTTAAATGTAAAAATAACATTAGAAATCCTGAAATGTAAACATTTCATATCCTATCACAAGCTTAAATGCACCCCAAATTGCATGAAGACGTATGTTTTTATAAAGCAGCATGTACTAATAAAACTAACACATGCAAGCAAAGTAGAGTTTATTTTAATAAGGAAATCCAGTTACGGGAACCATGGACCTTTATTTGAATAAAATCGACCCAATAATCGAAATTTATTTTTGCGTGTATTATTATTCTTCAGTTTATATTGAACCATTTGTGAAAAACTGCATATTACAACCATTTGGATTTTGTACACAAGAAATATTTCGGCGTTTTAGTAAACTTTAAATCTGTTTTTCTCAAAAGAGATTTTTCCAGTTTTTTAAATTTTTGAAATGCTCCATGCGTCTTAATTTTTGTTCAAAATTCTTGAAATTGATAAGGAAGTATCCTGATACTAATTACAAAGAAACTGTACATGCATTTTACAATATAACGTCTTTAAGGTAATTAAATTTGATTTATAACTTATTCCAATGCAAAATTTTAAAGAAAATCGGAATGAAATTCAGAAAAAATTCTCTCAAAAATTAACTATTCAAGGGAATAAATAATTGATACACTGTTTAATACACACATTGTTTGTAATATCGTTTTACGTGATTTAAATGCAAAATCGAAGAAATATCTCAAAAATTAGGACGCAGGGAGCATTTTAAAATTTTGTTTATAAATTTAAATTTTTTTAAAAAATCTTAAAATTATAATAAGATGAGAAAATGTTTTTAAGGCATTCTGTATATTTATGGTGAAATGTATATATACACAAAATTTCATATCTCTATGATGAAAAAAAATTACATTTTAACGTCCACCGTCCCCTTAAGTATGCACGATGTCCCCACCAACGAAAAACACCCACAATGCTTGATGTTATGCATTTTTCAAGAGAAGAAAGCTAAATTCGCAGTTTTGCAGTTAGGTTAAATAACGTAGAGCATATTCATATACTATCTAGATACCACATTTATGACTATAGCTATTAACATTCTGAAGTCAATTGAGGAAGGGGAGGGGCCGGGTCTTTAATTGGCACCATGCCTACCATTACCTGGCCGCATTCTAATCACGTGCCACATGTGTAAACATCCACCTGTAATTTAAAATAGGAACTTTCACGTTATTTAATTGCTGATAAATAAGACGAAAATCATTATTCTGAATTATTGGTGGAAGTTTGCACGTGTTTAGAATATAGCCCCACCTGTATATATCGTCGCTACCATGTCAAACTATCGAATGTGAAAGAATGCATTTTTCATTACTTTTAAAGATAGACCGATTGTCACCACTAAATTTTAATAGTATTCATCATTAGGGTTGCCAGTTTGGCCTCCTTTCTTATTAGAAAATTTCGAATCCAAACCAGAAATTTCATATAGAAATTTTTGCTTTATTTAATGCCAGGCATTTCGTGATTACATAAAGTAAAATATATTTTCTCAAAATTTCCGGTATGAATTCGGCATCCGTGAATAAAAAAGGACAAACTGGCAACCCTGTTTTTCACAGAAATTTTACTACTATTTTTACTAGGCAAAGAATTATAATAAAATTTAGTGGTGACAATCGGCCCATTTTTAAAAGTAATGAAAAATGAATTTTTTCATATTCGATAGTTTGGCATGGTAGCGACGATATATCGGCATATAAAATCAATCACAGTTATGCCATGCCTATTTTTTGAAAATCTGAGATTTTGGCAAAACTAGTATCATTATCAAAAGTCAAGACCTTGAGCATTTCAAGTCAATTTTCTAATAACAAAGTGTAAATATAAGGAAAAACGAAAAATGCTGTGTCCCAGAAAATATCCTTTCGTTAGTGCACACATGTGTTATGCCCAGGCATACACATATTTCTACTAAAAATATAACACGAAGATCAAATGATGGTAGAATAAGTTAAAAAAAATAATTGCAACCTTCCCTTGGAGATAGCCTGTTGCGTCCCGCTACCATGGTGAAATTGAGCATTTTTTTTCAAAGTGGGTGGGCAAAATCACAATCAAATGTATTTGCTGCTTTACTTTATGAAGTAAATACCATTGATATGTAGGATGTTACTGATTTGAAATCCATGAAAAACGGCCTGGAAACCGACAGCATCTATAAAATCATAGAGCTAAAAATTTTTGCTAAATACGAATTCAGTTGACTTTAAATACGATGTAGCAATTGATATGATTGCCTTTGTTTTCCTGAAAATAATATATGTATATATATACATATATACATATATATATATATATTTATTTATTTATATTTATTTATTTATTTATAATTTTCCGGAGCACTGTATCTTCTCACACTGTATTTTACTGTTTCTCGTTTTGGTGTGTTTGTGTAAGATTTTTGCTATCTTCTCTTATCTTGGTGGCTGTAATGTCATCATAGTTTTTTCTTGCATTTCCTAAAAAATAGTAGCTTGCTAATTTTTGAAATTTTGCAATTTTTTTCTGCTATTGCTACTCTCTGAAATTATTAAAACACAGAGAATTCAGAGTAGACTTTATTTTAAGTAACATCAAGGAACTGAAAAAAAGAAGAGAAACAAAAAACCCACAATATTCAGTGAAATAAAGATGAAAACATTTGTTATGCATCACAAAATTGCAGGGCTATGTACAATTTGTATTTAAATATCTCTCCTGCATACAGGCGCTAGATACAACATCTTTTAATTACCGTAATTTTTGGTCTATATCTAAAATTTTCAGATCAAATAAAAATGTTTGAACCAGAATTTTCTTTAAAAAAATTAACTTAATTATGTTGACTTTATAGTTGACTTTATATATAAAGTAAAATTTCTGGTTCGAAACATTTTTCTATCTGTGAAATACAGGCCGAAAGTTGCGGTAAGAGATTTTGGAAGTAATAAATACTAAACGTCTGATTCTGTTTTTAAAAACATTTCTGCAGTGTTGCAATGTATGTAATGGGCTCTAGAAAAAAATATTTTCAGTAATATGCAATAGACAAAGCTCCTTTTTTCTTTTCTATGAATTTTCAAAATTGGATATAGAACATCTGTGCTCTTAAGTATCGATATATTATGCTTGCTTTCAAAAGTTTTTTTGCAAACAATTAAGAAATAAACGTTACTCCATGCATTATCCGACGCTGGACAACTTCGGATATTTTCGTATTCATACACATAGTGTATGTAGAGTCGTGGAATAAAAAAAAGACTAATTCTGTCGCAAATCCTTGTATAAAAATGCGACTGGTACCAATCCATAAGCAAAACCAAACGTCTACTTTTAAATGTCATGCAAGGACTAGGATTTGCCGACTGTTTCCATCTTAAAAAATGCACCAACGTTTTCCCTAAGTGATAACACCCACTTTTCAGACTTTTTTTGAGTTCATGAGCATTATTAACATCGCACTTAAATTAAGACCATAAAAAAGGAATGATAATCGTTCTTAGAATATAATAAAAGCCAGTAACGTACGTCTGATAAAAAATTATGATTGTGAGAAGATCTGTACAGAAAATCCAATTTTTATTGGACATTTTAATGGAAAGAAAATTTGCTGAATTTCTGCATAGTTGTCACCTTTTACGCTTATTTTTTGTACCACTAACATTAAATAGAAATTTATGCCTGATTCAATCATAGATTTTTGTTAATTAATGTTACTGTGTTACCTATTCGCTGCTCTTGTTAATTTCGGATTGCTTCATTGCTATCACCTTTTTGAATCAGAAATCTTTACCATATTTAACGACAGATTGAATGATGCGAAAATAAGGCAAGTTATACAATTTAAAAAGATGGTGGCAGTCGAACAATCTGAATGAAAAAATAGTTGAGGACTGGCACTGCTGGGTGTAATATAATATTAACCACTTAACAGTTTTGCCCGAACGCCGCTCGAGCATGAAGAGTTTGCTTGCTTCATTTCTAAAAGCTTTCGGATACCACTAATTTTTAACAGACATTTTTTGACTACATAAGGTAAATACGGAAAAAGTGATGGTGTTTTGTCCCTATTTTTAGTTTGTTGTGTGAAAAAAACGAAACTGTCAAGGAGTTAAATTTTAGTGGTAAGAAAAAAAGCGTAAAAGTTGGCAGCTATTTTTGTAAAATTTTTAAAAACATATTCTCAAATCAAGTATACATAGCTGACAACTCCAATGCATCATACAAACAGGTTTTAACCCTAGAACTACCGGAAATTTTACTCAACCTTGATAAAAATATTTCGCACCAGAATTTCTATTTAAAACTATTTAACTTATTTATTTATTTTAGTTCACTGTGGATTATATTTGACTTATTTTATGAAATAAATTCTGGTTCAAATAATCATTTTAAATGTATCTGTAGAGCTCACTGAAACCGTCTGGTAAACGGAGTGTTGAACAAAACAAAAGATAGATAAAACAATGGTGTTTGTTTAACCCTTCTTTGCATGAGTTTTTCTTTTACAATTGTTTTTTTATACATATATTAAATATTAGACACCAGAAATTTTAAGATAGATTTTTAACTTTGTTCAGCAACATAGTTCACGAGAAATTTAATAGATTAATATTTCTATATAACTATAGTGGTGGCAAGTTGATTTATTTATTAAAAGTTAAATAAACAGTGATGGAAATTTACACCACAATGCAAAGAAGGGTTAAGGTCATATTTTATTTATCGAGTAAAAAATCTGGTTCAAATATATTCATTTATCTTTAAAAAAAAAGCGTAGAATTTGGCAGCTGTGTGTATATAGAGTTTCATAATACACGTCTGTTAAAAACAATCAATCGGATTATGGTAGGATTCAATATTTCAAAATAAAACAATACGCTGAAGTAGGTAAAATGTTTTATAATAACGGTAATCTTTATAAAAATAGAGAAAACCTATGAAATAACGATAAAATTTATTTGGTATTTTACCTCTGCAAATCTCTAAAGCGTCGGCGAATGAAGTAAAAATAAATTGAAGTATAGGGCTTTTAAAACGATATCACAGATAATGGATATTTAAGAAAATCTGGATAGAATTTAAGAGAGAAAGTAATTCTATTTTTATTCAGCTAAATACTAATATTTCAGCATTTGGAAAAAACATTAAAACGATATATTCCTTAGATCCAGGTTTGATCCAAAAATAGTTGGTTTATTTGTTTTAAATATTTGACACGTACATTGGGAAGTTTCATTTAAAAAAAAAAATATTTTTTTATCTGTGTCGTTGGGGTATGGGTGTATTATTACTTAGCAATATAGATGAAGAGGGCTTGTATTTCGCCTGCCTATTGATTTGCAGAGATGCCAAGTTCCCACTAATCTTCCGTAATATGTAGTTTAATCTGACCCAGTTTAACAACGCTTCGAATCAGAAAAAATATTAGATGAATCACTATTTATTTAATTTCAGGTTTCTACGTGGAATTTATTTAATTTCATTTCTTGAAAAAATTTCTGGGGCGAAACGTACTAAACTTGGCTCAAATTAACCCACATATTACGGAAGATTAATGAGAGCTTGGCACCTCTGTATTTGTCCATGCTCTAATTTTTGTGAAAATGTCTGTGATAGCTACAATTTAGATATGTTAATTAAAAACATTAAAACATGGTTCCTAATGAAAATAGTGTGTGCAGAAACACCCTTTTTTGAAAAAACAACAGCTGAAAAATAAGTTATAACAGTTAAGATAAATAGGTTACTGCTAGTTGACATTACTTTGCAGAATTTTACAAGAAAATGCTTATTTGAGTCAGATATCTGTTGAAGTGTCAGTTACTGGTTATGTGTCAATAACTGGGGGTTTCACCCTACTACATTGTAGATCTCTTTAACCTGTGGCCCGCAGGTTATAAGATACCACTATTTTAGAAAAGAAAAATTTACCTTATTTCACAATGGGAATTTTACGATTAAATTACGCGAAGATTACCTTTCGGAATTCGTGGTGCCAAACGATTATCTGGTAAACAGATTGAAGAACTATTATACCGTAGTTGTCGGCGTATAATCCGTGATCCAAGTACACATGTTTAGAAACAGAACTTTTATTTAATAAAATGTGACTATTTCCTACGTGGTACGTATTTGAATTTATTAATGAAGTAAAATTTCTTGTTCTAAACATATTTAATTTATTCGTGGCTTATATGCCAGAAATTACGGTTACATTTTTTAACTTAACAAAATATTAACATGCTGCTTAAAATTGATTGGAAATGTTGGCTCCTCCGTCTGTTAGTTTATTTATAAATTTAATAATTTGCACTCTAGCATATGTAGTGCAAATAAAAGCCGTGAAATTTAAGTATGTTATTCCCGTGCACTACATCCGGCAAGTGATTGAAAATAATCACAATAAAATTTGCATTTAGGGAACTACAAGAAAGAATTAGAGCACATTACAATTTGTAAACTTTTGTTATATGAAAATTGCTTCAGTGACGTTATATATTTTCAAATTCAATTGAAATCTATTCTGAGGATTGAAGCTATGATTTGAGTGTTTTAGACAGTTGTTCTGCTTGTGTCTGTCAGTCTTCAAAGGTTAACTTCGCAGACAGGTGTGTAAAAACTAGGCGTCAATGCGCCTATTGCCACCAATAAATTTTATTAGTATTATTCTTCGCTTACATTTTATTCGCCTAAATTTGATTAGTATTCTTATTAGGCGAAGAATACCAAAAATTTAGTGGAGGCAATCTGCCCATTGACGCCCAGATTTTACACCCCTGTTTGCAGGAATACCAGCGATTATCATATAACAACGGTGATATCGTGAACTTCAATGTCTTTAGAAGATATTACTTAAATTTAAGTGCAACTAAATTGCACATAAGTTTAGCAATTAGCAAGAACAACAGTTTATTTAATGAGAACAATTAAATAGAAGTGTAATGTGACAGGAATGTTTAACAGTTTTTTGTAACACAATAAACTAAAAATAGGGACAAAGCACCACCACTTTTCCTGTAATAAAGTATTTGCCTTATGTCATCGAAAAATGTCTGTCAATTAATAAAGCGAAGATTACAGTTAAAAATTAGTGCTATCCAAAAGATCTCAGTAATGAAGCAAGCAACTACTTCTTACCCGATTGGCGTTCGGGCAAAACTGTTATGGAGTTAATTTAAGTCTGGCCTATAATTCAATAAACTAAACTTAACGAGGAAAGCAGAACTCTTTAACCCTACAGTGTATGAATTAGGTAGATTTCGTAAGAAATAGTACCTATTACATTCTCACCTAAGTTGGAATTTTTGAAAAATTTTTGCAGATCTACGCCGATCATGACTCCTAGAACCCAAAACCACACCAGTTCAAAACTCTATCTATCTATCTATGTCACTTTTTATGGACACGATAACTGCAATACTTTTGCACAAATCTCTTCCAAACTGATACATAAAATCAAGTGGCATAAAATTTCGGTCAAATTCGTTAATGGGCAAAATCGAACCAAGGAGGGGGAAATGGGGGGGGGGGGGGCTTTTTGTAAAAACAGAAAAAATTCCATAATTTCTTAATTATGATATGTATCTTAATTTTAACTTTATTTTATGACAGACGTTTAGAGATTACATAAAGTAACAATTCTTTTATCGGAATTTCCGGCATAGACCTCGAATTTCTGAATAAAAAAGGGATTCCTGAAATGCACGCTAATGATGCAGATGCATTAAACTGTTGACCATGTGTATGTGCTCCAGAAACACGAAAAATATGATATAACAGTGATGGCAAACCCGCATGCCAGAAGAACAATTGCCACCACTTTTCGTGAATATTTTTTTCCGCTTTATTTAATCTCAGGATTTCTTTTATTAAATAGGTGGACGAATATTTTTCCGATATAGTGGTGGCAATTGGTATGAAGGATACTTTTCCAACTAAGTGAAAAAGTGTCCTGAACGGGAGTTGAACCCAAGACCTTTGACTTGGTTTGGCAGCTCAATAGGCCTTTCGTTAGCAATTTAAACCAGAGGTCTTGGGTTCGATGAACTTTTACACTCAGTTATAAAAAAACAATAATTCGTATATACAATTTGCTTATAATCAAAGATACACTACTCAAACCAATCTGGAGCCCATTCTGGTTGACGGATTTCATTGAAACTTTGTATACGCATTATATGAACCATGGTGAAGAGAAATATCCAATATATAAATAGTTCAAATTTCGCCCTCCAGGTCAAAAACTGGCACATAAAAAACCTGAAATATAAAACTTTATTTTATCACAGCATTTGTATCAATGGCATGTTAAAACATGTTCAATAGAAAGCAAGTATAACATGCCATTTCGCTTCAATTCCTCAAGAATCCCTCTGTTCTCTGTTGAACATGTTTTACCACGCTTTGAACATGTTATTGTCACAAATGGAATGCACATTGAACAAATGATGTGATTAAATGAAGATTTATTGTTTCCAATTTGTGTTTCCTGTTCTTTATGTGCCACGTTTTCACCTGGTGTGCGAAATTTGAAGATCTTTTTACTGGATATTTCTCTTCCCCATGGTCCATATAACATATATACAAACTTTCAATGAAAATCGTCAACCAGAACGCACTCGAAATTGATCTGAGAAGTGTAACTTTAACCCTTTCAAGGACGACGTTTGCAAGACACGAAAGTTAAATTTTAATTCCCAACTGCCAAGTTGCACCTAGAAATTTAAAATATAATTTTGTTTTAAAAAATGTGCGTGAAGAAGCGTTTATTTATTTCCTATTATATTTGTTCGTAAATTCTGATGTGAATCAATCAATTCAGCATTTTACAACCAGAATAATTTTGCTCTTGAAAGGGTTAATTATAACCATCCTGTATTTACCAATCAGTATGATTGATTTAAAAAAATTAAAAACTGTGTAATTTAGCATATTTTAAGAATCCGTGTGAATTTCTCGTTTTAGATTATTATTTGGAACGCAATCACCAATACCGAATTACTGTGTATGCCGTGCATAGTTAATATGGAGCAGTTTTGATCAATTAAAATATCAAAATTTTTTATGAAAATATTCACACACGTAAGCGAAAATGCATTAAAACCAATGCCAAAAACTATTTTTTTCAATGTGCATTACTTAAAGGAAAAATAAAATTTCCATAATGCCCTAAAAATTAAGTAGTATGAGAACATCCGATTAATGTAAATAATACATTAAAATGAAATATGTAAAATCTAATTTCTTCTTCATTTTATTTCAGATGCTTCGTTTTCTGTGGCGGTGGTTGCGGTTCAGATCAGTGAGAGACTTCTATTTTGCAGTTGTCCTGTGTACCGTTTTAATGTCATATCTATGTTTTCAGTTTAATTCACCTTGGAAAACTGTGAATTCACAAGGTAATGTTTTTGAATTATTTTTTTTAACATTTTAATAGTTTGCTTTACAAGCAAAACACTTTATGATTTGTAGCTACCATGTCAAACTATCGAATATGAAAAAATGCATTTTTCATTACTTTTAAAAATGAGTCGATTGTCACCACTAAATTTTATTAGAACTCTTCGCCTAGTAAAAAAACTGATAAAAATTCTGGGAAGAGAAAGGGTGTCACATTGGCTTATTATTATTCAGATATTCTGAATTTATACCGGAAAATTTGAGAAAAATATTTTACTTTAAGTAATCGCGAAATGTCTGTCATTAAAAAAAAAATCTATATGAAATTTCTGGTAGGGATTTGAAGTTTCTGAATGAAAAAGAAGGGCAAACTGGCAACCTGTTGGAGAATACTATTAAATTTTAGTGGTGACAATCGTCCCAATATTAAAAGTAATGAAAAATGTATTCTTCCACATTCGATAGTTTGACATGGTAGCGACGATATTAACATCTCGATATTAACACCTCCGATATTAACACCTCCCACGAATATACTCATGTTTTAAAACCACTGTCATTCACTAAAGGCTTGTCTTAAATACTTGGTTCCGCCTATTTAATTTTTACCTTATAGAATCTTCATCAAAAAGAATGCGTAGTTATACGATACATTCGGGAATACATTGTTATACTATAAGAAATTTTATATGAAATTCATATAGTGTAAGATATTCACTGATTATAAGTTTGAAAAGTTAACAACACAAAAAGTATTCCAAAAACTTTAAAAAGAAGGCGGTACTTATATTGACTAAAAACAAAAATGTCTTAATAAATTGCCAGTTAACAATGTGTTGAATTAAATGATTGACACCGGAAATTATAAACAGATTTATTTATATATAATAAAAAAGCGATATTTCACATACATAATAAATGGAAAACATTTCTATTAAATTTCTGCTGTCAATGTTCAATTTCGTAATTAAAGTTTTGTGGTTTCATAGGGAAACCAATGAACGTTAAAGGGTTAACCATTTTGGTACAAAGCTATTTTATGTGTAAAAATATCAGACACACACACGCATATCCGCATGGATTCAGCGGTTTATAGTTAGCGTTTTATTGGATTTTAAAATTTGGGTGTCCTTTTTTGGAATACCTTGTATACATATGAAAAATAGTATAAAAGAAGACTTTTAAACGGTATAAATATACCGGGTGATTATAATTAAAGTTACGATTTCAAAAATCGATAATTTTAAAACTACTGGTCAGAATGACTTGATATTTTAGCAGAACAATCGTGAGGCAATGGAATTTGTTTGGCGAAGGAAAAAAAATAGTTCTAAAATGTGCCGATTGATGGCGCAGTCAGGAGAAAGACCAAAAAATTATTCTTTAAACACAGGAATGTTGTTAGCCAAAAGTAAAAAAAAAATAGAGTTCAGGGATTTACTAAAAATGTATTAGCGAAAAGACAAGAATACGTGTTTACAGCGACAACAGCAATAATAACCAAAAAAAAAAAAAAAAAAAAAAAAAAAAAAGCTTTACGGAACAAACACTTTACTGATGATTAAAGTATAAGTTGTTCGATATGCCCTCCACCTTGATCCTATACTAATTGGAAGCGCAAAACGGCATGCTCCACAACAGATCGGAGGGTATCTGTACTGATGCAATGAGTTTGGTGTGTGGTTCTTGCCTTCAAGTCGGCTAGATTCTCAATTCGCCCGCTGTAAACAACATTCTTCAGGTACCCATAGTTGCCACGTATTAGTAATTTGCATATCTCCAGACAATCTGAACCCTGACAGCGCCATCTATCGGCACATTTTGGAACTATTTTTTTTCCTTCGCCAAACAAAATTCCATTGCCTCACGATTGTTCTGCTAAAATATCAAGTCATTCTGACCAGTAGTTTTAAAATTATCGATTTTTGAAATCATAACTTTAATTATAATCACCCGGTATATTGCAGGCATGTTTGGCTAAAACCGGAATGAACGATATAATTCCGCAGGCTTTACATTGACCAGTCTAAAGTAATAAAATCCTTACCAGCAGTATCTAGATGGAAAAAATAAATAAGTGCCAATACGTCACCAACTATCATCTGCTTTACTTTATTTCAAACTATAATTACCGAATAAAACGGATTTTGCTTCAAACATAAAAAAAGAGATATTTTATTGATTTTAGCATTACTGGAAAGGTAATGAGTTTAAATAACTTATGACTTAAAATCAGAAAATAGATAAATTTCCTCTGTGAAAAATGTATAATTATCCCGCCATTTTTTATGTACTTAATAGCAGACAGAATCAGATTATAATATTATAATATTACGTAATTATTTCATGGCATAAATGCGTTTCAGGAAATTAAAAAAATAATATTTATTTTATGAATTGTGCTGCTAAATTTATCACCATTTTTAATTAGCAGTTAAAATATATTTGTTATGTTGGATTAACGTGTCATAATGTAGTGTTATATAATGATGATAATGATGATAAATAATGATATAAATTATATAAATTTTATATATAATGATATAAATAATGATAATTTTAATTGGAATTGTGCAAAAAAAGTAAGAGACGACTGTTTCTGAAAAAAGTAAGATATCCAGTGTGTATAGAGATGCTTATTCCTTAGTACCATACTGTTTTTGAAAAGTAATCTTTCCCTTGTTTAATCGAAGAATTCTCCGATTTAATAAGATGAAGACTATTATTAGAAAAAGAGTGGTAAATGGTAAAATACCTGAAACACTGCATATAAATACTCTTTTGAAGGGAGCTAAGGTTTGTTATTTTCAACATGATAATGGATGAATATTTAATTGTCCATTATAAAATATACATGTAAATTGTGTGTAACTTCTCAACACTAGAAAGACCATAGCGGTCAATTTGACCACTGTTGATACTACATAAATGTATTTCGATTGGAACCAGAATTTTCTTCATAAAATGAGTTAAATATATACCACACAGAAATAATTTAAATATCTTTAAATAGAAATTCTGATTACAAATATTTTTATAAAACTTGAGAAAAATTTCCAGCCATTCTAGTGTTAAATCACTAGTACTTACTACGCGGACTGCGGTGGTGCCAATTTTGTTTATAAAAGAAATTTCCACCCTCATTTGTCTCAGATTTTCTGTCATTAAATAAGGCGAATGTCATTTCTCGAACATAAGTGGTGTGAGAATACTTTTAGCTACTATGCTGCTGCTACTATGCTTAACCCCTTCGCGACGATCGTCCTTTACAGAATTTTTAATCTTTTACCACCGGTTTTTCAAAACAGAAATTTTCGCCTAATTCAATCGCAGAAATGCTAGGATTACATAAGGCAAAGCTTACAATAAAAAATAACTGGTGGGAATAATCGAGGATTCTGAGCATCTTATGCGTCACGTATACGTGTCGCTCGTCCCCAAGGGGTTAAGCTACTACTGTTATGCTTAAACTGCTACTGCCTTAAATAAAAGCCATTCATTTTAAACCCATAAATGTTGGATTACTTTACTTGAAATACTACGTTTTAAGAATTTTGCATCTTTGGTAAAATATTTCGCATGGTAATACCAATCTTCACTCTTAAGACATTGGATTGTCTGTTTAAAAACAAGAACTACATGAACAGTCGTTTAGCTTGTTAATTATTACTATTTGTGTTGTTGTTGTTTTCTTATATAAAACTATCAGATCCATCCTGCGTTGACCGGGCATATCCGGTATCACTTCCAGCTAAAATAAATAGAAATAAAATGCTTTGAAAAATAAAGCAATCACTGTAACTAGACAATGTGCTCTTTGCGCCCCCATAAATCGCTAATAAATTGAATAAAAAAATTATCGTAATTTCCGGCCTATAATATGTGGATCAAACAATTATCTTTCGACCCAGAAATTTTATTTTATATAATGTAACATACTAGATCGCTGTAAATGTTTGATTTCAATTATTAAATAAAATTTCTGGGTCGAAACATAATTGGTTGATCCGTGGAATAGAGGCCGGAAATTAAAGACGTAACAAAAAATTTTAAACTTTCATTTTTCGGCACTTAAAAAATAATTATTTGGGCCCCTAGTGTTTGTGGAACACTGTATAATTCTTTACCTTAACAGAGGCACTCACAATAATGGGGCCTGAGTGCTTTGTGCACATAAAAGATTAAAACGGCAATCACTGTGACGAGGGCCCTGATTAAAAGTACGAAATTAAAAAAATATAATATAATATCCATCTGAAAAATATAAGCAGCCCCTTCATAGTTTATTCTGAAACGAAAGTAGCAAAAAAGTCGAATTAAATATTAATCTGAAAATAAAATCGTAAAAAATTCCCTACACTTAAATATTTTATAATTTCTGTTAAACCGAAAGTAACGACGCAAAAAACTCTGCTGCGAAAAATGTTACAGTAGAAACGGATGGGAGGGAAATTGCTTCTTCAGTTCAGGATTCGACGAAGCGAAATTCGAGATTTCTTTCTATTGGTAAGCTAAAATATTTTTTAAAATATCAAAATATACATTATTTAAAACTTTAACCCTTAATTGCATAGTGATGTAAATTTCCCTCACTTTTTATTTAACTTTTAATATATAAATCAACTTCTTCGCCACCACTATATTTATATAGAAATATTAATCCAGTAAATTTCCCGTGAACTATGTTGCTGAACAAAGTTAAAAATCTATCTTAAAATTTCTGGTGTCTAATATTTAATATATGTATAAAAAAACACAATTGTAAAAGAAAAACTCATGCAAAGAAGGGTTAAATATGCCGAATGATTTCTCTATACGACGAAATAAAATATAAGATAGGATAACAAAGATTTCACAAAGAAATCATATAATAAAACGGAAATTTCTCATTTTTTGCAAAAAGGTGATCTTTATTAAAAATATTTCCAAAAATCGACAAATTTCTGTACGAACTATGAATAAGATTTATGGAAAAGAGGACAAAAAATTCTATATAGAGCTAAACTATTGAAATTGGATTGCCATAGAGATTGCCAAAAATTTGCCTAAAAACAAAAATACAAATCCGCTACCAATCGCATTAAAAATAAAACAAAATTTAAAGAAATAAAAAAGCGGGGAGTTACTGCATTGAGAAATGTTTTCGTCTATTCCGAACCAAGTTTACAGATCTCTATGTGCAATAGATTCCCATAGCCATTGCCAACACACAGACAAACACTTCATTTTAATCATATTACGAGTTTTTACATCTTTAACATAGTTGCCAACTTTCAAGTATTTCTTATACCCCCAAAACTTAATAGAAGTTTCTGCCTTATTTAATCGCTGATTTCGCGATTAAATGCCAAGATTTACTATTCAATTTTAGTCGTAAAGAAAAAAAAAACTTGAAATTTGGCAGCTATGCTTTTAATAATGCGACAAGGCATAACAGTTTTATGAAACATTTTTCTAGGGTGTTGGAAATTTTCATTTTTTGTGCAAAACGAATGGTTAAAATATATCCTGAATTAACTAGCTGGGTCTGACACATTGGGAGTTAATTCGAGATAATGAGAAAATGTCCTGCGCATGATCTGCTATTCGCCGAATCTATGCATACGTGTGTGTGTGTTTCACACCTCTATTCCTAAAAGCTTTGTACTAAAAGGGTATAAAGCCAAATCTTCTTCTTAAATATTTTTATATTTAAGACATCTTTATTTGCTTTAATAAAGCAGCGAAGATTTTCTAAAACATTATTTTCGTTCTTAAAAAAAAAATCCATTGTGCGTGCGACATCCATGTCATAATCGCAAAACATGGAAATTCTTCTTTTCAGGTATAAAAATTATGCTTTAAAAATCAGTGCTGGCGTATTAACATAGATAAATGTTAGCTAAATATACAAATATTTAATTTAAAAGTTTGAGTTTCAAATCTTTTAGAACAAAGCTAATTTAGGTGAAAAAGTGTGAGAAGCGACACCTTGACTAAGCGTAGTACAGCTTGACTCGCGATAATTACTTTTCACAAATTTTGTGTAACCAAGGCAACTTGCAATAACTAGGGAAGCAGAAAAATGAATATCGGTTGTTCAGAAGATTATGAATTTGCAAAGTGTCACCCACTAATCTTTCTAGTGGTTAGAGGGCAGGACGCTATGCAACAAGTGTTCTGTTCAAATCACGATTTGGATTTGCATCTTCTGAAAAATATTAAACGGGAAATCTTTGTTTTTTTGTGCGAACAATGCGCAAAGTGATCTAGAAACATTTATAAATCGCATTTAAAGCACAGATGTCCTATGTCCATTGTTTTGGACATCTGACATTTTGGCGAAATTGGAATCGTTTTCAAAGGTAAAGTCGAGAAAACAAGCGTTTTAAAATCCAGTTTGGAATAACAAAATGTAAAAACAAAGAAAAAGGAAAAATGGTATTAGGTTTCGTACGCTTTTACCACAATTTTTAATAGAAATTTTGTATTTATTATTTAAATATGATATATAAATAACAAAAATTGCAGACACATCGTTTAATTGCAGGAATTGTAATACTTTTCTGCAATTAAACAAGGCGAAAACTTCTATAAAAGAATTGTGGTAAAATCTTACGAACCCTGGGTATATCCCAGAAAATTCCTTTTCACTAGTTCATACAGGATATGTTTCACGTAGGACCCCTAACTTTGAAAATAAATAACCCGGAAACAGTAATAGATAGAAGCATGAAACCAGTGGCATGTTTATAAAAAAAATCGTAACATTCTGATACAGAAACCTCAAAATTTTAGTTTATATTAGCGCCGATAGATGGCGCAGCAGGCAGCATTACGGATTCCTATAAAGAGAGTTTAGACGCCAAGAACGCTCTCAGTCGTCGAAGATTTCCCGTTGAAACGTGATCGCTATTAGCGTATAGTGAAAGAAATTCCACAAGTGACACTGAAGGACATTGTTTACGGCAACAATCCTTTAACACTCGACGAGCTGGAGGAGGCTATTTTTCAAGCTTGTGCGTTGATTTCCGGTTACATACTACAGAGAGTAACTGACAATTTCATTCTTCGTTTGCTACATGTGTGTTGTGTGAAAGGTGCACAGTTTTAATCGCTTTTGATGTGATACAGCCTACTTATGGTTATGTCCCCTGCAACGCCATCTATCAATTTGTTACTTAAATTTTGAGGTTTCTGTATCAGATTTTTAAGGGTTTTTTAATAAACATACTACTGGTTTCATGTTTCTATCTTTCACCGTTTCCAAGTTATTTATTTTCAAATTTAGGGGTCCTTCTTGAAACACCCTGTACTTACGCAATGTCCATGAATACGCATATTTCTACGCACAGTTCTCTCTAAAAATCAATCAGGTAGATTACAGTTTGTAAATAATGGTATTTAAAGTTAAAAAAAAATAATCGTTTGTAGCATTCTTATCTATGAGAAATTATACATATTGTGATGCTGTGGGCAAAGTCTTAACCAAAATGAATTTTCTGGTTTACTTTATGCAGTACCGTAATTTCCGGCGTATAAGCCGCGGCTCAAATAATTCGTTTTCGGATCGGAAATTGTATTTAATGAAATGTAACGTGTTACATCTTGGCACTTATTTGAATTTATTTCTTTAAAAATATTTCTGGTTTGAAACTGACGTATTTTACCTGCGGCTTATACACCGGAAATTACGGTATGCTCCATGGGTATGTTGGATGTCACTGACTTGAGATTCGTGAAAAGAGACCATATCTACCTTGAAACATTCGTGCAACTATTGAAAGAACAAGGAAACATAAATGTCTCTATCGGTCTAAATTATTTTAAAAATAATAAAACACAGGCAGATTAGAGAATTTTTTAAACACAGCATATAAAACAAGAAGAGGAACAGAAAACACAATATTAAATGAATGAAAGATAAAAATGCCTGTAATTTATTATAACATTGGAGGGCTGTGTACAATTTGTAGTTAAATATTCATCCTGTACTGATGTCCCACGTTCAAACTGTTTTTATTTATCATAAACTCTGGTCTTCAGATCAAATAAACATCTTCGTATCAGAAGTGAAAGTCCATGAGACAACATCAAATCTAATAATTGGAATTTATGCAGAAAACAAAAACGACGCGTAGTAGTAGAGAGTTATAAATTAAGGGACAAAATAAATTACTGTGACTTTTACATGTATCTCATGTTATCATGTTTTCTATATATCTGACATACTACAAGAAACAGGATTTTCTCTATTAGTAAATTCGAATTTTCGCCTAATTTAATCCCAAATTTCTGTCATTAAATATAGCAAATATTACTTTTCAAAAATAGTGGTGTGGTACGAATCCTAAAAATATATCCTAAGAGGATTAATTGGATTAAGTTCAGTATTTTAGTACAAAATTTTGATTTTAAAATTTAACTGAAATAAAAGTTTGAACTGCATTAATTTATTTTTAAATAAATTGTTCGCAAATACTGTCAAAAATTTTGCGGTTAAATAAGGCGAACTAGAAGCCTTATTGCGATTCGGAAATTGTGATGACTTTGTGTCCTTGCCTTTGTATTAGTCTGTGCTACTAAATAAAAAGGTAAAAATTTTATTCAATTTATTAAAAAAATTATTTATGTTAATTAGATATATTAAAGCAAACATTTTCGTTACAGGTACTTGGCAAGTAAAAGCTCTGAAACGTTCTATACTGGAACAGCATGGTCATAATGATGTGCGTTGGAATGCTGAATCGAAACTACCTCAGATAGTAACATCACGATTAGAGGAGCTTCTTTTGAAAGTGAGTAAAAGATAAAAATCACGGCATTAAATGTTTAAAATTATTTCGTTCATGAAGTCTTTTCTTCAAAGTTGAAGTATTTTTTTTTATCTGAAAACAGGAATAATGTTAAGAAATTTTATCATGACGCACAACCATATAACACGTATATAATTTCTTATAATACATAATGCATGTAAGTAAAAATGATTGTATTTGAAAATTATATTTAAACAAGCAGACTCGCCTGGCGTTGCTCGAGATTACCTAACATATACTTAAAAATTACTTAAAATATAATATACAAATGAACCAAGTAGTGGGAGCACCACTGCCTTCGTCATCGTACTGGGTGATCGTTAATACGACAATCACTATAACGGGACACTTCGTTAACATGCCGAAAAAAATAATAAAATAAGCAATTAAAAATGTCTTCGCAGAGAAAACTAACAACTTTTATCTTGCCCCATAAATCATTAAAAGCACCTGTAGCGGCTCGTGACTGGCTTTATTTGGGGCACTTAATGCATGGCTGCTAAATTTATTCTTTTCTTACCACTATTATTAAATGGAATACTTTATTTTATTTAATGTCAGAAAGTTCTGCAGTTAAACAAGGAAAATATTTCTCGTAAAAAAAAAACAATGATATGAAAATAATATGTGTTTCACGCATGCATTTAGTGTCCTCAAAAAAGACGGTTACGAGCCGCCACTGAAAAGCACCAATCACAAACAAATATTATTTCGTTAAAATGCACAAACCTTAACCCATATCTTACTATCTTCCTATATATAGGACGCTAAATCTAGCGGAGTTTTATTCAAAAATTGCTAATTCAGACCAGAAAATTTTGAATAGCAATTTTATTTTTTATGTTATTCACGAAATAACCAATAATATATAAAGTAATAGAAACTAATCAAACTCTCTGGTGAGAATTCAGAATTTCTGAATAAACGCTGTATATAGGACGATGGTAAAATATGGGTTAAAGCATGAAATAAAAAAAGTAATAAAAAAATTAACACCTGAAAATTTCTTAGCGTGCTATGCGTCATCATAAAAATTAACTATGTCATTAAAACACACAATTTTACAAAACACGAAACAAAATAAATATAATAAAAAAGAACCCTTAAAAGTCTTCCAAAAAAATAAAGAAGATAAAACTGAAAATATGTTAAATCTTATCGTGCTGACATTTTTCGTACAGAGAATCTTTAAAAATGAAATTTACGATATATGTTTACGGCCTCTCTGAGACACTTGTTTATTATTATAGCAATCGCTTTCTTTTTTGAAGCAGGTTGGAAACAATGGGATCATCTATTTCGTGCTCGAACATTTGGCATAGATGCTAAAAAAGCCTAATTTCTTAAAAAATAATAAAATTCCGACTGTTAATGTTAATTGATTTTTTAAATGATTTGCAAATGATTTTTCAATACAGGGATATAAAATACAAGAATGGATGGCGAATATTTCGAATAGAATTATTTTAATAAAAAAACTAATCCCTCATTGGCACTAAGACTGGAACAAAATCACAGGCGAGCATGGAAAATTGGAAAATACACGAAATTACATCTTCAATATAAAATAATGAAAAAATCTAGTGAAAAAAAAATATGGGTTCAAGGTGCATTGGCACCTGTCTTCATCTATCTGAAACCAAATTTGAAGAACTCTTTGTATGATTGATTTTTCTAACCATCGCGGACACAGACCAATTTTCTTTTATTAGTATTGATACTATACAGAAAGTTTGGCGAACCCGTGTTTCAGTGAGCCAATTGTGACCATTATTGTCGAATAATAACCTTCGCATTATTAATTGAAATAAATGCTACGATTAAATACGGCTAAGATTGTTATTCTAAGATAGTTGGGACAGGTGATCCGCTTGCACGCGAGCTAATTCGCAATTCCATCCATAGAGTAATTATGTTTCAGGACCCGCCGAAGTTAGTTTTCAACTACCACTATTTCCAGACAATAATGTTCGGGATAGATTTCTACAACTTGCGCGAGAGAAATAAATCTTCGTGTCTAATTTTTACAATATTTACAAGAGAAATTAAAAAAGAAGATCATTATTTGGAAATAGACGTAGCTAAAAAGTAACCACGCCGACCCCAAATGTTTCACTGTATCTGTAAAATAGTTTTGTCCAAAAAAGTTTTCAGATATTAGATAAACAAATAGAGTAGTTTAATTTCACCGAGAATTTAGAATATCCTGAGAAAAAGAGCAAATTTAAAAACGCGTCCCAAAAGCTTCCTGTGCAGTGCTGATTGCGATCAGCAGCAGCTCACGGGATCCACAAATGCATGTGTTGAATATAGAAGAAATATTTCCAGAAAGACCACAACACTTGAAAACTGGGTCTACGTACTGATTCAAAAATGGCGGCTGTCGTAGGCGGATATTTCAAAGCATTTGTACTGTCACTTAAATGTTCGTACCACTATTTTAATAATGTCTGCCTTTTTCATGCGATTAAATAAGGCGAATAAAGCTCTTAGACAATAGTGCTACGAAAGTTCAAGAGAGCGTACATGCGGTGAAAAAGATCCGTCTGTAGCAGCTGCCATTTTATAGGTTCCGTATTATGGGGGCTGCGTAAGGACTGTGAGAAGTATCAGAGACCATTCAGTGTACATTTGTTTTAATCTTCTAAACGAAACTATATAATAGCCCACGTGGAGCTTAAAACACCACAACAACCGTTTCAAAATTATATTGCACAGAAGAAAATGCGCCAGGCTGCGTGAAGTCTGAAAAAAACCCTACATTTGTGAAGTTTATGAAAACCTACACTCAAAATATTCACACATTTGGAAAGAAACGGAAACATCTTATAAGATGATACCTTTCACAATAGGATATCTAGATTTTGCGCCGAGCTACAAGAGAGCTAAAACGTACTTGAAGGTAAAAATCAAATTGTCGCCGAAATTTTTAACTTTGTACATGATAATTATATCTGATTCGTAGTATTTTGACTCTTAACACTTTGTTAACCGGCGATTTTGTATAAAATCTTGGTTTTGAAACAGTAGAAGCTCCGCCCTCTTCTGAAAGTCTTTCCTTAAATGGTTTTCTAGATAGGTTTTTCAAGTTTATGCATCAGTAAATATCATTCAATGTGCAGATTTAATATAAAACCTCTTACAATCCAAAAAATATGGACAACAATATATAAATGCATTTTCTGTAAGGTAAAAGTCACGCCCTTAGTCAATGATGCTTGGTGAAACAAACACGAGTTAACTCGTGACGGGTCAATAGTGTGATAAGTTCGTATAAAGCAGTTGTACTCTCAAAGTTTCGCAAAAAGTATCCTCACATCATTACTTTAAAAAGGCAATTCTGTAAACGTTTTCTTCAAGTCATATAAATATACTTTAAACACCAAAAATATTAATTTATAAAATAAGTAGAATAAGAACCACATAGAAACGATGTACATTTTATTAAATAATTTTTCTAGGTTTATTCTAATTGTGGAAAAACGGAAGGTTCGCAGAAATGCAAGAGAAATCATCTTCATGGTAAATTTCTACAGCATTTGCAAGAGAAATCTAAGAAGAAAATTATTGTTTGGAAATTGCGATAACCAAAAAATTAACCACCGAAATACTAAAAAACGTTCACATTTCATTGAAAAAAAAAATGATGTAAGAAACTTAATAAAACCTTTGAGACGTTTTTAAATATAAAATGTAGATTGCGGTTTTCTTAAAACTTAATTTGGAGGCATCTCGCACTTTTTTCTTAAGCTCTTCAAATATTTCAACTAGGATTTACTATTTTGAAAAATCTTTTACGAGTAACTTTTTCGGTGATAGAAAATAAAAAATTCCACATAAATTTAAAGTGACATTTATTGAACTTTTTTCAAGATGAGTTTTCTTCAATTTTCCGATACTGCTACAAAAAAAAAAAGAAACAAAATCTGATTTTATCCCCTTCATTATATCTATTTGACGACCGACAGTTAGCAATCTTCAAATAACTTTACGTGACTAGAGTATTTATTCAAGTGATTTTTGCGCTCAAGCATAAAAATGAATGAGTTTTTCATCGAGTAGAAATGTTAGACCTTATTTTTCATCATTAATGTAAAATCAATCGAAGTTCATTCACCTGGTTGGCACTATACAGTAAAAAATATACACATGACTTTTATTTAGTGTTTTTATCAAAAGGTAAAATTCGTTTCTCCACTTTCGGAAATATTTCTTACTACCTTTAAAAGAATAATTAGATCTTTTATTACTAAAGCATTATACTTAATGTTGCACCATGTTTTATCCACTTTCAATCTTCGCCATTGTTTCTAAAAATTCCAAAATTTGACAAAACAAACAAAAAAAAAAAAAACACCTTAACTCCTTGAAGGGCACCGGTATATAATATATACCACTTAATTTTACTCCCAAAATGTCACAATGACACCAGAATTTTATAACCAAATTTTAAATTTATGAGGTACATGAGGAAAAGCTTTTATTTATTTAAAAAAAAATTGTTTCATGAATCCTGGTGTCAATCAATCATTTCAATATTTTAGCTACAAAAGTACTTTGCCCCTGAAGGGGTTAAAAGTATTGACTATGGCACATTTTTAATCATTAAAATTATGAAACACAAAATGCGTAATGTAACATCAGACAGGGATTGCACGGTTCCACCTTTTGATTACCAATATTTCCGAATATTTACCACTACCTTATTTAATTACAAAATTTCTGAATATTTACCACTGCCTTATTTAATCACAAAATTTCCGACATTGGGAAGGTCAAAATTACTATTGTTAAATTCCAAGGGGAATACTGATACTCAAAATGGGTGTGAACTCCCCACCATTCAAAACAGAAATTTTCGAGTTATTTAATTGTAAAAATTACTGGAAAGTTACAACAAAGATTATTTTTGGAAAGAGTGGTGCAGTGTTTCCAGTTGGGTGATTTTTCTTATAAAAACTCAGACGGTTTGTTTGCTACTCCTTTTGTGAAATAGGTAAATTTCACCTTATTTAATAGTATTAAAAACATGTACAAGTGGCAACACTTGGGAAAGAGCAGGTTCAGTTTGAATAGCAGGAAGGTCTCTGCGAAATACTGGTACTCAAAATTAGGCCATACGAGCTCTGCCACGCGGTTTTTTACACGTTTCGAACATACTTCTGACAAAAATAATAAGCCAAAGCCTATTAAAATTTCTTTAAAATATATGAATATTATATATTTTTACTTAAAATATAATCTGAAAACTAACATTGCCATTAATATTTCGAAAACATTTTTGCAGTGTCCGATTCAAATTATCGAGAATAATAGGCAAGTTCAGTACGAAACTACATAAGAAACATTTGAAAATCCAACAGAAATTTCTTTGAGAAATGTAATATTAAAATATTTGCGCTTACAAGTAAAGGCACTAAAGTCTGTGGCGGCGAATTTCGATTTTTATAGCTCATTCGATTTATCTCATCGAGCTGAGTAATTTTATACCTCCCATATCGGCTATTGAGTTTTTAGCTCACAGGCAATCAAAGCCTGAGAGCTAATGTGCCCGCCCGTTCTGTATGTATGTATGTATGTATGTACGTATGTATGTATGTACCTAACGCGATAACTCGTGATAGAATTATCCGTTTTACTTCAAATTTTGTTTACAGGTTCATTCTAATAAGGCGCTTCCCTGATTAGTTTTGGGAGTTCATTGGTTAAGTATAAAGGGGGAAAAAGGGGGGCTAACTCCCCCTTAATTTAAATAAATGGGTTTTTCATGCAGAAGTATCCGTTTTTCTTCAAATTTCGTATATAGGTTCATTGTGATAAGGTGCTTCCCTGATTATTTTTGGGAGTTCATTAGTTAAGTATAAAGGGGGGAAACGGGGGGCTAACCCCCTTAATTTAGATAAATGGGTTTTTCATGCAGAATTATCCGATTTTCTTCAAATTTTGTATATAGGCTCATTGTGATAAGGCACTTCCCTGATTAGTTTTGGGGGTTCATTGGATAAGTATAAAGGGGGGAAACGGGGGGGCTACACCCCCTTAATTTAGATAAATGGGTTTTTCATGCAGAATTATCCGATTTTCTTTAAACTTGGTATATAGGCTCATTGTGATAAGGCACTTCCCTAATTAGTTTTGGGTGTTCATTGGGTAAGTATAAAGGATGGTAAACGGGGGCTAATCCCCCTTAATTTAGATAAATGGGTTATTCATGCAGAATTATCCGATTTTCTTCAAATTTTGTATATAGATTCATTGTGGTAAGGCGCTAGCCTCATTAGTTTTGGGTTTTCATTTGTTAAGTATAAAGGGGGGAACGGGGGGGGGTCACGTCCCTTAATTTAGATAAATGGGTTTTTCAAGCAAAATTATCCGATTTTTTTCAAATTTTGTGTATAAATTCAGTAGTAAGGCGCTTGCCTGATTAGATTTTGGGGATTTATTGGTTAAGTATAAAGGGTGGGAACGGGTGCTTATCCCCCCCTCCCTTAATATATTGTCGATTTCTTTATTTTTCGAGTGGCATTATTCTTTGAAAAAATAGCATAATATACAATTAGTGTGAATAGCCTGTGAGCTCAATGCCCTCAGTTTAACTGGGCAGTTTTCTTTATTATACTGACAGGGGGCCGGGTCATATTTCAAAATTTCGTTCAGTGAAAAACAGATGCCTTCAAATAAATAAGTGCGATTTAAATTTACTAATTGTTTTTACAGTGACACACATTGCCAATAACTACTATAAGGTTATATATATTGATAAAGATGAAAACTACGTCACCCCTACAGACTACTGTTTTAAAATTCCAGAAAGAAAGCACAGCTGTTTTGAATGCGTGGTTGAGTCAGCTGAAGAAGCTTTTGCTCGTAGTGCGCACTGTGAGAAATATTTCTGTTTTACCCACTTCTTCGGAATGAACAATATGTCAAACATTGACTATCATCAATGCATGCCAGTGTAAGCACCATAAATAAATTTAAATCTTACTCATTTCTTTGACGGCAACGAGTTTTCAATGAACGAAATTTTAAACTTTGACTCGGCCCCCTGTCATTATCAAAAACGAAATTCGCCGCCACAGAATATAGTACCTTTACATACTAGAATATAAGGTATTCCACTTACGAATACGTGCAAGGATTAAAGAATCTGAATACTGTAATTTCCGGCCTATAATCTGCGGATCAAACAGTTATGTTTCGACCCAGAAATTTTATGTTACATAATGCAACTTACTAGATAGCTATAAATATTTGACTTCAATTATTAAATAATTTTCTGTGCCGAAACGTAATTGTCTGATCTACGAAGTATAGGCCGGAAATAACGGTACTACTTTTAGGTAGATTTCGTAAGAAATACTACCTATTACATTCTCACCTAAGTTGGAAATTTTGAAAAATTTTTGCAGATTTACGCCGATCATGACTCCCAGAACCCAAAACCATCCCCAGTTCAAAACTTTATATATATATATATATATATATATATATATATATATATATATATATATATGTCACTTTTTTCTGACCACGATAACTGGAAAAATTCTGCATTAATCTTTTACAAACTGATACATAAAATCAAGGGGCATAAAACCTCGGTCAAGTTCGTTAATGGGCAAAATCAAACCAAGGGGGGGGGAGGGTGGGGGTGGGGCTTTTTGTGAAAACAGAAAAAAACCCATAATTTCTTAATTATGATACATATCGAATCCGTTTAAAGTTATTATTACTTGTAGGAGAAGGGCCGAAAATGTATGTATGACAGATTTTTGATATAATTAAAAATGGCCCCAAGGGGGGAAAAAAGGGGGGGGGGTTTAGAAGAAAAAAAATCATAGCTTCGTCAATTCACAAGATATCAAATTCGCGTAAATTTATTATTAATCCTCCTAATATTATCTAAAACTTTTATATTGACAAGTTTTTTATAGGACCAACCGTTATAGCAAAAAAAAAATTAAAAACAAAAAAAATCCCTGCCGGCTCCGCCTGCAAACATGTTATTTTTCGAAGTAGGCGGTTCGAACTCCCGCATATTTTCGAAACTGATACATAAAATCAAGGGGCATACAGTCTCGGTCAAGTTCGTTAATGGACAAAATCGAACCAAGGGGGGGGGGGCTTTTTGTGAAAACAGAAAAAAACTCATAATTTCTTACTTATGATACGTATCGAATCCGTTTGAAGTTATTATTACTTCTAGGAAAAGGGCCGAAAATTTATGTATGACTGATTTTTGATATAATTAAAAATTGCCTTAAGGGGGGGGGGAGGGGGGTTTAGAAGAAAAAAATTCATAACTTCGCCAATTCTCAAGATTTCAAATCCGCTTAAATTTATTATTAATCCTCTTAATATTATTTAAAACTTTTATATTGACAAGTTTTTTATAGGACCAACCGTTATAGCAAAAAAAAAAAAAAAAAAAAAAAAAAAAAAAAAAAAAAAAAAAAAAAAATCCCTGCCGATTCCGCCTGCAAACAAGTTAGGTTTCGAAGTAGGCGGTTCCAACTGCCGCATCATCGTAAAAAGGTCATTTCTTCCGCAATTCCCGACAAACAGGCGCCCCACGGTCTGCGTCTTCGAAATCTACCTGTGCCTGTAGGCCGAGCCGTCAGGGATTTTTTTCTGAATAGTAATCTTTGCTTAAGATTACTATTTGGAAATAGTGGTTATAAAAATCCATTATCTTTGGCACCAATGTTTTTGTCACATCTCACATATTATTTAAATAAAAGAGTCTCAATATTTTATTAATATGGGCCTTAATTTAGGTACCTTAATTATATACAGGGCTGCCAATGGCGACTATTTTTTTATTATTTTCTCCTCCACTAATTCCATGCGTAAATAATCTACCTGGAAGATTGGCAGAAGTTTATTATAAAGAATTTTGTTTGGAGATAGTGGTGGACAAAAGAAAAAAAATAGTCGCCAGTGGCAACCTTGTGTATATTATTGAAATGTTTTTTACAAAATTTCATAATTTATCTCTTTGAAAATATAGTATTACTTCTTTGAAATTATAATGACATATTTTTCTTCAGTTAACAACAGCATGGTTTAAATTAGTCCGTTCGACAGGGATTAGAATGTGTTACTATTCATCAAATTATATATAGTATAATTGTGTTTTCTTTGCAACATCCTTTAAAAAAGTGCTCCCTCCCACCACCCCTGAAAAAAAGACATGAATGACAAGATTCTATTTACTTTTGTTACATTTTTTGAGAAAAATGAGATGAAAGTTTCATTTTGCCATATGCAGTGAGAACATGGTCAGTCTTACTAAATCTCAAAATACTCGCAGGAATACGTTGTGTGTCAGCTCATATTATAGGCAAGGTTCTGTAAAGACATTTTAACCGATTTTGTCTATTACAAACTTTGTCGTTCCAAGTCAATGATTTCAAATTTATAATAGTACTAAATGACCCGTCCGGCGCTTGCTCGGCACCTTGAAAATAAATTTAAATATACCTAAAAATCAGTGTAGAATGGTTATATATTTTTAAGCGAAAATCTATCAAATAAAACTAATGTTGATGGCCCCACAGCTTTCGGCAACTTACAACCTCGAGTTTGTATGAATTTATATTTTTAAACGGAAATCCATCCAAACGAATATCGAGATAGAGTACATTCATCCTGGAAGCTATTGCGACAGTTTAAAATTTTAGAAAACAGAAAACTTGAAAAGTAAAGCGAATCGAAGTATTTTTTAAATGTCTTTGGAAATAGTAAATAAAAATGTTTTTTAAACGAAAAGTACCGTTGGAACCAAACAAGTAAGACAAACATTTCCGTGTTTTTTTTCTTTGTTTGTTTGTTTGGTTTTTTTGGTAAACGCACAGGGGACCCAGTGATGGTGATTTCAAAATCCAGTACAAACCGAACGTTTCACTTTATTCTGCGTGAAGTAGGACGAAACGTCCGCAGATGCAGGTTTAACTTCAAGAAAGGAAGCTCGCCGTTTTACGATGTTCATTATAGTTTTTAATTATTATCGCGACTAATTATGAAAAAAAGAAAAAAATGGCTTCTGGCACATAACTTCAGACATACAGGTACCTTCCTGCCAAATGTTGTAGCTCTGCGGCCAACGGTCACTTCAGAACACAGACAAACATCAGGGGTGATTGTGATACACCACAAAATTTATGTAGGGATATTTTCGTTGTTTAATTGATAAATTCTGCGATGACATACTGAGAATATTACTATATAAATTTAGCGGTGTACAAAATACCGGAACACAATCACCCCTGAAACTTCTACTCTTATTACTATAGGTAGATGACATTTTTAAGTTTTTGCACTTGATATCAGAAGAAATTACGAGGGTAAGTCATTAAATAAGTCACAAAAGATAATTAAATGATAACTTACAATGATATTCACTTCAAAACTATTTTTATTTCTCAACATATTCTCTACCAATATTTATGCACTTATATCACCGTTTTATCAGTGCCCCAACACCAGCTGTATAACATTCTTTGGGTTGCTGTCTCAGCCACATTAGGACTTCATGTTGAACACAGGAGAAAATTCAAAAGTTTGGTTAGCAACTTCTTCAACATCCACCATACAGCTTCGACTTAGCACTTCGATTTTCATCTGTTTAGTCCACTAAAAAACCATCATGGAAGCAAGATGATGTTCACAGATATTGAAAAGGTTCAACTTGAAGTCCTAATGCGGCTGGGACAGCAACCCAAAGAATGTTATGCAGCTGGTGTTGGGGCACTGATAAAACGGTGATATAGGTGCATAAATATTGGTGGAGAATATGTTGAGAAATAAAAATAGTTTTGAAGTGAATATTACATATTATTATTTAATTATCTTTTGTGACTAACTTAATAACTTACCCTCGTATTTTAAAGCATTTTTAAATTAACTTTACATGTAAAATAATCTTTTAGGAGAAAACAATAGTATTGTCATTAATATAACACAGGTGCCAACCTTCCCGTTTTCTGAACACCACTATTTCCAAAGACAAGAAATTACGTGTGCGCTTAAAACTGCTCATCGGAAGTGAAAACTTCTATGCCAATCGTAATCCATTCGAAGAAGTATAATATGAAACGCACTAATTCCCTTTTGCGCTTCAATTCCTCGATCTAGTTCCATCCATTCCTCAACTTTCCAACCTAGTAAATTACAATATTCAAATATTTATACAAATGTATGTACATATTATGTACAACAGTACCGAGACTCATAATATTAAAATATATAAGAAAATATATTAATTATTTTTGCAAGTAAAGTGTAATTATTAAAAACTTATATACTAATCAAAATTAGAATCTATATAAGATTGAATTTTTCAACAAAAATTCGCCCCTGGTAACAAAAATGCAATTAATTTTGCGCCAAAACATGTCATCTACAATGCGTCACTTTGACATGGACCCGATTATGAAAGAATCTTAGTTATGTTTTAAATCGGATTTGAATGAGAATTCGCAAAATTTGCCAGCTGTGTCAAACTTGGTCATGATTTTGGCAACTTATTTTTGTCGACAAATTTGGCAATATTTGGCGCAGAAGGGCATTCGTTCGTGTGTAAGTGAATATATGTGAATATATATGAATACATAGGTATTAACGTACATAAATAAAATCTGCGAAAGTAGGCAAGGTTGTTTAATTGATGTTCCGTATTTTTGCATAAATAAGCGATTCAATTTCAAGCGTAACAAATGCACTTTATTGCCCAGTAAAACTATTTCATTGCATCTGCGTTTCATTACATAAATAAACGTTTCATTTCCCAGCATCACAGATGAGCTTAATTAATTGACGAGAACAAAAGGTGTGTGGTGTGCGCCTATAGAAGTTTTCACTTCAACAAATTCCTTTTTTAATGACAGAAATTCTGCCATAAAATAAAACGGAAAATAGTACCTTTCAAAAATACTGTTGTCAATCAACAAGACAAGTTTCCAACAACGATATTATTAGAAATTGCAAGAATAAATTCTTTAAAAAAATAAATTTGAATTTTTTTAATTTTTAAAATCATATAAATAATGGAAGAAAACAGATACCGTAATTTCCAGCCTATAATCCACGGATTATGTTTGGACCCAGAAATTTTATTTTATATAATGTAACTTACTAGATCGCTGTAAATATTTCACTTCAATTATTAAATAAAATGTCTGGGTATAAACATAATTGTTTGATCCACGGATTATAGGCCGGAAATTACGGTACATACTTTACATGTTCCTTCGATAAACATCAATCTTTCAGAAAAGTTAGAGCGAAGCATTTATGTTTTGCAATGCATAATACATAATTGTTTCTTGCCAAGTAATTTAATTACGCAGAAAACAATTATCGTGGTAGAGATAAATTCCCGCGCACGAATATTTCTGTTCATCATTCCCGATTTGATTTATAACACACTTAAAATGAACATTCGTGTGTTTCAACCAAACTAGCTCACGCAATTATTTAATTTTTTCCCCTTAATTAGTATTCAAGGAATAATGTTACTCATTACTGTTTGTTTTAATTCAGTACCATTACGAATACGCTCGTATTGTTAATAATATAGTAGTTCACGTAAATACATAACACAGAAGATATTGCTACCATTATGTCGTAAATTTAAAATCATTTCCCGCAAAATACCGAGAGACTTACTTTAAATATAGAGCTGTTAAAGCAGAGAGAAAAGTAACTAGATATTAATTGGAGAATATGCTTTGTGTAATAATGATAATAATATGTTACTTGAAAAATTATAGTTTCCTATTATCTTAATCTATTTTTGTATTTTAATGAATAATTGTGCGCTCGGAAAAGAGTAACTTAAAAAAAAATAGAGTATAAATTATTCAAAAAATTACATAATTTCTATATGTTTTACAAAAAAAAAAAAAAAAAAAAATGTCGTTTTTCCTTGATAACGAGTAAAATTGACATTAAAGATTTCATTTTTTTTCTCGTTCACACTTCATATCTACTCTTATATACATCAATAAAAACTACCATAACCAGTTTTGCCGGTGAGCTATTTTTTTAAATTCAGTTTTTTTGATTGCCTTCAGTTTTTTGAGAAAGCAAAATTCGCCTTATTTAATGACACAATAAAGTCTAAAACAAGGCGAATTATATAATTTCAAAAATGTGTTGCCAATAAAGCAATCTGAATTTTAAAAAAGTAGCCCACTGGCAACACTAACCATAACCATCATACCCATATCAAGTGACGAAGCGACAGGAAAAAAAATATTTCTTCCACCACTATTTCGAAACAATATAATTATACTAGATTGGAGGTGTTAAGGTCTACTGTTTGTATATTAGCTCTGTAGCGATACATACCAGTATAATTTAATAGAATATTTTGCTTTATTTAGTCGCTGATTTCGGCGATTAAATGCGTCAAATTTCACTATCAAATTTTAGTGGTAAGAAAAAAGCGTAAAAATTAACAGCTCTGTTAAAGTTTTAAATCCCATTCATCCTATTTTTATAACGTTTATAATTTTCATTACCACATATACACTCACATTTTAATTATATTTAGATAGAAAATGACGAGAAAAAAGTAGCTGCAAACCGACAGCGAATAGCAGAAATTCATACTCACAAAGATATTACAACACGTGATCTGAAGCTCTACGAAAATATCCTGAAGAAAAATGGTTTTAAAGTCATTTTTCATACCCCTCCATCCAATTCGACTTCTAATAATATATCTACAACTCGTCTTGGAAGAAAAAGTAAGTTTAATTTCATTTTTCTTTCCTGTAAAAACAATGTGTTTTCGTTTCTTTTTCTTCAGTTTTTATATCAGTATCGGACTACTTGAATGTATTTTTATGTCTTACGTGTATTTTTCGCTGAAATAATTGACGTGAGCAAAATAAGAAGCGTAGCCAGATGGGTGTATCTTCTAAATTTATTTCAGATATTAATCATTATTTATAAAAACTTTGCTAGTGATGTTATTTCTCAGGTTGAATTTGATATATTTTATTTCGACTTTAGAAACTTCTGAAATTAGTAAAATTCATATTGTCTTTATCAGATTGCGATAAGAGAAACTTTTAAAGTATTATTTGTCGTGATGATATATAAATCACACAAGACCAGGGGCGGCGAACCTATGCGTGAGAAAGCCAATTAACACCACTTTTTTCGGGAAAATATTCTTCCACTTATCTAATGAATTAAATATTGAAATTAAATAAGGCGAAAAATACTGTTAAAAAAAATCGCGGCAAGTGGCTTTCTGGCAGGTGGGTTCGTCGTCCCTGCACTATAATACCCAGTTCATGGCGTTGCAGCTTTTCCAATTGGGCGGAGTTTTTAATTCAGATCGCTTGATTGCTACCACCTTTTTGAAATAGTTATACTAGCTTTATTTACTGACGCCTTATTTAAGATTAAATATGGCTAATGCTGTTATTAAAAAAATATGATAGTAATCAAGCAATCTGAATAGCATAACCCTGCCCAACAGATTTGTGCTGCGTGCATCGAATTTGTTTTGCGCAAATAATTTTCTTTGAGGCTTCTTACTTCGTAGAATAATTACGTTTTGTACCAAAAATTTAAATTAATATATGCTATTGATTACCGTAATTTCCGGCCTGTACGCCGCCGATCAAACAATCATGTTTCGACCCAGAAATTTTATTTTATAAAATGTAACTTACTGAATAGCTGTAAATATTTGACTTCAGTTATTAAATGAAATTTTTGGGACGAAACATGACTGTTTGATCGCGGATTATAGGTCGGAAATTACGGTAAATACTATTTAAAAATGATATTAAGACATTCGGAAAGTTCTGCGGTGTTTTGATATATTTTGAATTCATAAATGTCACATTCCCACCGGATTTTGAAATAAAACTTTGCATTTATAACGTATGTGAAGACACCGCTTTTGCTTATTTTGAAATGAATTTGTTTGTAAATTCTGGCGATATTCAATCATTTCAACATTATCCCAGCAGACTTACACAGCAGACCTTTCCGGATGACCCAATACATTCTATTAAAAAAAATCTGGTTAAAATTGGTATTTGATACTTAAAAATGGACGTGGCTCATAGTCTGGTTGCGTACAGTTTTTACAGTTATAGTGTATTTTTTAATACAATTTCTACCATTATCTAATCACAAAATGTAACAAATTCAGTGATTAAACAAAGTGACCACGAATTACGTGATTTAAATAATAAATATAATATTTATAATTTATGGTGCCAGATTCTTTGAAAATTTTGAGGAGTGTACGCACATTGCATAGCGTTGACTCTGCTAGCACATTGTTTTTTTAACGTACGGTGATTAACGTGTTAAAATGTAGTTACATCATAATTTCCTGCTTGTACTCCACGGAACAAATAAACATTTTTAGAACCAGAATTTTTATTTACTAAAATTAACTTATTCCTGCATGGTACTTAATATAACATATTAAATTAACATTTATTAATAAAATTCCTGGTTCGAAATTTGTTTATTTTATCTGCGGATTTTACGTTGCGAGTTACGGTATAAATATAATTCATATTCAAGTACGCTCGGCCGCATTTGTTCGTCAATAACCCGAAGTAATAATTATGTACCACACCGCTCTCAATACTAGGAGTATGCGCCGACACACAAATAGCGGCTGTTTTAGGCGGATTTTTATTTTCAGCATTTGTATGGTGCATTGAATTTGAATACTAGTATTTTCTAAAAGTATTACTTCGCCTTCTTTTTCTGTGATTAAGTAGGACGAAGAATAATTTAAGAAAATATTGGCATTAAAAGTCAAGGTGACGTACAAACGCTGCAAAAATTTCGCATACGACAGCCGCTATTTTTATGTTAACGATTAGGCCTAGTTATTCAGGAGGCTGTGTCAGGGTGGCCAGTTTAGCCTTTTTTTTATTGGAGATGTCGAATTCATACTGGAAATTTTTAGATTTTTTTTTTATTTTTTTTTTTTTAACTTTAAGTAATCACAAAATGTCTGTCATTAAATAAAGCAAAATATTCTATTTGAAATTCTGTTCTGGTTTGGATTCGAAATTTCTGAATAAAAAAGGAGGCCGAACGGGCAACTATCAGGGCTGCCACTGACAACTATTTTTATATTCTATTCGAACCACTATTTTTAAAAATAAATTTTGTAGTATATTTTTCTTGCACATGTTTTGAAAGTATATGGGAAAAACTTTTGTTTTGTGAAAGTGGTGCGAGATAGAATTAAAAAATAGTCAACATTGGCAGCCCTGGGATGTATTCTTTAGCACAGCCCTCTGAATACTAGCCTGAGTGATAATACACAAAAATGGCGACTGTCGTAGGTGGATTTGTTTCAGCATTTGTACGGTCCTTTGATACTAAATACCAATAATTTCTAAAAGTTTTCTGCGCTTTATTTTCCTTATATTCCATAAGTCAAAGGAAACTTTTATAAAATACTGGTGTGTAAATTTAGGGGAGCGTTCAAATGCTTAACCCCTTCAGGGGCAAAGTACTCTCCTACCTAAAATGTTGAAATGATTGATTGACACCAGGATTAACGAACGAATTTATTTTAAAATAAGTAAAAGTTTTTCCTCATGCATCTTATAAATTCAAAATTTGATTATAAAATTCTGGTGTTAATGTGGCATTTTGAAATTAAAATTAAGTGGTATATATAATATACCGGTGCCTTTCAAGGGGTTAAACAAAACCGCCTACGACAGCCACCATTTTTGTATCAGCGCTTAGGTCTAGTATTCAGGGGGCGGTGTTTCTAGGTTAAATGACGTCATGAAGCATTCATACATAGCCCCCTGAATATTAGACCTGAGCACTTACACAAAAATGGCGGCTGTCGTAGGCGGATATTTTTCAGCGTTTGTATGGTCCCTTGAAATTGAATACTAATAATTTCTAAAAGTTTCCTTTAACTTATTAAGTTTTCTTCTTCGTATTTTTCTGAGTTTCAAGGTCAAAGTGAAACCGGGTAGGGAGACCTACCTTTCGGCTTAAGCACAACTAGCCCCGCCCATTTCTGAGATTCAATAAGTCAAAGACATGTTTCAGAAAATACTGGTGTGTAAATTCAAGGGACCGTACAGACGCTAAAAAAAACCCACCTACGACAGCCACCATTTTTATATCAGCACTTAGACCTAGTATTGAGGGGGTGGTGATTCGTAACCTACACATGCATAAAAGAAATCCCTAGCGCTAATTAAGCATAAATCAATCAGAACATTAGAAATATTTATTTAAACATCGCTTTAATTTAAATTGGTGATAATGTAATTTTACTTTGTTAATTTAGATAATAATTAGAGTTAGATATGCCCTATATTTATCAGCAAACGGTTATTTTACTGTATAAATGCTGTTTACAATTAATTTATACAGTATTTTTAAGTTAAAGTACCGTAGAAAGGAAAACAGCTTTAACCTTTTTTCTGACCTTTCTATCTTAATCCATCATTGATCCAGGGACTCGGATTTCCGCTTATTCACTGCCCATTGTCGGGTCAGAGCTTTGTCTCCTCCAACAGTGATATTACTTTGTACTATTATCTTTTTCACAAATATTGTTTTCGTTATATTTATTTATCTACTGTTTTCCCACCTATAAACACCTTCAATTATTGCCATTTAAAAGCAATGTTTGACTAATTTTGATAACGATGGAGAAATTTCACTAAAGCTTAGAGCAAAGATATCTAAAATATTTAATTTGTTAAAGTGGTTTAATATGTAGTTCACTGGCATCACACAAATCCTCGAACACTAAAAAGAAATTTTTATTTAGTAAGCTTTATCAAGGTTTTTACGGGTACTTGAATTTACATACCAGTATTTCCGTTTATATTTTATTTATACACACCTTATGGATTATATTCCAAATCTGGGTTCGATGCTGAATAAAGTCACGTGGCACCGGTAATTTACCCAAAGAACTTCTAACTGATAAGAAAGGAAACTACTACTGCTTTACCCCATGAACTGTTTCGCTGGCTGACGGGGATTTACATTACGTCGACGGAACCTTCCCTTCATTACTTTAGACATTCTTTGCTTTGACCATGTGATCGTGACGTAGTTGGAATATCCTTCATTTCATGTAGGGCCACTAGAGATACGAGCCGAAGCATCCGCCATTGATGTGCCTTTGGGTTTGCCATATGTACCCAGCGCCCAATAGCTTCTATGTATTATCAGAGCAACGGTGCTACATTTTGACAGTTATTTTTTATTAATTACACGTTATAATTAGTTACGAAGTTTATGATGGGAGGTTGCTTAGCGACAAATTTTTCAAACTATTTTAGAAAAGGACACAGGATGTTCAAATTTAACGAAGAAAACACAAAAAGAACAAAGTGGAACAAACTGTCGTCGAGATAAATTGGCGGGATTTTTGAAAGCGCCAAATTTAAAAGTCTGTTAAAACGTGTAAAAATGATTGATGATTATGATTCTTTTTAAATTTAATTATTTATTTATGTTTATAATATTTACATAAGTGTATAAATATGCATGAGACAACGATTATTTATACTCTTTTAATTTTTTGCAAACTTTTGAGAGTTATTAGTCAATATTTACGAAATTTTGAATTATTTACTTTCTTATTAATCCCATTAATTATTTATTTATTGTCACTACCAAGTCCCAAATAGAGAAAAAGAAATCTGAACTTCATGTATTGGAGAGAAACCTTACTTTTGTTTGCGTAAGGGGGGGGGGGGGGGGGGGGTAGATAACTCGCTATGAAACATGTAGGATATATTTTATTTAAATTACAGTTTTAAATATCAAACTGTTTATTGAGCCGAAGGGGAAAATCGGGAAGCCGAATTTTATGAGAATTGTTTTTATTTAAGTGATGCTTATGTAACTTAAAAACAGAAAAAAAAAAGAATAATTTTAAATATTTAAACTTTATGAACAGGGAGGGGCAAAGGGGAAGAAGCAGATATTTTTTTGAAAGGGGCGGGGAAGAGATTATTAGATTATTAGATGACTTGATATTTATTTACTTTACTAAACATTTACACATAGAAGAAAAAAAAAAAAAAAAAGATATTTTAAGATTTTAAATTTTGTGTGCTTGGTATCGGGGGGGGGGGGGGGGGGGACGTGAATTTCGATGGGAAGGGAGGAAAACATTACATGATCGGTTATTTATTTATTGTTTTAATAAAGTGATAGATAGAAAAAAAAAGTTTTAAAAAATTACAGTTTTAAAAATTTAACACTGTACTGGGTTTTCTGAGAAGGGGGGAGGGGGTAGAGAGGGAAGCAAAATTTTGGGATAGAGGAAAATACAATAAAATAATAAATAGAGTTGAAAAGTTAAAAAAAAATTAAGGAATTTTAAGGATTTTTATACTTTGGGTACTGTTTCAGGGGGGGGGGAAGCAAAAGGGGGCGAAGAAAATTTCGAAAAGAGAGGGATTTAGTTGATTTTTTTAATCGGAAATTCACTGAAATGCAGAAGAGTTTCACATCTGATTAAGAAATAAGAGTTTGAAAGTAAGAACTGTTTGCAGATTTTGCATAAAAATAAGGACTTTTAAGGACGAAAAATTATTTTTGAAAAATGTAAAGATTTTCAAGGACAGTACAATCTTTATAATAGAAAAACTTTCCTTCTTGTGCATACTTGCATGATGCATCGACTTAGTTCAAATAATATATGATAAATAAATTTCTTCAAATCGCCAATAAGGCGCTAAAGTCGCCAAGAAGCAGGGGTGTACCCAAAATGTACCTAAATATGGCGGTGATGCTCCGGCCCGTAACTCTAGAGGCTCTAATTTCATGCAGGCAGTGGCAGCTCGTGAGGGGGTTGACAATCACTTTGTACCAGAATTTTAGTATAGTAAATTTTACCTTATCTAATCCTAGAATGTCCTAGGATTAAACTAACAGAAGTTTATTAAAATACTGGCAGTAAAGGGATTGTGAGCCCCACCTGACAAGCCGCTACTGCATACAAGATTCCTGTGTTTAAATAAAAAAAAATTACTATCCAGAAACCGTGGTATTCAAATTGAAGGACCCATGGGAATCCTGTATGTTGAATGTTATTTAGTGCATTTAGAATTGATTCACTCTAACTTAAACTCATAAAAAATATAAATTGTTATAATGACATTACACTTTTTTTTATTTTCCTACAGACTCATTAAGTTGGTACTCTGAAGAAAATAATTCACGTAATGAGTGCTTACTAATTTTGTGCCTCACTTTCACGAGCTATCCTTGCATATCAAAACAACAAATTTCCGATTTAAGAGAAGATCAAAAGGTAAAATTAACTTATGTTTTTAAAGTACTATTTATCATTGTATAGATATTATGTTACGTTATAAAGAGGTAAGTTGCATTATAAACATTAACTTTAAATTTTAAAAAAAATTACCACCGCACAAAATTGTAAAATTTGCAAAATTTATTTATTAAATTCCACCTTTGTATTGTCCTAAATTTTAAATTTAAAACTTCTATAATAATGCCGTTATTTACTGCATAAACTCTTTCAGTACGTCCGTCTGTCTGTTTAAATTTACTATGTACAGTTGCCCCCACCCCTCAAAAAATGGAACCAACATACTATTTCCATACTACCGAGATGTGAAAGGTACCTTTCAAATGAAAATTTATTCTTCTTTTCGTATATGACGACAGTTTTTGAAATAGGTGTCGTCTACATATTAAAATAAATACTTTTTCAAATGATTACAACTTGGACATCATATTTCAATTCCTCGTATCATATCAACTGGGAAAACGGTATAGTTTTATACATTTTCGTAAATTTTCGCAGTGTTATAAAAAAATGTGTTAGGGAATTAAACCTATTCTCACACCGAGATTTGAATAAAAGTGATATTCGCCTTATTTAATGACAGAAATTCTGAGATAAATTAATGTGAAGATTTCTATTATAAAAAAGTGATAACTCAGTGGCCCGCGGGCCGCATGGTAACCATTTTCTTAGACAATCAAAAAGTAAAATTGCTCTATATCTCGAAAACTAATGATAGAAATGAGATGTAAAAACATATAGCCATGGTTTCGACGAGACTCGATCTTTTATGTAAAAATTTAATGTACCAGAATTGCCGGCCTATAATCCGCGGATCAAACAATTATGTTTCAATTCAGAAATTTTATTTTATATCATGTAACTCGCTAGATCGCTAAAAATATTTCAGTTCAATTATTAAATAAAATTTCTGGGTCGAAACATAATTGTTTTATTCCCGGATTTTCGGCTGGAAATGACAGTAGGTCATGATTCCTATTTTTCGAATATGAATTTATTAATCCTTTCACGACGAGCGTTCGTTAAGCATTTTTAATATCTTCTCACCGGTTTTTCAAAGTAAAAACTTTTGTATAATGTAATGGCGGAAATGCTTTGATTAAATAAGTCAAAATTTCCAGTTAAAAAAAGGCCGAAATGATCAAGGATTCTGCGCACTTATACACGTCACGTATACGCGACGCTCAACGCAAAAGAGTTGGTAATTATCATAATTAAAATAAGTTTTTGAATTAAAAAAATGGCTGGAAAATGTTTGGGTCTATTCATTGCGTGTCATAAGCTTTTTAAAGGGCTGTGGATTATTTATGCCACGTGTTATCAGGAATTGCACTGAAATTTTGGAAAAAAAAATTACTCTTATAATGAACGTGAAGAAAATGTTTTTACTTTTTTTCAAATAAATTTGTGCGTAAATTCTGGTGTCGCTCAATCATTTCAACATGTTAGCTCAAAAGTACTTTGAAAGAGTTAAAAAGAAAATATTTCAATCGGAGAATTTTTTGGGTAGATGTAAATTAAAGTTTGTGACGTACATTTAACCTGTTAACTGGGTATGACGAAATATTTCTCCATAAACGAACTGCTACTGCAATATCTTGATTGCATTACTTCCACCAGTAAAATTTGAATAGAAATTTTTGTCTTATTAAAACGTCCTATGCCTGCACAATTATTGCCATGAACCTACCTGCCGTCTTCTGACTAAACTTCTGTACAAGATAGGTTAATTTAACCGAGGTTGAACACGTTTCAAACCAGAATTTATTTATAGAAATGCAATCAAATATGTTCCCCGTGCGAAATTAAAACACCTTATTCATGCAAAGTTACTGCCATGAATAAGGAAAAAAATTCTATTATATTTTTAGTAGTGGAAGTGTGCCCCTTTGGTAATCAAGCCCTGGTGATATTACTTATCACTATGAAGAAAAAAGTCCCCATTGAGAAACAAGTTAAACAAAAGTTTATTCCCTGGTTAACAGGTTAAAGTGTTAGTTCCACTGTACGGCGATCCCGCGTATCAGAAGACCAATTGTCACCACCATTTCTGTAAGATATCATTCGACCTATTTAATAAAAGAAATTCTGAAATTAAATAAGGCGAAAAAATCTATTCATGAAATTAGGCTTCTTGGATGCGGGTTCTCCGTCCCTGACCTATTACAGGGGTGTTCAACCCTTTTTGCAACCTTTTCAGACCACTTGGCACGACTATATCCAAATAGTAATCTTTGACTTATTTAATCGCCATTACCTAAGGCGAATTACGCATTTTAGAAATAGTTGTAGCTCAGCAGCCGTGAACCGCTGGTTGGGCACCCCGCACGTAGTATATTTATCTTAAAGATAGTTTTATAAGGTGATTAACCTAATTCATCAACAGTACTTTCTATTATCGTTATTCTTTAGAAACTGTGCTTTACTATTAATATGATTCAGTTCCCTCAACGTATCAACAACCTTGTGATAATAGAAGATACTCTACACATAATTCAACGGAATATCCGAAAGAGGTTATATGTATATGTGTTCAAATTGTTTAACGCGTCTCTTTAAAATTCTATCTAAGATAAAGGTGGCGATTTTAATCCTCCCAGTACCAAGGACATCCTTTTTGACCACTTTTACCAAATTTTTCATGCTTCGAACCAGAAAAAAAAAATAATAACTTAAACTTAATATATAAAATCAAAGTCTCTTCGAACGAAGAAGAATTACCTCGTATAATTAAATTTCTGGTTCAAAGCATACAAAATTAACAACGCTTATGAAAAATTAAAACCTAGCACTAGGAGGTTTAAACTGAGTTTGTATTGTCTTTACTTTTGACTACAACTATTTTCGAAAAATAATATCCGTCTTATTATATCGTAAAATGATATTACGAATTATATGATTAAACTCTTTCAAGGACAAGTAATTGTGTTTCTGTCCTGTTGAATACACACCAAAATCTTTAAAAAAATTATTTGAAAATTAGGAATCGCAATTTTACAGTTTTTTTCACTAAAGTTATTTTTGTTCAAAAATTCTGGTACAAATCTTGATTAAAAATAAATGCTTTAAAAAATATCCAATCAATTTGGTATATGCCGTATACCTTCTGAATTTTTTGAAAAAACAATCAAATATAACGTATACCCTCGCTGTTTCCCATATAAATCTTTAGCATATACTCTCTAGCATATACCCTCGACCTATCATAAGAGACGGTAGTCTCTTGAGTGACGCAGCGAAAAACCGAAAACCGTAAGCCCAAAACCGAAGATTCCGTCACTCTCATATATACAGCTAGCAGGACATCAAAGGAAAATCGAAACGCCGACATTTAATATCTCAGTAAATATGAGGCATACCGTTTCGATTTTTTCACATTAGTCTTATATCTATGGCCTAACTCTATCCTGAAATTTATAGATTTCTACATGCAGTAGATTTTGAGATCTGGAAACCAATTTTTAAGCGAAAATGGAAAATGTAATGGTGTAATGGGCACAGAGTTGTTATCTCGAAAATGGATCGAACGATTTTTTAAAAATTAATATATTATATTAATCAGTTTTAGATGAAGCGTTTAAGATATTGCGCTAACGTAGGAAAACTCTTGTTTTCAATATAATCCACTTTTAAAATCGGACTATTTTCTTATGCTTTTTCTGGTAGACTAACATTACAGATCTTCAGCCTTTTCACTACTTTTTATTACTGCGCAATAAGGAAGCTCTTGCCTATTACGGTTACAGGTAAACGTTAAAGCATATCCATATCGCTGAAAAACTATTTAGATTCTTTTTTTTTTAAATACGAAAACAGTTTTTAATGCAATTTTTAATATGTAATATATATGTATTAAATTAAATTATTGTTTGTATATTTTTCTTTTTTGTTATAATAAAGAATTTCTTATTTCAAAATCTTCATTAAGTCGAAAAATATTTAGATTCCTTGATTAAAATATTGAAATATTTTATAATTATATATATACAATTTAATTGTTATTTATATATTTAATTTGTCATTTTTTAAAGGAAAAAAAGATTCAGATATTTTTTTTTTTTATCAGTTAATTTGAAACAGCCTCTAATCAACAAATCAATCATCTGTTTGTTTTCAACGAGTCTCGAATGTTGTTTTTGTAAGAATAACACTCATATGGTTTGGATCATTCCAGACGACAGCCCTGCCGCTATTGGGCAGTTGCAATCAGCTGATCAACCATTGTATTTACTTGGAGGTAAGGGTAATTCCACCAATCAGAACTGCCTATTTGTACTGTATACCTCCAAGGTGACGTCAATTGCAACTGCCCTATAGGTCTCATAGCCCCCCCCCCTTCAAAGTTCAAACACTCATATGAGGTATTTTGTTAGTTATTTATTTATTGTTTGTTTACTTATTTTGATTAGATTGTCCTTTTAGAAATTGTCTTTTGATTTAGTGGCGTAAATGGTGAGATAATTGTCAATAGTATTATCTGTTTTATCGTTAAAAATAATCAGTGAATCTTTTAAAGAAGTCTTTTAAATATCTGATGACGATAGAAGATTGGTTTTTTACTTGTTAGCTATATTTTCCAACTCTCCAAATCAAACTTTCCCATCATTCACCTCACACAAATTTAATAACTAAAACTTTTTATTTCAGTGTGATTGAAATACGTTTAATTGTGATGAAACTTTGGTATATTATATAGGGAATTTATATAACGTAAGTTTTCACTTTTAAGTATATAAAATTAGATACGATGTTTTCATTATGAAATACAATGTTTCTAATTTATGTTATGGCTTACTTTAACATTTTTTTATTGACTAAGCCTATCATTAATATAGGGGAGACCGGTACACAGTGAACCTATGGACACAGTGGACCACCCCCTAATATTTTATTTATTTAAATTTTTTTTAAGCTTCTCTTCTATCCTAATAGACAACAGCACTGCAATGATTATTTATAGCCTTCAGAAAGTATGTTTAGCTCAGATTGAACTATTTTATCCTGCTTTGTTGTTTTGAGCTTCTAAAAGTAAAATTTTTCATCATCATATTTTTATTTTTTTAGTAATTAAAGGTTGTAGATAAATAAAATAAAACAGCTTTTTTGAAAAGCTAAGATACTTGTTTTTATTTTACTTTAAAGTTATTATGTTTAAAAGAAAGCTATAAACAATATTAATATGATTATTTATTGAACTTCAACATGTGGTACAATGGACCACCCACTCCTGGGGCACAGTGGTCCACAATCCACTCTGCTCCTCTAATGCAGAATGTTCAAAATATGTAATAATTGTTTTCTTAGAAAGATTGTTTTAAAGTAGAATTAACTGTAAAATAAAGTAAACAAATAAAAATAACAATTTTTTTAACATAGTAAGAAATATTTTGTTTTGTATTTGCCTTTGATAAATATAACTGTAGTCTAATTGTTGATGATTCTATTCAAGTAAGATTCATGAGATGCAAATTGAATGGAAATCAGTTTATTTCTCCCGAAACTGTAGATGAATCTGCTGTTGATGTCAATGATTTCATAATGTTGCTCGCAGACCCAAAATTATTTCTTGAAAATTCCAGGCTCAATCTTACTGATAAGTATTTTGGAATTTCATTTGCAAATTTTATTGTGAGCTGATTTTTTTTGTACTTAAGTAATAACTTCAACTAAATTGCAATTGTTCCTGTATTAATCTGTTATTATTTTCAAAATATAATTAATTTTTTGTTTTTGTTTCAAAATTTATATTACTATGTTATTTTGCGAATGAAGAGGCAACAAAAAAGAATTAGATTAATGAAAAATAGATTTATATTATATTTTAGATAATACCTAATAGTGGTCCACTGTACCGTGGTGGGTGGACCAGTGTATATATATATATATTTTTAATGTATTGAAAACTATGTTGTGAGAAAATTATGATGGATGTAAGAAGGTTTAAGGAATATTCAAAAATATTTTCATACAGATTGGTCAGTCTGTTAAAGAGAAAAAAAAATTAACTGAAAAAGTGGTCCACTGTGTACCGGTCTCCCCTACCCGATTACATGAGATTTTGTTATTTGTATTGATATGTTTGTGTTTACGTATTTTATCAAGATTATATTTCAGCTATTTTTAAGTAAGTTTTTTAAGATACTATATAGCAATGTTAAAATGTTGGCTATACTTTATTAGCTTATGTTAAAGATTGGTCAGAAAAAAAAGGTTGGCGAGATTAAAAAATTTTGTCGATCAGCTAGTGCTCGACTAACATAACAACAGGGCTGCTGGGATGGAATTTAATTTTAAAAAAGGACACATTTTGAACCGGTTTGTTTACAGTCCCATTTTATTAGTAGAATTTTGTGATAATTTCCCAAATGACTGGCGAATTTTGCATTTTTTGTAAAAAAAAAAAAATCTTTAGATGTAATTTTAAACAAAATCTCTTTTCATTTCTTTAATTTGCAAATATTTTAAGTTTTCTTATTTAAAATACTGTGATTAAATGTCCAATGTAAGATTTCCCTTAGTTAAAAATTGTTATGACAGAATTTACACAACTGCAAAAATAATTGATTACTACAACAATGCATTTTCAGGGTTTTTTTCCAATAAAATTAGCTATACAACAGAGGAAAGTTAACTTCATACTATATTTACATTGCAGTAATTTGGAGAGTTGCAAAATATAGCTAACAAGTAAAACACAAATCTTCTTTAGTCTGCGGGTTTTAAAATACTTCCTAAATATTCACTCGACACGATGCAATTTCCTTACCTTGTATCATTTTTATCGATAAAACAGGTAATTGACAATCATCTCACCATTTAAGTAACAATCTAAAGTCAATTTCTAAAAGGACAAGAAAATCAAATCAAAATAAGTAAACAAACAATAAATAAATAATAAAATACCTAATATGAGTCTTATTCTTGTAAACAAGAATTTGCATTGCAATCACCGCTCATGAATACATGACACAAGCGATAGGTTAATTTATTGTTAATTGATAGTAGAGGTGCCCAATCTTTTTAGGCGAAGGGCCACTTAAAAAATTGTTGGGTTGTCGAGGACCACCATCAGTAGCACAGAGAGAATTTTGTTTCGAGGAGATGTTGGGTGGGGGGTGGGGGGATAATTAGCATTATCCATACATACAGCACTGTTCGGTTGCAAATTTGGAAGAATGCACCCACTAGATGGATTTGTGATTTTTATGCGGCTACTTGACAAAATTGTGATTTTTATGTGCCCGTTCTAAAACATTCATGATTTTTATGTATAGGTTCAACTTTTATGTATAGGTTTCAACTTTTTTACTCAGTGACCACTGGCCAGTACATGGATTTTTTTACTCCTGTTTTTCAGCAATGACCAATAACAAATTTACAAATACTTGATAAAAAATTTAAGAAATTTGTCAAACGATTGTGGAATAAACGGCGAAATTTGTCAAATAGTGTTGGGAAAGAAATCGCGACATTCGTCAAATGGTCTCGGGAAAGAAATCAGGCATTGCAGGAAAAAAATTAATTATGTCTAACTGTCGTGAAAAAATTAGAGAAATTCGTCAAATACGTTCGGGGGAAAAAAATCACAAAATTCATCAAATGATCTCGGGAGAAAAATAGTGAAATTTGTCTAACAATCGCGGAACAGAATTGCAAAATTCGTCGAATAGCAGTGGGAAAAAAGTGCACAATTTGTTCGTTCATGGAAAAAGTCGTGAAATTCATTAATCGATAGTCGATAAATCACGAAATTCATCAATCGATAGCAGAAAAATCACAAAATTCATTGATAGTGGAAAAATCACAAAATTCATCAACTGGTTTCAGGGGAAAATTTTTTCGAATATCGTCGAATGGCTTCGAGAAGAAAAAAAGTCACAATCCGTCAAATAATTTCGGGGAAAATATCGTGAAATTCGCGAAAGGGTTTTGAAATTTGTCGAGCGACAGCGGGGAAAAAATCTTTTTCCATTCAATCATCGCAATTGGGACTATTAAGTTTGACCAGTGGTGGCAGTAAAGTCAGTCGCCAAATTTTCAGTATTACTCGCCGATTGACAAATGGCAATTTTGTCCTATATTTTTACACGCCTGATCGATGAAATTCAAGACTTTTACGCACCCGATTGATGACTTTCTTGATTTTTATGGATCCGTTTGACGAAATTAATGATTTTTATATGCCCGATAAACAAAATTCATGATTTTTATGCATGCGTTCAACAAAATTTATGATTTTCCTTCTCCCGATCCACAAAATTCATGTTTTTACTGTCCCTGATTGACAAAATTCGTGATTTTCAACTGATATGCTTTCCGTCGGCCATTTAATGAAATTCACAATTTTTCTTCTCTAGACTCTAGGCAAAATTTTCATTTATTTTTTTTACCGTTTGTTGAAATTTACAATTTTTTCACAAACATTCGATGGAATTCTTGATTTTTCCACGCGCAATATACGAAATTTGCGATTTTCCATGCCTATCGACAAAATTCATAATTTTGCAGAACCGATAGACAAAATTCATAATGTTTTCCCACAATTTATGGACAATTTTCAAATTTTTTCCGCGACTGTTCGTTGAAATTCGCGATCTTTCCATGCCATTAGATGAAATTCGTTGCTCGATCCATGAAATTTGCGATTTTAAGTGCCTTATCGACAAAATTTGCAGGTTTTTTCAACTAATTTACAAAATTCAAGATTTTGAGTGATTGACAAAATTTACAACTCCAGAATTACCGATTTTGGCATCTCTGGTTTCTGTTGACCGATTATTGCAATTTGCGTTTTTTTTTCTAGCGACAAAATGGCGAAATTTGTGATTTTTCCATGCCCATTCGACAAAATTTGCATCCAGTCGATGCAATTCATAATTTTATGCACCTGATCGATGAAATTCATATTTTCCTACGATCTATGGACAAAATTTGCGCATTTTTCTCACGAATTATTAAGGAAATTCGAAATTTTTGGATAGGTTGGCATGTATGGTCTCTGCGGGCCACCAGTTACCCATCACGGGCCACAGGTTGTGCATTCCTAATCGTGATGCAGTTTAGCTCAGTCGACTCGACCTCGATAGAACTTACTGATTTTAGTTTCACCACCAGGGGCAGTTATGTTCATATAGAACAGAGTGCGCCCCTAGCAGTGGAAGGGGAAATTAATGGATATTGGAACTAACTCGAGGGGTCCCATCACAACATGGTTTGATTCATTCAATTTGACATTGACAGGATATATCAATTTTAGTTTCAAGTTTGACCACCAGGGGTGCATTCCTATCTCAGGTTCTATGGCCTCGATCATGACAAGGTATGGCTCACTCAACTCGAAATCGACAGCCTCAACAATTTCAGCTGTTTGTACAGAACAGAGTGCGCCCCCTGGTGGTGGAACATGGAACTAACAGATTTTGCAGCTAACTTGAGTTCTATGGGTCCCATCACAATGCAGTTTGATTCATTTGACTCGACATCGACAGGCTATATCGATTTTAGTTCCAAGTTTCACCACTAGGGGACACTATCCTATCTCGTGTTCTATGGGCCCGATTACGATGAGGTATGGCTCATTCGATTCGAAATCGACAGCCTGAAAGATTTCAGCTATGTTTGTATAGAACAGAGTGCGCCCCCTGGTGGTGGAAGATGGAGCTAACGGATTTTGCAGCTAACTCGAGTTCTATGGGTCCCATCACAATGCAGTTTGATTCATTCAATTTGACATTGACAGGATATATCAATTTTAGTTTCAAGTTTGACCACCAGGGGGTGCATTCCTATCTCAGGTTCTATGGCCCCGATCATGACAAGGTATGGCTCACTCAACTCGAAATCGACAGCCTCAACAATTTCAGCTGTTTGTATAGAACAGAGTGCACCCCCTGGTGGTGGAACATGGAACTAACAGATTTTGCAGCTAACTTGAGTTCTATGGGTCCCATCACAATGCAGTTTCATTCATTTGACTCGACATCGACAGGATATATCGATTTTAGTTCCAAGTTTCACCACTAGGGGACGCTATCCTATCTCGTGTTCTATGGGCCCGATTACGATGAGGTATGGCTCATTCGACTCGAAATCGACAGCCTGAAAGATTTCAGCTATGTTTGTATAGAACAGAGTGCGCCCCCTGGTGGTGGAAGATGGAACTAACGGATTTTGCAGCTAACTCGAGTTCTATGGAACACATCACAATGCAGTTTGATTTATTCAACTGGACATCGACAGGATATATAGATTTTAGTTACAAGTTTCACCACCAGGGGGCGCTTTCCTATCTTGTGTTCTATGGGCCTGATCACGACGAGGTATGGCTCATTCGACTTGAAATCGACAGCCTGAAAGATTTCAGCTATGTTTGTATAGAACAGAGAGCGCCCCCTGGTGGTGGAAGATGGAACTAACGGATTTTGCTGCTAACTCGAGTGCTATGGGTCCCATCACAATGCAGTTTGATTCATTCGACTCGACATCGACAGGATATATAGATTTTAGTTACAAGTTTCACCACCAGGGGCGCTTTCTTATCTCGGGTCCTATGCGCCCCATCACGACGAGGTAAGGGTCATTCGACTCGAAATCGACAGCCTCAAAGATTTCAACTATGTTTGCATGGAACAGAGTCCGCCCCCTGGTGGTAGAAGATGGAACTAACGTATTTTGCAGCTATCTCAAGTCCTATGGGTCCCATCACAATGCAGTTTGATTCATTCGACTCGACATCGACAGGATATATTGATTTTAGTTCCAAGTTTCACCACCAGGGGCACTTCCCTATCGGGTTCTATGGGACCGATCACGACGATGTATGGCTCATTTGACTCGGAATCGACAGCCTGAAAATTTTCAGCTATGTTTGTATAGAAATGATTGCGCCCTTTGGCGGAGGAAGATGGAACAAACGGGTTTTGCCGTGCATTTTCATCCTTCTAATTGTGTTACTCTCTCGCTGTATAATTTAAAAGTTGAGTCTTGGATTCCTCTCCCTGGGCCACCACCCTCATATTTTATTGGGGTCCAAGGGGTCTTTTTTAGCATTTCTTTAAAATTTTATTCTAATGATTAATTTATACCCTATACTTAATTTCGACTAATTGACATTTTCATCAATAACCTTAAAAAAGTAATGATATCAGTACAAAAACCCTTAACGGGTTAAAAGTGTTAACGCAGCACTTTCTTTTGGCTCTATGAATTTTAAATATGGGTCTTAAAAGCAATGATATCAAATTTAAGTGACGCTATGTTAATAATTTTTTTTTAAATCATAATTTTCTTTTTAGTTTTATTTATGTTCACAGGTGCAATTATTATCTTAATATGAAAAAATATATAAAATTTATTCACTGATGCTTTTTCATTCACATCTCTCATGAATTCAAAATATGGGTTTTAAAAGAAATGATATCAAATTTTGAGTGACACCTTGACGTTAATTTAATAGGACTCTTTTAAAATTCAATTTAAATTATTTTTGGTTTGTCTTCTAAAGTATATTTACACATACAAACAATACTTTTAATTTTTCAATACACTTTTAAATATATTACTTTCTCTGAGCCTATATTATGTATTGAAATGTATTTATTTCAATAAATTGATTTATCTTCTGTGCCACGCTATCCAAAATCATAAGTAAAATTTATGTAAATGATTATTTTGCGTCATAGTATCCAAACAAAGGGAAATGTATTCAAGTGGATAATATGACGCAAAATAATCATTTACATAAATTTTACTTATGATTTTGGATAGCGTGGCACAGAAGATAAATCAATTTGTTGAAATAAATACATTTCAATACATAATATAGGCTCAGTGAAAGTAATATATTTAAAAGTGTATTGAAAAATTAAAAGTATTGTTTGTATGTGTAAATATACTTTAGAAGACAAACCAAAAATAATTTAAATTGAATTTTAAAAGAGTCCTATTAAATTAACGTCAAGGTGTCACTCAAAATTTGATATCATTTCTTTTAAAACCCATATTTTGAATTCATGAGAGATGTGAATGAAAAAGCATCAGTGAATAAATTTTATATATTTTTTCATATTAAGATAATAATTGCACCTGTGAACATAAATAAAACTAAAAAGAAAATTATGATTTAAAAAAAAATTATTAACATAGCGTCACTTAAATTTGATATCATTGCTTTTAAGACCCATATTTAAAATTCATAGAGCCAAAAGAAAGTGCTGCGTCAACACTTTTAACCCGTTAAGGGTTTTTGTACTGATAGCGTATACACTATGGTTATTTTTACGACTACATCACTAAGAAACACATTTCACAGGAAATCCAAAAGGCTGTTATAAATTCCTAACACTTTCTTTTGGAAAATACATTCCATTAAATAAATAATATAACAATGAAAATGATATGAATTTTTTGAAAAAAAATTAAATATAACGTATACTCTCGTTGTTTCTCATATAAATCTTTAGCATATACTCTCGACCTATAGCGTATACACTATGGTTATTTTTACGACTACATCACTTAGAACCACATTTCACAGGAAATCGAAAAGGCTGTTATAAATTCCTAACACTTTCTTTTGGAAAATATATTCATTTAAACAAATAAAATAAAAATAAAAAATTATATGTCCATGTCAAAGTTAAACATGAGCATACGTATAAAATATAGCTTTTCAATGAAAACTCCATCTTTAAAAAAAGAAAAATAATTAAAAATTTGCTTTTACAATATTCTGTTTTATAAATATTCACTGATCTGATAAATATTTCACCATTAAAATTAAATTTTCAATTGTTATAACTCTTATACATTTTTTTAATTCTAGATAAATATTTTTCCTGTATTAAATGGTATGCTATCAAAAGAAGATTCCTTTTGTGCTACTATGACGATGTCTAAGCAACTTCCAGGTGAGTAATGTTAACCATAAAAATAAACTGAAAGCAAAATCTTTTGAAATCCAATAATGGATATTTAATAACTTTCATAAATCTTAATACCTAAAATGTCATCAGCAATATATTGAGGGGTACATACTGAAATTTAATATTTATTGAACATAAAATTTTTAACAGATTTAGAATGATGAACATTTTAAAAAGCATGATTAAAGCACGAGAAATATTAACAAAGAATTATGCATTCATGGTTGACTTCTTTCAGTTACATTTTTCAATCCGGGATCTAAAATTTAGTATTATCTGAGAATAAACCCGGTATGATGTTGGTATTTACGATAATGGTGCTAATTTCATCATCAAAAATCTTTGCAGAGCCCCCTGAATACTAGGCCTACGCGCTGACAAAAAATAGCTTCTGTCGTAGACGGTTTTTTTTCAGCGTTAGTACTAGGTCCCTTCAATTTAAATATCAATAAATTTTTAAAGTTTTCTCCACTTAATTTTTTCGAGTTTAAATAAGTCAAATAAAGCTTTTAGAAATTATTCGTGTGTAAGTTCAGGGGACCATACAAATGTTTAAAAAAATCCACCTACGACAGCCGCCATTTTTGTGTAAGAACATACGCATAGTATTCAGGGGGCGGTGATCTGTGCTTATAGTCCTTAACCACTTGAAGGGCACCGGTATATTATATATACCACTTAATTTTAATCCCAAAATGCCAAATTGACACCAGAATTTTATAATCAAATTTTGAATTTATAAGGTACATGAGGAAAAGCTTTTACTTATTTTAAAATAAGTTCGTTCGGGAATCCTGGTGTCAATCAATCATTTCAATATTTTAGCTACAAGAGTACTTTGCCCCTTAAGGGGTTAAAGTAGGCGTCTTGAACTTTCTTGCGCGAAAGTCGTTAGGTTATCTCAGTTACGGCAAACCCTCCTGCTAGAAGGCCAACCGCCACCACTTTTCGTGAATAATTTTCTTCGCTGTAATTTATATCAGAATTTCTTTCATTAAGGAAGTCGAAGAATATTTTTCCGAAAAAGCAATGCCAATTGGCCTTCCGGACCGTAGGTTCGGCGTCCCTGTGCTTCCTCAAATTCCATATCTTATTTAATCGCAAAGTTTCTGTCATTAACTACGAGAAAATTTTCTGTTCTAAAATATTGGTAGCTTGATGGCCGAGGACAACAGTTGAAGGCTCCTACCCATGGTTGACAGGGAAATACTATAATTGAATTTTGAATACCATTAATTTCGCATGTTATTATCTGCCGTATTTATTCGTAGAATTTCTGTAATTTAATAAGCTGTATTTTTATCTACAAGGTAATAATAGTTTTCATAATTTAATTGTGTTATATTCTCGGCCCCTACCTGAATTTCAGTTCAGAAAACAAATTCTCCAAAAACAATAGGTGCCAACTTGTGCGCTGTTTTGTTACCACTAAAATTTAATAGGAATGTTTGCCATTTTAATCGCTCATTTCGGCCGATTAAATAAGGCAAAATTTACTATTAAATTTTAGTGGTAAGAAAAATTGATAAAATTTGGTAGCTATAACATACTTTTTTGCTTCCCAAAATTAGTAATCGCCATTTTTGTGTAAGCACATAGGCCTAGTATTCAGGGGCCGGTGATCCTGTGCTTATAGTCCTTTAAGTTGGCGTCTTGAACTTTCTTGCACGAAAGTCGTTAGGTTATCTCAGTTACGGCAAACCCTCCTGCTAGAAGACCAATCGCCACCATTTTTCCTGAATAGTTTTCTTCGCCGTATTTAATATAAGAATTTCTTTCATTAAGGAAGTCGAAGAATATTTTTCCGATAAAGCAATGCCAATTGGCCTTCCGGACCGTAGGTTCGGCGTCCCTGTGCTTCCTCAAATTCCATATCTTATTTAATCGCAAAGTTTCTGTCATTAACTACGAGAAAATTTTCTGTTCTAAAATATTGGTAGCTTGATGGCCGAGGACAACAGTTGAAGGCTCCTACCCACGGTTGACAGGGAAATACTATAATTGAATTTTGAATACCATTAATTTCGCATGTTATTATCTGCCGTATTTATTCGTAGAATTTCTGTAATTTAATAAGCTGTATTTTTATCTACAAGGTAATAATAGTTTTCATAATTTAATTGTGTTATATTCTCGGCCCCTACCTGAATTTCAGTTCAGAAAACAAATTCTCCAAAAACAATAGGTGCCAACTTGTGCGCTGTTTTGTTACCACTAAAATTTAATAGGAATGTTTGCCATTTTAATCGCTCATTTCGGCCGATTAAATAAGGCAAAATTTACTATTAAATTTTAGTGGTAAGAAAAATTGATAAAATTTGGTAGCTATAACATACTTTTTTGCTTCCCAAAATTAGTAATCGCCATTTTTGTGTAAGCACATAGGCCTAGTATTCAGGGGCCGGTGATCCTGTGCTTATAGTCCTTTAAGTTGGCGTCTTGAACTTTCTTGCACGAAAGTCGTTAGGTTATCTCAGTTACGGCAAACCCTCCTGCTAGAAGACCAATCGCCACCATTTTTCCTGAATAGTTTTCTTCGCCGTATTTAATATAAGAATTTCTTTCATTAAGGAAGTCGAAGAATATTTTTCCGATAAAGCAATGCCAATTGGCCTTCCGGACCGTAGGTTCGGCGTCCCTGTGCTTCCTCAAATTCCATATCTTATTTAATCGCAAAGTTTCTGTCATTAACTACGAGAAAATTTTCTGTTCTAAAATATTGGTAGCTTGATGGCCGAGGACAACAGTTGAAGGCTCCTACCCACGGTTGACAGGGAAATACTATAATTGAATTTTGAATACTTCTAATTTCGCATGTTATTATTTGCCGTATTTATTCGTAGAATTTCTGTAATTTAATAAGCTGTATTTTTATCTACAAGGCAATAATAGTTTTCACAATTCAATTGTGTTATATTCTCGGCCCCTACCTGAATTTCAGTTCAGAAAACAAATTCTCCAAAAACAATAGGTGCCAACTTGTACGCTGTTTTGTTACCTCTAAAATTTAATAGGAATGTTGGCGATTTTAATCGCTGATTTCGGCCGATTAAATAAGGCAAAATTTACTATTAAATTTTAGTGGTAAGAAAAATTGATAAAATTCGGTAGCTATAACATACTTTTTTGCTTCCCAAAGTTAGTAAACCTCCCTTTTACCCTTTCAGGGCAAAGTACTTCTATTCGTAAACTGCTAAAATTATTGATTGACAACAGAATTTTCAAAGAAATTTATTTAAAAAAAAAGTAAAAAGGCTTTCTTTCACGTACTTAATAAAGGGAAATTTTTCATTTCAAAATTGTGGTGCCAATGTGGTATTTAACGATTAAAATTATGTGGTTCAAACATGAACCACCATCCTCCAGGTGCTTAATTTCTTGAAGGGCGGTGATATACAGGGTGATTCAAAACTTATCGTTCAAATTTCGTGTGGAGGTAGGGAATACGTCAAGAAACCGGTTTTAAAAAGGAAAGTGTGTCCGCAAACGTACGCATGCGTATGTAGAAGGCGCTGTGTGTACCCTACCGTCTATTACGTCCCAATCATTGTTCTGAGAACTAGATTATTAGAATTGAGTTTATTAGAAAGTTTTTTAAAGAATTCTGGTGTAAAACCAAAATTTAAAAATTCATGAACGAAGAAAGTTAAAAACAAAGAATACAAGAAACTAACAAAAAATGAAAACAAAAAGTAAAAAACAAACCAATTAAAAAAAATAAAGTTTAAAAAAGCCGGAAAGAACAAAATTAAACAAAAAGTTTCTAGGCGTCAGATAATGATGGCGTTGAATAAAGGTCATTCACGCGATTTTTGGAGTTTTTAAAGATGTAAAAGGCTTCGTGGAAGTCCATATGAGAAGTGGAAATAGGAGAATAAATAATACTAGCTTTAGGAAAGTCAAAACAATGATTGGGACGCACTGGAAGGTTGGGTACACACAGCGCCCTCTACATACGCTTGTGTACATTTGCGGACATACTTTCCTATGTAAAATCAGTTTCCTGACGTATTCCCTACCTCCCCCCACGAAATTTGAACGATAAGTTTTGAATCACCCTGTATTATTGATCCTACTTATTTTTAATACCCAACTACCAAATCTTCACTAAATTTTGCGAATAGAACTTTGCTTTTATAAAGTACGTGAAAAAAATTATGAATAAAACATTTACTTATTCTAAAGTTAAGTTGTTCATAAATTCTTGTGACATTCAATAATTTCCACATTTTAGCAATACAATTACTTTGCCCCTGAAAGGATTAAAGCTTTTACTAGTTGCACCCGTCGAAATGCGAAGTAAGAGACTATATTAAATATTTATGTTACAATTTAAGCTGATGAATAAAACTGATGAATAAAAGCTGATGAATAAAAGCTGATGAATAAAAGCTGATGAATAATAATGTAATACAAAAAGTGACAGTCCAAATCCAACGCATGATTTCACACAAACATACTCGAAGCTTTGCACGTGCACCCAACATTCCATTGAAGTCCTTATCTCAGTAAAAAATCATGACAATTACATCATTTAGCTTTGTAAAAATTGAAATTCATGTTTCAAAATGCACGTTTTAAAAATGATGTCATTTTTTTCATAAGCAGATGATTTTGCTTTTAATTTCAAAGTTGGTGGAATAAAAAACTTGGAAAACGATGTTATTTTCACGAAAATATATAGGAAAACATTACCGTAAAAGTCATGTAAGCTTTCCTAAAATTCTCGAGTTTCATTAAATATTTATTGTAATTAAATGGAAATTATGTAATTTTCAGAAATATTTTATTTTGTGCATACCAAGGATCTTTAAATAAGTAGTAGAAGTTCTGTTTATTTAGATACAGGAATAAAGGTCAGTGAATATGACGTCATACAGACGCAGGGTTAGTCAAATACTTTATATCCATGGAGGAAAATTCATCTTTTGTTTTCCGAATGACGTCATTTTCCTCATTGGAAAATTTCCGTTTTTCATATTACTTCTTATGATAGATTATTTACTATTATTTTATTTACACAGATTACTTAATATTATTTCTCAATAAATAATCTGTATTCTGCTCTTCCGCGTTCACTGCGTAATTAAACACAATCGTATTAATATGTTTTAATTTTATGAAAACCGTTGAAATTTTTCTTTTAAATATGACGGCATTTACACTGATGGAATCACGCTTCTGATTGGTGGACTTTTAAAATTAAAATTAAAATATAAAACTGGCAATATTTTAAAAAATAGCAAGTGCGGGCACATCTACAAATGAACAGCTTTCATTTAAAAAATAATTACGAAAATTGGTTTAGTAGAAACCTCAGGGCAGATGACTAAAAAAACAGTCTTCTGTTTTAAATATATGAGCTTATATGCTAGATCTTTCTTTCAACATTTTTCACTTTGGAGAGAAAAACATTTTTCACTTTGTATCGGAGAAGGCTTCTTTTAATTAAGATATTACATTTAATTTGCATATAAATATTTAGGAATTTAAACGGAAATCAAAGTTCAAAGCAAGAATGAGATGATTCGTGTTTTTCCGGAATTTGTAATTTCACTGAAGATCAGAGTTGATTTTTCATTCTTTCTCATGCCTATTTCTCTTTGTGACTTAAAAGGTTTTTTAATGCACGTTTCTTCCAAAGAAAAAAAAATGCTTTATAGCTTTTGATGGAAGTTGATTACTCTTTGTTTGTTTTTACGTCTGTGTGAGCTGTAAATTTTGTAAAAATGTTTTTTCGCTAATGAAAAAAAATGTACATTGGGATATTGCCTTTTATTAAATGCGAGCACTCTTTTTAAGAAAGAGAAATTTTTGGCTTAGGAAAGTATTTTCAAATGAAACAGTGGGTTATACATTTTAAAAATTAATCTGAAAATAGCTGCAGTTTATTTTAAACAAATGTTATTTATTGCTAAATAAGATGTGAGTACAGTTGGGGGCATTTTTTTATTTTAGTTTTTCTTCACGCAGATTAGATTCACCCAGTCAGTGAAGAAATTATGCATATTCTATGTATAATTCACTAAGAGAAACAAGTTTGGTTTGGGAATCATTAAAGTAAAATAAGTTAGGAACATCTGATTGTCCGCTTCTAAAAATACTCTGATGTTACTAGGATAGTTTTTGACTAAACAAATTAAATTAAGTGATTTAAAAATTCTCAAAAATAGTTGGCATCCAGAGCCTGATTACCGCATGAAAGAAATCTGCATTTTTTAAAATGCAGAATCTCTGTCATAATTAGGGCAAAAATTACTATTTGGAAATTCTGGTGTAAGTTTGCCCTTTTGTAATCAGGCTCAATTGGCATCGCAACTGAAACGTTGAAGGTCAACGGATAAAACTGTCGGACATGTAGTTGTCCGCCCCGCAAGTACAGGTTCTGAGGAACCAAAATGTGCCACGCATCAGACGGGAATAGAGTATGCCAGTGTGACGCCGCTATGACACAGGCTACCGACCAAGGGAGAGAACTGCCCCCTGCGCATCACTCTCCCTGAACCCAAGTCAACATTGACGACTTTGCCTCTACAACAGCAGAGCCATGTACTTAAATAAGCTGCCTCATGATACTTGGGGACGCATACGATTCCTCCAAGAGATTCGGGAATCGGACATCCATAGGAGCACCGGGCAATAGGCCCATATCTGGATTTACCAGACACGTGTTTGTTTTACCAACGTTTCCGGAAACGTCAATGGATATTTAAGAATATTCAAGATCTCTAAATTTCCGTTATTACTTTATGTTCGATATAAAACAATATACAGGTTGTCAAAAAAAAAAGGACCGCTAGAGGAATTTCGAGAAGATTACAAAGAAATTCTATAACAGGTTTATTTTGTTTAAAACAATAATAAATGTTCAAATTGCCCTTCTTAAACGTCTAAAAACGTGTGTGCATGCCTAACCATGTTCACGAATGCTCATTTCAGCGGGTCAGGTTATTGTACGATCATTAACCCCTTGAAGGGCACCGGTATATAATATATACCACTTAATTTTAATCCCAAAATATCACAATGACACCAGAATTTTATAACCAAATTTTAAATTTATGAGGTACATGAGGAAAAGCTTTTATTTATTTAAAAAAAAAAAAAAATTCGTGAATCCTGGTGTCAATCAATCATTTCAATATTTTAGCTACAAAAGTACTTTGCCCCTGAAGGGGTTAAGAAACCGCTGCATATCTGGTTAATTATTGAGTCAGATAACTCATACCGTTCATCAGACTTTTCATGAAACATTCTTCTCACTTCTTTCAACGATTCGCTGTTGGTGAAATAAACTTTTATAATGTAACAACACCCTTTCGGGAACTCAATGATAATGACGACTGCCTCATGAAGTATTTTGCATTTTTACAATACGCTTGATGACGATATAATCATTCAATCTCAGAATTATGCGATTAATTAAGGCGAAGAATACTATTCTAAAATCAGTGGTGTTCAAGGAGATGCCAGGGGAGTAAGGGGCTGTATTAACACTTTTTCGAACAATAATTTTTGCATCGTAAGAATTTTTTTTTGGAAAATCCGCGATTAAATAACTGTTCGGTAAAAATAATGGCATGCATCAACCTCAACTCTCACTGGTTACGACCGTGTCTAAAATAGTAGTAACAAAATGCACTTGTTGTATATGTCCAAACTAGAGCCCTGACAAATATTACGCATTTGTGTTAGCACAATTTTTCAAAAGTAAAATTTTCCTTATTTAATCGCAGAAAATTGAAGATTAAATAAGGAAAATTTTACTATAAAAATATAGTGGTAGCAAAAATTTGTAATAGTTGACATCTTATGTATATTATTCGCAAGGTACGTATACTCCTCGGAATGTCCAAGTAGTCTGACATCACTACCCTCTAAATGAAAATCTTCTACTTAACATTTAACCCTTTAACGGACAATGGTTTCACTATGAAACTACAAAATTTTAATTATGAAATTCAACAATGACAGCAGAATTTTAATAGAAATGTTTTCTATTCATTAAGTATGGGAAATATCGCTTTTTATTATATACAAATAAATTTGTTTATAATTTCCGGTGTCAATCATTTATTTCAACATTTTAGAAATTTAAGTGCTTTATCCGTTAAAGGGTTAAACCGCAGAACTTGTAGTCATCGAGTTTAATCGCAGAATGTTTGCTATTTTTCTGGGATCAAATAAAGCAAAAAATTCTATTAAAAATTATGATAAATCTGCATGAAACTTTATTATACATGTTTATATATATATTTCTGTAATTTACCAAAAAAAATTCATTTGTCGTATATTTAAAATTGTAGTTAACACTATAACTACCATGAGCAGTCATTTTGACGGTTGCCAAATGAATATATTCCGATTCGAACCAGAAATTTCTTTTTAAAATAAATTCAATATAAAACTCACAGAAATACGATAAACTAATAAGTTAAGTATTTTTAAATAAAATTTTTGGTGTGAAATAGTTTTAAAAAACTTGAGTAAAATTTACGGTAGTTCTAGTGTTAATGTCATCAAACTTTTTTTTTTGTTTCATAATAAACGCAGGGCTCCTAAATGGTCCGCCAACTAAATACCAATATTTTTTAACAGAAAATTTCATGGTAGGTTTCCAAAACATTTCCGCAAAAATTTACCTCCTAAGACAGTTTCTGCTAAATTTGCAAGAAAAATCTTAAATTAATTTTTTTCTAAGAAAATACCGGTATTCAAAAAGCGGACCATTTGGGACCTTGTAAACGTCAAAATCCCATGCAGTAGAACGCTAAAAAACAAAGTGACAGATCACGAGGGAACCACTTTTGGTGAAGCTAGCACTTAGCATTGAGACCTGGTGTATTTTATAGCCCTATGGTGCAAAATCATATTTATTGATTTTACAGCAGCATAATTTTCTGAAAACGCAATTTTTGATATCACTTGTACTATTAACATAGAAGCTTATTTGAAAAAAGTACTTTAAAATACAAATTAGTTAATAATAAAAATAAAACATTTTTATAAAGTTTAAAAATTCTTTCACGAACCTACGAATTTTATTTTGAAAAATTACAAAATTATAATTGCATTTTTGGCTTCGCGGAATTGGTTTTATTCGTTACCGTAGAATTTTTCTCCGCCACTCTGGCCGAATGTCGTAGTCATCTGCTGTATGTATGTAGTGGTTTGGGTTCCACTATAAACTGTATGTCACGATCTGATTAGACACAGTAAATTCTCTATATAAACTATATACAAAATATTTTTCCCCACAATATATTAAGTAATTTTAATAAAGTAAGTAAGTATATAAGTAATCATGAAAGATTTTAACAGATTTATATATACGATTTATACATTTACCGTTTGTTTTGAATAAAGACCTAATTTTTATTAAAGTAAAAATAAAATACAACGTTAAAACACCAGTGTATTGGTATTAAAACACCAGTGTATTGTACACTGGTGTTTTAACGTTGTATTTTATTTTTACTTTAATTATATCGCACCAAGCTCCAAATTAATGCGTAATTCTTATGCTATCAATTATCAAACTTAACAAACAAAATAACGAAACCTGATTTAAGTATAACATGCGCAATTTTTAAGTTTACATATAGTGCAAAATAAAGCGCATGAAAAATTCGTAGCACCATATTTGGTAACTTAACTCACTTTTGGCGTGAAATTAACAGTTAAAAGTTCATAACTTTAAAATTAAATGTATAAAAAATGTTACATAATGAGATTTTTGCAGACAAATTTTATCAGTTCTCGAAGTAAAATGCACCAGGTCTCAATGCTAGGTGAGAAATTACACCTAGGATCAAAAGTGGTTCCCTTAACAATACAAAAATTAAATAAAGCTGCAATGTCTTTGTTATGCTAAAAACAAATGTTCTTTTTAATTTCAGAGCTTCGTAATGAATACATATCACCACTTTGCTTTGTGCTTCCTAAACAGTTTAATCAACTATTACACGTTGCTCAAGCGCTCGGATATTCTGCCAGATGGACAGTTAAACAATCCACAGGCAGTAAATCTACTAGAAATGAAATGGATCCCGGGCCTAAAGTAATAGATTTGTTCAACGGCCTAGGTAAAGAACAACTGAAAAGGTAATGTAGATTGGATTTTTCCACGTTTCCTTTTAAGATACAAAAAACGTTTTTCTCTTGAATTACAAATAAATTTAAAAATATTTATTCATGCAAATACGAATTCAAATTTTAGTCCGCTCTTATATTGAAACTCACAACATAATTTTCATCTCTATATTCTGAAAACGTCACAAAGACTCTGAAGAAACGACTATCTTTAATTAATTTTAACACTTTTCATCGTAGTTGAAAATTTCGGTTTATCTAGCCGTGCTCACGTTAATATGCTCAGACTGACATGTCATTGATATATGCTATTGAGGTTTATTATGGTATGCTGGCTATAGAAAATGAAGTGTGTAGCATTTATAGTTTGTTCACAGGAACACTCATCATAATTCCGTTAACTTATGGTCTATGGCAAAAAATAGTTTGCAATGTCTTTTAATGATGTTACACGATTTCAAACATATTGAAATTGATATACAACACTGGGGTGCCAATAAGATTCTAATTACTTTATATGAAGTGCTTAGCATTTATCATCTATTTATAGATACACAAGCCTGACCCGGTTAATATGCTATTTTTCCCCTGTCCTTGAACATCGCTCAAAGAAATAATGCAAAGCTATCCCGCTTTATAAGCAACGGTTAATACGCGTTTCCGCTTAATACGCAATAGAATTTAGGACCTTTTTGGCTAAAACGCTCGCATGAGACGCAAATTTTCTTTCAAAGACTGCTACTGAGGATAGCGCCAATAGAATGAAAGAAAAAATCGGAAAATATGATGACACAGAAAGAATATTTTTTAAGGTGGCTTTCAAAAACATATATTTCCTCACTGACAAAACGAGACTTTCTGTCATATTCACAGTCACATTTTTAAACGCAAAGCATGAAATTATTGGTTATGACTTTTGAAGTGATTTGGACTCGAAAAGCGTCTTTTATATTTCAATCATTATATTGCAAGCTGAGCTATGAGCTGATTTCTGAGGTGCATTTCGCCAGCCCCCCTACCACCTCACATTTTTTCGAAAATATTACCAATCGTTTATACCTCGTTTGTACCCGTTTGTACCAACAATCTTTTCGTTTGCACCTCATTTGTACTAGAGTAATAAAAGATTTTTAGTGGGGGGGCTGGAGAAACGGCCAGCCCCCCCACCTCAATGTTTTACAAAATGGATAGTGCCAATCGTTTATACCTCGTTTGTACCCGTTTGTACCAACAATTTTTTCGTTTGCACCTCGTTTGTACTAGAGTAATAAAGGGTTTTTAGTGTGGGTCTGCCATTTCTCCAGCCCCCCCACCTCAATGTTTTACAAAATGGATAGTGCCAATCGTTTATACCTCGTTTGTACCCGTTTGTACCAACAATCTTTTCGTTTGCACCTCATTTGTACTAGACTAATAAAAGGGTTTTAGTGGAGGGGCTGGAGAAACGGCCAGCCCCCCCACCTCAATGTTTTACAAAATGGATAGTGCCAATCGTTTATACCTCGTTTATACCCGTTTGTACCAACAATTTTTTCGTTTGCACCTCATTTGTACTAGAGTAATAAAAGATTTTTATTGGGGGGGGGGCTTGAGAAACGGCCAGCCCCCCCACCTCAATGTTTTACAAAATGGATAGTGCCAATCGTTTATACCTCGTTTGTAGCCGTTTGTACCAACAATTTTTTCGTTTGCACCTCATTTGTACTAGAGTAATAAAGGGTTTTTAGTGTGGGGCTGCCATTTCTCCAGCCCCCCCCACCTCAATGTTTTACAAAATGGATAGTGCCAATCGTTTATACCTCGTTTGTACCCGTTTGTACCAACAATTTTTTCGTTTGCACCTCATTTGTACTAGAGTAATAAAGGGTTTTTAGTGTGGGGCTGCCATTTCTCCAGCCCCCCCCCCACCTCAATGTTTTACAAAATGGATAGTGCCAATCGTTTATACCTCGTTTGTACCAACAATTTTTTCGTTTGCACCTCATTTGTACTAGAGTAATAAAGGGTTTTTAGTGTGGGTCTGCCATTTCTCCAGCCCCCCCCACCTCAATGTTTTACAAAATGGATAGTGCCAATCGTTTATACCTCGTTTGTACCCGTTTGTACCAACAATTTTTTCGTTTGCACCTCATTTGTACTAGAGTAATAAAGGGTTTTTAGTGTGAGGCTGCCATTTCTCCACCCCCCCCCCCCCACCTCAATGTTTTACAAAATGGATAGTGCCAATCGTTTATACCTCGTTTGTAGCCGTTTGTACCAACAATTTTTTCGTTTGCACCTCATTTGTACTAGAGTAATAAAGGGTTTTTAGTGTGGGGCTGCCATTTCTCCAGCCCCCCCCCACCTCAATGTTTTACAAAATGGATAGTGCCAATCGTTTATACCTCGTTTGTACCCGTTTGTACCAACAATTTTTTCGTTTGCACCTCATTTGTACTAGAGTAATAAAGGGTTTTTAGTGTGGGGCTGCCATTTCTCCAGCCCCCCCCCACCTCAATGTTTTACAAAATGGATAGTGCCAATCGTTTATACCTCGTTTGTACCAACAATTTTTTCGTTTGCACCTCATTTGTACTAGAGTAATAAAGGGTTTTTAGTGTGGGTCTGCCATTTCTCCAGCCCCACCCACCTCAATGTTTTACAAAATGGATAGTGCCAATCGTTTATACCTCGTTTGTACCCGTTTGTACCAACAATTTTTTCGTTTGCACCTCATTTGTACTAGAGTAATAAAGGGTTTTTAGTGTGGGGCTGCCATTTCTCCAGCCCCCCCCCCCACCTCAATGTTTTACAAAATGGATAGTGCCAATCGTTTATACCTCGTTTGTACCCGTTTGTACCAACAATTTTTTCGTTTGCACCTCATTTGTACTAGAGTAATAAAGGGTTTTTAGTGTGAGGCTGCCATTTCTCCACCCCCCCCACCTCAATGTTTTACAAAATGGATAGTGCCAATCGTTTATACCTCGTTTGTACCCGTTTGTACCAACAATCTTTTCGTTTGCACCTCATTTGTACTAGACTAATAAAAGGGTTTTAGTGGAGGGGCTGGAGAAACGGCCAGCCCCCCCACCTCAATGTTTTACAAAATGGATAGTGCCAATCGTTTATACCTCGTTTGTACCCGTTTGTACCAACAATTTTTTCGTTTGCACCTCATTTGTACTAGAGTAATAAAAGATTTTTATTGGGGGGGGGGGCTTGAGAAACGGCCAGCCCCCCCACCTCAATGTTTTACAAAATGGATAGTGCCAATCGTTTATACCTCGTTTGTAGCCGTTTGTACCAACAATTTTTTCGTTTGCACCTCATTTGTACTAGAGTAATAAAGGGTTTTTAGTGTGGGGCTGCCATTTCTCCAGCCCCCCCACCTCAATGTTTTACAAAATGGATAGTGCCAATCGCTTATACCTCGTTTGTACCCGTTTGTACCAACAATTTTTTCGTTTGCACCTCATTTGTACTAGAGTAATTAAGGGTTTTTAGTGTGGGGCTGCCATTTCTCCAGCCCCCCCCCCACCTCAATGTTTTACAAAATGGATAGTGCCAATCGTTTATACCTCGTTTGTACCAACAATTTTTTCGTTTGCACCTCATTTGTACTAGAGTAATAAAGGGTTTTTAGTGTGGGTCTGCCATTTCTCCAGCCCCCCCACCTCAATGTTTTACAAAATGGATAGTGCCAATCGTTTATACCTCGTTTGTACCCGTTTGTACCAACAATTTTTTCGTTTGCACCTCATTTGTACTAGAGTAATAAAGGGTTTTTAGTGTGGGTCTGCCATTTCTCCAGCCCCCCCACCTCAATGTTTTACAAAATGGATTGTGCCAATCGTTTATACCTCGTTTGTAGCCGTTTGTACCAACAATTTTTTCGTTTGCACCTCATTTGTACTAGAGTAATAAAGGGTTTTTAGTGTGGGGCTGCCATTTCTCCAGCCCCCCCCCACCTCAATGTTTTACAAAATGGATAGTGCCAATCGTTTATACCTCGTTTGTACCCGTTTGTACCAACAATTTTTTCGTTTGCACCTCATTTGTACTAGAGTAATAAAGGGTTTTTAGTGTGGGGCTGCCATTTCTCCAGCCCCCCCCCCCACCTCAATGTTTTACAAAATGGATAGTGCCAATCGTTTATACCTCGTTTGTACCAACAATTTTTTCGTTTGCACCTCATTTGTACTAGAGTAATAAAGGGTTTTTAGTGTGGGTCTGCCATTTCTCCAGCCCCCCCCACCTCAATGTTTTACAAAATGGATAGTGCCAATCGTTTATACCTCGTTTGTACCCGTTTGTACCAACAATTTTTTCGTTTGCACCTCATTTGTACTAGAGTAATAAAGGGTTTTTAGTGTGAGGCTGCCATTTCTCCACCCCCCCCCCCACCTCAATGTTTTACAAAATGGATAGTGCCAATCGTTTATACCTCGTTTGTACCCGTTTGTACCAACAATTTTTTCGTTTGCACCTCATTTGTACTAGAGTAATAAAGGGTTTTTAGTGCGGGGCTGCCATTTCTCCAGCCCCCCCACCTCAATGTTTTACAAAATGGATAGTGCCAATCGTTTACACCTCGTTTGTACCCGTTTGTACCAACAATCTTTTCGTTTGCACCTCATTTGCACTAGAGTAATAAAGGGTTTTTAGTGTGAGGCTGCCATTTCTCCACCCCCCCCACCTCAATGTTTTACAAAATGGATAGTGCCAATCGTTTATACCTCGTTTGTACCCGTTTGTACCAACAATCTTTTCGTTTGCACCTCATTTGTACTAGACTAATAAAAGGGTTTTAGTGGAGGGGCTGGAGAAACGGCCAGCCCCCCCACCTCAATGTTTTACAAAATGGATAGTGCCAATCGTTTATACCTCGTTTGTACCCGTTTGTACCAACAATTTTTTCGTTTGCACCTCATTTGTACTAGAGTAATAAAAGATTTTTATTGGGGGGGGGGGCTTGAGAAACGGCCAGCCCCCCCACCTCAATGTTTTACAAAATGGATAGTGCCAACCGTTTATACCTCGTTTGTAGCCGTTTGTACCAACAATTTTTTCGTTTGCACCTCATTTGTACTAGAGTAATAAAGGGTTTTTAGTGTGGGGCTGCCATTTCTCCAGCCCCCCCACCTCAATGTTTTACAAAATGGATAGTGCCAATCGTTTATACCTCGTTTGTACCCGTTTGTACCAACAATTTTTTCGTTTGCACCTCATTTGTACTAGAGTAATAAAGGGTTTTTAGTGTGGGGCTGCCATTTCTCCAGCCCCCCCCCCCCACCTCAATGTTTTACAAAATGGATAGTGCCAATCGTTTATACCTCGTTTGTACCAACAATTTTTTCGTTTGCACCTCATTTGTACTAGAGTAATAAAGGGTTTTTAGCGTGGGTCTGCCATTTCTCCAGCCCCCCCACCTCAATGTTTTACAAAATTGATAGTGCCAATCGTTTATACCTCGTTTGTACCCGTTTGTACCAACAATCTTTTCGTTTGCACCTCATTTGTACTAGAGTAGCAAAAGGTTTTTAGTGTGGGGCAGCCATTTCTCCAGCCCTCCCCCCACTTCAATGTTTTACAAAATGGATAGTGCCAATCGTTTATACCTTGTTTGTACCTGTTTGTACCGACAATCGTTTCATTTGCACCTCATTTGTACTAGAGTAATAAAGGGTTTTTAGTGTGGGTCTGCCATTTCTCCAGCCCCCCCACCTCAATGTTTTACAAAATGAATAGTGCCAATCGTTTATACCTCGTTTGTACCCGTTTGTACCAACAATTTTTTCGTTTGCACCTCATTTGTACTAGAGTAATAAAGGGTTTTTAGTGTGAGGCTGCCATTTCTCCACCCCCCCCCACCTCAATGTTTTACAAAATGGATAGTGCCAATCGTTTATACCTCGTTTGTACCCGTTTGTACCAACAATCTTTTCGTTTGCACCTCATTTGTACTAGACTAATAAAAGGGTTTTAGTGGGGGGGGCTGGAGAAACGGCCAGCCCCCCCACCTCAATGTTTTACAAAATGGATAGTGCCAATCGTTTATACCTCGTTTGTACCCGTTTGTACCAACAATTTTTTCGTTTGCACCTCATTTGTACTAGAGTAATAAAAGATTTTTATTGGGGGGGGGGCTTGAGAAACGGCCAGCCCCCCCACCTCAATGTTTTACAAAATGGATAGTGCCAATCGTTTATACCTCGTTTGTACGTTTGTACCAACAATTTTTTCGTTTGCACCTCATTTGTACTAGAGTAATAAAGGGTTTTAGTGTGGGGCTGCCATTTCTCCAGCCCCCCCACCTCAATGTTTTACAAAATGGATAGTGCCAATCGTTTATACCTCGTTTGTACCCGTTTGTACCAACAATTTTTTCGTTTGCACCTCATTTGTACTAGAGTAATAAAGGGTTTTTAGTGTGGTGCTGCCATTTCTCCAGCCCCCCCCCCCACCTCAATGTTTTACAAAATGGATAGTGCCAATCGTTTATACCTCGTTTGTACCAACAATTTTTTCGTTTGCACCTCATTTGTACTAGAGTAATAAAGGGTTTTTAGTGTGGGTCTGCCATTTCTCCAGCCCCCCCCACCTCAATGTTTTACAAAATGGATAGTGCCAATCGTTTATACCTCGTTTGTACCCGTTTGTACCAACAATTTTTTCGTTTGCACCTCATTTGTACTAGAGTAATAAAGGGTTTTTAGTGTGAGGCTGCCATTTCTCCACCCCCCCCCCCCCACCTCAATGTTTTACAAAATGGATAGTGCCAATCGTTTATACCTCGTTTGTACCCGTTTGTACCAACAATTTTTTCGTTTGCACCTCATTTGTACTAGAGTAATAAAGGGTTTTTAGTGTGGGGCTGCCATTTCTCCAGCCCCCCCACCTCAATGTTTTACAAAATGGATAGTGCCAATCGTTTACACCTCGTTTGTACCCGTTTGTACCAACAATCTTTTCGTTTGCACCTCATTTGCACTAGAGTAATAAAGGGTTTTTAGTGTGAGGCTGCCATTTCTCCACCCCCCCCACCTCAATGTTTTACAAAATGGATAGTGCCAATCGTTTATACCTCGTTTGTACCCGTTTGTACCAACAATCTTTTCGTTTGCACCTCATTTGTACTAGACTAATAAAAGGGTTTTAGTGGAGGGGCTGGAGAAACGGCCAGCCCCCCCACCTCAATGTTTTACAAAATGGATAGTGCCAATCGTTTATACCTCGTTTGTACCCGTTTGTACCAACAATTTTTTCGTTTGCACCTCATTTGTACTAGAGTAATAAAAGATTTTTATTGGGGGGGGGGGCTTGAGAAACGGCCAGCCCCCCCACCTCAATGTTTTACAAAATGGATAGTGCCAACCGTTTATACCTCGTTTGTAGCCGTTTGTACCAACAATTTTTTCGTTTGCACCTCATTTGTACTAGAGTAATAAAGGGTTTTTAGTGTGGGGCTGCCATTTCTCCAGCCCCCCCACCTCAATGTTTTACAAAATGGATAGTGCCAATCGTTTATACCTCGTTTGTACCCGTTTGTACCAACAATTTTTTCGTTTGCACCTCATTTGTACTAGAGTAATAAAGGGTTTTTAGTGTGGGGCTGCCATTTCTCCAGCCCCCCCCCCCACCTCAATGTTTTACAAAATGGATAGTGCCAATCGTTTATACCTCGTTTGTACCAACAATTTTTTCGTTTGCACCTCATTTGTACTAGAGTAATAAAGGGTTTTTAGCGTGGGTCTGCCATTTCTCCAGCCCCCCCACCTCAATGTTTTACAAAATTGATAGTGCCAATCGTTTATACCTCGTTTGTACCCGTTTGTACCAACAATCTTTTCGTTTGCACCTCATTTGTACTAGAGTAGCAAAAGGTTTTTAGTGTGGGGCAGCCATTTCTCCAGCCCTCCCCCCACTTCAATGTTTTACAAAATGGATAGTGCCAATCGTTTATACCTTGTTTGTACCTGTTTGTACCGACAATCTTTTCATTTGCACCTCATTTGTACTAGAGTAATAAAGGGTTTTTAGTGTGGGTCTGCCATTTCTCCAGCCCCCCCACCTCAATGTTTTACAAAATGAATAGTGCCAATCGTTTATACCTCGTTTGTACCCGTTTGTACTAACAATTTTTTCGTTTGCACCTCATTTGTACTAGAGTAATAAAGGGTTTTTAGTGTGAGGCTGCCATTTCTCCACCCCCCCCCACCTCAATGTTTTACAAAATGGATAGTGCCAATCGTTTATACCTCGTTTGTACCCGTTTGTACCAACAATCTTTTCGTTTGCACCTCATTTGTACTAGACTAATAAAAGGGTTTTAGTGGGGGGGGCTGGAGAAACGGCCAGCCCCCCCACCTCAATGTTTTACAAAATGGATAGTGCCAATCGTTTATACCTCGTTTGTACCCGTTTGTACCAACAATTTTTTCGTTTGCACCTCATTTGTACTAGAGTAATAAAAGATTTTTATTGGGGGGGGGGCTTGAGAAACGGCCAGCCCCCCCACCTCAATGTTTTACAAAATGGATAGTGCCAATCGTTTATACCTCGTTTGTACGTTTGTACCAACAATTTTTTCGTTTGCACCTCATTTGTACTAGAGTAATAAAGGGTTTTAGTGTGGGGCTGCCATTTCTCCAGCCCCCCCACCTCAATGTTTTACAAAATGGATAGTGCCAATCGTTTATACCTCGTTTGTACCCGTTTGTACCAACAATTTTTTCGTTTGCACCTCATTTGTACTAGAGTAATAAAGGGTTTTTAGTGTGGGGCTGCCATTTCTCCAGCCCCCCCCCCCACCTCAATGTTTTACAAAATGGATAGTGCCAATCGTTTATACCTCGTTTGTACCAACAATTTTTTCGTTTGCACCTCATTTGTACTAGAGTAATAAAGGGTTTTTAGTGTGGGTCTGCCATTTCTCCAGCCCCCCCCCCACCTCAATGTTTTACAAAATGGATAGTGCCAATCGTTTATACCTCGTTTGTACCCGTTTGTACCAACAATTTTTTCGTTTGCACCTCATTTGTACTAGAGTAATAAAGGGTTTTTAGTGTGAGGCTGCCATTTTTCCACCCCCCCCCACCTCAATGTTTTACAAAATGGATAGTGCCAATCGTTTATACCTCGTTTGTACCCGTTTGTACCAACAATTTTTTCGTTTGCACCTCATTTGTACTAGAGTAATAAAGGGTTTTTAGTGTGGGGCTGCAATTTCTCCAGCCCCCCCACCTCAATGTTTTACAAAATCGATAGTGCCAATCGTTTACACCTCGTTTGTACCCGTTTGTACCAACAATCTTTTCGTTTGCACCTCATTTGCACTAGAGTAATAAAGGGTTTTTATTGTGAGGTTGCCATTTCTCCACCCCCCCCACCTCAATGTTTTACAAAATGGATAGTGCCAATCGTTTATACCCGTTTGTACCAACAATCTTTTCGTTTGCACTTCATTTGTACTAGAGTAATAAAAGATTTTTGTGTGGGGGGGGGGCTGGAGAAACGGCCAGCCCCCCCACCTCAATGTTTTACAAAATTGATAGTGCCAATCGTTTATATCTCGTTTGTACCCGTTTGTACCAACAATCTTTTCGTTTGCACCTCATTTGTACTAGAGTAATAAAAGATTTTTAGTGGGGGGGGCTGGAGAAACGGCCAGCCCCCCCCACCTCAATGTTTTACAAAATGGATAGTGCCAATCGTTTGTACCCGTTTGTACCAACAATCTTTTCGTTTGCACCTCATTTGTACTAGAGTAAGAAAAGGTTTTTAGTGGGGGGGGGGCTGGAGAAACGGCCAGCCCCCCCACCTCAATGTTTTACAAAATGGATAGTGCCAATCGTTTATACCTCGTTTGTACGTTTGTACCAACAATTTTTTCGTTTGCACCTCATTTGTACTAGAGTAATAAAGGGTTTTAGTGTGGGGCTGCCATTTCTCCAGCCCCCCCACCTCAATGTTTTACAAAATGGATAGTGCCAATCGTTTATACCTCGTTTGTACCCGTTTGTACCAACAATTTTTTCGTTTGCACCTCATTTGTACTAGAGTAATAAAAGATTTTTATTGGGGGGGGGGGCTTGAGAAACGGCCAGCCCCCCCACCTCAATGTTTTACAAAATGGATAGTGCCAATCGTTTATACCTCGTTTGTACGTTTGTACCAACAATTTTTTCGTTTGCACCTCATTTGTACTAGAGTAATAAAGGGTTTTAGTGTGGGGCTGCCATTTCTCCAGCCCCCCCACCTCAATGTTTTACAAAATGGATAGTGCCAATCGTTTATACCTCGTTTGTACCCGTTTGTACCAACAATTTTTTCGTTTGCACCTCATTTGTACTAGAGTAATAAAGGGTTTTTAGTGTGGGGCTGCCATTTCTCCAGCCCCCCCCCCACCTCAATGTTTTACAAAATGGATAGTGCCAATCGTTTATACCTCGTTTGTACCAACAATTTTTTCGTTTGCACCTCATTTGTACTAGAGTAATAAAGGGTTTTTAGTGTGGGTCTGCCATTTCTCCAGCCCCCCCCCCACCTCAATGTTTTACAAAATGGATAGTGCCAATCGTTTATACCTCGTTTGTACCCGTTTGTACCAACAATTTTTTCGTTTGCACCTCATTTGTACTAGAGTAATAAAGGGTTTTTAGTGTGAGGCTGCCATTTTTCCACCCCCCCCCCACCTCAATGTTTTACAAAATGGATAGTGCCAATCGTTTATACCTCGTTTGTACCCGTTTGTACCAACAATTTTTTCGTTTGCACCTCATTTGTACTAGAGTAATAAAGGGTTTTTAGTGTGGGGCTGCAATTTCTCCAGCCCCCCCACCTCAATGTTTTACAAAATCGATAGTGCCAATCGTTTACACCTCGTTTGTACCCGTTTGTACCAACAATCTTTTCGTTTGCACCTCATTTGCACTAGAGTAATAAAGGGTTTTTATTGTGAGGTTGCCATTTCTCCACCCCCCCCCACCTCAATGTTTTACAAAATGGATAGTGCCAATCGTTTATACCCGTTTGTACCAACAATCTTTTCGTTTGCACTTCATTTGTACTAGAGTAATAAAAGATTTTTGTGTGGGGGGGGGGCTGGAGAAACGGCCAGCCCCCCCACCTCAATGTTTTACAAAATTGATAGTGCCAATCGTTTATATCTCGTTTGTACCCGTTTGTACCAACAATCTTTTCGTTTGCACCTCATTTGTACTAGAGTAATAAAAGATTTTTAGTGGGGGGGGCTGGAGAAACGGCCAGCCCCCCCCACCTCAATGTTTTACAAAATGGATAGTGCCAATCGTTTGTACCCGTTTGTACCAACAATCTTTTCGTTTGCACCTCATTTGTACTAGAGTAAGAAAAGGTTTTTAGTGGGGGGGGGGCTGGAGAAACGGCCCTTCCCCCCACCTCAATGTTTTACAAAATTGAAAGTGCCAATCGTTTACACCTCGTTTGTACCCGTTTGTACCAACAATCTTTTCGTTTGCACCTCATTTGTACTAGAGTAGCAAAAGGTTTTTAGTGTGGGGCAGCCATTTCTCCAGCCCTCCCCCCACTTCAATGTTTTACAAAATGGATAGTGCCAATCGTTAATACCTTGTTTGTACCCGTTTGTACCGACAATCTTTTCATTTGCAACTCATTTGTACTAGAGTTATAAAGGCTTTTTAGTGTGAGGCCGCCATTTCTCCACCCCCCCCCCGCCTCAATGTTTTACAAAATGGATAGTGCCAATCGTTTATACCTCGTTTGTACCCGTTTGTACCAACAATTTTTTCGTTTGCACCTCATTTGTACTAGAGTAATAAAGGGTTTTTAGTGTGGGGCTGCCATTTCTCCAGCCCCCCCCCACCTCAATGTTTTACAAAATGGATAGTGCCAATCGTTTATACCTCGTTTGTACCAACAATTTTTTCGTTTGCACCTCATTTGTACTAGAGTAATAAAGGGTTTTTAGTGTGGGTCTGCCATTTCTCCAGCCCCCCCACCTCAATGTTTTACAAAATGGATAGTGCCAGTCGTTTATACCTCGTTTGTACCCGTTTGTACCAACAATTTTTTCGTTTGCACCTCATTTGTACTAGAGTAATAAAGGGTTTTTAGTGTGGGTCTGCCATTTCTCCAGCCCCCCCACCTCAATGTTTTACAAAATGGATAGTGCCAATCGTTTATACCTCGTTTGTACCCGTTTGTACCAACAATTTTTTCGTTTGCACCTCATTTGTACTTGAGTAATAAAGGGTTTTTAGTGTGAGGCTGCCATTTCTCCACCCCCCCCCACCTCAATGTTTTACAAAATGGATAGTGCCAATCGTTTATACCTCGTTTGTACCCGTTTGTACCAACAATTTTTTCGTTTGCACCTCATTTGTACTAGAGTAATAAAGGGTTTTTAGTGTGGGGCTGCCATTTCTCCAGCCCCCCCACCTCAATGTTTTACAAAATGGATAGTGCCAATCGTTTACACCTCGTTTGTACCCGTTTGTACCAACAATCTTTTCGTTTGCACCTCATTTGCACTAGAGTAATAAAGGGTTTTTATTGTGAGGTTGCCATTTCTCCACCCCCCCCCACCTCAATGTTTTACAAAATGGATAGTGCCAATCGTTTATACCCGTTTGTACCAACAATCTTTTCGTTTGCACTTCATTTGTACTAGAGTAATAAAAGATTTTTGTGTGGGGGGGGCTGGAGAAACGGCCAGCCCCCCCACCTCAATGTTTTACAAAATTGATAGTGCCAATCGTTTATACCTCGTTTGTACCCGTTTGTACCAACAATCTTTTCGTTTGCACCTCATTTGTACTAGAGTAATAAAAGATTTTTAGTGGGGGTGGCTGGAGAAACGGCCAGCCCCCCCCCCCACCTCAATGTTTTACAAAATGGATAGTGCCAATCGTTTGTACCCGTTTGTACCAACAATCTTTTCGTTTGCACCTCATTTGTACTAGAGTAAGAAAAGGTTTTTAGTGGGGGGGGGGGGGGGCTGGAGAAACGGCCCGCCCCCCCACCTCAATGTTTTACAAAATTGATAGTGCCAATCGTTTATACCTCGTTTGTACCCGTTTGTACCAACAATCTTTTCGTTTGCACCTCATTTGTACTAGAGTAGCAAAAGGTTTTTAGTGTGGGGCAGCCATTTCTCCAGCCCTCCCCCCACTGCAATGTTTTACAAAATGGATAGTGCCAATCGTTTATACCTTGTTTGTACCCGTTTGTACCGACAATCTTTTCATTTGCAACTCATTTGTACTAGAGTTATAAAGGCTTTTTAGTGTGAGGCCGCCATTTCTCCACCCCCCCCCCCCCCGCCTCAATGTTTTACAAAATGGATAATTCCAATCGTTTATACCTCGTTTGTACCCGTTTGTACCAACAATTTTTTCGTTTGCATCTCATTTGTACTAGAGTTATAAAGGCTTTTTAGTGTGGGGCTGCCATTTCTTCAGCCCCCCCCCCCACCTCAATGTTTTACAAAATGTATAGTGCCAATCGTTTATACCTTGTTTGTACCCGTTTGTACCAAATATCTTTTCGTTTGCTCCTCATTTGTACTAGAGTAAGAAAGGGTTTTTAGTTGGGGGGGTGGTACATTTCACTGTCCCCTCCACCCCCGGACATGGTCATTTTGTATTCACCGATCGTTTGTACTTCGTTAGTACCGGTAAGTACCGAGAGATTTTCGTTTGTACCGGTTCCGGTACCGTGTTATTTTAAATTCAAGGGGGAAGGGCCAGTGAAACCTGTTTTCCCATAGTAAAAAAATGAAGTGTTTCAGATTTTGACGAAAATTTGTCAGTCGTTTGTACTACGTTAGTACCGGTAAGTACCGAGATATTTTCCTTTGTGCCGGCTCCGGTGCCGAGTTATTTAATTTTTTAGGTTGAGGGACCATTTCACTGGCCCCTCCACCCGCGGACCTGGAAATTTTGCATTCACCAATCGTTTGTACTTCGTTAGTACCGGTAAGTACTAAGAGATTTTCGTTTGTACCGGCTCCGGTGCCGCGTTATTATAATTTTTAATTTGAGGGACCATTTCACTGGTCCCTCCACCCCTGGACCTGGCGATTTCGCATTCACCAATCGTTTGTACTTCGTTAGTGCCGGTAAGTACCAAGAGATTTTCGTTTGTATCCGCTCCGGTGCCGAGATATTCCACATTCATTTTTGGAGAGGTTAGTGAGCTAGGTAATTACTCAATTGCCATGTTAAAAATATGAGTACTTCTGAATTTTTCCGTAATTGACAACCATTACTACATTAATACCAGCTAGTACAAAATATTTCTATTTTTTTTAATCGTTTTTACTATATATGGATATATTGTATATTTTTTAACGTTCTGCCGATACGTAAAGTTTGTAATTTTAACATAATAATTTGGTAAATCTGTAAATTAAGATTAAAATCGTAGACTGAATCATTAACTTTTCTATTAAATATTTAGTTCACCACTTTTGTAACACATTACACATAATATGTATTTTCGAGAATCATTATGATTATTTCCGTTTAAAATTGTTATTTTTTCTCTATTTTGTTATTTTTTCTCTGATTATTTAAGGCTATTTAAAAAGTTGAATTTTAAAGATAGCTCTTTAAGGTGGTTTATTGTTTATTATAAATAAAACCTTTTCTTTTTTTTATCACTCTACTACATAATGAAAATTTAAAGATCTTTATCACCACGAGGTCCACGTTAACAGGGTCAAATCTGTTTATCACATATAAAACCAAAAGCGCTGTAAAATGATAGCCATGTCTAAAGATGACATTTGAGTGTCAATAAATTTGTTTGAGTGTCTTATCTGTTTACATCTTAAAGCGGCCTTCTTGTTTGGAAGGTTGCTTATTTTCCTGCTATGGGATTTCGGTAAAATTTAAAGCATCTAGAGAGGGTAAGCATACTTTTTTATCAGAGACACGTTATTAAATGATACAAGTGTCAGAATTCCCTCAGCAACATACGGTATTTTAATGAGGCCCGATCACGATCTGTTATTTTCTGTAAAATAAGGTCTGACCAGTTCTGGATTTAAGTGCATGATTTATTACAAATCTTATCATTTCACACTGAGTCACTCCTACAGTTTTGCACAGTGTCAAAATATATTTAAATTCGGAAAGGTCTGAAAAAACAGGCGTGTAAATATTTTCTGTTTTTGTACTGCTTTTATATGGTGAGTGATACAGCTTTACTAACGTTCTAAAATACCTAGAAAAGTTTTAGTGTCAAAAAGCGATTTTCAAACTATTCCTTTTCACATGCTAATCATATTACTAACAATCAATTTTTTTTTAAATGCTACCACCTTCTAATACACTATAAAATGATATAATGATATTCGTTAAGAAACGAACTCGGTTCTGTTTATGTGAAACACAACAAAAACAAAATTTGACAATATTTAATTATATAATCCCAGTTAGAAAAAAAAAAGTCGTCATCCATAATTTTTTTGCAACAATATCACTGCAAATGTGTCGTTATAAATAAAATAAAACTCTCTTTTAAAATATAAGCATTATTTTTACATTCAAAGTGCTTTTGCACGCATACTAAAAATTTTGACAAATCTTTTTTTTTTTCCAATGATAACATTAGTGCATGCGAAATTACTAGGTCGTGGGGTGGAGGGACTAGTCAAATGGTCTCTCCACAATAAGCTTAGAATAACTCTGCCGGATCCGGTATAAACGAAAATATTCCGGTACTTACCAGTACTAATGAAGTACAAACGACTGACAAATTTTCGTCAAAATCAGAAATACTTCAATTTTTAATATGGAAAATCCCATTTCACTAGCCCCCCTCCACTTTGAATTTAGAATAACTCGATACCGGAGCCAGTACAAACGACTGACAAACTTTCGGCAAAATCGGAAACACTTCATTTATTTTACTATAGGAAATTCCCGTTTCACTGGCCCCTCCACCTTGAATTTAGAATAACTCGGTTCCTGAGCCAGTACAAACAAAAATCTCTAGGTATACTTACCGGTTTTAATATAGTACAAACGATTTGTGAATGCGAAATTTCCAGGTTCAATACTTTTTTTGAAACGCTAAATATTTTTTTCACTAACAACATTTTGGGGTAATCAGGAAAGTACCAAGAACAAATGGGTATTTTTTTATTTTTTCGTATTTCGATCTGCGGCAGTTTGAAAATGCGAAAAAAAGAAATGTTTGTCCACACTTCATTGATCTCTGCTTCAAGAATCTAGGAATTTCCGTTTTGGCATAGAAAATTGCGCCAGGACATTTTGCGATGTTCATTATGGTTTTTAATTAATATCTTCGCTAATCAGCAAAAAAAAAAGAAAAAAAAAAAAAATCTGCTTTAGTTGCATTCGGACATGCCTTTCATACTTCTACGTGCGGTAGATTTCCAAGCCAACATCAACACACACCTACACACACACTTAAATAAATAAACAAATATATAAACAGACAATTGCGTTCAACAGACTGGTACTTTATTCGAAAATTTTTTAATATATATATTATGGTATTCATACAAAATATATTACATAATTTAACAATTAAAAAAAATAATAATAATCTTTTATCCACGTACAAAATAATTTAAAAGAATACCAGTGAAAATTAAACTTTGGAAAACAAAGCATACATAAAGAATGAAAGTCAAATAAAAAAAATCAATTTAAGCAACATCCGGAAATTCTTTAATTTTCAACAACGAGAAATTATCGTTTCACCAGCTCCTCCACCTTGAATTTTAAATAACACAGTAACGAAAGCGATAAAAACAAAATCTCTTGGCACTTACCGGTACTAATGATGTACAAACAATTGGTGACTGCGAGCTTTCCGGGTCCGCGGTTGGAGGGGAATGTGAAATGGTCCCGCAACCTAAAAAAGTGAATATCTCGGTATCGGAGACGATACAATCGAAAATCACTCGGTACATACAGTACTAACGAAATACAAACTATTCGTGTATACGAAATTTCCAGGTTCGGGGGTGGAGGGGCCAGTGAAAGGTCCTCTAAATCTTAAAATTTTAAATTTCTCCTTACCGGAGCCGGTACAAAAAAAAATGTCTCGGTACATATATGCCCAGTGATAAATTAATAAAGACGATTAGTGCATGCTAAATTTCTAGGTCACGGGGTGGAGGAGCTAGTGAAACGGTCCCTCCAAAATAAGCTTTGAATAACTCTCTACCGGAGCCGGTACAAACGAAAATATTTCGGTACTGACCGGTGCCAATGAAATAAAAACTTCTAGTTATGCGAAATTTGCAGGTCCGGGACTGGAGGGGCTAGTGAAATGGTGCCTCTACCTAAAATTTTGAATATCTCGGTACCGGAGCCGGTACAAACGAAAATCTCTCGGTACTTACCGGTACTAACGAAGTACAAACAGCTGGTGAATGCCAAATTGCCAGGTCCGGGGGCGGAGTGGCCAGTGAAATGGTCCCTCAAACTAAAAATTTGAATAACTGAATAACTCGGTACCGAAGCCGGTACAAACGAAAATCTCTCGGTACTTACTGGTAGTAACGAAGTACAAACGATTGGTGAATGCGACATTGCCAGGTCCGGGGGTGGAGGGGCCAATGGAATAGTCCCTCAAAATAAAACTTAGAATAACTCAGTACCGGAGCCGGTACAAACGAAAATATCTCGGTACTTACCGGTACTAACTTAGGACAAACGACTGACAAATTGTCGTCAAAATCTGAAACACTTCATTTTTTTACTATGGGAAATCCCGTTTCACCGGGCCCTCCAACTTGAATTTAGAATAACTCGGTACCTCAGCGGGTACTAAAGAAGTACAAACGATTGGTGAATACGAACTTCCTAGGTCCGGGGGTGTAGGGGCCAGTGAAATGTACCTAGGGGGGCAGAAACGGCCAGCCCCCCCACCTCAGTGTTTTACAAAATGGATAGTGCCAATCGTTTATACATCGTTTGTACTCGTTTGTACCAACAATCTTTTCGTTTGCACCTCATTTGTACTAGAATAATAAAAGGTTTTTAGTAGGGGGGCTGGAAAAACGGCCAGCCCCCACCGCCTCAATGTTTTACAAAATGGATAGTGCCAATCGTTTATACCTCGTATGTACCCGTTTGTACCAACAATATTTTCGTTTGTACCTCATTTGTACTAGAGTAGTAAAAGGTTTGTAGTGTGGGGATGTATTTTCTGCACCCCCCCCCCACCACAATATTTAAAAAAATGGATAGCGCCAATCGTTTATACCTCTTTTGCGCATTTTATTTTACGCATACTTTTTTTACCTTCCAAAACATATTTGAATGTTTAAAAAAATTGTTAGCACCATTTTAGGTAGATTTCGTAAGAAATACTACCTATTACATTGTCACCTAAGTTGAAAATTTTGAAAAATTTTTGCAGATCTACGACGATCATGACTCTCAGAACCCAAAACCACCCCTAGTTCAAAACTTTATCTATCTATCTATCTATCTATCTATCTATCTATCTATCTATCTATGTCACTTTTTTCTGACCACGATAACTGGAAAAATTCTGCATTAATCTTTTACAAACTCATAAATAAAATCAAGGGGCATAAAATCTCGGTCAAGTTCGTTAATGGGCAAAATCGAACCAAGGGGGGGGGGGGAATGGGGGGGGGGGCTTTTTGTGAAAACAGAAAATCCCCCATAATTTCTTAATTATTATACGTATCGAATCCGTTTTAAGTTATTATTACTTCTAGGAGAAGGGCTGAAAATGTATGTATGACAGATTTTTGATATAATTAAAAATGGCCCCAAGGGGGGGGGAGGGAAGGGGGTTTTTAGAAGAAGAAAAATCATAGCTTCGTCAATTCACAAGATATCAAATCCGCGTAGGTTTATTATTAATTCTCTTAATATTATCTAAAACTTTTATATTGACAAGTTTTTTATAGGACCAACTGTTATAGCAAAAAAAAAAAAAAAAAAAATTAAAAAAAAAAAAATCCATGCCGGCTCCGCCTGCAAACAAGTTATTTTTCGAAGTAGGTGGTTCCAACTCCCGTATCTTTTCGAAACTGATATATAAAATCAAGGTGCATAAAATCTCTGTCAAGTTCGTTAATGGACAAAATCGAACCAAGGGGTGGGGATAGGGGGGCTTTTTGTGAAAACAGAAAAAAAACCATAATTTCTTAATTATGATACGTATCGAATCCATTTTAAGTTATTATTACTTCTAGAAGAAGGGCCGAAAATTTATGTATGACAGATTTTTGATAAAGTTAAAAATTGCCTTAAGGGGGGGGGGGCGTGAAGGAGGGTTTTAGAAGAAAAGAATTCATAACTTCGTCAATTCCCAAGATTTTAAATCCGCTTAAACTTATTATAAATCCTCTTAATATTATCTAAAACTTTTATATTCACAAGTTTTTTATAGGACCAACCGTTATAGCAAAAATAAAATAAAAAATAAAAAACCAAAAAATCCCTGCCGGCTCCGCCTGCAAACAAGTTATTTTTCTAAGTAGGCGGTTCCAACTCCCGCATCTTTCTGAAATTGATACATAAAATCAAGGGGCATACAATCTCGGTCAAGTTCGTTAATGGGCAAAATCGAACAAAGGGGGAATGGGGGGGGGGGGCTTTTTGTGAAAACAGAAAAAAACCCATAATTTCTTAATTATGATACGTATCGAATCCGTTTGAAGTTATTATTACTTCTAGGAGAAGTGCCGAAGATTTATGTATGACAGATTTTTGATATAATTAAAAATTGCCTTAAGGGGGGGGGAGGGGGATTTAGAAGAAGAAAACTTATAACTTCGCCAATTCTCAAGATTTCAAATCCGCTTAAATTTATTATTAATCCTCTTAATATTATCTAAAACTTTTATATTGACAAGTTTTTTATAGGACCAACCGTTACAGCAAAAAAAAATTAAAAACAAAAAAATCCCTGGCGGCCCCGCCTGCAAATAAGTTAGGTTTCGAAGTAGGCGGTTCCAACTGCCGCATCATCGTAAAAAGGTAATTTCTTCCGCAATTCCCGACAAACAGGCGCGCCACGGTCTGCGTCTTCGAAATCTACCTGTGCCTGTAGGCCGAGCCGTCAGGGATTTTTTTAATGCATTTGTGTCTTGCATCTAGTGTGTAAGCCTTTTTATCGATAATATTTTTGTTTGCACATAATTTTCATTTTCGTAATGGATTTTCAAGAAGGTGCTGAAGAAATTGACCCTCCCCTTTCCACACAGAGAGCTTTTTTCTTTTATTTTTTAATGTAGTGCCAAAATGTTTAATACCTAGTCTGTATACTTTTTTTTTCTTAATTTTAAAGCAGCTCCTTTCTAAATGAAACTAAGGAATAGAATGTAAGTATCAAATAATAATGTGTATTTGTTTACTAATGTTACTTTTAATAATGAAGGAAATAGATCTTTTGAATTAAGTGTTGCTCAGTAATAATATTTTTGCATAAGCAAATAAAGTGCTGTATTCAGAAAAACATCTTAAGATTAAATAAGTAAATTGAATAATAAGAAAAAATATTTTTCCAAAGTCTTGAAAATACAAAAAATTAGTTAAAAGTAAGTAATCACTAAAACTTACAAATTCAATATTAAGAGTGTAATACTAAATGAATGTTGAGAAATATTTCCTATAAACAGTTTTGACATAACCTGTTATTAGGTAAATTTACAAACATTGATTATCTAATATATTAATTTAATTAGAAAATGACAAAATAGAATATTCAAAGATTCTATTTTAACGTAATTAATGCAGCACAAACTTTGTATAATGAAAAATACAATGTGAAAAGATAAAAGAAAATAGTAAAATTTCCCTATGCATGTTTCTTTAACATTTATGATTTTATACGGATTATTTAAAAAGTAAAAGCCACTCCATATTCTGTAGAAAACACGTACACCCCAGTAACACATAGCAGTTGCATTATGTTTAAAGTAGCATCCTGTGCGGGTCGAGTTATACCCGACACGAACCGGGGCCTCCGAGATGTCGCTGTGTGTCCTTCACCGGGCCTGCTACAAGTATTAGTGACGTCACAGTAGTGATCCACTTTGATCAATGTATCGCAGCAGAAGGATGTAATAAAAAGAGCATTTCCGCTCTTATAATTTGTGATTACATAAATAATATTAAATTTCATAATCGTGAAATAAAAGGGAATCAATACACTTGTTTTATTAAAGGAAATTAAAAGTTTTAAATTAAAAAAAATGCTAAGATTAATAAATCAGATTGAACCCATTGACTTACCTTTTCCTAAACACATTATTTTACAATAAATATACGTACAAAAAATATAATAAATCTACCAAAAACTTTACAAAATCAATCCCATTCCTCCCTTTTACAACTACATACCATAATTTAACCACCAAAACACAATAAATGTCAATTTAAATAGAGAAATCGACATTTTTTAACTATAGAGACCTTGGCACTTTTTTTTAACGCTTTGGCGTAATCCGGGCTTCAGAAAGTTAGATATGTTTTTAAATTATATACACAATTATGAAAACAAATCTAATGAACTTTTATGTTTATTTATATATACAATTCTGTTCTACCTGCATATAAAAAGAGATATATGGCTTCTTTATATTAAATAAATTATATAAATATTGAAAAAAAAAATACTTATTTATATGAAACTACGAATAGGTTGCCAGAAAATATGTTGCCAACTTTCCTTCTCTCGCCATAAGCCTTTTTCGGTACTTTTCGGTTAGCCGGGCGCCAGTGATACATGTACATATATAAATATATATATATTAATTCATACATATATGTGTGTGTAGATATGTGTATGTATATATATGTGTGTGTGTATATATATATATATATATCACTGGCGCCCGGCTAACCGAAAAGTACCCAATTTTCTATCTTAACTTTGTAACTGACTTGTAATATTTTAATAATTGTCTATTTATTGTACTTGGGTCTAGGACGTAATAACCACTCAAATTAACTTATCAAAAGTTTTATTTTCATAATATATTTGTACACTTAAGTTAGCTAAAATGTTAAATGGAACTACGTAGAACTACTAAGTTGTGTAAATCAGTTACTTTTAATTTTATAAACAAAGCACACTCACTTCTAACTGAATGTATCCAGATTTCATTCAATTTATTACAGTATTTCTTTCAAAATCATTTTTTAAACTGTTTGTCGTCTGCTTCTTTTATTTATTATTTTTTTTTTTCTAAAGATCATTTGACTCTTTTTGATTTGGAAGTACAAATTCATTCAAATATGCCGGAATATTTCCATTACAGTAGAATGGACATTCGTTGTTAGGGTTATTTTTTTTTCTCAGCACAGCAAGTTCAATACCATCATATTAATTCTAGCTTCACGAATTATGAAACGTATATCGAAACATTTAAAGCAGACCACTTCTGTTGAAATGTAAATAAAATTATCACAAGGTAATTTTCGTAGCTAAAATTTCTTCTTTTCATTATCAGTAGCGAATTTGAAGACTTAGATTAGAAACTAGGAGCACAACATTTTCTTCTCATTATTTTATAGATATAATCTACACTTTCTTTAATAATTATAATCAATAATTATTGATAGCATTATAATCTAAATACACTGAAAAATATTATTAATTACTATATAAAACAATAAATAAAATCAAAATATTATCGTAAACAATCCGTACAAACGAACAAAGTACATGAAAAATTTTAAGTTATTATGGATCACTGTTTTGACGTCAGCAGGTTGTGACGTCACTTGTAGCAGGCCCGGTTAAGGACACACAGCGACATCTCGGAGGCCCCGCACGAACCCGGAAATTCTTCGTAAATTCAAATCTACATCTCAGTGTTGAATTCAGTGGGTGGCCCGGGGGGGGCGAGGGGGGATAATTCCTATCCGGATCCTTGAAATGTCCCCCCCGGATGATTTGAGATTTTATGCTTTTAATGGTTAAAAAGTGCAATTTCCTCCCCGGAGCCACAGAAATCCCTCCCGGAGAAAAGTGTTTGAATTTAACACTGCCTCACACGACCAATTAACAAATATCTTTTCGATGATTTGCATCCCAAAATTAAAGGAAACTGATCCACTATTTAATGCAAATGTGGAAAAATAATCTATTATCATACCTCTAAAATCAATTTTATCTTTTATGTAAAATAAGGAATATGTAAAGACTCATTCACATTTCAAATGTAGCTTCTCTTCTGAAATAGGTCAACCGAAACCTGACCCGCATGAATCAAAACTAACCAGAAGCATTTAGTGTCAAGCCGGCCCTAATCCCACCCGCAATGAAAGAAATTACCTGGAACTCGGTGTAATTTAACTATATACGTGTAATTCAAACATAAACATGGTGAAATATCATATTCAAATATATAACTGTGGTAAACCAAAATGATAAATGAATGTGACAATTTTAAATAAATAAAAAAATTACACTTCAACAAAGTAAGAGCTGACCGAGAACTTAATAAGTCAACGTACAGTATAATAAACTAAAAGCATGCTAATTTCTAATTTACTTCAGAGCTATACTGGTATAATAATAACATAATGAAGACATAATATAATTAATACAGATTAAATGCCTAATTGATTTCAGTAAAGCTGTCTTCAAGCATACTTTCTCTTACTTGCTCTTCAATTATTTCCTTATACTTTCGCCAAGCATTGCGAGATTTTATATATTCTTTTAAATTCCTGTCCTTTTTTCTTTTAGAATTCTTTCTCACATCAAAATATTTTTTAAGATCTTCTCCTTTACAAATTAAAATAATAATTTACAGTCGTATTGCCGTTTTTTACAACCTAAATCTCAATCAAAATAGCGAATTACATAATTATTACTTTTAAAATCTTCACTACATTTTTCATTTATGCCCTGCCCATTTTGAATGTAATTCTTCAAATACTCTTAATGGTTTTAGTAACATCGATTCTTTCAACTTTGATCAATCTTTTGAATTATCGCTTTAGTTCCTTTTAATTCTCGCCAGCACTACTAACAACAACCATTCGAAGACAGAAATTACTTATTTATTTAGTTCCTTGCTGTCATCAACACACTAAATCCCCGCACTTGCACAGATACGCGTTGTTTATACTTGAAATATCTGACTCCAACTTCGAGAACCCCGTATACTTCATTTTTCTAAGATTTCTAGGTTTAGGATTGTTTATATGACACATGTCGCAAAGGGCAGGTCTTGGCAAATTGCTCTTGAAGGGGAGAAGGGTCTTCTATAACTACAATCTTTATTGCGTACAATGTCAGCGTGTTTAATGTAATTCAGATCTCGTTAACAAGAATCTCAAGGGGAATTAGAATTTTATTCATGTTAACAGTAGTTCATACTATCAGTAACTAAACCTTTGTATTCTTGTTGACCGTAATTGTTAAAACAGTTCATGTTAAAGTAGTTCACATTAACGATTTTCTGCATTACACACATCTTTTATTAATTTTTCTCGCTTCATGTGATTTTTTGACTTTCGTAAAAGAAATCCTGTTTCAATATTTTAGCACAATATAGTAAATTTTGTTTCTTGATATGTTTGAATTTTTAGCAAATCTTTATGCGATATTTTGAATTTCGCGACGATTTTCTTTTATATTCTGAAATAATCATGTTTTAGTGTTTTAGCCCAATGTAGTACATTTCGTTCTCTTTCAATTAAAATTTATTGTAAATTTTAAATGTGATTTTTAGAATATTTTTGGGTATCACGGCGATTTTTTGACAGTCGTAAAAAGTATCATGTCGCAATTTTTTAACGCAATATAGTAATTTTGTTCTTTGTATTTTTTCATTTTTTTCTCAAAATTTCTTTTTAGCGTTTTCCTGCGTTCCTCGGCGAAATTTTTAGCAATTTTTTTCGAAAGCAGATGGAACTCTTTGGATTTTTTTACTGCCTTTAATAAATGTAAGTTGTAAGAATGCCAAACCTATTCCTAAAGCACTTGAATGACGATGCCGAAAATTTGAATTTTAATCTGCATAGGAAACAAAATCACTATAATTCAAGGTTTGCTTTATTCAAGACCCGTGTGGTCTACGCCTGCACGGGTGCACGTTGCCGAAAACAGCGGGGCCTCAAATTGGCTTTGTTTAATTCGAGGTTCGTTTGGGATAAAACGACCTGCGAAGCTCCACTATTATATATAATATACATATTAAAGGGCTGTACAGGCTCGGACTAATTTTAATTCTCGAGACTCGGGCTAGTCCCAGCCCTTACTAATTTCTGTAGACTCGGTCCGAACCGGGCCTGAATTCATTTTTCCGTGTCGATCCAGGTCTAGACTTAATTCTTCCCAGAAGTCTGCACAGATCAAAATTTTCAGCTCCGGTCTCGACTCAGCCCGTATGGAAACCATTGGCATGGTATGTGTAAAAATCCGTAAAACAAGGCTCGCCCGAGCAAAAATCTGAAAAATGATGCCTGACCAAACAAATTTTGCAAAAAATGCTTATATTTCTAAATTGCCATTATTATAGATTTAAAATTCTTTTTAAAGAATACCACAAAATCAAGAGTACAAAGGGTATTTCTAGGCAAAAAATAAAAAAATAAAATACAGTAAAACCTGTGAAAAAGAACCTGTCTAAAACGTAAAAATGTCTTTATCCGTGCAAAATAAATATAATAATCGTAAGAAAATTACATAATACATTTACGACAGATGATGTACCCGCTAAGAAGGAAACCTGTCAATAACGGATTTTTCATCTCTCCTATGCTATTTCGTGTTAGAAAATTTTATTGTGTAACGTTTTTGAGATTTTTAAATCTACAAGCCATGGACTATGGATTAAAGATAACTCTGACACATATTATATTCGAAAAGAATATAATACATTTACAACAGACGATGTACCCGCTAAGTAGGAAACGTGTCTATAACGGATTTTTCTTCTCTCCTATGCTATTCTGTGTTAGAAAAAAATTACGAATATAAATTTATAATAATGCAATACAAACTTAAAATTTAATTTTTAGTTTCTATTGTATTTTTCAGATTTTTCAAATCTCGAAGCCATGGATTATGGATTAACGATATTAATAACACATCTGACAATGATATAAAAATAGAGATTCATTAACAAATCAATATAATTTACATGGACAGAAAGAAATCTAGGGTGGAGCAGTATTATGGAACGAATGCGCCTACATTGCATACCTAGAATGTTCTTTTAAAAATTAAGAATGTAAACGTGAAAAAAATAGCTAAAATAAGTTTTTTTCTCAGAACTTCTCGTACAAGACAATCTTTAAACATATCAAGGTCAGAAGCCTTTGCTTAAGATAAATTTGAAACATATAAGTCTAAAAAGAAAATAATAATAATTGAAAATTGTTAAGGGTGCAGATCTCCATGTCAAAAAAATCTTAGTTCTTTTCTCTTTGTGTTTAATTATTTTATACTAATTACGAAAAGTAAATTGTGCTATTTTTCATTTCAAATCATCAGAAGTAAAAGAAATTTAACAAAATTTCAAAATCCAAGAAGGAGCGATGGCAATATCTTGCATCCTTTCCTCCTGAAGCCGTGTGTATAATCTATACATTTTTATACTATATATTTATATATATACGTACCATTAGATGGAGCGTCGAAATCAGAAAAGTGGCTGGAGTTGATTAGATGACCAAACGTTATATAGGAAATAATGTGAAAAACGTAGGGTGACCTACATCCAGCAGTCTATAAAAAACGGTTTATGATGATGATAGTGAAACTAAAATTTAATTCAGCTAAAAAGGTAATAAAAAAACTAAAAAGACATTTCTGACAATTTATATTCATATACGGCAATGTATCCCTATTATTTTGTGCAGTTAATTATTTGAAATGTTTTATATTATACTCACACCAGATAATATTCTAAAATTTAGTTCAGCTGAAAATTATACAGCACAGTTTAAAACACGTTTTCAGCTAATCCCTATCAATAAAAGTTATTTAATTAAAATAATTTGGAATAGCCTTGTATATGATCTATGAATTTATACATATCACATACGATATTAACATTTAGATAAGTATGAAAACGCACAATACAACTGACAATGCACTTCTGGAAATAATTGCTCATAGACGATAACGTATTTTTTTTCTTTCTAGTCCTTTAAACGAACATTAAACATATTAAATTCCCTGTTATCGCGCACCTCAATAAAGTATATCAATTTCATAAAGCTACCTTCAAAACCTTCAAATAATTGCTGTCTACTCTGTTGAATGTAAACTAATTCTTTTTGTGTGCCTCTGTAAATAAACAATAACGGATAATACAAACCATTTGATATATATATATATATATATATATATATATATATATATATAATATATAAAAACATGTTGTAGTGTATATCGACGTTACATACCAATTTAGTAGTTTGAAGTAGTGTAACATCATTAAAATGTACTTCAAATACTTATCGTCCCCATATAACATATCACAATTCTTTTGAGTGCCCTCTAAAAGCGTTAATGAATGTACACTTCACTTTCAATTGAAAATATGCCTTGGTGAATTCCAATAATATATATCAGATACATTGTAATCTAACTATATTTACTAAAGCTAAAACGCGGTAAAAGGACGGATGAACCGATGTCATAAACAGGCATTTTTGAAAAGACGTAAATAAAGAAAAGGAGAAAACAAAAAAAGAAAACTTTATTGAATTTTCTAAACTAAATTGATTATTATTTTGGTAATAATCGCTGATTTCAAATTTAAATTTAAAAATAGCGTGAGTACGTAGAACAGATTCCAAATGTAACGGAATAGATTTGAATAATATTTTAGATGTATGAATGAAATAAATACACACTGTAAATTATTTTTTAAAACAAAAAATTGTAATTGAATTTTATATATTTTATCTCCTTTATAATTATGACCTTTAGGGAAAGTTTGAATTAAAAAAAAATTTGATATTTTCATTCAAAACCTGTAATAAAGACTATTCAGATTTTCCCCAACCCCTACTCATTATTTATAAATTTGCTTTAAACTACTCAAGATTTGAATATACAAACTTTGAAGAAATTCCTTTCATTTTAATAATTTTATTATCATCTACCACCTGTTGTATTGAAGAGATTAAACTACTTAGCTGAGCATTACAACGCCGTTCATAAACACTGGCGTTAGCCATTTATTTCTTGTGAAGTGTTTAATATAATCAAACTTGACATTTCAGCGATCGTAAAAATCCTTAATTGACAGTATTTTGGACAGATATTGCTCCTAAACTTTTAGCCTCTTCAGAATACTTATATCATAAGAGTACCGACTAAGAAACACTTAAAAAACGGCAAGACTATATATACTATCTCGACCAAGAATCCTGGAGAGAACTTTCTTTGTAATCAGACAGAACGTTCCGATTAAAGTTTCGTGAAAAATGCCTAAAAAGAAATATTTGGAACCTGATCGAATTATTGATGCTATTATAGCTGCAAAATCGGAAATAGTGTCAGAAAACGGTTTTATTCAACCTCCATCTAATTTGGTATGGTTTAGAATAGCGCAAATTTTAGAAGGAAAATATAATCCTAAATCTATTTATATTTTAGTTAAAACAAACAAGTATAATCTTCTGGAAAAGCTAGGTTTACGAAAAGAAGATGATAATCAGAATAATCTGAGTACTGTAATAGAAACTTATGATGAAACTACAAAAGATGAAATTACCATTGATGCAGAATTAAAGAGTTCTGATTCATCATCAATTTCTTCTAACAAATCTGAATCACCAGAGTTAAAATTCACGATAACTCTGACTCCCAGTGAATGGGATGAAATACGCCCTAATGATGTGTGGTATAAATGTTCGGATGGAAAAAGATCTTCTCGGAAATACAAAATATTTTCTCCAAATAGATGGACACCGATTATTGCTGAAAATTTTTACCTTCATACAAAACTAACGTGCTGCTTATCTTTCAAACGAGCCAAAATCTATGAAAGTGGGGAATGTTATGCTATTTCAAAAGCAACTTGTTCTGACTGCGGATCAAGACTTTCCGTGACAATTGAGAACGAGCCAAAAGAAAATTCAAAAGTTTTACTTTTATGCACGTATATAGGAGAATATCTAAACTGTCATACAAATATGAAGCGCAGGCAAATAGGCCGAATAAGAGATATGTCAGTTGCAGCGTTAAAATACACTAATGTCACAGCTAATGAATTTCGAAAGGAACAAGCGAGACTGAGGATGAATTTTAATGATAAAGAACCAAGTGACTTGCCATCTTCAAATGCTTTAAGAGTTTTAAAAAGCAGAGTTATAGCTGAAAGTAGATCTTTTAAAGATCCCATTTCTTCCATCCATGCAATGAGATACGCTAATACAGACGGGAAAGCTATAAGAGCTATAGGTTTGGATCCTTTTATGTATTCTATTGGCTTCCAACTCAAATATACGTATTTAGAGAATACGCAAAAAGTCCAGAATCAAAAATAAGCATTGACGCTACAGGAGGTGCAGTAAAAAAAATCAAGAGACCGCAGGGTAACAAATCAAGTACTATTTTTTTGTATGAAGTCACAGTTCATGATACAGGAACTGGACAACAGTATTCTGTGTCCAATATGTTATCTGAAAAACATGATACGAATATTATTTCATACTGGTTATCAGAATGGAAAAAAGATGTCGGAGAATCCCCCAAAGAAATTATAATGGATCATTCAATGGCCCTATTATCAGCTTCAGCTAAAGCGTTTACATCCGTTTTTGACATTTATTCTTACATTGATATTTGCTTCAAAGCAATTTTCCATTTTACCGATACAGTAATTTTGCCAAAATGCTTCCTTAGAACAGATGTCGCCCATACTATGAAATTAATTTGTTCATGGAATGTATTTAAAAATGTTACGAAGCGAAGCAAACTTTTCTATGTCTGTGCTTTAGCTCAAATTATGATGTCAACAAACATCACAGAAATTAAAGATTTATTCGAAAATATATTCACAGTAGCACTAAGCGAAACAGAAGGGCGGGATATGAACACAGGACAATTTACACATTGCGAATTACCAAAATCTACAATAAAGCGTAGAATTGCTGTTGGAACTGGTTCTGAAGTCGAGAAATTGGTTTTAAATAATATTGACGATATTTATGAAATGCAGGAAGACCATGAGAGACCAACAGGTTTTAGTTCTTGGGTACAAGACTTAGCGAACAAATCCAAACTTTTGGTAGAAGAAGAAGAAGGAGATCATGACAATTCACAGTATTTACCGCACATAGTTGATTTGTGTGTAAATTTATCGAAAAAATTACCCCTGTGGACAGCTATTATGGTGCCTCTATTTGAATATGGATCCACAACAGCTAGTAGCGCATCCGTAGAAAGCAGTTTTAACAATTTAAAAAAACGAGTGTTTTCTGAAAAAAAGCTTCCAATTCGAGCCGATGACTTTCTATCCATTCATATTAAATCCCTTGAAGGTTCTATGATTATATCAGCTGCAAAAAAAGTTGATAATCGAAAAGGGAAACAGCATACAGCGGAAGAAGATTTAGTTAAAAAAAAACTGTCAGCATCACTCAGTCAATTGTATCCGATTTTGATAAAACTACGTTACGTGAAAATTTTGAAAGTCATATTGAAGACACAGAAAATTGGAGAGGTGAAGCTCTACCTTTGAAAAAGAGACCAAGGAAGTCATATTTAAATACTCATCCAGAATTATTAAATGCAGATATGTCTTCCAAAAAATCTTTAGCGATTGGTATTTTAAAAAATGGAAATCGTTACACAGAATTAAAATCATTAACAATTAACAACAAAAAATACGTTTTAAGTAATACCTGCGCTTTTGATTCGATTTGTCAAGTTGTTGCTGCGGCTGTTAGTGACAGTGAAATTTATAAGAGGCATTTCGAATTGGAAAAAGAAAATTCATTTAACAAATTGATATTGGATATTTCAAAGAATATATCATCCAAAAGTTACAAACTACGTGGGGAGTTGCTGCTCATGATCAGTAACGTTGTAGAACTTCCAAGTAAAGTCTTAAAAATTGCATGTCAAAACACAGCAAAAACAGTTACCGATCATTTTTTTAAAGAAATTCCGTCTGTTGTAGAAAATTACAATTGCAGAGTCTCGGAACATAATAAAACAGTTAAAAGAGCACTTATTTCTATAGCTGTATATCCACACGATATTAGCAATTTGATACAGTATATAGATGCATATTTGCTAGAAGTGGAAATGAATTGCAATTTCAGTAATGAGGACAGCATATGTACGGAGAAAGTACTGCGATCGTTCGTTTTACAAAAGACTCATATAATCATTGAACTAGTAAATTCCGATGTTCCTGAAGATGATGTGGCCGAGACTGAGATCTCGACATTCGAGGTAAGTTTTGATAGCATACCTAGAAAATTATACTTACAACAAACAGAATACTGGCTCAGAGGTATCATATGCTTTACGCCACCAGATATTGTAGATAAAATAACGGATATTGGGCATTATAGAGCCATCTGCCTCCGATATGATGATCAATGGGAATTATACGATGATATGAAAGATAAAAAAATTCCTATTTCTAATCAAAGTATATTTAACTGTGAAATATTAGTATATACAATATAATCTAATCGTTTAAATGATTTTCATCAATACACCCATTATATATTCATGTATATGCGAATATATATAAGGTATATAATGATACATTTTATATATTCATATATCTTTGTTGATAAGTATTTACTATTAAAAAAATGTTTTGTAATATTAATTACAATTTCAGTGCATTTTTATATGATAAATCTCTGTGTAGTTATAGTTAAGCTTGTTTATATTTAATTTTCAATCAGTTCCGTCTTAATTACTAGTGTGTTAGGAACTAGTTTGTAACTGCTGGAAAAAAATTATATTCCTTTCTAAAGTTTATATTAAGTGCTTATGGAAAATAAATGGTTCAGCAATATTTCAACTTCTAAATATTGCATCTACAGGAGGACTAACAAAAAAGATTGTAATGAAATTGTTCAGTACATTGGAAATTTACAGCTAATGCAAACAATTTTCTGTAGTTTTTTCCTGTCTGCCAGGAAGTTTATGTGTGTATGATGTTCTGTTGCAAATAATGCAAGTTGTTTATGCGTTATCTTATAGATGTAGTAAAAAATGTCATTGTAAAGTATCATTTCGCAATACTTACTTTTCTGAAATTTCTTTTTAAAACAATTCTAATACTTTATTTTGTGCAATAATATTTTATAATTTTATACAGTCATGATGCTAATTCTTTTGATACAAAAAACTGTACATTTAATTTTTATTAGAAGTTCTAAATTACAATAATAGAATTAAAATAATAATTTATTGAACTTATCTTCGAGTTCTTCTATTGTTTTCTGATAATGTTACTGATAAATATATATTTACATTTCTTGTCATGTATGACTATAAACATACAGAGTTAATATATAGAACATTTTAATAATTATACACATGTTTTTATACTTTTTTTATAATGCATTTGTGAAAACTAAGAAATTTTTTCCAAACTATTTTAGAAAATTTTAAACTTAAGCAATGGTATTTAATATCGTTGCTTATATTCACATCAAATGCAATATTTATCATCGGAACTATAAATTTGTTCGCACAAAAGTTAAAAAATGCCCACCTTTGTTCTTCTCTTGTAAAAAGTCAAATTATTTACATTAAATTTAAATAAATTGGATTGTAAAATATTTTGTAGAAAAAATTTCGACTTAGCAAAGAAATAAACATGCTGCGAAGGACGTATAGTTTGGGTTAGCAAAACACTAAGTACTAAAATTTTCTTTATAATGAAAAGTGGACTGCACTTAAGCAACTGTTTTATCCGGAATTAACCGTTGATTTATAATAAAATAGACTGTACTTGTGTGAGTGAAATAAACAATTGTACATATGACCATTCTGTCCAAAAATAAAGAAGACACCTCACATAGTTTAAAAAATAAATTGTCTTGGGAAAAAAACGAAATAGCCATTCAACAGGGAATTATCTCTTCTTTAAATGTATGTTACAAAAATATGTTCAGGTATTCATCTTTGTTCTGATATTGTACCAAACTTTGTAATTTTCAAATGAACACCCAATTTCGACATTATATGGAGCTTTTTCGGTAATTTTTACCTTAGGAGGGACGAAACTAGCTTTATTTTCACCCGGGGCAAACATGGATTTTGGCGCCCACCCCCCTTCTTACCTTCTTCCGCAAAGTAAATTTACGAAGAGAATTTTACTAAGTTGTTAGTAGCCGACTTATTTTAAAATTTAAAATATGTAATCATAAAACACGTAATCAGCTCTGTTAAATATCTATTCATTAAAACTTGTAAAAATGGAATGAAAAAGAACCGGAAAAAATTCTGCTTTACACAGGTTTTCGTCTTAGCAGGTATATTTGTTGGTATTCTTTCTGTTGGGAACATGTAATTTTTTTATTTAAAACATGATTCCATTATAGAAAAATTTTATATTCCGCGATTTTACTGCAGTTGTAGTATTACAAATTATTTCAATTGCGGCGTTTAAAGTTATAGTGATATAAGTCACATTGTCTTACGAATTCGAAAATCAGGATTTACTGCAGGCAAAACAATGAATTCGAATACCGTAAAATATCTTCGTGTACTATTATACAGCAGTTTCGTAAAAATATCTCTTATACAGCTCTTCTTATTTATAGACTGATAGATACATTCTTGCTACAAGATATTGTTACTCAAATTTCATATATATATATTTTTTGTACAAAACGGTGAACCAAATCTTCATTTGGCACCCCCTTCGCCTTCTGTTGTGGCGACTGGGGCACATGCCCCCTCTTCCCCCCCCCCCCCCCTTCTTAGTTTCGGCTCCGAGATACCAAATGGGAATTCATTCGGTCAAGAAGTTGAGGGGTTGTGAAGGTTTAAAGTTTGGAACTCATAGTCTTAACTTTATTTTAAATCGTGGAAAAACAAATGGTAATTGGTAGTATTTTAAGCATAACTCACACACACAAGAACTACTGGGCGGAATGCGTTGTAATCTTAGATTTATATCTTGGAATTTTTTAGAAACCAATTTCCATTAAAAGTTTATAAGTTACAGTTCATATTTGTTTTCGAAAATAAATTCAAAAATAAATATTTTTTCGAAAATTATTTTAAGAAAAATATATACTATAACATACATTTTTAAACATAAATCGATTTCTAAAAGCTCCAAATATGCAAATTTACAGTTCAATATGCGCCGTAGTTCTTGAGTTATGCTTCAAAAAGTATAAGCATTACAATGTTTTTTGCAACGATTACAAATGAATTTAATATTAGGGGTTCGAAATTTTAAGCTTCCTAAATCCTAAACTACTTGAACGAATAACTTCCGACTTAGTATCCTAAGGTAAAAGTTACTTAAAAAGTCAAATAGGATGTCAAAACTTGTTGTTCGTATTGCAAATTTCAGCATGGGGTGTTTTTTTGGAGGAACTTTAAAATAAGTTTAAAATTTTATAATTTTAAATTCGTCTGGAAACTAGTTATTCGACAAGGAATGTTAATGAAAATAAATTGCACGATAAATGTATTGCGTACAGAGACCACTGATGTGAAAGTGACAATATTTCCAATAACAAAACAATAGATTTTCGTATTATTCATAATTTTGAAAATTCTTTATAGGCAATATTTTGAATGCTAATATCCTTTCAGTGGGGTTAATTTAAGAGATAATTTTGTTTATGAGTTATAGAGTCCGAAAGAGGCGAACGTGTTTTTGATAATAAAACAATTATTCTTGATAAGCTTGATTTCAAATAATAATAATATATTTATTTATTTATTTATTTATTTGACATTTTCAACAGGAATTACTTCAGTGAAAGATCTTTTGGAATATTTCAGCAACTTTTGAGATCGTTTGTATTTTTATACAGTACTTTCGAAAAAGGAATGACGAAGAAATAAAAGAAAAGTTTAAATCAATATAAAAATCCTTAAATGAATAAGAAAAACATTTAAAGCGAAACATTTTTAAGAAAAATTTAAATTGTTGTTTAAAAATTTAGAAATGATATTTCCTGAAGGGATTAAAAATTACTAAATCAAAATTGCATTAGAATATTTTAAGAAAATACGTTATTTGATTGACAAATTGTTCTGCTTTCTTCAGATATTTATCAACTGTACTGTAACTTGTATAATAAACTACAATCGAAACTAAATTTGAAAATGTAAATAAAACAGAATTTTTTATGTTTGTTAATGAGAAAATTTCTTTATAGCAACAGATTTTTTTGTTTCTGAAATGACATTAAATTATTAAAGCATTATCTCTAGCGAAAGTTATAATTTGATTTCCACTTTTACACTTTAAAATAACTTTAGATGGTTTAAACTGTTATAATTTTTCAAAAACAATATTAGAAATCTCTACAAAGCTCTTCCTAACAACATTTTTAAAAAAATATCCATGGTTTTAACAATGGATTAAATAATAATACAAAACTGTAATTGTCAATAGTTTTAGTTTGAATTGTATTAAACTGCATGTCTCAAAAAAAAAAAAATTAAAAAAAAAAAATGCTTATTTATCTAATTGAAGAAAACGTATTTAAGCTGCAAATATTTAGAACTACCACTGAATATGTAAAATTCATATTTTTTGAAGATGTAAATATACGTCAGTTTTGGGGGGATTTTAATGTATTGATGACAGAATGAAAATTAACAGATTAAACTGAAAATTAACATAGTATAACATATATATATATACATTGAGAAATGTGTCGTAATTCATTCGTATCGTGAGACAATATTTTCTCAAAAGGCGCCATATAATTTTTCGCATTCACACAAACTTCCACGCTCCGGCTCTGTGAATATGTATATATAAAATATACGCGCCTTTTACCAGGGGTCGCAGCGTCCTATATATATATATTTTTTTATTTGATACCACTAGTTTCAAACTATAAATTTCATGGTAGATTTCTTTAAAATGTGCAATAAAAGGATATTGTGAATATTATATTTTGAAAATAGTGGTGGGGATTATTAAAAAAAAATATAGGACGCTGCGAGCCCTGCTTTTACTAATCGAGTAATATATACATATAATTTCTAAGTATTTGGTGTTTATTTATTTATTTTTTTTTTAATATTTAACATAAAATAAGTTTAAAGAATAGTTTTATAAAATAAAAGAATACTATATTTTGTCTTTAAATTATTTTGTGGGGCACATGCCAGTATTACTTTTATTTATTTATTCATTTTTACTTTTTTACATCATTTATTAAAAATTATGTCGTATATGGTGTATGTATGCTTTTCGTATAATTTTATTTTTTCTATTATGTATAATTTATTTATATCATTATACTTTTTACATAAATATATGTAAAAAATATCTTATTGAGTACAAGTCTAACTTGGTTTAAAAAAATATATATTTTTTGTATTTCATTTTTCTTTGACCAGTATTGAAACTCAAGATTACCAAATAAGTATTTTAATAATGCTAAATGAAATGAGGAAATTGAATGCAATTTTTTTTAATTTGTTGTTTTGAAGTTCTATTCAATTTCCATAACTACCGATATTTTTCCCTTGGAATGTTATATGTAAAGAATTTATTTACAGAGAAATGCAAATCTGTTCTGTTGCCATATCACTGTTGTGAATAGTGTGTTACGTTTTAATTTACACAATGTTATGACTTATTACTATTGTCATCAATACATATTGTAAGAGTATTAAATGTAATATATTAAATTACAGCGAATATCTATAATACCTGCATTGTTCTCTGAAAACAATATAACCTTTCATATCAATGGTAATATAAATTATCATTGTCATATAATTATACTCTTTACATGTCATATAATTATACTCATATGTGTAAAAAATATTTTATTGAGTACAAGTATTTCTTAGTTTTAAAAAAATATATTTTGTATTTCACTTTTCTTTGACCAGTATTGAAACTCAGTATTACCAAATAAGTATTTTAATAATGCTGAATGAAATGAGGAAATTGTATGCACTTTTTTTTTGTTATTTTGAAGTTCCATTCAATTTCAATAACTAGCAATTTTTTTTTCTTGGAATATTATATGTAAAGAATTTATTTACAGAGAAATGACATACTGTCATCATTTCACTGCTGTGAATAGTGTGTTACGTTTTAATTTACACAATGTTATGATTTATTACTATTGTCTTCAATTCTTATTTTAAGAGTTTTAAATGTAAAATATTAAATTACAGCGAATATCTATAATTCCTGCATTGTTCTCTGAAAACTATATAACCTTTCAAATCAATGGTAATATAAATTATCATTGTTATAAAGTTATATTTTAAAAAGCGATTGATTATAAGATATTCTCACTTTGAAAGTATGTGAAACTTTGCACAAACTTTGCACAATTATTTTATATTACATGTTATAAAAAAAAAACTTACCTTAAAAAAAATAATAATAATATTTCTTTACAATTTGTAAGCTTTACAGCGTAAATGTGCAATTGCTCCATCTCTTGTTCTAAAAACTCAATAAGTTTTCAATTAGTATTTCAATATTTTTTTGGTCATTTAATATAATCATAATCTTTATTATTATTATCATTAATTTTTTAATTGGATACGTTACGTTGACGATAAGCAATTGTGCATATTTTTGCGAGTTTGGAAAAGAAAAATTCTGAAAGTTATTATTTTATACTTCATTTGAATATGGTCTATTGTAATTATTTTTATTACCATTTTATTATTGCTCACTTTTTACTTGTTACATTTATTTTGACATATTCAAAATTCAAAAGAAAACACATGAGCAAATATATGTATGCTTTAAAATGAGAGCTCAATTTTTACTTTAAAAATGTGCTACATAAAAGAATATTTTTATAGTATTTCTCTAATAAAAATTTTGTATGGCATTATGTATAGTGAAATATTTTCTAACCTATGTTTCTTTTTCTTAAACCTTTTTTTAACGTCTTGGCAAACTTATTTAAATTATTATAATTACTAGCATTATTAAGACCAGATGTTCTTTGATATATTTCTGTAAAAGAAAGATGCAGCCTTTTATTATAATTAAAGCTAACATTGTTCCTTAATTTTGGATACTACTATTTCCATTTGTAAACTTCAAAATTTTTTATGATAGTAACTCTGATTAAATAAGGCAAATATTAGTATTTAAAAATAGTGGTTTTCAAAAGTAGGAGTGTGTGAGCCATTATTCTTTATAAGAACATTTTCTATCGTATAACACCTGAATCTGCATAAATCCATACATATTCAAGAAACATGCAGAGTGATAATTTACTACTATCTTTGTACAATATCATTTAAATTATATAAATCTTAAGTTCAATTCATTATGTTAATGTAGAATCCTTGAATATTCCATTTTGTGCTTTTCTAATTGAACTTTTATATTATATGATCAACTATTATATGTAAAATATTTATGTATGTAATGTCTACATCAAATAATATATGTATCTAAAAATATTTAATAATAGTTATGTCACAAATGTTTACATATCAAATATTTCTCATCCTTCAATTAGTATTACATTCTTTGTATTGAATTTGTAAGTTATAATGATTATTTACTTTTACATATTTTTTGTATTTTCTGGAACAAGGAGAAATATTTTTTCTTCTTATTCAATTAATTTATATATTTTTAAGCTGTTACTGAATGCAGCCCATATATTAGTTTATGTAAAATTTTATTAATAAACAACATTTTTTCAAATGATCAATTTTATTCAATATTAAAACTAACATTAGTAAATGCGGCACAAACGATTAGCGCTATCCGTATTTAACACTTTCCAACATAGTTGAATTATGAATTTGGTTTGTCTGACTCTGTCTGTCCGTGCTCTAACTCGCGTAAATATAATAAGATTCTCATGCAATTGATATATGTTACTGAGGTTTACTATGGCATGTTCGGGATTGAAAATGAAGTGTGTAACACTTACAGTTTTTTTACAGAGACAGTCAAAAGAATTCAGTTACATTACAGTCTACGGGAAAAAATCATTTGCGATTTATTTTAATACTATTAACCAATTTCAAACACATTGAAGTTGATGTATATCTATGAGGTACACTACAAGAAGCTTACAATAGAATACGTTGTGCATAGCACTTATAGTTCCCTTATAGGGATACTCAAAAGAATTCCGTTACATTACGATCTATGGAGAAAAATTGTTTGGGGTTTATTTTAATAATGTTTCACTATTTTAAACATTTTGAAGTTGATATAGAATGTCACTAAGGTGCATTCCAAAAGGCTTAGTATAAAATATTTTGTGTTTATTACTCATCGTTCATTTACTCGGACACACAAAAGAATTCGGAACTGTATGTTAACAATAATTGCTGGAAATGCAATTTCAGTTGCTGAAAGCGTTTTTAAATTAATTAATTTTTTATCGATTACGTGGTGTGTATAAATTCTTTCTTTCATATACAGGTCAACACAAAAGTCCTTGAGTAAATTTCCATTTATTGACGTAAATTAAATAAGAAGTGATGGGTACCACTAAAAAGCTTTAATTACTAGTACAAATGCGCACAAACGAACTATAAATGATTGGCGCTATCGATTTTTTAAAGCATTGATGTGGTTGGGGCTGGCAATTCCTTCACAACACCCACTGAAAACATTTTATACCTCTAGTACAAATGAAGAACAAACGAAAAGATTTTTGGTACAAACGGGTACAAACGAGCTATAAACGATAGGTACTATCCATATTTTAATAAATTGAGGTGTTGGGGGGGGGGGGGTGCCGTTTCTCCACAACCACCACAAAAAAAATTCTTAATACTCTAGTACAATTGAATTATAAACGAAAAGATTTTTGGTACTCACGAGTACAAACGAGGTATAAACGATTATACCTCTAGTACAAATGAAGAACAAACGAAAAGATTTTTGGTACAAACGGGTACAAACGAGCTATAAACGATAGGTACTATCCATATTTTAATAAATTGAGGTGTTGGGGGGGGGGGGGTGCCGTTTCTCCAAAACCACCACAAAAAAAATTCTTAATACTCTAGTACAATTGAATTATAAACGAAAAGATTTTTGGTACTCACGAGTACAAACGAGGTATAAACGATTGGCACTATCCTTTTTGCAAACATTGTGGGGGGGGGAGAGAAACGGCAGCCCCACATAAAAAAACCAATGATGTACAAATGAGTTACAAACGAAAAGCTTGTTGGTAGAAACGGGTACAAACGAGGTGTAAACGATTGGCACTATCCATTTTGTAAAACATTGAGGTGGGGGGGCTGGCCGTTTCTCAAGCCCCCCCAATAAAAATCTTTTATTACTCTAGTACAAATGAGGTGCAAACAAAAAAATTGTTGGTACAAACGGGTACAAACAAGGTATAAACGAATGGTACTATACATTTTGTAAAACATTGAGGTGGGGGGCTGAAGAAATGGCAGCCCCACACTAAAAACCCTTTATAACTCTAGTACAAATGAGATGCAAACGAAAAAATTGTTGGTACAAACGGGTACAAACGAGGTATAAACGATTGGTACTATCCATTTTGTAAAACATTGAGGTGGGGGAGGGGTGGAGAAATGGCAGCCTCACACTAAAAACCCTTTATTACTCTAGTACAAATGAGGTGCAAACGAAAAAATTGTTGGTACAAACGGGTACAAACGAGGTATAAACGATTGGCACTATCCATTTTGTAAAACATTGAGGTGGGGGGGCTGGCCGTTTCTCAAGCCCCCCCCAATAAAAATCTTTTATTACTCTAGTACAAATGAGGTGCAAACGAAAAAATTGTTGGTACAAACGGGTACAAACGAGGTATAAACGATTGGCACTATCCATTTTGTAAAACATTGAGGTGGGGGGGGCTGGCCGTTTCTCCAGCCCCCCCACTAAAACCCTTTTATTAGTCTAGTACAAATGAGGTGCAAACGAAAAGATTGTTGGTACAAACGGGTACAAACGAGGTATAAACGATTGGCACTATCCATTTTGTAAAACATTGAGGTGGGGGGGCTGGCCGTTTCTCCAGCCCCCCCACTAAAAATCTTTTATTACTCTAGTACAAATGAGGTGCAAACGAAAAGATTGTTGGTACAAACGGGTACAAACGAGGTATAAACGATTGGTAATATTTTCGAAAAAATGTGAGGTGGTGGGGGGGCTGGCGAAATGCACCTTGATTTCTGTCTTATGACAACCTTTCTCATGTTGACGAACCCGGAATTTTGGTTCAAAACGTCAAATTTGACAGCATTTTCTGAAAGATCTTTTGTCTTTACCGATAAATGGTAAATGCTATTGCACTTCATAGTTTCGCAATAAGAACATGTGCTACTTTCATATGTTTCTAAATAAATATTTATTCAGGAACATGTCAGAAATTAGACAGTTCGAAATTAATCAGTCATTAGTCATTTGATAACAGCCTTTATTGATAATACTTAAAAGTTCAAGGCTCGAACATATCTGTAATGGACCACTATTGAAAGAGTAAGATTCAGAGATAGCAAAGACTGAACACAAAATATGAACCATCAAGTGGATGATTGGACGGATTAAAATATTGGTTTGGAATAGTATGCAAGTAGGTTTACGGAAAAGTGGCAGCAATAAATACCGAAAATGTAAGAATTTTGGTTAACAAGCATGCTTCCACAAATTACCAAAGGTTGCTATTATTCACGATTACGTCAAAGTGGACAAATGTTGCTGTTAAAGGAGAAAAATGCACTGGGGCAAGTTCAGTAAAGATCGAGTTATAGTTGTTGTCTGAGAAAATGCAGACCGCATGAAAAACAAGAACGAAAAATCATGCGTCAAACATAGATTATGTAGCACTTTCCAACGCTTCTAAAATAATTTTACAAATCATTACCGTTTAATAAGCTGAAAGATGACATCTAAGTAAACAATTTGGAAAACGAATAACATATTTAAAAACGTAATTTCAGGAATTTTCAATATATACAATATTCGGAAAAATATCCGAATACTTTTATGTAGCCCTGTATATGATCTATAGATTTGTATATATACAGATGATGCTAAATTTTAGTTTAGTTAGGAAACGCGTAGCACAGTTTAAATTCTCCTTCTGCAGTTTCTGTCAATAAACGGAAATGTGTGCGCGAACTTTTGTGCTGCCCTGTATAGGATCTACAGAATTTATACACACCACGTAATAGACAAAAAGCTAGTTAAGATTAAAATCGCGTTCAGTAACTTAAAACGCACTTCCAGGAATTATTGTTAACAGACAGTAGACAATTCTTTTGTGTGTCCCTGTAAATGAACGATGACTGCTATACACACACTATTCTGTAGTAAGCCTCTTGTAATGCACCTTAGTAATATATATAAACTTCAATGCGTTTAAAATAGTGGAACATTATTTAAATAAGCCGCAGACGATTTCTCTCCATAGACGTAATGTAACGGATTTATTTTGACTGTCCCTGTAAAGTAACTCTAAGTGCTATACACCTACTATTCCATATTAAGCTTCTTCTAATGCATCTTAGTGATCTATATAAATTTCAATGCGTTTACAATAGTGAAACATTTTTAAATAAACCGCAAATGATTTTTCCCCATAGACCGCAATGTAACGGAATTCTTTGAGTGTCCCTGTAAGAAAACTGTAAGTGCTACGCACTTCAGTTGAAATAGGGAACGTGCCATAGATAACGACAATAACATATAAAAATTGCAGAGCAATCCGAGCATATTTACGGGAGTTAGAGCACGGACAGACGGCCAGACGGCCAGACCGCCATCCGGCCAGACAAACCGAAGTCATAAGCACTTTTCAACTAGGTTGGAAAGTGCTAAAAAAAAGTCTGTAGTCATTGGTAAATCATAAAATTTCCACTGTTTTAAAAACATGAAGAGTTTTCTCTGTGAATATGAAAGCCAGCGGATTTGGGTTACAGGCGATCTTTTCTTTTCATGAGTACATAACTTCGACTTACAAATGAGAAAAAATCTCTAGGAAAGTACTGCTTTTGTTGACAAAAGCCCAGACTACCGGAGGAATATCACTAATTTGAAATAAGTCTGAGTCGAGTAGTTGTTACCTAATTCGACGAGTCTGTTACAGGCCATGGGTCAGTATATAAATTCAGGCCCTAAAACAACACGACCGAAATCGTTTAGTTCAGCAGTTCCTCCAGGACATACAATGCAATTAAAATGCACAACTGTCATATGTCAATTTGCTAGATGCAGTGCAATATCATAGCTGCCAACTTTTGCGTTTTTTCTGACTACTAAAATTTAATAGTGAATTTTGACTTATTTAATCGAGTATATCTGGGATTAAATAAGTAAATAATTCTAATAAATTTTAGTCGTATTAAAAAGCGTAAAAGTTTGTAGCAATGGCGAAACCTCAGCGACACTTAGGATACCACTAGAAAAAATCGCAAACTATATCCAGAAGTTTAGCTTTGCAACAAACAAAAGTGATGCTCAACCCAGGAGTTCATTGGATGAACGTGTCCCAAAATTAGATTAGGGCGAATGATCACATTTCGAAACCAGCTCACATTTATAAAGTACATTGACATCGACGAATGCATCAGTTCAAGCAATGAGAGAGGTTTAAATGACATTATCAACCACACAAAAATATATTTTCTTTTGCTGATGACTTCGAGAGACACAGATGAAAATAAAGATGACAACGATCCCGTACCCTCACCTGTTGTTAAATTAACTGATGTTGCAAATGGCTTCTACTTCTTGCGCTGAAACGTCGTAAAAATTGTAATGTTTAGGTACGATTTTATTTATTACTAGTGGACCCGCCCGGCGTTGTCCGGTCCCGTGATAATAACCTTAAATAGAACTCAAGTTTGTATGATTTTTTTAAAGAAGCTGCACCATGGGCCAGAAGAAGGAGATTTATATTCAAAATTCTTAATAGTTGAGGTCCGAGAAATATTTTTGTCGTTCAAGTAGTAGCTGGAAGTCCTAAAAAGTTGTTAGAAAAGGAAAGCTAAGGAATCGGACGATTTTAAGGGTGGTATAATAGGGGGCCCAAAAGGGGCGAACTGATGGTTTTGAGCAGGGCGCTAAGAGGAAAACATCTTAAAAGGTCCTAGTACTTAGCGTTTTAGACCTTTAATTAGTCGAAATTAAGCATAGGGTATAAAATAATCATTAGTATGAAACTTTAAAGAAATGCATAAAAATGCAATAAAAATATGAGGGCGGTTGCCCGAGGAGAAGAGTCCAAGACTCAACTTTAAAGTTATGCATTGAGAGGGTGAAACAATTACGGGGGTGGAATGCATGGCGCAAAAATTTCAAAGGTTCCCGGATCGGGCTCCTGGAGGCCAGGGTCCTATCTGTAATGTAGAAATGGGTGAATAACTAAATTGAGAAAAGAGCCCCGACTCGAAGAAGATCGAATTAAAAGGGGGCAAGTTATTAACAATTTAGGAAAAGTAACTTCTAAGGCCCCGTACCGGTCCCCATGGGAAAGGGTCTTAACTGGAATGTAGAAATAGTTGAAAGCTAAATAGAGAAAAGACACCAAAAACAAAGAAGTTCGGATAAAAATGGGGTAAGTTATTAACAATTTAGGGCAAAAAAATAAAGGAGCCCTAGGGGGCCTGGGTCTTAAAAATTAAAAATCTGAGCCTCAGGAGCATCAGAACTTATCTTGCACTATCCGCACCCAAATTTTCAAATTTCTACGTGCGGTAGATTTCACTAGCTATCGCACACACACAGAGAAATAACTTTCTTTTATTAGTATAGATTAGTGAGGATTTTGTTGCATGTTATATCATGCATACACACCTGGCTCATAGGCGCCGACTTCACGGGGGTGAAAGAGGTATTTCACTACTAATTTTAAACGTTTTCTTTTGACTGCGAATTTCTTTTTAATCTTCGAATACATAAAACAGAATAACATTTTAAAATTAGTGGTGGTAGTTTTCCTCATTGCTTCTGTAGCCCCCGCAAAGTCGACGTCGATGATCTGGCTTGAGTGGAGGAGAAGAAGATGAACAGTTTCGAATAATCAGGCAACCGAAAATGCAGTACAATGGAATGGCTTTGTTTATTAGATCATTATGGATTACAATTGAAGAAAGTAAGATCTTGAACAAACAAAAACTTATAACAGAAAAAAGACAACGTTGGCATATTACTTTTCATGTTTTATACATTGTTTTACTTTTTTATTCTAACAGTATTTTTTAAATTAAAGAAAAGAAAGGATACTTTTTGCTTTATTATAAAAAGTTTCAGGACTGATTATAATAGTACTCATTACCGAAAGTTATGATATTGATTCTTATAACTATTTTGTGCTGTAAACAATTAATACATTTGGTTTTGTATTAAAAAACTGCAGTTAGTGGTTCAATTAGTTTTTTTTTTGTTTTTATATTTGTTATTTTGAACAAATAGACATTGAAGCCAGATTTGAACTTGTATTTATTTTCAATTATTATCCCAGTCGGTCCTATAAAAACAACTGATGAATTAAACTTGAATACTGTTAAATTTTAGTCTAATTGTGCTTAAAAGACTCAATTTCTGATCGTAAACATATAAACCAACGATATAAAGTTCATTTAGATGATTACACGCGTAAATATATTTAATTTTTGCAATACTATCAAAATTCAAAATTACATTTAGTACGCTAACCCCTATAATCTATCACATTCAACTTTTGTCCGGTCCTTTGAAACGCATCTTAACCGGATTCGACTGTACATGATCTAATAGAAACAAATGGGAAGATTTCAATTTTTTAAAGTTTGCTTTTTATATCTAAAATTTTTTTTTTAAATATGCAAGATTTTGTAGAACTTTGAATTTTCATAAAAACGTGTAAAACCGCAATTTTCGACGCCCTTAAGTTTCAAAAGTGGCAATAATGCAAAAGTTTTTAACATAATGTTAGAAATTAAAGCCCAAGTCCACTTTATTCACATCTGAAATTTTTATAAATATGGATTAATTATTCTTAGTCTCGGACCGCAAATGAAAATCGATGGGCTACATGCTGCCTGTATTTGAGTATGACTGAACTATAGTAACACGACTACTCACACTGTCAGAACAACCGTTTTTATACACTAACTTATTTCTAGTTTTTCAACAAATCATTTCCTTACTCCTAGAAAACGTGCTTTTTTCTGCGACTTCTTTCCGATAGTTTAAGAAGAGGGAGGAAATTCCGTTTATTCCCAGAACACATGCGTATTGGCAATTTTCGTACAAACGAAAAATTCTACTCTCACCAGTTTATACTGAAATAATTCTTTAAATATATACATATATTGCAATTCTTGCACTAATGCTTACCTGGCACTGGGGTATGCCTTGATCAAGAAAGAGGCTCCCCCGAGCTGAGACTTCTCATAGCACATGGAGAAACCTGGCACTGGGGTATGCCTTGATCAAGAAAGAGGCTCGCTCGAGCTGAGACTTCTCATAGCACATGGAGAAGTTGACGTTCGCAGCTTCCGCAAATTGCGGTTGCGTGGTGTGCATAATTTTTGGTAGCTGGGGCAGCGTTCGCGCTGTCACTTCAATTAAAAAGGAAGATCAGTTTCTAATACAGGGCCGAGTTTGTCTTCAATTGATGGATATTAGAAACCAACATTTTGCAAATAACGGAAATATACCGGCGGCACCAGAGCGTATTATACTTAGAGCGTGTTCAGTACGTGTTAAATTTTTTAGCGCCACTTTCCTCTCCTGCGGCGAGTTATCAAAACAGAAGTACGTTACGAAATGAAAAATATTAAGTTATTTATAAATTCCATTTCCCGCCGTTTAAGTCCACACCAAAACTGCATACATAGTAAGTGTTCAATCTTAACGCTAGAATAGGGGTACAAAATTGACACAACTGCGCCATCTTGTGGATGGGGTTGATAATACCAATACGCGGGCTTTTAGTATGACGTCATTATATATGACACAAAATCTACCATCTGTACATTCTCCTGAACATATATTATGAATCTTTACTCACTCATGGAAGATGTATCTTTTTTACCAGATTTATTGTCAAATATTTTTAATAGAGTTTGTTTCGATAAAATGTGTACATTTAAAAGCCTTCACAATATCATTTTAGTTTCGGTAGTAAAGGTAATAATATATAAGCATTATGTAATCACTATTGCCTTTTCTCCCGGAACTAATAAAGATGTAGTGAATGCTTCTTAAGTATAAATATTTTTATCAAAACAAATTGTATCTAAAACATTTCGCAATAAATCTGGTAGATAAGATAATCTTCCATGAGTGAGTAAAGATTCACAATATACACTCAGGAGAATGCAGAGATGGTAGATTTACATATAAATCTCTATCTCGCCAAAGCCATTTTCTCTATCTTGGTAATGCTCCTATATTGAAAAAATATCTTACCCTCTAAACATTTTAAAATGTATTGCGTTACTGGAAAAACACCAGTGTACCTAATTTTTATAATTTTAGCACCTCGAAAATGAGTGACAATTAGTTTACAAAATTTCATCTTTACACACAAGAACTAAAGTTAAGTTACTTAATACAAGTGTGTAACGAATAATAAAACGGGGTGAAAGTAATTTTATAAAGTATGGTAACTTTGGTGGCTTAAAACCCACGCATTTTGATATATGGATACTGAAATTTTACTACACATATTTATTTCAACATTTACCACAAACTTTCACTACATTCTAACTAATATTTCCATATTTATATTAGAAACAAGCAGAAATTGATACAAATCTGTTGATTATTCCATGATGTTTAAAATGGCAGGCGATAATAAAATCAGATAGTGTCACTTCTAGCAATATTGTTATCCACTAGAGATTCAAAACAATGTAGATATTCAATAAATATTTTGTAAAAATGTAATAAAAATATTTTGTAAATAGTAATAATGTACAAAATAATCACGAATAACAAAGAATACAATAGTTATTGCAATATACTAATGTTCAGCAATTTAACACTAATACAAATGAAAACATGACGTTTGCGCTTGCAAAGCAATTTCATAGATATAGGAACTACTGGATTACAAACAAGAGGTTAACCCTTTCCGGCGCGGAGTAAGTCTCTTTGTAAAATGATGAAATAATGGACTGACACCAGACTTTACAAACGAATTCCTTACAAAATAAAAACTTGCTTTACAAAATAAAAACTATTCTGGTACTTAACAAAAGTAAAATTTTATTTAAATATTCTTGGTGCCTCTTGTCAGTTTTGGAATTAAAATTAGGTGTCCTTTTTTGTGGACACCGCCCGTTAAAGGGTTAACCCATTCACGACGAGAATCTTTTACACTTTTTTAATTCTTCAACACCAGTTGACACCAGTTTTTCCATGCTGTAAATGTGACTTATTTAATCTGTCAAAATTTCACTTTATATAAGTCGAAAATTTCCATGTTAAAATACTGGTTTGCAAATTTAAATGTGTCGTGCGCCTTAAGTGGCAAGTTTTCTTGCCAACCGGCGTTAATGAGTTAAAACAGTTATTCACCTTGCTGTAGTTTAATCCCCTCCGCTACGCGGCGTACGACCTTGAGTGAAGTGACATCTCTTTTCATATGGCGGACGCCTCTGCCAATTACGATTTGATGTTTACTACGTACGCAGTTTTTGTGCACCTAACCAACTGACTTGACAGAAACGTACGTTTTAAATTAAATGTCCACACTTCATCTAATTAACACTTATCGTTTCTAATAATATTTTTCAATTCCACTTTGAGATTTATCTGGCTTATCCTTTTTCTTTTCCAGTATGCAAAAAGAAATACCAATCGTAAGAGGGCGCTATTTCCAAGTTACGAAATTTCTTCCATTCATTTTCTAAGGATTAACATATAATGTATTTGGGCAGCATTGCTGCCAGTAAACTTTCCGTGATTTGAAGAAAGTAGTTCTAAGAGTGTATCATATGAGTGACTGCAGCGTCCATAGTAGAAAATTTTGAACATTTTCACCCCTATCTACCATTCTATAAGAGATACCGAAAAAAGTGAAAGAAAAGTATAGACTAGAGCTAGTATATATATGTATATATATAGTAGCCTTAGTGTAGACCGTCCTCAATTCAGGAGAGTAGCCAGGGTGAGTGTCCAGAGGCCTGGATACCACTATTTCAAAGGAATATCCTTTGCTTTAACTAATTGCAGAATTTTCTTCGATGAAATAAAACAAAAAAACAATTACGAAATTAGTTTTGTCCAGAGTACCTGGATACCTACTCTGCCTACGCTTCTGCCTTTATTTTGCATGAAATGTCTTCTTACATCTAAAAACAACTATATTAGAAGCTCTGTATGGTAAATGTTTCGATAGCCAATGACATGCTTAAATGCGTACTAATCGCGTGCAAAATTGTGGCATTATAAGACAAATGCACATTTACTAATAAATATAACACATGTATGCAAAGTACAATTTATTGAATAGGAAACCCCAATTATGTATGCTCAACCACAGAAAACAATACATGTGCTTGTTACTGATAGTGGACACAATGAGCCTAGTTTATTTCGTTTTTTTTTTTTTTTTTTGTTAAAATAGTTTATACGTTGTTTACACATGTTATTTTTATTTGTAAATGTGCATCTTCTGAAAAATGTCACACTTTTGCACGCTATTTAAGACAGTGATTGGATAACAAAAACGCACATTTTAGCGTTCGTTGATTGGTTGTACGGATGTTATTGGTGCAAAGTCTCAATTAGGACTTGCTTCGCAAATCAAAATCGAAAAAAATATATGAAATATTAAAGAAAAGAAAACAGCAAGGAAATTAACAGTGTGAGATTAGATTTCAGGGCCACTAACAAAGTTTTTTTTACATGTAAGACATCATTTCATATTAAATCGAGAACGCTCTGTACTTCTGTAATTGACTTTTATTCGCTATCTCTCAAAGTTTTTGAGATAAGGTCGATAACTTCCGAATTCCGCCACTAGGGGCGTTGCAGCCACACTCATTTGATAGTGCATAGTTGTTTTGCTTAAATAGATACTCGTCTTTAACCTTAGCTGTATCCGTTTAAATGAGTGTTTCCTGACTTTTGCTTGCAACTTGCATATATAAACTAATTTAAAGATTTCTTACCAGGAAACCACGCCGTTAGTGTAATAATGAAAAAAATCCAAATAAGCAGCAATCGAAAGAGTATAGTGAGACGTGTTTTTTGACGCATAAATCATTTTCCCTCGTCTCCCCGTGATTGAGGTATAAAGTCTTAAAATTTGCTAATTTATTGATTTAATTGGATGGAAGGAGGAGTTATTACGTTTTCAACGTAACAACATCATCGAAATCCAGTCATTTTTTCATTTACTGTTTAGTGCGCCGCAATACTCTGACATGTTTCGGTATGCTTGGTACAAGTGTGGGTTAGTGCAAACTGGACCACTTTCATTTGAAACGCACTTGCAATTTTGTTTTTCGCAGGAATTGGACCATTGTACTAGAATTAAATTCATGAAATGTCCTTCGTGCCACTATTTTCTATGCTTCTATCATTTTTTGGTTCAATACCATATTTGTCAATAGCATTTTTTTTTACGTGCTTCTTTTATTTTTATATGACTATACCTAAATATGTCTTATATTTTATATTAATCTGATTATTAAAATTTAAGAATCATAACCACACATTTTCTCCGTAAATAAAACAAATAAACTAGCAAACTTTATGATTTTATACTTCCATAACCAAGAGACGAGGATTTATGTGTTAAAAAACACATTTCCCTATACTCTTTCGATTGTTGCTTATTTAGATTGTTTTCTTTATTACACTACGGCATGGTTTCCTGGTTAGTGTATTGTCGATTATGACTTACTGAAATATTTAGGAAATATTGTTTCTCTGTTGTGTAGTGTCATGGGTAGCATGTTCACTTTATTACCAGTATTATTATATACTAAATTTGGTCTTATTTAATCGTATAACTTCAAAGATTAAATCAGGCAAAATTTAGCATATAATAATACTGGTAGTAAAATGATCTAGTTTCCCCTGACGCTACGCCACTGCTTTTAATGATTCAGATTGTTTGATTGTTTCCTTCTGAACTAAAATGATTGGCGTTATTTAATTATATATATACAGGGTTCGCACGCTCTTAAACCACGCCCCATTTTGTAAGGACTCTGCCACCAGTATAATTGAAAAATCATTTTCTTCCTAATGGTATCCAAGATTCATTAGGTAGAAGATAGTTTTATGCGATTACTGGTGGAAGAGTCCTTACAAAATGGGGCGTGGCATAAAGGCGTCCGAACCCTGTATATAATAAGGCGATTATTGCAATTAAAATAAAAATGGTAGCAATTAAGCATTCTGAAAAATAAAGTAGTCCAACTGGCATTATTGCTTCAGAATATGTTTTTGCGAACAACATTTAAAAACTGCTTTGATACTTATAAGTAGGGTTGAACGTTTGCCGCTGGAAAATGACACCAATTTTTTATTTCACCACTATTATCAAACAAATATCTTCGTGGTTCATTTCTTGCAAGTGTTTATTACTACATTTCTGACCAGTATTGCTTTTTTAATTCCGAAATTTCCCATTCATGCCAGAAATCCCCTATAATTTTCTTTTAATTATTTAAATGACAGATATTTCGTGATTGCTTAAAGTAAAAAATCTTCTTTCAGAATTTCTGGTATGAATTCGAAATTTTTGAATTAAAAAAAAGGCCAAACTGGCAACCCTGCCTCTGACCAGCCCCAAACCTGCCAGGCGTTATGACGTGATTAACGCGGTGTGTTCCTGGCCCCGTCATGGCCCCAGCGCTATTTAGTGAATCACTCCTCACATGAAGGTATTTGTCTGAAAGTAGTGGTGTTACAATTCTATTTCCACTTTTTCCACTACAAATTTTTAATCCTACTTTTAAGGAAAAGAATGAATCTTATTTGTTCTAGATTTTGCCCCACTAGTGGCTGAGAGGTTTTGCTCTCAAAGCTTGTAGACAGGAGGTGCTGGGTTTAAATCCCTGTCGCGCTCGTCGACCTAACCTTTCGGAGTTTTCTTCGAACCTTGCCGTAAATACGGGTTAGGATCCCTTAGAAAATCCCTCACGGAGGGCACTCCCCCCTAGGGCCTTTATCCCTCGTGTAGATAATCGGCCGTCATGAATCAACTAACCATCGCTCTACATTTTCATTCAATAAATTTTAAAACTACATCTCAAATGAAAACGATTTATTAAAATTAAAAATTATCTTTTGATCCTCTTTTAGGTGTATCTTGCTGATCGGACTCAACTTATTGCCATAGATTTATTCTTTTTGATGGTATTTTGATCTATTAATAATTATTTTAATATATTTCATGTATATATTACCATAGCTGTCAACTTTCATTTTTTAAGTCCAATAAATACACTTCGAACCAGAAAATTTTCTTAACAAATAAAATCAAATAAGTACCACAAAGAAACATGTAACATTATTAAAATATTATTAAATAATTTTTATGGTACGAAGGATTGGAAAAAAAAAGGATTGGTTGGCAGCTATGTATTACTTATAGGGTACATACTGTCATTGAATTTGAATGCCACTATTTCCGAATAATAACCGTTGTCTTATTTAATCACAGATAATTATCGGAAATTCTGCGATTAAATAAGGAAAAGCTATTGAGGGTACCACTATTCGGAAATAGTGGTACAGAAATCCGAGGTCCGTAGAATTCTGTGTTTATAATCCTGTGTTCTCATTTTATTAGGTTATACAACCAAAGAGTAATAGTGCAGCAGCTTCAAGATAATCCATTATTAATTTCTAATCGGGTAGTTAGTGTCAGAGTCTACATACTAATCACCTCAATAGCTCCTTTACGAGTGTATGTTCATAATGAAGGCTTGGTATTTCACAGACAAAGTGCTGAAAAGAATTTTAAAAAGGTAGGTATTGTAAAAAGTTATTTATTGTTAAAATGAAATATTTGTCATTGAGAAACTTTTAGTGAAATAATTTTTGAAGACATTGACGTGTTATTTATTGCTAAAAATAACATTTTCCAGAGCGCTTAAGGTACTTACTTTTGAGTACCACCTTATTTTCGAATAGTAATCTTCACCTTATTTTAACTCTGAAATTATTACAATTTATCCGATTAACCACTTGAAGTGCGGTGGGCTATTATACATTCCACTTAATTTTAGTCCTCAAATGCAACAGTGGCACCAATGTTTTTGAATAAAAGTTTGCTTTTATAATGTACGTGAATAAAAGCTTTTACTTATCTTCAAATAAATTTGCTCGTAAATCCTAGTGTCAGTCACTCATTTCAGCATTTTGAAACAGAAGTATTTTGCACTTGAAAGGGTTAAATAATCCGACGATCAAAATTTCAAAATAGTGCACGGAAAAATAAACAACATAGGGACCCTGGTTTCAACGAATATTGTATTTTAACACTAGAATTACCGTGAGCCGTCATTTTGACGGTTACCAAAACAATGCATTCTGATTCGAACCAGAAATTTCTTTTTAAAATAAATTAAATATAAAACTCGCATAAATACTTTAAATGAATAAACTAAGCAGTTTTAAATAAAATTTATAGTGTGAAATAGTTTTAAAAAACTTGAGTAAAATTTCCGGCAATAGTAGTGTTAACAATAATTGAGGAAATATATTTTTAAATTCTGTAAGCATTTATTTATTTTATGAAAATCGATACCTATTTCTTGGTTAGTAAAATTTGTCAATAAAATAAATATTTCTATATTTATTTTATATAATATTTATTTGTCTTGATAGTAAAAAGGTTTTGTGAAAGAAATTATTTTATTTGTGTTATTAAACCAAATTTACACTTATAACTCAGTAGATACGATGCACTGTAAAAAATTTCCAACCCTTTTCCGTTTCGTAAAAGATAAATTTCCTTTACGATACGGAAAACAACCGATAAAATATTTTTTCCGAATCACAACAGAAAGTTTTCCTACAGTCATAAAAATAATCTTTTTATATCGTATTAGTTTCCGAAATTAGGAAAATAGCATTGACCGGACTTACTGCGCAGTCTCGCTCTCTGCTGACGTATGAAAGGCGTGGCGTCACGTGATTGATAACAGAACAGAATCGAGATTTTCGATGAAGAAGACCTACGCCATGTTGTTAAATATTGGACAATTGTTCTACGTAGTTCTAACTTCGCAATGGTAAGTACTAAAATTTATGTGATTTTTAATATTTGGAATTTGATATGTCCATATATTTACAGTGCATGATTATCAAACCGAATAACATGTTTAAGGAGCTGCGTAGCCTGAAATAAAATGCATATTATCTTATTTCTCGCTCAGTTTATTTTTTATGAGAAAAATATCCCCAATCAAAAAAATATTTTGATGTGCCAGAAATTTCTAACTTAGATATTATCTTAATAAAAACTCAATTTTTGTAGACTGCTTTTTAAATAGTTTTTAACTTATTCTAAATTCAGGTACTTGTTTATTTGTTTAATTCTGTAAGGCATCCAGTGTTGAATTCAGGAGATAGCCGGGGGAGGGGGGGGGGACATTCCTCTCTCCCGGAGCATTGAAATGGCCACCCCTTCTGAAGATTTCGGATTTTATGATTTAATGGTCAAAAAGTGCAATTCCCCCCCCCCTCCCTCGGAACTCTATAATATGCCCCCAGGAGCCACAGAAATCCCTCTCGGAGAAAAATGCCTGAATTCAACACTGAAGATATCAATAAATACCTATGATCTTAAAATAAATTCATGAGATTTTTCTGTGTTCGATGCCATATCAGAATCATATATTGTCTTTTTTTTCAGGTACTACATTATTATAGAATCAATTTAACATTTTATTATTTGTAGTGTATTAAAATTCAATTAAAAAGGAATGTCCATTAAATTCTATAATGTTGATTAAAAAATTGAGAAATGTATGTCAGGGTGCTATAACGAAATTTATAATGGTATATGGTAAAATAAATTTCAGTAGTCTTTTAATATCAGACAATATTTTAGTTGTGAAAAACGTAAAGTAGAATATGCTTAATACCTTGAGGTTGATTTTACCTATATTCATGCTGTAAAAGCTTGCATACAGAAGCTTTCAACTGCCCCACCCTGTATATTCAAATTTAATTTATTAAATTTTATTTTTCTCATATTATTTTGAAAATAAAAAATGACTTTTAATCTTTTCTAATAATTTAAAATAAATAGAATAAAAAAAGCAAACAGGGAATTTTTGTCAGTAGAGGTGGGGGGGGGGGGAGGATTTATTTTAAAAATATAAAGCTTCAATTCTTCATTTAAAAATTAAAAAAAAAGAAAGAAAAAGAAAACCTGTAATAGCTTTTTTACATTTCTGTATTGTTTTTCATCCTAATTTATATAAAAATTATCTTGTATGTGGGTTTCTAACAAAAAAAAAATATCTAATTTGATTTTATTTCATATTTGTGCTTTCCTTTAACTAAATCTTGTCATGTATTTAAATGCACGTGTTAATACTGTGCAAATTTCAAGAAATAAAAAATGTTCAAATGAGTCATAATGTCAACATATAAATCATAAATGTTCTGAAAATTCTGCTATTTTTGGAGTTCACAGAACCCGAAATATCATTGTAATAGAATTTTTTTTCAGCTCACAGGTTATCAAAGCCGGACCCCCCCCCCCCCCCTCCCCCCGCTTAATTTACATAAATAGGTTGTTTTTCATGCAGAATTATCCGATTTTAAATTTTCAAATTTTATGTATATGTTCATTCTGATAATCCGATTCCTTGATTAGTTTTGGGGGTTAAATTGCTAAGTATAAAAGGGGGAGGGGGAACGGGGGCTGATCCCCAGTTAATTTATATAAATGGGTTTTTCATGCAGAATTATCAGTTTTGTTTCAAATTTTATACATAGATTCATTATGATAAGGCGCTTCCCTGATCAGTTTTGGGGGTTCATTTGTTAAGTTTACATGAGGGAACTGGGGGCTAATCCCCCCCCCCCCCCTTAATTTTTAGATAATGTGTTTTTCATGCAGAAATATCCGATTTGTTTCAAATTTTGTACATAGGTTGATTCCAATAAGGCGCTTCTCTGATCAGCTTTGGGGGTTCAATGGTTAAATATAAAGGGGGAACAGGGGCGAATCCCCTCCCTAAATTAAATAAATGGGGTTTTCATGCAGAATTACACAATTTGCTTCAAATTTTGTATATAGCTTCATTGTCATAAGGGCCCCACCAGTGGCTGAGAGGTTGTGCTCTCGAAGCTGGTAGACGGGAGGTGCTGGGTTCGATCCCAATCGCGCCCGTCGGCCTAATCGTTCGGAGTTTTCGTGGTTTTCTTCGAGCCGTGGATTTATCCATGCGTAAATACGGGTTAGGTTCCCTTAGAAAGACCCCCCACGAAGGGCACTCCCCCCGGGCCTATATCCCATGTGTAGATAATTGGCCGTCAACAATCAACCAATCAACCATCATTGTGATAAGGCGTTTCCTTCATTAGTTTTGGGGGTTCATTGGTTAAGTATAAAGAGGGCAACGGTCATTAATCCCCCACCCCCTTAATTTAGGTAAACGGGTTTTTCATGCAGAATTATCCAATTTGTTTCAAATATTGTATATAGGTTCATTCTGATAAGGCGCTTCTCTGATTATCTTTGGGGGTTCATTGGTTAAGTATACAGGGCGGAACTGGGGGGCTAATCCCCCCTTAATTTAGATAATGGGTTTTTCATGCAGAATTATCCGATTTGTTTCAAATATTCTATATAGGTTCATTCTGATAAGGCGCTTCGCTAATCAGTTTTGGGGGTTCATTTATTAAGTTTACAGGAGGGAACTGGGGGCTAATCCCCCCCCCCCTTAATTTAGATAATGTGTTTTTCATGCAGAAATATCCGATTTGTTTCAAATTTTGTATATAGGTTCATTCCAATAAGGCGCTTCTCTGATCAGCTTTGGGGGTTCAATGGTTAAATATAAAAGGGGAACAGGGGCGAATCCCCTCCCTAAATTAAATAAATGGGGTTTTCATGCAGAATTACACAATTTGCTTCAAATTTTGTATATAGCTTCATTGTGATAAGGCGTTTCCTTCATTAGTTTTGGGGGTTCATTGGTTAAGTATAAAGAGGGCAACGGTCATTAATCCCCCCACCCCCTTAATTTAGGTAAATGGGTTTTTCATGCAGAATTATCCGATTTGTTTCAAATATTCTATATAGGTTCATTCTGATAAGGCACTTCCCTGATCAGTTTTGGGGGTTCATTTGTTAAGTTTACAGGAGGGAACTGGGGGCTATCCCCCCCCCCTTAATTTAGATAATGTGTTTTTCATGCAGAAATATCCGATTTGTTTCAAATTTTGTATATAGGTTCATTCCGATAAGCCGCTTCCCTGATCAGTTTTGGGGGTTCAATGGTTAAATATAAAAGAGGAACAGGGGCTAATCTCCCCCTAAATTAAATAAATGGGTTTTTCATGCAAAATTTCCCAATTTTCTTCATATTTTTTATAGAGCTACATTATGATAAAGCGCTTCCTTTATTATTTTTGGGGGTTCATTGGTTAAGTATAAAGAGGGGAACGGTGATTATTCCTCCCCCTTAATTTAGATAAATTAAGTTTTTTATGCAGAATTATCCGGTTTGCTTCAAATTTTGTATATATAGGTTCATTGTGATAAGGCGCTTCCCCGGATCAGTTTTGGGGGTTCAATGGTTAAATATAAAGGGGAACAGGGGCTAATCCCCCCCCCCCCTCTCTAAAATAAAGAAATGGTTTTTTCATGCAAAATTACCCAATTTGCTTCGTATTTTGTACATAAGTTCATTGTGATAAGTCGCTTCCCTGATTAGTTAAATATAAAGGGGGTTCAATGGTAAAGTATAAACGAGGGGAACGGGGACCAATCCTACCCTTAATTTAGATAAATGGGTTTTTCATGCAGCATTATCTAACTTGCTTCAAATTTTGTATGTAGGTACATTGGTGAAGTATAAAGGGGAGAACAGGGACTAATTCCCCCCCCCCCCCTCTCTCAATTGAGAAAAATGATTTTTTAAAGCAGAATTATCCAATTGTTTCAATTTTTTTTATAAAAGGTTCATTCTGATAAGGTGCTTCCTTGATTAGTTTTGGGGGTTCAATGGTAAAGTATAAAGGGAGCGAAATGGGACTAATCCCCCCTTAATTTATGTAATGGGTTTTTCATGCAGAATTATCCGATTTGCTTAAAATTTTGTATTAGGTTGTTTCTGATAAGGCGCTTCCCTGATCAGTTTTGGGGGTTCAATGGTTAAATATAAAGGGGGAACAGGGGCTAGTCCCCCTAAATTAAATAAGTGGGTTTTACATGCAAAATTACCCAATTTGCTTCATATTTTGTACATAAGTTCATTGTGATAAGTCGTTTCCCTGATTAGTTTTGGGAGTTCAATGGTAAAGTATAAAGAGAGGAACGGTGATTAATCCCCCCCCCCCTTAATTTACATAAATGGGTTTTTCATGCAGAATTATCAGATTTGCTTAAAATTTTGTATATAGATTGTTTCTGATAAGCGGCTTCCCTGATCAGTTTTGGGGGTTCAATGGTTAAATATATAGGCGGGACAAGGGCTAATCCCCTTAAATTAAATAAATGGGTTTTTCATGCAAAATTACCCAATTTCCTTTAAATTTTGTATATAACACATGGGCTGATAAGTTCCCGGTCTGGCACACATATGGCGTTGCAATTGCCGAACCGATGCTTTTTTTTAGTAAATACTAACCTTTAAAAGGTAGCAGAAAAGATGTCATGATGATTCGCCGTGTGGATAAAACGTTAGAGTGGTTTTATTTGAACAACTTTGTTGATAAACAAAAAAAAAATGCATAAACAAGAATTTCAAGAATTGTATTTTGATGGGAAAAAACACTGTTCAAACAAAAGCTTGCCTTGATAAGCATTATCCGGACATTGCACCAGGTAAATCAAACATTATTGACTGGTTTGCTGAATTTAAACGTGGTCGTACGGACACCAGTGATGCACCACGCAAAAGAGGTGGTTACTCCGGAAAACATAAAAATAGTCCAAAAAATCGTTTTGGGGAACCATAAAGTGAAGTTGCAGGCGATAGCTCAGACTCTGAAGATATCCAAGAAACGTGTAGGTTTTATTTTGAATGAGCATTTGTCTATGAAAAAGCTGTTGTCAAAGTGGCTGCCGCGCGTGTTGACTTTTGACCAAAAACAACGAGTCAATGATTTAGAACACTGTTTGGAGCTTTTTCGTTATAAAATTGTTATTTATTATTAAACTATTATTATTATTTATTTATTAAATTATTATTATTATTTATTTATTTATTAAATTATTATTATTATTTATTTATTTATTAAATTATTATTATTTATTATTAAAGTTATGTTATTTATGAAAGTTATAAAGTTTTGTTAAAAAGTTATGTTTTCTTTATTAGACCAGGAACTTATCAGCCCATGTGTTAGCTTCATTAAGATAAGGCGCTTCCTTCATTAGTTTTGGTTGTTCATTGGTTAAGTATAAAGAGGGGGACGGTGATTAATCCCCCCCCCCTTGCTTTAGATAAATGACTTTTTTATTCAGAATTATCAGATTTGTTTCAATTTTTATATATAGGTTCATTGTGATAACGCGTTTCTCCGGATCAGTTTTGGGGGTTCATTGGTTAAATATAAAGGGGGGAACGTGGTCCAATCCCCCGTAATTTGGATAAATTGATTTTTCATGCTGAATTATACAATTTGCTTCAAATTTTGCATATAGGTTCATTGTGATAAGGCGCTTCCCTGATTAGTTTTGGGGGTCCAATTGCTAAGTATAAAAGGGGTGGAACGGGGGCTGATCCCCCCTTTAATTTAGATAAATGTGTTTTTCATGCAGAATTATCCAATTTGCTTCAAATTTTGAATATAGGTTCATTCTGATAAGGCGCTTCCCTGATTAGTTTTGGGGGTTCATTGGTTAAGTATGAAGGGGGAATGGGGCTAATCCCCCCTAACTTAGATAAATGGTTTTTTCATGCAGAATTATTGGAATTTTCTTCAGATATTGTATGAGGTTCATTGTGATAAGGCTCTTTCCTGATTAGTTTTGAGGGTTCATCGGTTAAGTATAAAGGGGGGGAACTGGAGGCTAATCCCTCACCCCCTCCTTAATTTAGATAAATGGGTTTTTCATGCAGAATTATCCGATTTGCTTCAAATTTGGTATATAAGTTCATTCTGATTAGGCGCTTCCCTGATTAGCTTTGGGGGTTCTTTGGTTAAGTATAAAAGGGGGGAAAAGGGGTTAATGCTCCCCCTAATTTAGATAAATGGGTTTTTCGTGCCGAATTATCCGATTTTCTTCAAATTTGGTATATATTTTCATTGTGATAAGGAACTTCACTGATTAATTTTGGGGGTTTATTGGTTAAGAATAAAGGGTGGAACGAGGGGCTAATGCATCTTAAGTTAGATAAATGGGTTTTTTATGCAAAATTATCTAGTTTGCTTCAAATTTTGTATATTGATTCATTGTGATAAGACGTTTCCCGCATTAGTTTTGGGGGTTCATTTGTTAAGTATAAAGGAGGGAATGGGGACGAATTCCCTCCCCTTAATTTAGATAAATGTGTTTTTCATGCAGAATTAACCGATTTGCTTCAAATTTTTTATATAGGTTTATTCTGATAAGATGCTTCCCTGATTCGTTTTTTTTTTTTTTTTTTTTTTTTGGGGGGGGGGGGCTGTTGGTTAAGTATAAATGGGGAACGGGGACTAATTGTCCATTTTAATTTGGATAAATAGTTTTTTCATGCCGAATTATCCAATTTGCTTCAAATGTTGTATACCGGTTTATTTTGATAAGGCGCTTCCCTGATTAGATTTGGACGTTTATTGGTTAAGTATAAAGGACGTAAATAGTGGAGCTAATGACCCCCCCTCCCCTTTTTCTTTGAAATAAGAGTATAATATGCAAATAGTGTGAATAGCCTGTGAGCTCAATGCCATCAGTTTGACTGAGCACTTTTCTTTTTATTATTTTATTTCCAATTTAATGTATATAATTTTTTTAATTAATTTACTTTTTAAAAAGTTAGTATCCAGCCGAATATTTGATAATCTGCTAAATCACTATTTGTTACATATCGTAAAATTATTGTTATGTTTTTCTACTATATTCCTGTGGCACCATTTTTTTTTTCTTTTAATGCTGATTGTGAAATCCCATAGTAACCTATGTAAATTTTAAAGAAATGATAAATTCCGTTATACAATTATCAAAATATAGCTTTCACCAGCAGGAAACAGATGTCCAATGCTGGTAGAGTACATTTTTAAAAATTTCCTTAAATTTTAAATTTTTTAAAAATTTTATGAATTTTGAATTCTTTATTCAAAGGAAAATTTTCAAATATTTTGTTCTTAAAAATACTTATCGCTGAAGACGAAGTGTCCCCTTAATCATTCTTTGCTCTTGTGCTGTTTTTTATCTTTTTAAATATACATGGTCACTAGCAATTAGTACAATAAAAAAAATTAATATTATTACTGTTATTATTACAGGATAATACTGCAGTGATCAATGTCGCCTTACAGCTAGAACAGATCATCCTTGCCTAATAGAGAATGAGGATGATAGAAAGGACGTCAAGGTGTTTTCGTATGTTGATGGTGTGACACTTTTTTCGGAGAAATGTTCAACTGAGTCAATTTCGTTGCTGTAGCATCCTACTGGGTGTTTAATTAAGACTGTTATCAGGCCGGAATCTAGGCAGGCTTTTTTACTAACTGCATCAATTCTAAAGGAATAAAAGCCAATAGCAATCATAGCATAAATACAGTGCTGTAATTTGTTTTATTAAAACATTTTGATTTATAGTTTTGTTGAAAATAAATTTTATTTTTCAGTATAAATGTTTGTTTTATTTTTTCTGTCTTTTGTTGTTAGCCAGAAAAAATCGAGTAATTTATATATTTTTTAAAAAATTGTATTTTGTCAATACGTGCAATTTAATGTTTGTGTAAATTAAATGCGCTTGATTTATTTTAATAAGTTTAGGTAAAAAAAAAAAAAATAGCACATACATATTTGCTAAGACCGATTTTTTATTGAATGCACTCTTATTTTATAGATATTTTTTCTGAATTATTTGCAATTTTTAATATTCTGCTATTAAGTGATCTGCCATTGAGGAATAAAAGACTCACAAACATTTATTTCTTTGTTATTAATCATAATAAAAAAAATTTGTAATCAATATACTTTTTAAAAAGTTAGTACTCAGCCGAATATTTGATAGTCTGCTAAATCTCTATTTGTTACATTTTGTAAAATTATCACGTTTTTCTACTATATTTCTGTGTCATCATTTTTTTCCCTTTAATGCTAATTGTGAAATCCCATGGTAACCTATGGAAATTTTAAAGAGGTGATAAATTCCTTTATACAATTATCAAAATATAGCTTTCACCAGCAGGAAACAGATGTCCAATACTGGTATTGTACATTTTTTAAAATTTCTTTAATTTTTAAGAATTTTTTTTAAAAGTATTTTTATTTTAATTTATATTTAAAAAATATATATATATTAACTGACAACTGGACTTCCACTGTAAGTAAGTGCTTATATATTCCATATTTTTGCTTTTTTAATTTCTAAAGAGTTTATAAGTATTATTCACAAGTCCTTATTTTATTTCTTCAAAATATAATGCAGGTTTTAAGTTATCAAATTGGCTTTTGATAAGTTTATTTAGCTGATTCGCCAGATTGGTGTTATAACTTTTACTTCAATATAATCTTTTGTTAAAATATTGTATGCAAGTACATGATTTTGGAAAGAATTTTTTTTAATTACTTTTTTTTACAGCAATTGGTAAATTTTGGTATCTTTTGAAATCTAAGCATAGTTTCATTGCCAATTTCTTCAACGTTATCTAATCAGTTATAATACAGAAAGTTCAGAAATCTTAAAATATTTAGATCAATATAATTGAAATTATATTTCAGCACTATAATCTCAATTTAAATTAAATAATTGCTAAATAACACTTGTATAGTCTAACAATTTTTAATCAGAGTTCATTGATTTAAATCAACTTGATTTCAATCCTGATTTAAATCAACTGATTTATTTAAATACACTTTTTTTTTTTTTCAAATTTAGGTTAAGATATTTCATTATAAATATTATTTTTGACAACAATACATTGTAAATTTAAGGACTGGGAGAGACAGAACTCAAAATCCTTGCTTTTTGAATTTTATTTAAATCAAATATCACACTTAAAAATAAAAATTCTATTTTAAAAATAGAGAATCTCAGCTGAGAAATGTTAAAAGATTAAAGCATAAATTTATTAGTTAAAAAAATATGTACAAATCTTATGTGAATTTTTTAATACAAAAACATGGAGAGTTTCTGTGAGGATTTGTAAAACGTTAGAATAAATAAATATAGGTCAATCAAAAGTATATTTATTGTTATTTATGTTGATATCTCATGACTTCATTGTGCACATGTAAATAACAAATGGTTTGATATTCCAATGTACTTTATTTATGAAAAGATTCGGAAAATAAAGATTACATGGTTAGTAATACTCTGAAATGTTTTTATATATTTTTTAATATAATTTTAATTTTAATTACTTATAAATGTAAACTAATAAACAACTAAAGTTTTAAAATCTTTAAAAAAATCAAACACCTGATATAAAAGTTCCTTTTATTTTAAATTAAAAAAAAATCAAACTTTAATTCATTGCAAACTCTGTAATCGCTTATAAAGAACTCATAAAGCTGGAAAATTGGTATTTCTTTTCAAACATTTTAATAACAAAGAATAATTTTTTCAGATCCATCAAAATTTATACCCAGATAATCATAAGTATTTTTAATATATGCTCCAACTTCATTAAATGAATAGTGTATGTATTCTGTATTCCAGAGTAGTGTATATAATCTGGAATAGGTATGTTTAAAGGAATACTGTATATAATCCAGATCTAGAGTAGGATGTTTAAAATTTCATTTTTTTTTCTGAATAAAATTCTTACATTATCTTTTATATTTTAAGATTTTTAATCGAGAAATTTGGTCAAAACAAAAAGATTTAGCTTTTAGTAATGAAGAGTTTATATGCTTTTTATTTTATCAAAGGGGTAATTTAAGGTGGTATATATTTTATACAGAATAGGTCAATAAAAAGTATATTGTTAAATTGCAGTTAGTGTAAATAAGTGATATATAACACAAGACAATTTGTTTAATTTATTTCATGTTTTCAAAAGTAAAAGAGAATTCACATTTTCAAATTATATCATTTTCTGTTGCTCCATTTTTTAACTATATTTTTAACTGTTTATATGATTAAAATATTTCAAATTAAACAAGTGAATGAGTTTCTCTATATATTTTTAAATTCAAATAAATTTAAATGAGCTTTTCTAATTATTAATTTTAATGATTTAGTAAAGGTTATTTTACTTTAAAACGCGTAATTTTAAAATTGTATTTTGAATGTTAAAAAAAATTAGCTGATTTAAATTTTAACAAAAAATGATTTTCATTTACTGAGCCTTTTTGTTATGTAATTTTCAGTTGAGCTTCAAGTTCAAAGTCTTGTACATTTTCAAATTGTATGGCTTCTGAAAATTGTTTATCATCAACGTATTTATTAGGGTTAGCTGAATTCTGTATATTCTTATAATTTACATGACTTCAAAAGTTTTTAGATTTACTTTATTATTATTATTATTTTATGGCGTTTTAGACAGGAGAAAAAAATTACCTTCCACATAAAAGATAAAAAATTAAAGTTTCAATGCTGCTCTATATAAATTTTCAAAATTTATAAAATAGTTTCTGGATTTTTTTTTTTTTTTTTGTGTGTGTGTGTGTGTGTAATAGCAGAAAAGCACCCAAATTGGGTTATAATAGTTAGGTGCAGCAATGTTCCTAATTGGAAAGTGTCTCTGTAACACAAATTGGGTATAAAAAGTGACAAATTTGAAATATCATATGTATTTGGGGACAAAAAACATTTAATCTCCAAACTGTCACAGTAAAAAACAAAGTTATTCTTCTGGAAACTGTCTTTTTAAATTTAATTAAAGAAAAAATAAGCTTAGAGGGTCATATTCATGCCGAAATTGTAGCAAATTCAATAGATACATCTAATTGGGGCATCATGTTTGTTTTTTTCAGTAAATGTTGCCCTATGATAACAAACTGGAATTCACTCAGTCAAGTAGTTTTGAAATTATGAAAATTTAAAGTTTGTAACTCCTAATCTGTAATCGTTGCAAATCAGACTGTAATGTGGGTAGTGTTTTAAGCATAACTTAAAAACTACTTAGCGGAATCAGCTGTGATTTTTGATTTGCATATTTGAAGTTTTTATAAATCTATTTCTATTAAAATTAATTTTTTTAATTAATTTAAAAATACATTTTTTTTTATAAATTAAACCATAAAATAAACCATAATCTATAATTTTTTAATCGAAATAGATTTCGAAAAGCTTCAAATAAAATATATGAATATAAAATTATTACGTCAAGTATTGAATTGTATAAAAAAAACTCCACAAGCTGTTTAATATTAGGAGTTCCAAACTTTAAACTTCATAATTCTTAAACATTTTGACCAAGTGACTTCCCTTTTGGTATCCTTGAGAAAAAGTTACCGAAAGAGGCAAATATAATGTCAAAGTTAGATGTACATATTGAAAAGTTCGGAGTTTTGTGCAACTTAAGAACGAAGACGACCCCATAAGATTGTTTTTTTTAAGGCGTAAATTAAAAGAAGTTCTCGTTTTTTAAGGAGGGGCGGTCACTATTGCGATTAAAAAATGTTTTGTATGTTCCTTGTTTTGGATATACAGCAATAGAAAGTCTTTCCAGCATCAATAAAACTTCAATGTTAGTTGCATACACTTCATACGCATGCAACATGTCATATACTTATGCTACACCCAATGACATAAGTGTGGGTTTTAAATGTCCAGTCCAAATTGAAAATATTTTGTTCCGTTTTTAATATCTTATTTAACAGTTTTTTGGCATCCCCTAAATATTTAGTGCCTGGGGAAATCATCTCCCACACACACTTCACCACTGGCTACACCTATGTATATTCTGGCACTAATAAGCTGGCATCTCTGTACAGTCCACTTTGCTATACAGACAACAGATGAAAAGGTTTGTTTTGGGCACTATTTGGATTTTCTTTTATATCGCTTAAAATATATTAATTTTTTTTTCCCCTAGGAAACATATACACATATTCTAAAGAAAATAAAAGTATATTATGTATTTTATGAACATAAAATCCATTTCATTGTGTACTTTTTATTTATTTATACACTTTTCTTTTACGAGAATTACTTCTTGTTTATAAAGATACTTCCCTAGCATTCCTTGTATAAAATACTTATTTAAAAAAAATGTAAATACCCATGAGCTAAACGTATCAGTATACTTGTAACAAATAAATAAAATTTCAAGCTGATTCTGTATTGTAAAGAAACTTTTGTTATAAAGAGTAGGACCAATAAGAGATGAAAATATTGCTTTTGGACACTGTTTTGATTTCCTTTTATCTCAATTAATTATTATTAAGAACTTTTTTGAATACATACATATATTTTAAGTATTTTGTTATCATAAAATGCATTACATGTAATGCATTTTATGATAACAAATACTTAAAATGTGTGTATGTATTCAAAAAAGTTCTTAATAATATTTAATTGAGATAAAAGGATATCAAAACAGTGTCCAAAAGCAATATTTTCATCTGTTAATGTTCCTACTCTTTAAAACAAAAGTTTCTTTACAATGCAGAAAATTTTCCGATCATAATGAAAAAAAATTCCGTAAAGCAAAGAAAAAGTTTCTATTCTACACAGGAATTTTTAATTTTTTCATGATTAGTTTACTGACTGATTCGGAAAAGTTTCCTTTTTAAAACGGAATACTTTCTGTCTATTCTACCGTTCTACCAAGACATTTCTTAGTGTGAATGGAAAGTTTTCCTTTTTAAAACGGAATACTTTCTGTCTATTCTACCGTTCTACCAAAACGTTTCTTTATGTGAATGGAAAGATTTCCGTAAGACCCAGGAATTTATTCTGTGTCTAAAGATTAGTTTCTGAATCAAACAGGAAAAGTTTCCTGACGGAAAGAAAAAACTTTCGTTTTTTTTCGTTTTTTTTTCCGTGTTGGTTCGGAAAAGTTTCCTGTACTATACGGGCAACTGGAAATCCTATTCCTACCGGAAACTTTTCCGAATTTTTTTTTACAGTGTGACACTACAACTCAAAAAGCTTCTGTTTGTATAAAATGCCATTAAAATGTTTTAATTATCTGTACTCGAAGCATCTGAAATCAGCATTATTGGCAAATTTTGATAGACTGTAGATATTATATGGTAATGTCAATTAATTGTATTTTTTAATTCAAACTTTCCATCAGAACTTTCGACCAGTAATTTTCTCTGTATTGAGTGACAGGTATTACGCGATTGTATAAAGCAGCTATTACTGTTTGAAAATTTCGGTAAATACTTTAAATAAAAATTGCACCAAATTGGCAACACTGCCTACCAAACCTCCCTTTCTTGAGTACCAATATTTTTTAGTAGAAATATTTGCTTTATTCAATGACGACTATTTCCTGTTTATATAAAGCGATTATTACTGTTTGAAAATTCCGGTAAATACTTTAAATAGAAAAATGCGCCAAATTTCCAGTATTGGCTACCAACCATCCCGCTTTTGAGTATCAGTACTTTTTAATAGAAATACTCGCATTATTTAATGACTGAAATTCTGCGATAAAATTAGGCGAATATTATTATTCGGAAATAGTAGTCTCAAAAAAGAGAGACGTTGGAAGTTACGATAGAGTAATCAATAGTAAAAGATGCATACGGTCCTTATATATATATATATATATATATATATATATATATATATATATATATATATATATATATATATATATATTGAGCAATGATGAGCCTTATATATTGAGCAATGATTAATACCCTCAAGGTTTATATTTATATATATAATTAAGTTTTTTATATAACTTTAGATTAATCATCTCTTTTTAGTATTTAAAGTAAAATACAGAGAAAACAACCTTACAATTTAGCCCTTTTGCTGGACAGTAAGAGAGTTAAAGTCCCCTATATTAATTGTTCAAACAAGAAATCTTTAATATTTGGTCCAACCGCCTTTAGAATTGCAGCAAGCTTCCATTCAACTTGGCAAGCCCTCATATATGTCTTGAATATATTTCATATCAATAGCGTTTCATGCTTCAAGAATAGCTGTTTTCAAATTGTCCTTGGATATAAAATGTCGGCCATTTGCATAAACTTTTCTTGTTGTTAAATACCAAACATTCCCTATTGTATTCAAATCAGGCGATTTGGCTGTCCAAGGTTCTAGCAGTTTAATTTGTTTCCGACTTGAACCAATCGTTGGACTTGTTTGACACATGAATTTTGCAGTTGCCCTGCTGAAGCAACCCATTTCTACCGGCCATTAGAAGTCCACTTCGAGGAAACTGCTTACTTAGCATGGTCAGGTAATGAACACTGATCATTCTTACATGTAGGAATTCATGAGTGATTTTCTTTTTCCAGTCTATTGCGCCACATATCATTATCGAACCCCCTCCTTGTTGTGTAGTGGAAAACACTAAAGGTCCTTTTTTATTATCCTTTCAATAGCTGTACCTGCCATCTGGTCCATCCAGATTACACTTTTCTCATCCGAGAAAATAATTTTTCGCTAGTCAGTGCCAAATCTCCCATGGCTGCGTGCGAATGCTTTCCAATTAGCCTTTAAGAATTGAAGACAGCATAGCTTTTTTCTGGAGTTTCCTCGAGCTAAGTCCAAATTTATTCAGCATCTGTTGTGTTCGACGAACACTAACTGCGAAATTTAATTTATCTTTTAATTCAGGCTGTTACAATTTGATTTAATTCTTTGGCCTCAGAAGACTTGCTTATTCATAACTGAGGGTTGTCTACCCGCGCTCTTCTTCTTTCCATACCCTGATGGTTCTTTAAGATAATTTCGGACGACTTTTGAACTTCTGTCAATAGCTCGTGCTATATCTGTAGGATTCATATTCGTTTATGCTCTTAAAACATCAATTTTACCCCGTTCGATATCAGAGAGTCGTGAGCGAGATGGCATATTAAATATTTTTTTTTAATCCAACACTTTTAACAAATTGTTTAGTGAATTTTCTATTTAAACTGTTGTCACAAATTTTAAAAGGAAATTTCTGCTAAATGACACGCTTACATATGCACTTTCGATTGAGAAAGGCCATATTTTTCGCCTCCCAAAATCCAGATTTCCCTGATAAGGTTTCACAGCACATGCGCAGGTACTACTACAGCCGTCGATGTATGCGAGTTTACTTTGCATGTTACAAAGGTGGAAATAGCACGTGATTTTTTTTTTGTCACTATCAACAAAATCAACAAAATCTGTGAGAGGCCATAATTATTTCGCGCACTGGTATTATGAGTTTAACATAACACACTTTGCGCTGTTCCTTTGATATTTAAATAGCTCAGGTGCCAAGTTTTACGGATTTGAAATAACATTCATTTCGAATTGGAATGTTTGTCTTATTTGATCACAAATATCTTTAAATGAATAAGTCGAAGATTTCTATTCTGAAATAGTGGCGTTCAAAATCCATAATTTTTGACACTTGATAAAATGAAAAACAAATTAATTGGAATTTTTTTCTTTTAACAGCAATGGATTGTATTTAAAAATAATTCTGCATATCATATTTCTTTTACGAAATTTGCAAACATATTTTTACATTTTTCTTGCTGAGAATATTTTAAGATGCAGTGGTATCACGTTAACGTATTTGCATAATTATTACGTTTTTCTTATACGTGTTAGATATTTCGTTATTTTCTTCTTTTAGATATCAGGTAAAACATGGCTATTAACGGAATTATGGCATTACCTAGCAAAACACAAAGGTGGATCAAGTACGAAGTCTGCAATACGAAACTTAAACCATGTTTTATTACAGATGCTATTAATAGTTGAAGCAGCTATGTTATCTTCATTAGCGAAAAATGAATACGATATGTAAGTATTCGGCTTTTTATGTTGTAATACATTATTAGTCTTGAATGTTTGCGACGGAAAAAAATTCTAAAAGATATGTTACACCACTATTTCAAAACATAAATCTACCTGGCAGATTTCTACAACATTTGGAATAGGAATCTACAACTAAAATTATTATTTGAAAATATTTGTGTGAAACTTTAACGTTTCTTTTTTTTACGTGACAAACGTTCAGTAATTGTCGCCAAAAATTTTTAACACCACTATTTTCAAACAAAAATTTTTGTAGGGAATTTCTCTTGCAAACGTTGTAGACATCTAACGCACAGATTTTTGTCTCGAAATAGTGGTGTTAAACATTTTTTGTGCCATTTCTTCTGCGACAAACGCCGAACCTTAATTATTAATAAATCTATAGATCTGGGATTTCAACGTCAGTTGGGAAATAATTTTTACTTTGATTTCAATATACGTAATATCTATTATCTTATACTCCGCAATTTATTTTTTTTTAGTTTGTAAAGCAAAATCATGTCCAACAATTGCAAAATTTATATCATTAAATAAAATAAATATTTCTGTAAAAAGAAAAAAAAAATGCGGTTTGAAAAACGGGAGGATTGGTAAGTGTTATGCCATGGTACAGCGCCTAGAATACATAGTGTGGAAAACGATTTTACCGTTTTTTATTCAAAATTTTCGAATTCAAACCTGAAATTCTGAAACAAGAATTTTTACTTTAAGAAATCCCGAAATAGCTGCCATTAAGTAAGGAAAAAACATTATAGGAAATTTCTGGTGTGAATGCGAAATTTCGGAATTTAAAAAAAGCCAAACTGGTAATGCTTTAAAAAGTGCTAAAAAATTGTATCCAATAAATGTACAACGTTGCTGAAAATAGTAGGATGGGTTCGCAGCGCCATCTGCTAGCTCTTGACATTGTATTAGAATGTTTCGGCTGGTGGTAAGTATTTTAAACACTTAAATTATATCATTTTCTCCTCTGACTTAGTGATTTTTATAAGTTTTTTTTTTAAATTATGAAAGCATGGCTAAAAAACGTGATACGCATTTTTTTTTGTCTCTGGTTGCAACATTATCGTAGGCAGGGCCTGATTACCAACGGGGCACACTTCCGCCAGTAAAAAAGAATTGAAATAGGTCCTTTATTCATGGTGGTAATTTTGCATCAATAGGGCGTTTTAATAAGACGAAAATTTCTATTAAATTTTACTGGTGTAAGTGTGCCCCGTCGGTAATCATGCCCTGCCTACGATAATGTTGCAACCAGAGACAAAAAAAATGCGTATCACGTTTTTTAGCCATGCTTTCATAATTTAAAAAAAAACTTATAAAAATCACTAAGTCAGAGGAGAAAATGATATAATTTAAGTATTTAAAATACTTACCACCAGCCGAAACATTCTAATACAATGTCAAGAGCTAGCAGATGGCGCTGCGAACCCATCCTACTATTTTCAGCAACGTTGTACATTTATTGGATACAATTTTTTAGTACTATTTTGTAGCCGTTTTCCACACTATGTATTCTAGGCGCTGTAGCCATGGTAAGCATGTATTATGGTACTCCAATTACCGTATATTTTGGCTTATAACACGAAGAAAATACAAATATATTTAGAAGAAGAAATCTAATTTAATAAGATGTAGCTTGTTGCTGTGTCGTAGTTTAATTTACTATATTTATTAAATAAAATTTCTGATTCTAAATATGTTTATTGATTCGAGGGTTACACGACGGAATATTCGGTATATAGCATGGACGACCGCCGTCAGTGATGTATAGGATATATTACAATCAGGGTTAAAAGTTTGTCGCCCAAGAAATGGGAAGTGTCCTAATGGTCACCATTTCAGTACGACTGTTTTCACGCAATATCCTTTGGGGTAGATCTGTACAATAATTGCAATAGAAATCTACCGCAAGGGTTATTGTTTGGAATTAGAGGTATTGAAAAGGTGACCACTGGAATCCCTACCTTTTTATCCGCGATAAAAGTCCAAGCCTTAATATATTACCTTTCGTATTTAAAAGCAAAATTGTTGTACCATAATTTCCAGTGTATAATCCGGGAATCAAAGAAACATGTTTTGACCAAGAACTTTTATTTCATAAATGTAACTTACATATACTTTGTACTTCTCCACAGTTGCCAACTTTCTGGTATTCTGTCTGAGTTTGATCCGAGTCAAATAAACTTGTTTTATAAAATGTTTATTGCTTCTCTGTGATATTTATTGGAATTTCTCTATTAAATAAAATTTCTGTGCAAAGCATTTTTATTTGACTTGGGCCAGACTTCGGAAGAATATCAGAAACTTTGTAACTCTCCACTTTTTCGACTTTACCTATTAAATATAAATTTTGCGTCAAAACATGTAAGGTTGGTGCGTGGATTATACGTTGGAATCTACGGAAATGTAATTACTGTTTTCTCATTAAAGATAATAATAAAACCAGAATGTTAATAGTAAAAGTTAATATTTCATTAAAATTCAAAGTCTTACCCTCCATTGTTATCTGTGTGAGCCGTCATGATTACTTCTTGGAAATCTAGCAGTTTACTAAAGACTGTTTGTTGAAATGAACTTTTTGTATCTTAATCCTCTCATACATGGCAAACTCACGTGCCATTGTATTAAAGTACGACTCTCAGCTACACTATTCAGATGTTAAATATGCGTATGTAAACAGTAAAATTCAAAGATTTGCCGCATTGTTATCTGTGTTATCCGCCCTGATAAATTCTTGGAAATCTAGCAGTCTACTAAAGGTTGTATGTTGAAATGAACTTTTGCATCTTAATCCTATCATCCATGGTAACCCCTAAAAGTGCATTTAATTCGTATTTTATTTTTATTCCTGTATCACATATAAACCACAAAGTTCAATAATGCGTTTGAAATACAGCAATAAATAACAGAGCCATTTTCACTTCGAATATTAAATTTTAAAATTCTACCTTTAAAAAATACTTTACTGTTCTGTACTAGCAGATTTAAAAAAAGATATCTGTCTGTGGATCTAAACAAGAACATGACCAAAAAAAAAATTTTTTTTTGCTTTGTTGTAATAGGGTTCGTACGCCTCAGAGGATTTAAATACCAGATATTTCATAAAGTAATGGTTGCTCTATTTAAGCACAAAAATATTTCATTAAATAAAGCAAACATTTCTTTACGAGAAATCTGGTATTTAAATCCTCTGAGACGTACGCACCCTGGGTACTGGATAAGGTGTCCAAAGTTCAAATTATCAGAAAAACTATTTAAAAACACATAATAAGAATTTTTAAAGATTGTAAATGTTATATAAGAATAGTTTCGTAATTTTTAAATAAATGTAAAAGCTTTAAAAACTAGACATAATTTATTTTTAATAGCCATAAATCTATTTCCAATGTTTAATATGTTTTTCATCTACTTCAAAATAATACTTGGACGTAAGGGTTTAACTTTTTTATGATCTCACCAAGCAGCCATGAGACGATTTTTTGTAAAAATATATGAAAGAGGCAGATTTATTTTCAATAACAAAACATTAAAAAAAATGTAGGATGCTATTTGTATTCATTTTTTCTAATATGTAGAGTTTTGTTTTTAACATTGATGAATCTCTGAATTCAAGTAGTATACCGCAATTTCTGGCTTATAATCCTCGGCTGAAATAAATAAATTTTGAACCAGAAATTTTACTTCGTTCATGACGTTATCGAAGTTTCATACAGGATTAAATTACCTCTAATTAAATAAAATTTCTGGTTATAATCATGTTTATTGCATCTATCTAGAGGACGCCTACTGGTCCGTTGTTTGGTTACCAGTATTACTGAAGAAAATATTTCGTAACAGATTTTTACAGTATTTACAATACAAATAGCCTTCGGAGTAGATTTCTAGAACATTTGCAAGAGAAATCTAAAGAAAAGTTCTTTATTTTAAAATAGTGGTGTTCAAAAACGGTAAATTTGAACGGAAGCTCTGTGTCTACTGCTTCAAAACCTAGATTTTACAGTTAATTACCGGTCAGTAACGTGTTAAACAATATTTTGCTGAATACTGCTAAAATGATTTCTTTTACTAATTCTGAAATTAAATTTATTTTTCTTATTTTGGAATCAGATCTTAATCGGAAATCAGATGATTTAATCGGAATGAGATAGCACTGTAGGGTTGGAAACGGCAATAAATTTTAGCGGATTTTTTTTTATTAAGAAATGCCGAAGTCATGCCAGAAATTCCAAATAGAAAGTTTTGCTTTTTTAATGATAGACATTCAGCGATTAAATAAAGCGAAGGTAGCTACTCAGAATTTCTGGCATGGATTTGGAATTTCATATAAAAAAATACGTTAAATTAGCAACACCGGTTACTGTTTTCAAGCCTACATTGCTATCTGATTTCGATTCGTCTTTGAATAACTTATCTGTCCCAGAATTTTGTATACGCGATAGCAAATCCCCCTGTATTTACATCTAATGTTTGTTAAACCTCTGTGATTGTTACTCTACAACTTTCGATTTTTTAAATTACAAAAAATTTATAGCACATAATTTTTTTGATTTTATCCCAGCAATATTATGGAAAGAGCGTTTTCTTTAAACTTTCTAGATGCAGACATTGTTTTCAACTACTTGGTGTTGACTGCGTCTTTAACAGCACTTTGCATCCCGTTATTTTAGAGGTAAACCAGCAACAAACTTTGAGGAAAGGAGTCAACGTAGCGAAAATCAACAAAGTGAAAAAGTGGATTATGGCTGATATAATTGGAATACTTTTTCCGCCTTTAAATTCTGTTAGTCATGAAGTTGCAAAAGCTCTACAAGGAGTATCTTCTGAAATAGGTATACTCGTAAGTGTAATTCTTTATTTTTTTCTGTCTATAGATTTTATTGATTGATATGAAATATTCATTTAATTTAATTCAATTTAGTAGCAAACAAAGAAATAATCCGATTGAAAACACATAGCTGCCACAGGTACGATATTTGGATAGAACTTATTTTCGAACAGTAATCTTTCCCATACATATTTTTGTAGCTAAATAATGTGAATATTACTATTTCGAAATAGTGGTGGCCAAAACCACGTAGCCATTGGCAGCTATGTAAGTAAAATTGCACATATTTTTTATTTATATATTTTAAAGTTCTAAATCTGGTTTAAAATATAAACCTTAAATAATTAAACCTGTGCATCGAATTTTTTAGTGCTCAGAAGCCCATCTGTCTGGAAGAATCAGTAGTAATGTTTATATATATATATATACAGGGTGTCCGAAAAGTCTGGAAACATCGGATTGAAAAACGGGTAATATGTGTTCAATATTTTTGAAGAATCTATTTAGTGATATCAAAGTTGCCCCCCCCCTAACTCTGCCCCCTGAGGGGAATGGACACTTTGAAATCTTAAATAATAAAACACTTTTTATTGCCGATTCGGATTCTACTGGAAAAAATAAGTAATTTTTGTATTTAACATTTTCATTGGAAAATCGTAGATAGCGCTGTAATCGAGTAAAATGCAGTGAGAATAGTTCCCGTTGAAAAGTCTAGAAACAGTCGAATAATTCGAGAAATATACATCCAAATAATTAGGCCAGATAATACTTGTAGTAAAAGGATGCAGAATCCCATGACGCTACGCCACTGAAGATGGTTTTTAATCAGAAGTGCCAAGCTCTCACTAATCTTTCGTAATATGTGCGTTAATTAGAGCAAGGTTTAATACACTTCGCCCCAGAATTTTTTTTAATGAATGAAATTAAATAATCCCCCCCCCCGGCCCCCCGTAGAAACCTGAAATTATATAAATAAAGATTCATCACATGAATTTTCTGGTTCGAAAAGTTGTTAAACTGGTTGTTAAAATTAATTCCCATATTACGGAAGATTAGTGGGAGCTTGGCACATATGTGTGTAATTTTTAACTTTTGAAAAATGAATTAAGTTTTCCTTGATTGTGAAAAATGGGGGTAAAACAGGTCAGTGTAATATTGAAAACCTATAACAGCATTTTGCTATAAATGCTGTTTCTTTTAAATTAGCTATTGCAATTCTTTATATTAATGTTTTTCCTAAAAAAATAAATGTGTTCTTTTGAGTGAGTCATACAAAGAGGCGTCTAACACACCAGAAAATACAATATTTGTACTTTTTAATGCCAGGATAATGCATAAGGATAATTTTACATTTCAGGATTGGAGCTGCCCAATATCAAGTGACCTTTGTCTGAGTGAAGAAGATTTACACTTTCTTTTAAGATCGCGACAAGAATCACTTAATCAAGGCGGCTTCAGGCAGGTAACATCTTAAAAAATATTCTTAACAGAAAAGTTATTTAAGCTTCATTCAATTACACAAATATAACTTTTAATACATAGTTGTATCCATCAGTGGATGCTGCTCGCTATGGAATAATTATCGAACAGCTCCAAAGACAATTTGCAGAAGATCAGTCAACAAGACTATGGTTACAAAATCGGTAAGTACAATAGACGCACTCTTATAGAACAATATTGTTATAAATGTATAAGAATATGTTATCAGAAATGTTTCCTTATTCTTTTTAACGTAATTTTAAGATACAAACTCTTTTAATAAGACTCGAATTCGTCTTACATTATTTCTCGGAATAAAATGCATCGCACAAAATTTTGAAGATCTTAAATCGTTTCTTTAAATATACAGGGTGATTCAGAATAACAGTTCAATAACTTGCAGAGCTGTCAGGAACAAAGGTCCTAAAATAATATAATACAAACAGTACCCTCCCCCCCACACCACCACCACCACCACCACCACCATCACCCAATCACCAAAAAGAAAAGCAATTGAACGATGGCTATAATTCTAGTTCTAATTAATACAAAACTGAACAAATGATCCGCATGAAACACAATCGCATATGGTTTCTATTGTCATAAGAGGTTGTCTGTATATTGAAAATTGCACCTATTTAGATTTTTTATATGGCAACATCCACTTTTGATATTATATTTAATTTCCTCAGATCAAAGCAGGCTAGAAAAAGTTTATATATACTTTACCTTAAACTTCATTGAGTTAAGGAGTCAAAATTTTGAAGATGCTAAAGTTAAGTCCATGTGTAACAAGCTTGCGAAAAAAAAGCATCCGATTGAAACTCTTCTTTTATTGCATACAACAAATAGACCCAACAAATAGATACAACAAATAGACTCAAACGTATTTCAGGCATTTTTTTTATTTAAACACATCTTTTTATTTATGAAAATTACTAATAAATTATTATTTAATTTGTTAATATTAAAAAGTTATGAATTACGACCTGCATTATTTTTTACCTAAAACGATTAATAATCGTTCAAAACATGGGACGGTATCCCAATCACCAGTCTTGAAGATATAGAGAAATTTTATTTTTCGACAGTCTTTGATTTAAACACATCTTTTATTTATGAAAATTATTAATTAATTATTAATTAATTTGTTAATATTAAAAAATATATGAATTAGGACCTGCATTAATTTTCACTTAGAACGATTGACAATCGTTCAAAACATGGGACGGTATCCCAATAATCAGTCTTCCAGATATAGAGAAATTTTATTTTTCAGTGGTCTGAAATAGGGATCTTCAACCCGTGGACCGCGTGACAATAAGCTACCACTCTTTTAGAATAGAAATGTTTTTCTTATTTAATGACAGAAAATTTGCGATAAAAAATGACGACGACTGTCTTTCGTAATTTGCGGTGGCAAACGATTTTCAGAAAAAAAAAGTTGAAAGCAGCTAGGTCAGAAAAGTAAAAATTAATCCGTAAAAAATTACGTTAGTACTTGTCATATAATGTAAGTTTTTTTCCCCTTAAAAATTCTGTATAAATTTTCTGTTAACTAATTATGTGTTACCGGTAATTTTCAATGCACAATCTTAATTTTATATTTTGAAATTTATGGATAAAACCGTGAAATATATTTTTTCAACTCTAAGAAGATTTAAGAAAAATTACTGTACAGACAAGGGATGTCCATCCCCTGAAAAACTACCACTATCTTTAAATAGTACAATTAGCTTTGTTTAGTGACATAAACTCTGCTAATTAAGGGGAAGTTTACTATTTTAAAATAGTGGCGACAATCGGCACCCTGGCACGTGGGTCCGCTACCCCTGGTAAATGATTAGTGTTGCCAGTTGAGCTGTTTTCTTTTATTCAAAATGCTGCAATGTTTTCCGAATAATAATATTTCCTTTACTTAATGATAGATTAAATAAGGCGAATATTAGTTTTCGTAATTACTGGTAGACATCTAAATAAAATCCCTCAAAACTGGCAGTACTGCATATGGTGTTCATAACACGTGTCAATTTTTCATATTAAAGTTAGTCATTCATAGCTTTCATATGGGTAGTATATGTACCGGGTGAACCAAAAATTCGTTAAAAATTTAAAAAATCATAAAAAAAGAATGAAATTATGATAAAGAAGTGCGGTTCGCATGAAAGGGCTCACAAAGTAGTCGGATGTTTTTTTAGCAGCAAAACATTTTTAGCTAAAAATGTCATTGGTAGAGGGCACTGACGACCCGAAACACAATGAACAGGACAACAGTACGCTCCACCCATTTATTTTTGCAATAACAATTATTCAACATGACCTCCAGAACATTGTACGACACAGCTAAGGTGACTCACAACTAGAGTTGCAAAGGCTAGAAAAAACCCGGTTTAAACCTGGGAATAAACCGGGTTTTTTGGAAACAAACCGGGTTTTTTGGGAACAAATCCGGTTTTTTGGGAATAAACCAGGTCTTTTGGGAATAAACCTGGGAATAAACCGGGTCTATTGGAAATAAACCCGGGAATAAACCGGATTTTTGCAACTCTACTCACAACGCCCATTACAGCTGAATGCAACATGTCGGAATGAATTGCAGAAACCACAAGACAGATAGAATCTTTGAGTTCGGCCAATTTTGAAGGGGATAAACGGTACACAAGTGATTTTAAATAGCCCACAAACTGATTTGCACAATTCTGCGGAATCTCTCGCATGTTAGCGCCATCTACAAGTGTGTTAACTAAAAATGTTTTTTCTGCTAAAGAAATCCGACTACCTTGTGAGCCCTTTGCTGCAAACCACACTTCTTTATCATAATTTCTTCCTTTTTAGGTGCGTTCGTAATTATACAAATACATAGCACCTATAGTCGTCGTCTGGTCCGTCCGTCTGTCCGCATATAACAGCGCGAAAACTGCCCAACCAAATGGTTGGGTAGTTATTAAATTAAAATTTAAGGTATATTATTTTTGCAGAATTTTGTCGAAATATTTCAAATTTTATGAAAATCTAATCAAAACTTTAGACGATATTAATAACAATATTTATTAAGAAATTTGAATAAAAAAAAATCGATGCTTTCTTGTTATAGGAGCTTCCGAGGTTTAATCGTCAAGCGACCGAGATATTTATTTTATTACAGAAATTAATCTGCAGACGATATAATTCATTTCACAGAATTAAAAATCATCAAGATCTGAATATTTATATAAATAGCTATAGTATGAACGCACCTCGTTTGTCACGTTTGACGTACAATTTCCAACTTGTTATGAATTTTTAAAGTTTTAACGAGCTTTAGGTTCAACCGGTATTTCACAAGGCCACATAAAACTTTAAATATGTTACTATTCACTCTCTTTTTAAAGTGGATCCCACGGCTACATATTTTTAAAATTTTTCTGACATAGGTCCACGGTGCGTACACTCCTTGGGATTTCGAACGAGTCTGCACCACTATTTCTGATTAGAAAAATTCTATTTAATACTTAAATATCAGAATTTGCCGTCTTCTTCTTTAATCGAATTTTTTTTAATATTCTTCTACGATTAACTAAGGCAAATTTTTCTAATAAATTTGCTTGTAAAACTCTACGCACGCTGCAGACCGCATTAATTTCTCTTTTGAATTTTTTTCTCTTATCATACATATGTTGTTTACAGGGAAACATAAAAAAGTAGGAAATTATATCATAGATGTGGATGATTTAGATACACTTAGTCTAGATTTTATTGGGGGGTTTTGTATGTATATCTTCTGAAATCTATTAGCCCATTAACTGCCAAAACTATGTGGGCGGAGTTTTTGATATTTTTATTTCATTTGGTTTCCCACCAAACATTCTGAAAGATAATATTTGGTAACTTCAATAGCAAAGTTTTTGTCATTAAATACAGTATTTTTTAACATACTAAAACAGTGGTGACTAGACAGATTTTTTTTTTATCATACACTGTTATTTTGAATGTTGACAACCACGAACATGTGGCGACATTAATTCGCCTTATATGAAAGTGGAAAGTGAAGCATAATTCAGTCCAGTTTCTCCTGCGGAGCGAAAAGAGCGTTCTCCTATTTGGCGAAAGTTTGGCGTGGTTTTGCGGTGGATTCGGCGACACTGACGGTGGATTCGGCGAGAATCTTTTACACTTGCTCTTCGGCAGTCTACGGTGATGCTTCGTCTTTTGGAACGGCTACAGGACGGCTGTTATTATATTTATTTAGTAATAATGTTTATTTTAATATGTTGAATTATTTATATATTTCGTTGCAGTAATAAAGTTTTGTATAGTCAATTATGCCGTCTATATATAACCACAGCGCAACCTAACAGAACCACAAGTGGTGACCCTTTTACACGCTTTTGGAGATGCGGTTATAATGAGTAAAAGAAAGATGAATTCATAACGAGTTCTCGTCAAATCTAATGGGATGTCTTTGAAGGTTTAAGGTATGAGACAGTGGCGCAGCCAAGGGGGGGGTTTGGGGGTTAAAACACCCCCCAGAGTTAAAAAAATTACTATAATTACCGCTTATATGAATCAAAATTCCGCCTTAGCGGAATCCGCCGCTTTGTTAAATCAAATTCTATCCAACAATGTGATTCAATTAAACGGCGAGAATTCTACTTAAAACTGTGAAAGCGCATATTTCATCCTTTTTAAATTTTGAATTTAAAAAAAAATGTTCTAAGGAAGCATTTACTACATAAAAGTAATCATCATGCCAAATTCCAAGTTTCCACACCAATTGTATCACATAAATCACAATTTTAGAATGCTTCTTACTCTTGCATTCTTTTAAATTGCGAATTGAAAAAAATAAATTCTGGGCGAGCATTTACGTTTCTTAAGTACCATCATATAAAATTTCAAGAGTCTAGCCCTAAAAGTTCTAAATATATTATGATTTAGAACGTTTTTTGCTCATTTCACTTTTTAAAATTTTGAATTTTTTAAAAACCGTTTTGAACAAGTGTTTATATCTTAAAAGTAACCACTATGTCAAACACCAAGCATTTATATCAACTGTATCACACAAATCGTAATTTTAGAACTTTTTTGTTCTTGCAACCTTTTACATTTCTAAATTTTAGAAAACTGTTCCGGACGATCATTTATATTTCTAGAGTAACAGCCGTGCCAAATTTCACATATCTAGCACAAACAATTCCTAATTAATTGTTTTTAGATCATTTTAAGACCGTTTTCCCCCCATTTCATCCTTTTAAATTTAGAATTTCTTTAGAAATCGTTCTTAGAGAGCATTTACATCCCAAAAGTTACCACCATGCCAAATTCCAAGCTTCTATACCAACTGTATCGCAATTTTAGAACATGTTTTTGCTCCTGCTAACTGTTCTGGGCTAGCATTTAAGTCTCTAAAGTAACAACTATGCCAAATTTCATGTTGCCAGCCTATGATATAGAATCATATATATTTTATGTTTTATTCTAAAATTTAAATTTTCTATCTTAAAGTTTCTCTATGTGAATTAATGTCTGCATTCAAAATCTTTTTATTCTTTAATCTCGAAAGTAATTTCTTCTTAGCTAAAAATTTTCCCAGATTTTTCATTGTAACAGTAAAAGTACGTTACTTCTCTGTGGTTTCAATTCGTTATTTTAATGTACTGCAGATGACTTTAACATATGCTGTTTTGTCTTTCTTCGTATCTTGTGTTAAATGCAGGCGCCGTTTTCATAAATTGATTCCTGCATGAGATATGCAATATCAACATTTTTGTGTTCGCTGCTAACACATGTCTGGCTTTCTCAAAAAAAAAAAAAAGAACACGAGTGCTTGGTAAGAAAATGTAGTGTTTGGCATATTTTCATTTATGTGTTGGTGAAAATGTATCTGAAAAATTAGATCAGATCTTCTCTAACTGTTGAACAAGAAGGTCGATTATTTAGAGGCGTAAAGAAGACCATCCTCGCCCTTTCCAGATGTGTCGATGTGTCCGAAAATAAAGAAAAGTTTTCACGTGATTATGCGTCTTTGATTGTACTGGTTTTTTGTTTGCTGCGGACTGTTTCCTATCAGGAGGGGAACCTAGGGTTATTTCGATGAACGTAAATGCCCCAAAAATTACGATCACTTTCATCCCCGATTTTGACAGCGAAATTCTCCATACAGCCCTAACTGCACAAATAAATGGTAATTTAGAACGTTTACTGCTCCTTTCCCCTTTTTAAATTTCGAACTTTTTAGAAACCATTTTTAGTGAGCATTTACATCTTTTTAAAGTAACCGCGAGATTAAATTTCAAATTGCTAGAATCAACAATATCGTAGAAACCGCAATTTTAGAATGTTTTATTCTTACACCCCTTTGGAAATTGTTGTACCAAAAAATTGTTTGGAAATTGTTGTATAAAATATAGCCAATGTTAGAGAGGAGATGGTTACCAGAATTTTGACACCATTATTAAGGTTCCATACTTAAAAAGTAAAAACTGAACTATTATAAGATCACTCATGTGTCTTATTTTTCTGGTGCTCAGCGGGGAGTTGAGGGTTATCGACTCAGAATCATCTAAGGATTGTTGGTAATAATTTTCAATGTGTCTGTAATTATCTGAGATATTAATTAAAAACCCATCTAGAAAACAACGGCATGGATCAAAACAGTGTTGCTACTTTGTGACCTCCTTTTGAAGCGCGATTGGCACAATGCTAAGATTAAACTTTGTATAAGATCTTTGCTTTAGGTAAGACGAATCATAGTGAGAGTCAACATTTTTCATTTCCAACTGAATTCAATTATTGAAGGCAAACATTGAAAAATAATTCGTAGAATAATTCCAAGACATTAAGAGTCAGTAATTTTGAGACAACAATAGCTTATAATTCAATATGTAATTCATTTATAATGAAAAATTGTTCGATAACAAATCACTTGAATTATCATGCCTGCATATGTTTTCATTTTTGAAAATGAATCGGAAAGTTTCGCGTTGTTCAGAATACTTTATTTTAATGCTTTAAAATTGTCTACTATTACGTCAAATATGATTGACAAGTAACTTTTCGTGTGAAACTCAGCGACTGTACTGTATATAAAATTATTTGCTGTACTGTACTCTTCCATCTTAAAGTTTGCCCCTCATCATTTTTCAACACTTTATAAATCTAATCTAGTTTTGTGTTATTTCATTGGTGCATTTTATAGTTTGTAACTCTAATGTTGTTTAAATGAATCATAACCAACTTAATTGCGGAGAAAAGCATTATGATTTCATTCATTTAAAAGACTGATTCCATTAACCAGTGATCCATATAACAGGCGACCACCTTTATCAGAAACTCAAAACCCCCCCCTAGAACCAAATTCTGGCTGCGCCACTGACCAGACTTGAAGCTGGTATAAAGTTCAAACCACTACTTGTGTTTTAACCGCAAATTACTGATTCACAACAGGAAATACATGCTTGTCTGTTTTGTATAGTCTTTGAATTCGTTTCTAGAAGTTAATATGAACTTTTTTTTTTTTTTTAATTTGGCATAATAAGGATTTTTATCTTTGGCTGAAACATTTTTGCTGAATGGTTTTGCTAATGCCTTTTAATTCTTAATGTTGCTATGCGAAAAAAAAATAAATTGTCGTGTGATAAACAAGTAGGATCGTTCAGACTTTTCCTGAGTATTGCATTTTTAAAGTATGTTAGCAGTGTAATGCAGTTAGTTGTTGCATAGACGCGTGAAAAGATTGATAATACATACCCAAGAACTCCTAATGAACGGAAATTAATTATTTGTGATACATCACGCTACGCGATAGACATAAGTATACTCGAATTCAAAATATTTTTTGATGACAGTTAGTGCAAGACACTATTTTCAGGTCGAAATCAACTGAGTCTGGTCATCACTCTTTTATGACCGGACCGGGTGTGGGCTTTATTTTTTCCTGCAGACTCAGGCCGGGCAGGGGCAGATTAATTTTTTCCGGACCCAGCCGGACCGGGACATTCTTCCTAGAGGTCTAGACGGGAAGAAATTTTCAGTCCCGGTCCCGACCCAGATCGTAAAAAGTCACTGGCCTGGCCTGGCCTGGCCCGTGCAGATATCAGTAGAATTTGATCTGGTTTAACATTCTTCGCAAAAAATGCATATATTTTTCAAATCGTTATTATTCTACAATTAAAAATTTAAATCTATACTTTTTGAAGAATAGCACATACTCGTATATTTCTGGGCAATAAAATTAAAGTGCACGAAAACATGTGAAAAGAAACCTGTCTATGATGGAATACTGTCTTAAACGGAAAAGTGTGTTAATTCATACAAAATGAATATAATAATACGTGTGAAAAGAATATAATGCATTTAGAACAAGTGATGTAACAGCTAAGATGGGAACTTGTCTATAATTGATTTTTAGCTCACAGGCTATCAAAGCCTGAGAGCTAATGTGCCCGCCCGTTCTGTATGTATGTACGTATGTACGTAACGCGATAACTCTTGACAGAAATAACCGTTTTGCTTCCAATTTTGTTTATAGGTTCCTTGTGATAAGGCGCTTCCCTGATTAGTTTTGGGGATTGATTGGTTAACGATAAAGGGGGGGAACGGGGGGCTAACCCCCTTAATTTAGATAAATGGTTTTTTCATGCAGAATTATCCAATTTTCTTCAAATTTTGCATATAGGTTCATTGTGATAAGGTTATTTTCTGATTAGTTTTGGGGGTTCAGAAGTTAAGTATGAGGGGCTAACGGGGGGGGGAGCTAATCCTCCCCCTTAATTTAGATAAATGAATTTTTCATGCAGAGTTATCCGACGTTCTTCAAATTTTGTATATGGGCTCATTGTGGTAAGGGACTTTCCTGATTAGTTTTGGGGGTTCATTGGTGAAGTGAAAAGTAGGGAAACGGGGGCTAACCCCCCCTTAATTTTGATAAATGGGTTTTTCATGCAGAATTATCCGATTTACTTCAAATTTTGTATATAGGCTCATTGTGGTAAGGCACTTCCCTGATTAGTTTTGGGGGTTCACTGGTTAAGTATAAAGGGGGGAGCGGGGGGGACTAACCACCTTAATATAGATAAATGGGTTTTCCAAGCAGAATTATCTGATTTTCTTCAAATTTTATATATATGTTCATTGTGATAAGGCGCTTCCCTGATTAGTTTTGGGGGTTCATTGGTTAAGTATAAGAAGGAGAAACGGAAGGATGGTCCCCCCTTAATATATTGCCGATTTCTTCATTTTTCGAGGGCTTATTTCAAATTCTTTGAAATAAGAATATAATTTACAGTTAGTGTGAATAGCCTGTGAGCTCAATGCCGCCAGTTTAACTGGGCAGTTTTCTTTTATTTTAGCTCCTACGTGATTTCGTCTTAGAAGATTTTTCTGTATCGAATTTTTCAGATTTATAAGTCTCTAAGCCATGGAATATGGTTTAATGACATTAATAATAACTCAGACATTTGCGTACAAATAGAGAATCATAAAAAAAATAAACATAGTTTGCATGGGCACAGGCAGAAATAAATCTAGGGAGGGCAGCATTTTGGAACGAGTGTGCCTCTACTTCGCAGCTCTGGGCGCTTTTCAAAAGATGAAGAATATAAACATGAAAAATAGCTAAAATAAAAAAAAAATTGTCAGAATACCTCATACAAGAGAATTTTTAACCACATTGGCTTAAAAATTTATCTTTTGTAGAAATTCACTCGTGCCAATTAAGTTTTTGTAGGGCTAGGCTCGAACCGAAATTTTAGCATTTAAACCGGGCCAATAAATTTTTTGTATGAGCTGGTCCAGACTCGGACCGAACTTTTAGCTTTTATACCGGGTCGAGACAAAGATTTTTTTGTACGGACACGGCCGGGCCTTGGGCCGAACTTTTAATTTTTATACCGGGTCGGGTCCCAAATTTTTTTCTACGGGTTCGGGTCTGGAAATTTCAGCCCTTTGCAGACCTCTTTTTTTGGTTACGAACATGTTTATTTACAGTAGGTAAAAATTTATAACATGGCATTGCATTAAAACATTTTTGCGCAGTGCAAGATAATTAAAATTATAATTAATGTATTTTGTATTTTAAATGTATTTAAAAAATACATGTATTTTGTATTTTAAATGTATTTAAAAAATACATGTATTTTGTATTTTGACACTTGAAATTTTGAAAAGAATTTTCTATTTTGTATTTTAGACCCTAAAACCAATGTATTTTGTGTTTTGTATCGAAAATGGTTTTTCTATGTATTTTGCCCACCTCAAGACGTTTTATAGTAGAAGAGGGGTCATATACAAAGGGTTATAGGAAAGTTTTGCAATATGGATTTATTTATCAAACTTTTTCAAAGTAATTTCCGATACAAGCAATACAGTTTTCCATCCTCCGAAACCAGTCCTTAAACCAGCTCTGCCAAGTTTCACTAGGAAGTAAGGCACACTCGTTGTCCCATGCCCTCAAAAGTGTCTCATCACTGGAAAACCGAATCCCTTTCAGCTTCATTTTCACATGCGGGAACAGTGCGAAGTCACAGAGGGCAAGATATGGACTGTAAGGAGGGTGTTCAAGAAGTTTCAGTCCTGTAGTGGCCAAATATTCAGTGCAGGCTTTGGCCCGGTGAGCTGGAGCTTTGTCATGATGGAGGAACCAGGTGTTCATTCGTGACTTTGGTCGCAGGTTCTTCAAAGATTCCATGACATTAGGGAGGCACTGTTCAGTGTACCACTTAGCTGTAACTGTCTTCTGTGTGTCCAAAACGATAAGCTCAACAATTCCACTCGATTTGAAAAATAGTAATACAGCTATAATTTTTTTTTGACAAATCGGGATTTTCTGACAGCTACCGGTGTGTCCTCATCATCAAAGACCCAAACTTTGTTTTGAGACTTAGTCGGCACATCATAATAGTTTAGCCAAGTTTCGTCACCACTGCCACACGTACGCTTTGAGTTATATAGTATACAGTGGGCCATTTCTTAATTGCATTTCTGTCTTTGTTCCATGTTCGAAACAATAACAGGCCATCGAATTCCAGGGAAAAAATAAAACATACACTTTGTAAGTCTCTCTCAGTTTCAAACGGCTCTTTTTTGCGTTTTTTGCTCTCAGTTACTAAGACCAAACTATGTGCGAACCCAGGAAAAAATCTTTGCAAAAGTAAGAATTAATAAAAAGTACTTTAAAGTTATAAAAAGCTATTTTTCGATTGTGAACAGATTTTTGCAATCAGTGTTTCTTTCGAATCATTTGTTTCGTAGGGGGTCTGTACACAAATTTAAAGACTATACTTCATTTGTGAAACTATTCAAACTCTTTATGCCGAGAATTTGCATCTTAAAAGTAATCTCTATACTAAATTTCAAGTTTCTAACACTAATAGTTTCAACTAAATCATAATTTAGAACGCGTTTAGAAAGTGACGGAGAAACCTTTTTTATGCAATTGATTAATCTCCACGTGCAGCGAACGATTGAAAAACATGTTAAAAACCAGACCCCAATTACCAATAAGTACTTCAAGTGCCGCAGCTGAAAAACAGTGAATAAAACCAGAGACTGTCGAAACTAACTAATTGGAGAAATACTGCAGATGTCCCTCCTTCAAAGTACAGCTGTTTGTCCCGCGCGTGTGCACAGAACTCAAATAACAATCTCCCTTCAGTTTCCAAAATGTTTCCGAACAGTTAAGACGCTCTTGTATATATATGATGTAAATATATTTAATATAATGTAAAATTGGAGTACTTATACGCAGGCTCCAAAATGCGATTTTAAACACGTACATCTAGCCAAGAATTATATTATATTCAAAGGAAAATGAATCTTCTGTTTATTTCACACAATTGTTATTTTCTACTAATACTATTTATTATTCTTCCAATATAAGTGAATCAATGGATCAGATAAATATCGCTACAACACTTTGGATTACTACTGTGGGTATATTCAGCGCATAAGGAAAATCTCAGGTAAGCTGAACAAACTTCTTTAACATATCAAAAGATGAAAATGTATATTAAATTTGAAGACTGATTTAACTATTTATAAAAATAAGAAAATTTATTACGCTACCGACGGTTCCCCAACAAAGATTATGAGACTGATTCTGAAAAAAGAATATTATCCCAGTATCAAAAACGATAATTTAACAAATTTCTAAAAATATAATAATAAATAAAAGAACACTAAAGAAAAAAAGAAAAAAAAATGAATGCGATAAAAGAAAATACTCAATTTATTGAAAAACTCAATTCTACAAATTATAGTACATGGAAGTTCAAGATGCAGGTGTTCCTGATTAAAGAGGAACTCGACGATATTATAGTACAAGATCCACCAGCTCCACCCGACCCCGCATGGCACAAAAGAGATCGCAAGACTAGAGCTTTAATTAACTTAAGCATTGATGATTCTCAAATCGTAAATGTAAAAAACTTAGAAACTGCCAAATTAACATGGGAAGCTCTGAAAAATATACATGAGAGAAGCAATTTATCTAGTAAGCTTTACCTGTTACGAAAATTATACAGTACTAAATTAGCGGAGGGCGGAAACATGATCTCACATATCACTAATATCTTGCAAATTATAGATAAACTTAATGCCATTGGAGAAAATATTAGCGATTCACATATTTCCGCGCTATTTCTGTGTTCTCTTCCCCCCAGTTACAATACTTTGATAACTGCGTTGGAGGCGAGACCAGAAAATGAGCTCACCCCTGATTTTATCAAAAACAAATTAACGGATGAATATAATCGTAGACATGAAATGTCACAACAATCACATAGCGGATATAACAACAATGAGAGAGCATTTAAAACAAATAGGAGATATACACACACTGAAAATAGAAGAGAACAAAAATATTGCAACAACTGCAAAATGAAAAATCATTCCACTTACGAATGCTGGCACTACAAGAGCAGAAACACGGTACAATCCGGAAATCCTCGTAACAATCAATTCAAAAGTAAAAAGAATTTCTCATCTTCATTATGTTATGAAAAAAACGAAACTCGTAGAGAAAATAAAATTCCAAACGAAAGAAAATACGCAAATGATCAAACGCAAAATAAAGCATTAATCACTCAAAAAGTAGGCAAAAATAACTGGATTCTCGATTCAGGATCTACCTCGCACATTTGTAACGATAAAAGCCTATTTAGTAAATTTATTGATTATAATAAAACTTCAGTAACGATCGCGAATGGTAATAAACTGACAGCGTTAGGTTCAGGAGAAGTTTTTATAAAAACATTAACCCCCGAAGGAAAAGAAAAACTAACGAAATTACGCGAAGTGCTTTATGTCCCAGACTTAGAGTCGAACCTAATTTCGGTTAGTAAAGCCGCTAAAAACGGGTGTAAACTAATCTTCAACGATAATAAATGCTTTTTGATCTTTGATGAAGAAATATATATTAGGGCGAAAAATGAGAAAAATTTATACATTATTGAGGAAATAGACGATGTGGAAGAACCACAAAATTATGTAAACATAACGTATAACTGTGACAGCAAACAATGCATGGATCTCTGGCATCGCAGACTAGGTCACAGAGATTATGACGCGATTAAATCTATAATAACAAATCAACTTGCGGACGGAATAAAGATAGGAAAATGTAAACATCAAAATAAAACATGCGTAACTTGTATCGAAACTAAATTAACTAACATGCCGTATCCTAAATCAGCAACAAATCGAGCTACTAATATTGCGGATTTGATCCACAGTGACGTGTGTGGACCTCTAGATACACCGACCTTAGGCGGAAAAATTTATTTTATGACTCTTATTGATGACTATTCCCGATATATACTACGATATATTTATTATCTAAAAAGAGCGAAGTTGCTGAAAAGATAAAAGAGTACGTAACGATGATATACAATCAGTTCGGTAAAAAACCTAAGGAAATTAGATCGGATAACGGTCGTGAGTATGTAAATCAAGAGATAGATGAATACTTAAAACAGAACGGAATTTTACACCAATTGACTGCCCCGCATAATCCGAGCCAGAATGGAGTTGCGGAGAGAAAAAATAAAAGTTTATTAGATATGACTAGAAGTATGCTATCACAAGCAAAATTAAGCAAACATTTTTGGGGTGAAGCCATAAACACTGCAACATATTTACAAAACCGACTCCCAACCAAAGCAAACAACAACAGAACACCTTACGAATTATGGAAAGGAATTAAACCGAATTTAAAACACTTAAGAACATTCGGTTGTAAAGCGCTATTTTACGTCGATAAAGTAAATAGAGGAAAACTCGATAACAGGGTTTAACCGGAACGTTTGTAGGTTATGATACACGATCGACTGGTTATAGAATTCACACACAAGGAAAACAAATTATAATAGCGAGAACGGTAAAATTTCTTGAGAATGAAAATGTACACTCAGATAACATTGAGGAGATACAAATCACCACAAAAACATCAGATGACAATACACAATTACCGGATAGACATGAAAATCACTTAGAAATAAAACTTGACAGCGAAGAGACACCATCCGTGCCCAAACAGCAACCAATTGAACCAAGAAGGTCTAATAGGACAAATAGAGGCGTTCCTCCTGACAGATATGTTTGTCTCATAAATAGTTCATCTGAAAACATTCCCGAAAATTGGGAAGATATCGAAAAAATGAAAAATACTAATGATAAACAAAATTGGATAAAAGCAACACAAAATGAAATCCAATGCCTAAGAAAAAATAACACTTGGACTTTAACAGATCCACCACCCGGAACAAAAATTATCGGTTCAAAATGGACCTTTAAACTAAAAAAGGACAATTTAGGAAATATTCAAAGCTATAAAGCGCGTCTAGTAGCACAAGGATATAGTCAAAGATTCGGGATTGACTATGATCAAACTTTCGCACCTGTAGTTTCGCACGCTACAATACGTGCATTTCTCATCTCTGCATTGCACAAAAATTTGAACGTGAAACATGTTGACATAACCACAGCATTTTTGCATGGTGAATTAACTGAAACTGTTTATATGAGTCAACCAGACGGGTATATTAAACCCGGCGATGAAAGAAAAGTTTGTAAACTTCAAAAAGCTATCTACGGTCTTAAGCAAGCAGCAAAGGCCTGGTACACCAAAATATCGGAAACACTCAAAAACAATAATTTCTTACAGAGCAAAAATGATCCTTGTCTGTACTTTAAATCAAATCAAGAAAATCCGATATACATCATCATTTATGTAGATGATATCCTGATAGCAGGAAAGGACAGTGATATCGAAGAAACAATAAACCAACTTAAGAAAGAATATGAACTAAAAAACTTAGGAGAAGTGAATAATTACCTAGGCATAAACATTAATAAAATCAACGATACATATTACCTAAATCAAAACAATAAAATACAGGAACTAGTGAAAAAACTGAATTTAAACGACATGAAACCTCATTACACACCCATGATTGCTGGATTCAACAGACTTGAAGACGATGATAATCTTTTACCTAATAACACGAAATATCGACAAGCGACAGGCACATTACTTTACATATCAACAATCACGCGTCCTGACATATCTGCAGCAGTCAACATATTATGTCGTAGAAATGAAACACCACGCCAAAAGGACTGGACAGCAGTAAAAAGAATCATTTCATACCTTAAAACTACAGAAAATTTGAATTTAACTCTTAGCGCAAACAGCAAGCCCATCCTAACAGCATACGCCGATGCAGACTGGGCAGGCGACTTGAAAACACGTAAATCAACGTCAGGAAATCTATTCATGCTAGGAAAATCGCCGATTTACTGGATTACAAAAAGGCAAAATTGCATTGCACTTTCGTTAGCCGAAGCTGAATACGTTTCAGCTAGCAACGCAGCACAAGAATTAAGTTGGATAACAAACTTGCTTAGCGATCTCAACATTCCACAAAAATTACCCATCACGATTTTTGAGGATAATATGTCTTGTATAAAAATGACTGAAAACGATAAAGATACTAAGCGATCCAAACACATCGACATACGTTTCCACAACATCAAACTGATGAAAGAAGAAGGAAAAATCGATTTACAATACTGTCCCACTGAAGAAATGACAGCCGACACTCTCACGAAACCCACTCCCAAACCTGTGTACGAGAAACACCGTAAGAAACTGAACCTTCAACCATTCCCCACACAGGAGATTACTGGGGAGTGACGGAGAAACCTTTTTTATGCAATTGATTAATCTCCACGTGCAGCGAACGATTGAAAAACATGTTAAAAACCAGACCCCAATTACCAATAAGTACTTCAAGTGCCGCAGCTGAAAAACAGTGAATAAAACCAGAGACTGTCGAAACTAACTAATTGGAGAAATACTGCAGATGTCCCTCCTTCAAAGTACAGCTGTTTGTCCCGCGCGTGTGCACAGTACTCAAATAACAATCTCCCTTCAGTTTCCAAAATGTTTCCGAACAGTTAAGACGCTCTTGTATATATATGATGTAAATATATTTAATATAATGTAAAATTGGAGTACTTATACGCAGGCTCCAAAATGCGATTTTAAACACGTACATCTAGCCAAGAATTATATTATATTCAAAGGAAAATGAATCTTCTGTTTATTTCACACAATTGTTATTTTCTACTAATACTATTTATTATTCTTCCAATATAAGTGAATCAATGGATCAGATAAATATCGCTACAACACTTTGGATTACTACTGTGGGTATATTCAGCGCATAAGGAAAATCTCAGGTAAGCTGAACAAACTTCTTTAACATATCAAAAGATGAAAATGTATATTAAATTTGAAGACTGATTTAACTATTTATAAAAATAAGAAAATTTATTACGCTACCGACGGTTCCCCAACAGAAAGTTTTCCGTCATTTCATCCTTTTAAATTTTGAATTAAAAAAAATGTTCTAAGGAAGCATTTACTACATAAAAGTAATCATCATGCAAAATTCCAAGTTTCCATACCAATTGTATCACATAAAAATCGCAATTTTAGAATGCAGAATGTAAAAATTATTTGCTGTACTGTGCTCTTCCATCTTAAAGTTTGCTCCTCGTCATTTTTAAACACTTTATAAATCTAATCAATTTTTGTGTTATTTCATTGGTGCATTTTATAGTTTGTCACTCTAATATTGTAAACGCTGTTTAAATGAACCGTAACCAACGTAATTGCAGAGATAAGCATTATGATTTCATTCATTTAAAAGACTGATTCCATTAACCGGTGATTCATATAACCGGCGACCACCTTTATCAGAAACTCAAACCCCCCCCCCCCCCCCTAGAACCGAATTCTGGCTGCGCCACTGGTATGAGAAGATTTAGTTTTGTTTATTCCCTTTAGCATGTATCCTCTTTGACTTAAAAAAAATTAAACTTGTTTCAGGTTCCAATGATTGGATGGTTAGAATTTGATATTGCTGGTTTAAGGTGTTAAAATGTTTTAATCTTCGTTCAGAGTGGATTAAATTGATGTTTATTTCGGCATTTTGAGATTTCTGTTTGTTTTTTTATATTATACGGGATGCCGGACGACATTCCTAAGGAAACTGTGCAAGGAGGGAGTACAGGATGCAATAGAGTGTCGGTGAAAGTTCCCAATTTTTGGCCTAGTATTGCAAAGTTATTTTTTGTACAGCTAGAGGCTGGTTTTAGGTTAGCAGGAATCTCGGTTGAACAAACGAAATTTGATCATTTGGTGGCGTCTTTGGATGCTGAAACTTTGTCTTTTGCTTCCGATATTGTGTGTAAACCCCCAGAAGAACCGTACAGTGCTCTTAAAGCGAGGTTATTATCGGAATTTGAAGTTTCTCAGAATCGGAAGGTTAAGACTTTGCTTAAAGATTTAGAACTGGGAGATAGGTCCCCCTCAATGTTATTGCGTAAGATGAGAGAGTTAAGTGAGGGCCATGTTGACGATGACTTTTTGAAAAATATATGGCTTCGGAGGTTACCGGTATCTGTACAAACAATTTTGTCTGTCAGCTCTGAGGGTTTAAATACATTAGCGGAGATGGCGGATAGGATTTGTGTTAGGGCTGGCGTTAACTCTCTGGAATCGAGAGGAGCTGAACAAACTCAGTTTAGTCAACAAAATAAACAGTTGGAGCAGCTACAATTTCAGGTTCAGGAACTTTCAAAGCTGGTTAAAGCGGGTTCTTGTCCCAAGTCGCCTAGGAAATCTTACCGGCGGAACTCATTTAACTCAGGGGATAGGCCACACAGAGAGGGGTGGCTATGATGGTATCATTTTCGATTTAAGGAAAAGGCTCGAAAATGTGTACCTCCGTGCGCTTATAAACCAAAAAACGACCTTCGCTCACAGGAGTAGCGACGGCTACTGCACGTATGGGCTTGAGTCGTAGGCTTTATGTTACAGATAAAGTTACTCAATCCAGCTATTTGATGGATACAGGCAGTGATGTCTCATCTTTTCCGAAGTCATTTTTAGTTAAAAGTACTAGAAAGAAGGATTTTATATTGTATGCCGCTAATGGTACAAAAATCTGCACTTACGGTACTAAACTATTGACACTGGATTTGGGACTGAAACGTAAATTGCAATGGCCATTTATCATAGCTGGGGTAACTAAACCAATTATAGGCGCTGACTTTCTACAACATTTTGGTTTATTGGTTGATTTAAAAAAGCGGCGTTTATTGGACCCTGTAACTAACTTTTCTGCTCGTGGTAGCGCCAGTCTGTGTGATGTCCCGGTGGTTAAGACTATCATCGGAAACACTGCATATATAGAACTGCTAAAAAAGTATAAAGAGATTACCCAGTTAAATAATACGAATAAACGAACTGTAAAACACGATACAATCCATTTTATCCCTACTGTTGGCCCACCTGTGACAGCTAGAGCTCGGCGATTACATCCAGCGCAGCTTCGGATAGCTATGCAGGAATTTGACTATATGCTTGAGAAAGGCATCTGTAGGCCATCTAAAAGTAATTGGGCCAGTCCATTACATATGGTCCCTAAAAGCGTTTCAGATTGGAGACCAACTGGTGATTACAGGACACTTAACCGAATTACTGTACAAGACAGATACCCCATTCCTCACATTCAAGATTTTACTTATATGTTAAAAGGTAAAAAAATATTTTCTAAAGTGGATTTAGTCCGTGCTTATCATCAGATTCCGGTTCATCCACCCGATATCCCTAAAACTGCTATTATAACTCCTTTTGGTTTGTTTGAATTTCCATTTTTAAACTTTGGGTTATGCTCTGCAGCGCAAACGTTTCAACGCTTCATAAATGAGGTATTACGAGGTTTGGACTATTGCTATCCTTATCTCGATGACATCTTAATAGCAAGTGAAGCTCACGCTCAGCCTATGCAGCATAGAAAGTTTTTAAGCGGTTTAGAGATTACGGAATTATAATTAATGAATCGAAATGTGAGTTTGGTAAGGAAACTATAGATTTTCTGGGTCACACTATAGATAGCCAGGGCTGTGTTCCACACAAAGATAAGGTGAAAGCTATACTTGAATTCCCAAAACCAAAAACTGTTAGCGACCTCAGGAGATTTTTGGGTATGGTGAACTACTAGCATCGTTTTGTACCCCATATTGCAGCAATATTAAGACCACTAAATGTGTTCTTAAATGGCCAAAAGAGAGGGATAAAAGAGAAATTCAGTGGGATGCGGATGCAGGAAGCAGTTTTGAGCAAGTTAAGCAAGCTATAGCTAATGCGACTTTGCTTTATCACCCTTCAAAGATGCAAAGCTTGCACTTATAACTGACTTCAGTGAGTTTGCTATGGGTGGGGTGTTACAAGAAGTTACGCCCGATGGTCCGAAACCACTTGGATTTTTCTCCCGTAAGTTGTCCTCTACGCAGTGCAAATATTCAACATATGACCGGTAATTGTTGGCGGCATATTCTGCGATTCAATATTTTAGACATATGTTGGAGGCTCGGGTATTTACATTGTACGTAGATCACAAACCCCTAATTTTTGCATTTCAGCAGAAACAGGAGAAATGTTCCCCTAGAAGGCTTCGGCAGTTAGACTTTATATCCCAGTTTACTACGGATATACGTTATTTGCCAGGCAAGGGAAATTTTGATGCTGACAGTTTAGCTACAGTTTGTGAGATTCAATTTGCGTCACTTGCAGATTTTGAGTTGTGGGAAAGGTTGCAAACAGCGGATGAGGAGCTAAAAGCTATTTTGGAAGGAAAGGCTGAGTTTAGTGGGAAGTTAGCTAAAGTACAAATGTCGGATGCTAAGACATTATTGTATTGAGATCTTGTCAACCTTTAAGGCATGGGCAGCAAAAGATCTATGTTCCAAAGGAACTAAAGAACTGCACCCATGTGTTTGTACGGAGAGGTCCTTTTAAGATATCTTTACAACCGACTTACGAAGGTCCATTCAAAGTCGTAAAACGACTGCAAAAAGATTTTGTGGTTTCTATGGGGAACCAGGAAAATATCATAAATATTGATCGTTTAAAACCTGCGTTTCTGTTGAATGAAGATGGTGAGCCTGATCCTACAACTTACATAACGAGATCGGGAAGGAAATTTCGTTTTCGTCTCCCACGGGTTGTATGAGACTGGCGGGGGAGTTATGTGGGAAGTTAGCTAAAGTACAAATGCCGGATTCTACAGCGCAACCTGACATAACCACAAACATACTCGTGGTTGGCACCGAATGGGTTCAATATCGTAATTTCTGGCGTATAACCCGCGGATGAAAAAAAAACATGTTTAGACAGAGAATGTGTATTTAATAATTGAAGACAAATAAATTCCGAATTCGAAAAAATGACGTTTTATTAAATAAAATTTCTTGGTCCAAACATGTTTGTTTGCTAAGCGGATAATACGCCGGAAATTACGGTATCTTTCATTAATACTAAACATATCAGAAATTTTAAACAAATAGTATAAAAATATTTCCTACCAGAATTTTTATTTAAAACTATTTAAATTTCTTATTTAACTCGTTTCTCTGTGATGTATATTTTATTTACTTTGTGAAGAAATTTCTAATTCTAATCGAAATATTTTCAGTTAGTACCGGTCTAATGGCCAGTTGTTGATATATTTGGTGTTAACACTTTGAAGGACAGTGGTACATTTTTGTACCACTAAATTTTAATCCCCAAATGCCACACTGGCAACAATTTTGGAATATTTTTTTTTAAATTTCGGTACGTGAAGAAAAGCTTTTACTTAATTTCAAATAAATATGTTCATAAATTTTGGTGTCATTGAATCATTTCAACATTTTAGCAATGGAATTGCTTTGTCCCTGAAATGGTTAATAAAAATAGTTGTCATTTAAATTAATATTGAATGTTTTCTGTATTCGCGAGTTTACGCTATTACACTGGAAATTTAAACAAACCTGTATTCCAATCTGAAAGACTTTCGGGAGTTTTGAAAGTGTTTCTTTCTTTGGAGGACACGTGGATGGATAAGAATTCTATTAACCCTTTCAGGGATGAAGTCATTCTGGTTGTAAAATTTTGAAATGATTGACTGCCAACAGAATTTAAGAACGAATTGATTAGCAAATAAACAAATGATTTTTTTTCACATACATTATAAAATCAAAATTTTGTTCAAGAAATCTGCTTTAACTTCCGCAGATAGAGATTAACCCTTAAATGCTGAGAGTATCAAAATTTTATTTAACTTTTAATAAATAAATCAAGTTCTTCGCAACCACTATATTTGTATCGAAATATTAATCCTGTAAAGTCACATAAATATGCTATTAAATAAAGATAAAAATGTATCTCAAAATTTCTGGTGTGTAATCCTTAACCTTTCAATGCATGAATTTTTCTTTTAGAATTGCTTTTTTTTTTTTTTTTACTTATATTAAGGATTAGACACCAGAAATTTTAAGATATATTTTTAACTTTATTTAGTAGCCTATTTATGTGATTTTTACAAGATTAATATTTCGATATAAATATAGTGTTTGCGAAGAACTTGATTTATTTATTAAAAGTTAAATAAAAAGTGTTGCAAATTTGATACTCTAGGCATTTAAGGGTTAAAATTAAGTGGTTTCCCCTTGAAATTACTGCCTTTAAAAGTGTTAAAAAATCGAGTACTGGAGATTTTAATTCTTCTAGAACGTGCTGCGACTGGTTTGTGTACATGCCAATCTTCCATTATTTTCCCATAAAACTGTGTTTTAATTACCCAAGTCAAATAAACTGGACTCCCACTCGGTCCGTTTTTTGAAAACCAGTTTCTTCGTACAATTATCTTCTTTTCAGATTTCTCTTGCAAATTTTGTAGAAACGTTCTCCTGAGGTTTTTCTTGCCGCAAATGTTGTAGTAGCTATCTACCATGAAAATTATTCTATAAAAATACTGACATTCAAAAATGGACCAGTGGGAGCTCTGAATAAACATATTTTATAACAGAAATTTTACTTAAACACCTTCAAGTCGAGGGCTATGTATCAACTTTCCATTTTTTAGTTCAACTATTTCCGAATAGTAGCATTCGTTTTATTTAACCGCAGAGAATTTGTGATTGTATAAGGCCAAAATTACTATTCAGAAATACTGGTAGTCAAAATTGGGGGCCGTAGGCACTTTATATTACACTTATTCGTGACATTCGTCTCGAAGTGGCTAATCATATATTCTAATACGAGCAAATCTTGTGGGTGGTTATATATATATATATATATATATATATATATATATATATATGCAAAAATTATCTTAAAAACGGCTCTAACGATTTTGACGAAATTTCGTATCCTACCGTTTTGGGGCACCAGAAAACCATTGGGCTAGGTCACATGCTCGAGAAAATTCGATTAGTGGGTCATTTTGGGTCATTTTGGGTCATGGTCTAGCTAATTGTATCTAAAAAACGGTTCAAACGATTTTGACGAAATTTTGTATCCGACCATTTTCGGGCATGAGAAGTCAATTAGGCTGGGTCACACGTTCGAGAACTTTCGATTAGAGGGGCATTTTTGGGTCAACGCGGGTCAAATTAATTTTATTTAAAAAACTGCTCTAACGATTTTGATTAAATTTTGTGTCCTACGAGTTTCGAGCACGATAAAAGCATTGGGCTAGGTCGCATGTACGAGAAAATTCGATTAGTGGGTCATTTCTGGGTCATTGTGGGTCAAGATCTAAAAAGCGGCTCAATTTACACTAAATTTTGCATCCAATGGTTTCGGGCACGAGAAGACTGTTGGGCTAGATCACATGTTCGAGAAAATTCAATTAGTGGGTCATTTTGGGTCATTTTGAGTCATGGTCAAGCTAAATGTATCTAAAAAACGGTTCAAACGATTTTGACGAAATTTTGTATCCGACCATTTTCGTGCATGAGAAGTCAATTGGGCTGGGTCACATGTTCGAGAACTTTCGATTAGTGGGTCATTTTTGGGTCAACGCGGGTCAAATTAATTTTATCTAAAAAACGGCTCTAACGATTTTGATTAAATTTTGTGTCCTACGAGTTTCGAGCACGATAAAAGCATTGGGCTAGGTCGCATGTCCGAGAAAATTCAATTAGTGGGTCATTTCTGGGTCATTGTGGGTCAAGATATAAAAAGCGGCTCAATTTACACTAAATTTTGCATTCAATGGTTTCCGGGCACGAGAAGACTGTTGGGCTAGGTCACATGTTCGAGAAAATTCAATTAGTGGGTCATTTTGGGTCATTTTGGGTCATGGTCAAGCTAATTGTATCTAAAAAATGGTCCAAACGATTTTGACGAAATTTTGTATCCGACTATTTTCGGGCACGAGAAGACTATTGGGCTGGGTCACATGTTCGAGAACTTTCGATTAGGGGGTCATTTTTGGGTCAAAGCGGGTCAAATTAATTTTATCTAAAAAACGGCTCTAACGATTTTGATTAAATTTTGTATTTTACGAGTTTCGGGCACGCGAAAATCATTAGACTAGGTCACATGTTCGAGAAAATTTGATTAGTGTGTCATTTCTGGGTCATTGTGGGTCAATATCTAAAAAGCGGCTCAAATTACACTAAATTTTGCATCCTATGGTTTTCCGGCACGAGAAGACTGTTGGGCTAAGTCACATGTTCGAGAAAATTCAATTAGTGGGTCATTTTGGTCATGGGTCATGATATTTGAACTCAAATTTAATTTTGACCGAGCGGTCTTCCCTGCTCGTAAATTAAATCAAGTAAGTTCTACATAAATGCAAATAATGTTTTGCTAGATAAATTTTCTGGTTTAAAAACTGTTTTTACTTGAGTTAAACTAACACAGTTTTAACCTAAAAGTACTCGTGCCGGTTATGTCATACCCAGGGACGTACGTTTTTTATTTTGCCAGCAATACTTCCAAATATATATCGTCTCCTTATTTAATCGCAGACAATTTTTACAAATTCTAAAATAAAATAAGTCGAATACTACTTTTCGTAACGTAGGGTTGACAAATGTAAAAAATCGCACGCATTCAGGACATGTCATACACTGCGCGATAGGAATATCCTTAATCACGTGATATAAATTAGGTGTATAGATTTTTTAAAACTTTTTCTCGTTTTTTATAAAAGATTTTTTGTAAATCTCTCTCACTTACGACGATAATTTTCTTTTTGTAACCAAAAGTATCTCTAGATTTCTATGTCCTAAAAACAACATATACACTGGGAAAGAGAAAAATAGTTTTTACTATTAAAAAAATAGATACAAAACATTAAATACATGTATTTTATTCATAGTGTTGTATTTTCAAACCCAAGAACAAAACGTTAAATACATGTATGTTATTCATAGTGTTGTATTTTCAAATCCAAGAATAAAACAAACATTTTTTAACAGGCATCATTCTACGTCGGATCTCCATCGTCTTCTCGTAAACTTGGAAAGATGGTACGCAGGAGAGATATCAGATGACTATTATAACGATGTAGACACTAGCACTGATTTTACGCCTCAAAGGTACACCACGTCTTTATAACGATATCCATTTTAAGTAACAAAGTTTTATTAAAATAATTTTGTATCCATTTTTAAATTTCGAGATCGTGCTTTTTAAAGGTACTTATATATATTGTTTAATTTAAAAAATATAGCTTCAAAAAAAGGGTTAAACAATCTTATCTTTTCTTTTGCAGAGCATTGATACCTATGTTATCCAAAAAAGCTTCGCATTTGAGCGTTTTATAATATAAAATCAGAAATTTTCACATTATCAATAAGATTGCTACAGTAGTGTCATAGACTTAAAATGAATGCATGCACTTATTTCACAGAGGGTTCCTCGGTACATTGAATTTGAATACTACTATTTTTGAATAGTGAAATTAGCTTTAGTTAATGACAGAAATTCTGCGATTAAATAAGACTAAGATTATTATTCAAAAACAGTGGTACTCAAATTGAAAGAACCTGTGGGTACCCTGTGTGAAACAGATAAATTCAGCATTACCAATTAACGTTTTGGTAAATACATTTACCGGAATTTCTATCTTTACATTTTTCTTAACACTTAAATTACTGGTAATGTTTTCCTTGGATAACCTTTCTTATTTTATTTAGACTAGAGTTGTTGTTAGAGCTTTTTCGAATAATGTTCACCTTATTTAACAGCAGTGTTGCTAGTTTGCTATTACAAAAAAAATCAGACTGCTTTCATTACCACCACTTTTTTACATATTGTAATTCGCCTTATTTAATCTGTCATAAAATAGGGCAAATACAACTATTTAAAAAAAAAAGTGGTGGAATTGACGAAAAAGAATAATAAAAAAAATAATGGACTGACAACACTGTTTAACAGACGAAATTTAGCGTTTAACCTCTTGTAAGGGTGATGCTATGTTAATTATATTACTTATTTTTATTCAAAATTAGTACCAGAATTTTTGAGTAATATTTGACTTTTATAACTCACGTGAGAAAAGATAAAATTACATTTATTTATTTTTAAATGAGTTCGATATTTCTGGGGAATTTTCAACATTATAGCAATACAATTACTTGCTTCTGAAAAGATTAAACAGATTGCAGGCTCTGTGAGCTTATTTTATCACTGCATAAATCCTGCGGTGAGGTGCGAAGATTACTATGCGGTGAAAAGGGGTAGGAAGCGGACTGCCAGTTGGACAACTCTAATTTGGAGAAAAATAAGCAAAACGTTCATATTTTCACATAAAAGTAATATCTATATATGAACAGTAAAGAATAGTAAAGAAATGTCATCGTACATGAAGTCATTTTTATTGAAAACATAAATGTAGCGAAAATACCGGATAGTCCTGTGTAAAACACCTGGATAAAACAAACATATTTAGAACCATAAATTTTATTTAAAAAATAAATTGAAATATTTGCTACGCAACAATGAATTATTTTTATTAAATACAATTTCTGGTTCTAAACATATTTGTCTGACAAGCTCGTTATCGTTATAGGCCAGCATTTGTTACGCAATACAACATGCAAGAATGCTCATGATGTCCTCATTTGTGGGGAGCATCGACTCAAATTTATATCAAATACTTGCAAACAATGTGTGCAAGCGGCGTGAACACATTAACAGTAAGGAATGAATTAAAACAAATATTCTTCTACCGTCGATTCAATTCGCTAATTCTGAAGTAAGCTCATTTTGAAAGCTTTAGCTTGCATTTTTCTCAACAAGCTATAGTAGTCAGTAGCATATTATTCGATCAGTTTGAGATGCATTTGTGATTATAAATAAAATGGGCTACAGCTCCTCAGCCTTGATTGCTGATTAGAACTGCAGGTATAAATATGATATTTATATAAGCTATATTAACATGTTGAATGACAGTAGGAACAAGTGAAGTTCGAAAATTGACACTATATGTTTTTGTAATTTTTATAATATTAGAAGTATAGTTTTACTCTTTCTGCTTAAATAAACTTACCGTAATTTCCGGCGTATAAGCCGCAGCTCAAAGAGTCGGTTTTCGACACAGAAATATTATTTTATAAAATGTAACTTAAAAGATCGCTGTAAATATTTAACTACAATTATTAAATAAAATTTCTGGGTCGAAAAACGACTCTTTGAGCTGCGGCTTATACGCCGGAAATTACGGTAATTTTGATTAATTCAGCACCTTTAATTAGGTTACACTACTCCCTTCACAACCACGTCAGGGTGGCTAGTGGTCAAAAAATGTGATGAACACCGGTATATTCTTATAGAAAAATTTATGTTGATTATTCGATCAAATAATCAACTTGAATTTTTCTATAAGAATATACTGGTAATTTTCATTTTTTACTGTATTTTTCCCTGACCCCTAGCCACCATGCACGTGCTTACTGAAGCTACAACTCGTATAACAGGTGGAAAATGAACTTCAACCTAAAAAATTGTCTCCAAAACATGACACTGGGCTTCTACTTGTACGCCGGTAAATGCACATTTATGCTGCTATAGCCGTAGTGTCTAAAAACGACCGTTTCGTTTTGGGCGGCTATAGCCGTCATGCCACATTGTAAACTTCACTTTGGCGGCTATAGCCGCAAGTGTCCGTCAACGTGTTAAAATACCCAAATAAATTATACTGCCATAATCTTATCTTATACATCTGGGATGACGGGCCCACTTGCCGGAAGGCCAATTGCTACCATTTTTCCTGAAAATTTTTTTTCGCCTTATTTAATCTAAGAATTTCTTTCATTAAGTAAATCAAGGAATATTTTTCCGAAAAATTGGTGGCAATTGGCCTTCTGGCATGCGGGTCTCATTTTCTCTGCTATTTTTCCTTGTCCAAATCTTTTATATTTAAAATGTTTAGAAATGTGCAAAATCTGATGTGAATTTTGAGAATTTTTTCAATAATACAATTTCTTACTTGGTTAGAGAAAATCCTTATAAACGTTATTATAGTTGTAGATTATACTGAATCCTTTAAAGAGTTTACTTGAAATAGTGAATTCAAACAAAGAATATTTGTTTGTTTTCAGGAAGTCATTTAACATAACTGAAATTCTGAAAAAGAAGATTGACGGTAGCTATGCATCAGAGAATGATATATTGCTGAGTGAAGAAGGTAACTAAAAATAAAATAATAAAATACATATATATATATTTAATTAAACGTGAAAACATCGAGAAATGTTATTTCGTTAGTGTATGGGGTTTATTCCCAATAATATTTCGTAAAATGACAAAGTTTTCGATTTATCTTTGTGAATATTGTGTTTATAACTAATTTTAATCTGTGGTAATTATATTAAATGCAAGGATGCCACCAGTCAACGTTTCAGCTACCAGTTTTTCGAAACAATAATCTTCGTGGTAGATTTCTAGAACATTTGTAATAGAAACCTACCATGAAGATTATGTTTTGGTAGTAGTGATATACAAAAAGGGACCGGACTGACTTTCGTGGAAGTTAGAATTTAACTAAATGCATGGTTGAGAAGTTTCTTGATTTTTCAATACCACTATTTCATAATAGACATATTCGGTTTATTTAATCTCAGAATTCTGTAATTATATAAAACGAGTATTTCTATACCAAAATGATCATATACAAAACTCGAGAGACTTGGCAACTATTCAATTAAAACTTGGAGAAAACAATTAACACAATATTCTGGGCTGGCAGAGTATAGGAGGAATTTTGTTGTTCTTTCCACTATTTCAAAAAAAATATCTTCATGATATATTTGTATTGCGTATGTCAAAGAAATTTACGTCCAAGAATATTGATAGGGAATACTGGCAGAACAGTAAAATTTTTCCTATATGCTGCCAGCCCTCAAATTTACAATACCAAAGTGTTTTAAAATTATTACTGATAAAAGCTTATTATTATTCTTTTATTAATCTAAATTAACCCCTTAATCGTCGCGCCCGAGACATTCACGGGCAGCATAGGTTACGCCTGTTTTATTCCGATTGCTTGATTCCCACCAGTTTTATAAAATAGTGTTACTGGCTTTATTCTCGTATTATTTTTATCTGTCTATTAAACAAGGCGAACATTTCTACTTAAAAAAACTGGTGGTAATCAAGCAATCTGAATTTAAAAAAAGTAGCCTACACTTAAAGGGCGCGACGATTAAGGGGTTAAAAATAATTAATTTAATCATGTTTCCCTCCGGGCTCTATTGATTTTGTTACAAAAAGCCAATTGTTCTGTTGGCATGTCTTGTTTGGACGACTATTAGGGGAATCTCTGAATTTCATTTCTGTAATTTTAAATACTTTCAAAATGCTTAAGGTTAGGGGTAATTAACCATCTTAACCAACTACCACTGTTTTATAATAAAGAAAATTGCCTAATTAATGACAGAAACGTTGTTATTAAATAAAGTGAACACCACCTTTCGTAATTTGTGATAGTAAATTTCTTTCAGGCAAAAAAAAAAAAAAAAAGACTGAAGACTTTGCTTATAACTATCCCAATTAAATCATTATAATTTTTTTGAAGATTTTAACCCTTAATTGCATAGTGATGTAAATTTCCATCACTGTTTATTTAACTTTTAATAAATAAATAAACTTCTTCGCCCCCACTATATTTATATACAGGGGTGATTGTGTTCCGGTATTTTGTACACCACTAAATTTATATAGCAATATTTTTAGTATGTCATCGCAGTATTTATCAATTAAAGAGGAAAAAGACTGCTGTATAAATTTAATGGTGTACAAAATACCGGAACACAATCACCCCTGTATATAGCAATATTAATCCAGTAAATTTCCCGTGAACTATGTTGCTGAACAAAATTAAAAATCTATCTTAAAATTTCTGGTGTCTAATATTTCATATGTGTATAAAAAAACACAATTGTAAAAGAAAAACTCATGCAAAGAAGGGTTAAATAAAGTTTATCAAAGATTTTACCTTTCTAGCTAAATCTGATAGTACTGACATTTAACAAAAAGTAAGAAATTAATATTACCTGGCCTTTCCAATACATGAATATAATGCATGAAATGCACATGAATTTTATTTCACTTTAGGAGAGTTATATTCAGACTGAAGAAAAGATTTCTGAAAGGAATTTAGGATAGGGAGTAATACAAATTATCGTACTTTTTTAACCAAGTCCATATTAGCTTGTCAAAATAAATTTCACATATTCTAGACATATTTCTATTTTACAAATACATTACTATGAAATTCCTACTCTTTAATACTTTAAAATTTATTTTTACAGATGACGGGAAGTTGATATCATGCAACAATGGTAGGTACCATTTTTTTAAACTTTTTTTTTCCATAGAATATTTCATATAAAAACTAATTACAATATTGAAAACAGTAATTTATTTCTGAAAAAATGTGTTAAATTTAAACAGATAGCTTCAATTACTTCAATCCAATCATATTAAGATTTGAGAGAAAAAAACAAAAGTAGTAGAAAAGCGTTTTCCTAAAAAATTGACAATAGAAAAAACGGTACTCAAAGAATTGCAGTTTTCTTCCTACTAAAGTATTTTGCGCAAGGTTGTCCACTTGTGTCCCATTTGAATGCCGGTATGTATAAACAACAATCTTGGTCGAATGTTTCTATTGGAAAAGTTGTAGAAACCTATCATGATTTACTAAATTGCTGCTTAGGAATAGTAGTATTTGAAAAAAAAGGACCATGGTTAGCCCTGATTGCTGTCTACTAATTTCATATTGGACGAAAACCGTTCCATTTGAGTTGAAACTAGTGCTCATTATTAAACGTTTATACCAGTTGCTACGTATAACACGTATTATACGGGGTAAATATTTTGGATACGTATCATATGGCCAAGGCGGTTATACGTATTATGCGAAACAGTGTATACGGTACAACGTATATATGGAACTTACCCCAGCGGTTAAACGTATAAACTTTTAAACAGCTTTCTATCATTGCGTAATAAAAGATGCCTTTCTCCTGCTGGTCTGGGCTTCAGAGACATTGAGAAACACCCGTCAGTTTGTTCTCACCCCCCCCCCCCCCTGAATACTGGGCCTGCGCGCTGACAAAAAAATGGCGACTGTCGTAAGCGGATGTTTTTCATCGTTTTTACGGACCATCGAATTTGAACACCAATCATTTCTAAAAGTTTTCTTCGCCTTATTTTTCTGAGATCAAATAAGTCAAAGAAAACTCTTAGAAATTACTGGTGTGTGAATTCAAGTGACTGTACAAACGATTAGAAAAATCTGCCTACGAAAGCCGGCATTTGTCTGTCAGCGCTCGTGCCTAGCATGCAGGGGGTGGTGGTTCTCCTTTTAGTGATGTAAGACTGATGAGGTCCATTGGTATTAAAGGCAAATACGTATACTTGAAATATAAGTACACTTGAAATATCGTTTAACCCTCTGACCGCCGAGCAAAAGGGCAAAATTGTAATGTTGTTTTCTCTGTAATGTTTTTGAAATACTAAAAATACATGATATTTCAAATATGATATAAACATTTTAATTAAGTATATGAATATAATTCTTGAGACTATTAATCATTACTTAATATTTTAAAACTAAATTATATTTGTAGAATTATATTAATTTATATAATGTTAATATTGCAGTGAAACCTACAAAATAGTGAAAGGATATACCAGTTCACGGCGGGGATAAGGTTAAACGATATACGCTTATACGTATTCGGATACATTTAAACGTATCGTTTAAGGTATACGTATTTCATACCGATTTATTATACGTATATACCTATATTGGTTAAAGGTATAACTGAAATACGTATTGCGACGGTAGCACTAGTTGAAACTAGAGATGGGCGTTATGTATCATAATAAAATAAATAACACTAATATTGTCTTTTAAAATTAATTATTAAGTGATATATTAACAAAAACTCCCTGGAATGACTTACCCACTAAACATGCGAACTTCTGAAAAACAGAAAACAGTACATATTATTTTAGAAATAAATATTCATATTGCAAAGACAATTAAAATGCAAAAACTTATCTCTTCTGTAAAAAACAAATTCTATCTTCTTCCCGGCTTATAAATGTCGTCTAAATTAAAGCAAACATTTAATTCCCAAATCCTACTTTAAAGACTGAAGCAGAAACAAAACCGAAATTATACACATGTAAATGGACAAGGCTGTAAATGCAATATATTTATTTTCGATAAAAACAGAAACAAGAACAAAAAAACCCTGCTGTTAAATCTTAGAACAAGCACGAAACTGGGTGGTTTCGAATTCGGCGAACCGATAAATGAGTTTTTCTTGCTACGGTTTATTTCTTACGTTTCTTCCATGCCTACTCTGCTTTGATCTGGCACGGCCAGACTGCATGGTTCTGGAAATTGAGCTGGTTTTTGAGGGAATTAGATTGGATTGGTCGGTTGACAGACTAGAATATTCTAGAATAGGGTTCTATTGTCTGTGGGTTGGTTTATGGTGTGTGGAATAGTCGTATTTATTGAATTACGTTTGTGGAATGTGTATTGTGAAGTTTAAAGGTTTGACGTTTTGTCGTATGTCATAGAAGGATAATTCCTGTGAAATATTAAAAAAAACGAAAGATGAGAAATAAAGGTAAGTGCATTTTTGTTGATTTTATTTGATAAGATGTATTTTATCCATTTTAGAGGTCACTGTAAACCGATTTTTGTGCGACATTAATAACCACAGATTGAATGGCTTTTCATGCATTCGAGAGATTGCTGCACAGCGAATTTCATGCATCCAGAGGGGTTTTTTCGGAAATCTCGAGACTCTCCCCAATCATAACCTGTGTGCTTTGTGGCAGAGAACTCACTACTTACACAGTTCCTATGAGAATTTCTTTCACGAAGTAAACATTGATTTTATTCCGTTTTGTGACAATTTACAAAGTTTAAGCGAAAAGGAAAAAATAGCTAAAATTTTGTAAAAATATAAAAATCCGGAGGAAAAAATTGCTAAATGTTTGTAAAAATTGAAAAAACGGAGGATAGAATTGCTAAATATTTGTAAAAATTGAAATATCCGGAGAAAATCTTGCTAAAAGTTTGTAAAAATAGAAAAATATGGAGGATAATATTGCTAAAAGTTTGTAAAACTCGAAAAATCGTGAAGAAAATCTTGCTAAAGCTTTGTAAATAGTCTTAAAACGAAATAAAATCGATGTTTACGTTGTGAAAAAGCTTGACGTAAGAAGTGTGCAAGTCAGTGGCGCAGCCAGGATGGGGGTTCAGAGGTTCAACATACCATTATTTTAGTATTGTAAGCATCGCCTCATTCAATTCCAGAAATTTTTCTATTAAATAAGCTTACAAAATTCTTAGAAAAAAAGTGGTATCCAATGCCTCAAAACCCCTACCCTGGCTGCGCCACTGGTGCAAGTATCTCCTTGGTTGCCGAAAGCATTCGTTCTGATTGGCTATAATTTGGAAATTGCCGATTTTTCGGTTGGCGCGCGTCAAAAAAATCGCCGCATCGAGCGTCTAGCTTGTTCTAGGATTTTGACAATATGCCTATATAAGGCATAGATTATGAAACACTTTCCAACACTAACAGAATATTATTAAGAAATGTTATTAAGAAATTTAATTTTTTCCTAGAATAAGATCAGATATCTTAATATGCAACTTAAAAAACATATATTTCAGTAAAAATCCATTTTCAGCAATTGCTGTCCATATCCTGTAACGTGTGTAAATTCTTTCGTGTAGACCTCTTTTGACCCCTATAGAAATTATACGCAATACCTAATACACTCAAAATTAGATCAGTTTAAATTTGTATATCACAGAGGAAAACGCACTTCGAGTAATTATTGATCTTAGTTAGTGCTTTAACCGAATTACTTTGTGCGTCTCTTGAAATCAACAATACATGCGTACACTCTATAGTCTATAGAAAACATGCAGTACACTTCAGTGATTTCGTTATGTTTGAAGTATCATACAGAGATGCCAAGCATCCACAAATCTTCCATAATATGTGGATTAATTTAACCCAGTTAACAAAATTTCGAACCAGAAAATTTATTTGATGAATCTTTATTTACATGATTTAATATTTGTACAGGGTAGTTGCAATTGACGTCATGATGGAAGTTACACACTACAACTACCTTGACCTCCAGTTGAAGTACAATGGCTGATCAGCTGACTGCAACTGGTATATAGGGAATATACTTAATTTCTTTTCATAAAAAAATTTCTGGTGCGATACGTATTAAACCTAGGTCAAATTAACCCACATATTACGGAAGATTAGTGAAAGCTTGGCAACTCTGATTATTATTTATTTAATTATATATAATATAGATATATATTATATTATACATATTATATAATATTATATAATATTATTCTTAATACTATAATATATTATAATATTATAATTATAATATATTATTATTATTAATAATAATATAATAATAATAATAATAATAAATTATATATAATGTAATAATTAAATATAATAATATAATATAATAATAATAAATATAATAATTAAATTAAATATAATAAATAAATTATAAAATAAATTATAAATAAGATTAATAAATAAGATTAAGAAAATAAACATCATTAAAATGCGTCTCAAACGACCCCCCCCCCCGCCAGATCATAATGGAAAGGTATCCTTTTGTGTGTGTTTCTGTAAACGAACTATAAATGCTACTTATTCTAAACTCCTGAGAAAGCATGTTTCAGTCCATCTTAATGATATATATCAATCTTATTATGTTTTAAATATCTTAAAACGAATAAAATGCACCGCAAACGATTTTTTCCCATAGACGGTAATATTACAGATTTGTGCGTCCCTGTAAACGAGCTGTAACTACTAGATGCTTTAATTTCAATACCAAACATTCTATAGTAAACCTCAAATCATATACAAATTTCATCGCAATCCGAGAATATTTACAAGAGTTAGAAAACGGACAGACAGACGGCAGACAGACAAACCGAATTCATGAACACTTTTGAACTACGTTGGAAAGTGTTAAAAACTCTTACTTTTGTAAAAGACTTTTTTGCGCCATCTATGAAACTAATCTTTAGAATCATCTTTAGAAACTAATCTATTATGATTTGTCAATTCCAGTGGTTTCCATTACATTGGGGATGGCTAATACATGAATTTCAGTGAAAAAATGGGGTTTTTTCGCAATTCGGCATTTACAACCTGTTCCATTTACATGCTTCAATTATTTACAACATTACATATAAATAAACAGATTGCGTACACATATTCGTCTAATTTATTCATAATATTTGCAATATTTTTTCACAAATTAATGAAGGAGGATAGTATTATTCGGAAATAGTGGTACTCCAGTAGGGATTGCAATGCCGATATGCTGCTGGATTTCGCGTCCAGTGTTGCCATTTTAGCGTGTTTCTTAATTAAAAAAGCTTACCATAATTCCCGATTAGTAATCTTCGGTTTATTTTATGACAGACGTTCCGTGATTAAACAAAGCAAAGACTACTATTCGGAAATTCTGGTGGACGTTTTAAATAAAAGAATACGCTAAGTTGGACACAATTTGCTAAATTGGCAGACGGAGAGGCTGGAGTTCCCAATTTGACTTCAAAATACCTACCAGAATTTACGAATAGTAATAATTTTTTTATTTAATCACAGAAAATCTACCTTAAAATAAAACAAAGATTACTCTTCGGTAATCATGATAGCTTTTTTAATAAAGAAAAAGAAACGTGCTAAACCAACGCCCCCTAGATAAGAAAGCCTTGACACTCGTCACGAAAACGTCATACCAAGCAGGCAAAACAAAGAAAAAAATTCGAACAACTTGCATGTTTCGATTTCATTGGCTCATAGAATTAATAATTATAGTTTACGACTAATAGTTAATAATTCCACGAGCCATCGAAATCGGAACATGCGAGTTGTTCGAATTTTTTTCTTTGTTTTGCCTGCTTGCAGCGGCGTAGCCATGAAGAGGGGTTCCAAATGCTCTGAATACCAGTAATATTGTAAAGTTTTCTTTGTATTCATTATCGCAGAAAGTTCTCCAGTTAGATAAGTCAAAGAAAACTTTACAAAATTTGTGGTATCCAGAGCATCTGGACCCCCACCCTGGATACGCCACTGCCTGCTTGGTATGACGTTTTCGTGATGAGTGTCAAGGTTTTCTTATCTAGGGAGCGTTGGCTAAACTTGGCACACTGGGGGCGAAATATCGATTTGGTTGCCAGTTGAGCTTTTTAATATCCACAATTCTACCACTTTTTCCCAACAGTAAAATTCGGGTTACCGTAATTTCCGGCGTATAATCCGCGGATTAAACAATCATCTTTAGACCCAGAAATTTTATTTCACAATTGAAATCGAATAATTACGGTTGGTTTAGTAAGTTGCATTTTATAAAATATATATTTTCTGGGTCGAAACATGATTGTTTGATCCACGGATTATACGCCGGAAATTACGGTATTTAATGTATTTAATGAATAAGACTACTTGACAATCTAATGCGTATACGCACCTTGAAAAATAATTACCGTATATACTCGCGCATAAGCCGAAACCCAAATTCGAGAAAAAACACGTTTAATAACAATAATTCAGAATGGTTTTCTACGCCTAATTTAATCTCGTTTAATTCTAAATTATTTAAGGCGAAGAAAATTATTTTAACCCTTTCAGGGGCAGTGATATGTTTATGAAACCACTTAATTTTAATTCCCAAACGTCGCAATGGCACCAGGAATTTGCTAAAATCTTTTCTATTTAATATGTATGTGATATTTTGCCTTTTTCATATTGCCAAATAAATTTCTATGATAATTCCGGTGCCAGTCATTTATTTCAACATTTTAGTACTGAAAGTACGTACAATTTTACAAAATACTTTACTGAAGGTGTTTTTATTTATTTATTTATTTATTTTCATATACCATAAAAACACCTTCAGTAAAGTATTTTATAAAATGGTACGTGTATGTTTTTGATCATTTATGTTGTTTTTAATTAGTATTCATAATTCTCTGTTTTTTTCTGCATTTACGTAAACATGGAATATTTTTAATTACACATTTAGCTATTTTGTCTACCTAATATAAATTTGCCATAAATAAGTTTTAAAGCATAATTCAACATTTATATAACTAAATAGGTAACATTTCTCACATTGAAATGTTAGACAAAAACTGACATATACGTGATGGATAGTCTAGCAAAATCTAAATTCAGAATTTTTTTTTTTTGCCGCAGTTTGTGCTTCATTTTTCAGATGGCATCCATTTCTTTTATCTGATATTGCATAATTCTTTTTTCTGCAGATCCTGCCACAAAACCATTTCTATCTTCCATACGAACTTTTCCTGAGCTTTCTTTGCAGCCGTCTTTTGATCCTAGGGTAACAGATTACTATGTCAATGTCAGCTTCGACATAATGCTTCTTAAAGTATGGGCTACAGTACTTAACTGTCAAACCGAAGCTCGCCTGGATGACAGATTTGGACCATCCAGGTACAGTATTTCTGAACGGAGTGGCATTCGTTTATTTTATAAAAAAAACATTTCGGAATTTAAAAGTTGTATTTTTTATAAGAACGAAAGCTGGAAAAATCAGTATCAAATTTGATACGAAAACCTAATTTGACACAAGTCTTTGTTTTCTTTTGTTTTTAATTAAGATCAACAATTTAGTTTTGTAGCTCTAATACAGTCTGAAAAAGTAATTTTAGAAATATATTATAAGGAAGTATTTAACCCTTAAATGCCTAGAGTATCAAATTTGCAACACTTTTTAGTTAACTTTTAATAAATAAATCAAGTTCTTCGCAACCACTATATATATATATATATATATATATATATATATATCGAAATATTAATACTCTAAAAATCACATAAATAGGCTACTAAATAAAGTTAAAAATATATCTTAAAATTTCTGGTGTCTAATCCTTAATATAAGTAAAAAAAAAAAAAACACAGAATTCTAAAAGAAAAATTCATGCATTGAAGAGTTAAGGATTAGACACCAGAAATTTTAAGATATATTTTAAACTTTATTTAGTAGCATATTTATGCGATTTTCTACAGGATTAATATTTCGATATAAATATAGTGTTTGCAAAGAACTCGGTTTATTTATTAAAAGTTAAATAAGAAGTTTTGCAAATTTGATACTCTAGATATTTAAGGGTTAAGTTTCAGGAAATATTTTGTCTCAAATATCTGACTCTTTTTAATGTATTGGGTTGTTCGGAAAGTTCCCTCCGTTTACCAATTCATACCGGCAAACTCGGTCCGTCAATCACTAGACAAAAGATATCGGAATTAATGTCCAATAATTAAATGATAGAATTTTCCGGTACGAACCAACTTTCTCAAACGGAAATAACTTTCCGAACAATCCAATATAAATGAGAGTTAATTTTGTTACATTATTAAAATATTTGAAGATTAAACAAAACGCGTTTCGAATCAGAAATTGTATTTAATGAAGTGTAACTTATTCATGAGTAGTGCTTATTTAACTTCATTTTTCAAGTATTTCATTTTTTTCCCTTTGGTTGATAACTTCTTCATTTAGCCCAGCGTACACACAAAATCAAGATAATTTATTTATCACTAAAATTATGAAGCTAAAATAAAACTGTTTTGGACTGTCCAGTTTATAGTATTTCAGAACTGAGTGACATTCGTTTATTTTATTAAAAAAACATATCTGAATTTAAAAGTTATATTTTTTATTGGCACAAACGTTAGAAAAATCAGTATTAATTCTGATATGATAACCTAATTTGACAGGAGTCCTTATTTTGTTTTGTTGTTAACCCTTTCAGGGGCAAAGTAGTATTTTTGCTAAAATTTTGAAATGATTGAATGACACCAGGATTTGCGAAATTTTCTTTTCAAAATAAGTAAAAGTTTTTTTTTTCACGTACATTATAAAAGCAAAATTTTATTTTAAAATTTTAGTGCCATTGTGGCATTTGGGAATTAAAATTAAGTAAAATATACCGGATGCGCCAAAAGTTCGTTAAAATTTTAAAAGATCATTTTAAAAGAAACAAATTGTGCTAGAAAATTGCGGTTTGCAGGAATGGGATTAGAGGGAGATGGGATTTCTTTTAATAACAATAAAAGTTGTAGTTAAACAAATTTACGATAGATGACGCTGGCATGCATAATATGAAGCAGATGTATGCAAATTAGGCTTATAGTACAAGACCCATTTCAGCTAAGCGTCTGACAAGCTTCAGTATCGCAGCACATGAAACATGCTATTTTCTCGTCTTCAGTCATTTTGCCGTGCAGAAATTTCACAATGCGCCAGTTGCTGATTCCAAGTGCTTATAAAAGAGTTTAACTAACAGTGTTTGATCTGATAACAATGGTATACTGCTGGCATCGAATGAAGAATGTGTGTGCATTGAGAAGTTTTATTGACAACCTGATTTGTATCTGCTTCATATCATGCATGCAGCGCCATCTATCGGTAATTTTTGAACCAAAAATTTTTTATTCTGAAAAAAGTCCGATCTCCCTCTAATCCCCTTCCTGCAAATCGTAATTTTTTATCAGCATTTGTTTCTTTCTAATAAATTTTTAATGTTTCAACGAACTTTTGGCGCACATGGTATAATATCCCACCGCTCTTTAAAAAGTTAATTAACACTAAACATACCAGGAATTTCACTCAAGTTAAAAAAAATATTTCACACAAGAATTTTTATTTAAAACTATTTAACTTTGATATTTAGTTTATTTCTGTATAATTAATATTTCATTTATTTTATGAAGAAATTTCTGGTTCGAATCGAAATATTTTGATTTGGCACCGGTCAAATGACCGGATATTGGTGTATTTAGTGTTAAGAACAACAATATAGTTTCATAACTCTCAGTTTGAAAAACCATTTTAGAAATATATTTTACAAAAAAAAAAAATAATTATATTTAAATTTCAGGAAATATTTTGTTCTAACTATCTGAAAATTTTTTTAATGAAAAAATGGGAATTAGACTTTTTTTTACATTATTAAAGTTTTCGGCGTGGATCAGACTAAACATACACGTTTAGAATCACAAATAGTATATAATGATGTGTAACTTATACCTTTGCCGTGCTTATTCAACTTTATTTTTATAGTAGTTAATTTTTTTTCCTCTGGTTGAAACTTCTTTATTCGATCCACGTCTTACATTCCCAAAATTACGATAATTTATTTATCCCTAAAATTATTAAGTGAAAATAAAACTGCTTTGTATATTAACCAGAAATACTATATAGTCAATTGTATAATATCGAGAACGTATTCGAGTAATTTCGTATAAATTGTGCACATGTTTCCAACCTGTGCTGTTTTGAAGCTATAGGATAGAATGGTTTCAAGTATAAGAAATTTCTTCATATTGGAGATTATCGCATTTTCGAAACAAAGGCATGTTCAAGACAGTGTTGCAAGTAGGGATTGCAATCACGGCATGCTACTGTATCCCGCGTCCAATGCTGCCAATTTACCACGTTTTTTAATTCAAAAAAAATATCACAATTCCCAATAAATAATCTTCGCTTTATTTAAAGACAGACATTCCACGATTAAATAAAGCAAGAACTACTAGTAGGAAATTCTGGTGGACGTTTTGAATAATTTTGAACACGCTAAGTTAACAACAACACTGCGTTAAATTGGCAGACGGATAGGCGCGGGAATTACCCCATAGAGTAAGATATTTCTATGTCAATGTCAGCTTTGACCATGGAGCTATGAAAATAGCGGAGTAGATATATCAATCTTCCACTGTGGGAAGCTTTGAAGCCGAAAAACGAGTTCTTCCCTCATCTCCTGTGTCCGCCATATAAGGAAAGGGCATGTTTACAAACAAAAAGTTCCATCAACCAATCTACCACTACATTTTTGTCGTAACGATCATTGCAGGAATCGTTATGATGACGTAGGCCAATCATATTATAGACCAGTTTAACGTAGACAAATCAAATCACCCCATCTCATGTGTACAGTAGGAGTCATAAAGAACGAACAGGTTTTTCTTGCGAACCAATAGTAATTTGACCAACAGTGACATCGTCTGCCCTTTCCTTATTAGACTTTGGCCGACAAGATGCGGCTAAATATGACGGAAGTGCAAGAGGGGTAGGAATGGCATCAAGTGACGTCAGTGATAACTACTCCATCTATTGGATCCTCCTTGCCCTCGACATAATGCTTCTTAACCCTTTAGCGGGCGGTGGTCACAAAAAAAGGACACGTAATTTTAATTCCAAAACTGACAAACGGCACCAAGAATATTTAATTATTTTTGTCGTTTTATAAAGTACGGGTAAATAAGCAAGTTTTTATTTTCTAATAAATTCTTTGGCAAATTCTGGTGTCAGTCCATAATTTCATCATTTTAATAACCGACTTACTCCGCGCTGGAAAGGGTTAAAGTATGGGCTACAGTACTTAACTGTCAAACAGAAGCTCGCCTGGATGAGAGATTTCGACCATCCAAGTATAATATTTCAGAACGGAGTGGCATTCGTTTATTTTGTTAAAAAAATACCTGATTTTAAAATTTGTATTTTTTATAGGTACACACATTAGAAAAATCAGTATTAACTTTAATATAACCTTATTTGAGATGAGTCTTTGTTTTGTTTTTAACCCTAGAACGTCCGAAAAGTTTACTCAACTTTCATAAAAACATTTTATGAAACAAATTCTCGTTCGAATAGTCATTTAGAATGTACCTATCAGGTCCATTGGACCCGTCTGGTGGGAGTGGCTACTTAACACTAAACATATCGGAAATTGATCAAGTTTTATAAAAATATTTCACAAAAGAATTTTTATTTAAAACTATTTAACTTTTTTAACTTATTTCAGTGTGATTTATATTTTATTTATTTTATGAAGAAATTTTTGGTTCGATTTTTTTTTTTTTTTTGGTACCGGTCAAATGACCGGTTGTTGGTATATTTAGTGTTAATCCCTTGAAAGGGAGTGGTTCATTTCTTAGACCACTTAATTTTAATCCCTAAATGCCACATTGTTACCTGAATTTGGAAATGGAAATTTAACTTTTATTAAGTACGAGCAATTTTCAAATAAATTTGTTCGTGAATTCTTGTGTCATTCAATCATTTCAGCATTTTACGAATAGAAGATCTTTGATCCTGAAAGGGTAAAGAAAAGCAAAATAATTTCATAACTCTAATACAATTTTAAAAACTAATTTTAGAAATATATTTTAAGGAAATATTTTGTCCTAAATATCTGAATTTTTTTGAAAATGTAAAAATGGCAGTCAAAATTAGTTTACATTGTTAAAATTTTCGGCACGGAGATTAAACAAACACGTTTAGAATCAGAAAGTATATCTAATAAAATGTAACTTATTCCTCTGTCGCGCTTATTCAACTTCATTTCTCAAGTACTTTTTATTATTGTTGTTGTTTTCGTTTGGTTCAAAACTTGTTTACTTGATCCAGGGATTATACATCCAGAATCAGGATAATTTTTCTATCGCTAAATGTATGAAATAAAAATAAAAATATTTAGTTTATCAACCAGATATACTATACAGTCAAATGAATAATATCGAAAACTTCTCATATTATCTGTGGAAACGTAACGATTCTAAAAGTTCTAGTCATGAAGCCGTGTGATAGAATGGTTTCGAAAACAAGAAATTTCTGCATATTTAAGATAGCAAGTTAATGAAACAACAGCGTGTTCAAGACACTGTTTGTAGTAGAGATTACAATCTGGCATGCTGCTGGATTCCGCGTCCAGTGTTGTCATTTTAGCGCGATTTTTAATTAAAAAATCTTACCATATTTTCCGATAAGTAATATTCGGTATATTTAATGACAGACATTCCGTGATTAAATAAAGCAAAGAATACTATTCGGAAATTCTGGTGTACGTTTTGAATAAAAGTATACGGTTTTTCGGCAACACTGCGCTAAATTATAACGAGGCGCTAGAAGTATTCCGAATTTAGTGGGTTTTTTTATTCAAAATGCCTACCAAAATTTCCGAATAATAATTTTTTTTCATGTAATCACAGATAATCTTTCTTAAAACAAAAGAAAGATTAATCTTCGGAAATCATGGTAACATTTTTAAATTAAGAAAAAGAAACTCTTTAAATTGAACACATTGGTGGCCGAATATCGTATCACTGGGGAATTGTAATACCTAGTTACTTTTTGGGGGGTTTTCCATTTACAATTATACCACTTTTTTCCAATTTTAATATTCGGCTTATTTAATTACAGATTAAATAAGACGAATATTACTATTTGAAAATAGTGATGGCATTCTCAGTAAAAAAAAAAAAAAAAAAAAAAAAAAAAAAAAAAAAAAAAAAAAAAACACCAACTAGCAAAACTGGTTCAAAAAGAAAGTGCCGTAATTTATAGCTTATAATCCGCGCAGTAAACAAACATATTTAGAAGCAGAAATTTTGTTTAATATAATGTAGCATATTTCTGTGTGTTACGGGATTCTTTTATGTTGTATAATTTCTGGTTCAACCATGTTTCTTTGATCGCCAATTATACGCTGGCAATTACGATGATATTTTAAGCAGTTAGCAAAATCCGTTATATAATAGACTCTAACTGCAAAAGGGCTTTAATTTTCGTTCGATAAATTTCTGTGTCTATTTTATGTTAGGGCAAACAGAAAAAAACAAAGTATTTGTTTTGAAATTTTTATGGAAATTTATAAAGTTTTACAGAAATTAAAGTTTAACAGTTGCTACTTAAATTTTTACCATAATTTGTGAATTACTTTGCTAGTTTACAAGGATTTCAAAAGCGTATAGTACCCTCAACAGTATACATTTTTTAGTAAAATTTAATATTGCAAAGTTCTTCACCATGTTTTTAATTCAAATATGTCATCTTGGAATATATACCTGTCACAAGGTGAAATTTAAACACGTACAACATATACAAACTTCCTTCGGTAATTTAGAATAGTAATTTTAGCTTTCTTTAAACGTAGATAAATAAGCCAAAAAATACTATTCTAAATTTCTGGTGGAAGTTTGCACATGTTGCATGAGTTCAGAAAACGCCGCTGCCGTAGGTTAACGTTTCCTAGTTGTTTAAGCTGATTGTAATCTAAAAGCATTGAACATTCACAAATACGTAAAGAATATATTTAAACACTTTAAATAATTATTTAGTGTAATCAATTTATATGGTCTATACCACGAATGATGAACCCACGTGCCAATGGGCCAGTTATCATCACTATTTCCGAATAATATTCTTCTACTAATTTAAACTAGTTTTGTACGGTTATCATTCATGGAAGAATTAATTTTTCTTATAAATAATTTCTTGAGTACTTTTCTTTTTAAGACTAAATATACCGGGAATTTTACTCAAGTTTTATAAAAATATTTCACACCAGAATTTTTAATTTAACTATTTAGCCTTCTTATTTAACCTGTTAACTGAGTATGACGAAATATCTCGTCATACACGAACTCAAGACCTCCTTATCATAGTATCAGACCTCTCAATCAGCAAGTTTCTTTCGACCGCTAAACTTGTCCTGCTACTAGTGCCATCAATCGTCAGTAATGGGAGTATTTACGACACGAAATAACACGAAATTTTTTCACAGCTCCATTTGTTCTATGCATTTGCTTATGAACTAGTATCGGTGCATAGCTGCCAACTTTTACGCTTTTTTCCTACCACTAAAATTTTATAGTAAATTTTATCTTATTAAATTAACAAGATCGTGTGATTACATGAGGAAAAAAAATCTATTAAATTTTAGTGGTAAGAAAAAAGCGTAAAAGTTGGCAGCTATGCCGGTAGCAGAGCTGCTAGATTTTTCTATTCTCTTTTTGGATACCAGTTTTTTAGTACAGACAATTTTGTTTTGTTTGATCGGAGAATTCTGGGATTTAAAAGAACAACATTTTCTCTAAAAATATACTGGTGTTCAAAAAGCCGGAGACTTGGCAACTCTGCGGTAGTATCCACCAGGCGGCGATACTTTCCGGAGAAAGTCAATTAATAAGTTGGCAATTACCGCGGACATTTTCTCCCAATAGACTTTCTCCGGATTGTCAAGTCTGATCTATGATAAGGGAGTCTTGCACGAACTATTGCTGCAATGAACATGGCGAAATTTTTCGTCATGGAAATCTGCCGTAATATTTTGAACACTTCCACCAGTGAAATTTAATGGGAATTTTCGTCTTTTTAAAACGCCCTATTCATGCAAAATTACTGTAATGAATACAGAGACAATTTCTATTCTTTTTTCATTGTGGAAGTGTGCCCCGTTGGTAACCAGGCCCTGATGATATTACTTATCACTATGAAGAAAAAAATCCCCATTGTGAAACGAGTTGAATAAAAGTTTATTCCCCGGTTAACAGGCTAACTTATTTCTGCGTAATTTATGTATTATTTATATTATGAAAAAAATTCTCGTTTGAATCGAAATGTTTTCAAAATGTTGTTGGCATATTAATGTTAAGGCTCAAATAGAAACTGCAGTTTCTGACACATATACGAATTTATATTTTACTCTTAGACACGTGAAATTGGTAGGTTCTACCACGGCCAAACTTGATCAGCTCCGTTTCTTCTGAACGCGCTGTATACGGCCCTAACAAATGCCGTTTTCGATGGAATCTTTAAAGGGCCAGAAAAGTCGACAGATGGCGCTGATTGCCCACCTCATCCGTACGATTTAAAGAGCCATAATACATCATATTCTGCTTATTTTTGTTTGATTAACTGACAGAATTAAGTACAATTAACTAATCTAAATATAAAATTTTATGTTGTGAACAATAATGTACCGTTGTATACTCAGAACATTTAAATATTTACATATTTAGCATTGTTAATAACGTCCACCTTTCGGAAAAGAAGCTCAACAACAATAAAAATAATATATATATATTACAATATATCAATAACAGAAGAAAAACAACAGTTTTTGCATTCATATACAGATAAATAAAGCATTTTATTCATCACACGGGTATAGATTATTTTTAAAATATATTTTTTAGCACTTTCCAACCTAGTTGAAAAGTGCTTATGACTTCGGTTTGTCTGGCCGTATGGCCGTCTGCCGTCTGGCCGTCTGGCCGTCTGCCGTCTGGCCGTCTGCCGTCTGCCGTCTGTCCGTGCTCTAACTCCCGTAAATATGCTCGGATTGCTCTGCAATTTTTATATGTTATTGTCGCCATCTATAGCATGTTCCCTATTTCAACAGAAGTGTGTAGCTCTTATAGTTATTTTACAGGGACACTCAAAAGAATTCCGTTATATTGCGTTCTATGGGGAAAAATCATTTGCGGTTTATTTAAATAATGTTTCACTAATTTAAACGCATTGAAATTTATATATATCACTAAGGTGCATTAGAAGAAGCTTAATATGGAATAGGGTGTGCATAGCACTTTTAGATACTTTACAGGGACAGTCAAAAGAATTCCGTTACATTACGTCTATGGAGAAAAATCGTCTGCGGTTTATTTAAGTAATGTTTCACTATTTTAAACGCACTGAAATTTATATATATCACTAATGTGCATTACAACAGGCTTACTACAGAATATTGCGTACATAGCGTTCATTTACAGGGACACACAAAAGAATTCTCTACTGCCTGTTAACAATAATTCCTGGAAGTCAATTTTAAGTTACTGAACGCGATTTTAAATTTAACTCACTTTTTGTTTATTACGTGGTGTGTATAAATTCTGTAGATCATATACAGGGAAGCACAAAAGTTCGCAAACACATTTCCGTTTATTGACAAACTCCAGATGGAGAATTTTAAACTGGGCTACGCGTTTCCTAACTGAACTAAAATTTAGCATTCTATGTAGTATATATACAAACCTATAGATCCTATACAGGGCTGAATAAAAGTATTCGGATATTTTTCCGAATATTGTATATGTTGGAAATTCCTGAAATTATAATTTTAAATATGTTATGCGTTTTCCAAATTGTTTACTTAGATGTTATCTTTTAGCTTATTAAACGGTATGATTTGTAACATTATTTTGGAAGCGTTGGAAAGTGCTACATAATCTATGCTTGACGTATGATTTTTCGTTCTTGTTAATGTGCAGCTGTGTACACAACTCATTGCTAATATGCAAATCTCTAAAAATTTATTATAGATGAAGCAGAAATACAAAAATAATGCTAATTAATAATAGTGTTATATTGAATACACATATATTTTATATAATATTTACAATAATATTTATCATTTAAATACTTATAATTAGATTCGTTAATTATTAATTAGATACTTATATTAGATTAGCTAAATTCAAACTCATTTAAAAAAAAACAAAAACAATACATTTATATACACATTTACATATTTATATACATATTTACATACATATTTACATATTTATATACATATTTACATACATATTTACATATTTATATACATATTTACATACATATTTACATATTTATATACATATTTACATTTCTGTGAAGATTTCAAGTGTAAAAAAAAAAAAAAAAAAAAAAAAAAAAAGGTAAACTTTAAACATTTTCTAGATAAAGAATATTGCCAGAATTTTGTATTTGCTTTATCGATTATATTTTTTGTCATATTTTTCAAAATGATGGGTATTATTTTGTTGCAAATACATGAGCACAAATTTTGATGGTGATCATTCAAATGGCATTTCCATAATGGGCAATTTAGAAGTTTGGGATAAATAAAATCATACAGAATTTTTACAACGCCTGTTGTTTTTATAAATGGAATAGCTTTTTCTATAAAGTCAAGAATAATTGAAATTACAGAAATAAATTGTTGTTTTGGATATGTAAGACCACCCCTGTCTTGATTTTTAATCAAACTGAAGATTGGAGCATTGCAATCCATTGTTAGTACGTCTGACAGACAAGTTTCACAGTCTCCAGTTTCTTGGATAATTTTCACAATATAGTCTGAGACAATGGCAATGCTAGCAAATTTCAAATTTGTTGTAGGTAAATCTAGGAGAAAAGGAAGAAAAATATTTATACTGATGTTTGTAGACATTACTAACTAATATGTCATAATTAAGAAATTCACTAACTAATGTGTTATACAACTTCAAAAAGTATAGACTGAATTAACTTACCTTGTTCAATTATTAACCGGTCCAGAATTTCTAAAGTTTCTTTAGGAATTGATAAATTTGTTTCCATTGGTATAATCTTTCTTTTACTAAATTCAGGCTTTTTGGACAAAATTATGCCATCAGAGCAACCAACATTGGAATATTTTGAAGTTATCATAGTTCCAGTCTTCAAAATTTTTTCCATACTCAGAAGAGTACTTCTGACATCCATAACATCATTTCCACCATTCATTTGTCTTAAGGCAGAGAATAATGATTCTATGTTATCACTATTAAATGTTCGTGTTAGAACATAATGATAACCACTCTCTAAAAGGTATTTGATGCAATCCACAGTAGACTTTGTTGTTAACTCCAGTGCTTCATAAGTTTCTTTGCTAAGAAACTGCATTTTGTTTTCAGTTGAAGCTTGCTTTAAAGATGAAATGTATTGAAGAAAATCATTCTCCAGCCAACTCAATCTTTCATCATTTAAAGAGAAAAAGTGCTTCTTGTTTTCATTTATTGATGTGACATGTTGCTCGCGATTAGAGACATCATGAATAGAAAACCATTTATAAATATTTTTCATAAATGTAATAGTGGCATGAGCATCTTTAAACTGGAATGCTTTTGGATGACGAAGAGAATTTTCGCACAAAAACTCAACTGCAGCCGTTACAGGTGGTGAAAAAATTGCTACAGCACGACCAACATTCATTTTGTCTATGTTAGGGTTCAACAGGTCTTCTTGTTAAATTTCGCACTGCTTTAATATTAAGATTTGCTTCTTGCTGGATATCATAAAGCAACTTGACATATTTTCCGGATATTATTTCATGACCATCTGACATCTCTTTTTCTAAAAACTGAGATCTTAAATTTTTTATTATATGATTTTGGTCAAAACTAAGGAATAAAAATCTGCTGTCATCATTTGGATGCCTAATTTTATGTTGCAGTTTCCCATTTCCAAACATTCGAAACATAGCAACATTAACTTTGTGATTATCAGTCACTATTCGAACAACAACAAAACCACACTTTTCAACTTCTGTTAACACTTCCTTTGTGAGTTTAAATAAATCTTTCCCTATAAGTTGTTTGGGAAATAATATCCACATGGAATTCTATAACTTGAGGATAACGCACTGATTAAAAAACAAAGTTATCGATTAGCTAGTTGAGCTGGTCCTTTAATTCCATTTTCACCGCTGTCATTATTTGTTTTAAGCCCGAAAAAACTATCAGATTTCATGTCAAATGTAAGATTTTGTTTAATAGCCATCTCATCAATGACGAGTGAACAAAATTTTTCATAATTATTTAAGTTATTTGACTCTTCTTTTAATCGATCTCTAATCAGAGTCGTAATACCATATTCTCCAGTAAATGGGCCAATATATCTTTTTAATGTCATATCTGATGGTAAAGTTAACAATTTTTTTCTGCGAATAAAATCATATCCTTTTGGTGAACAGGAATTCAGCAGTATGCAGTCTCGAATAACTTTTTCGTTCCATGTTGGCTTTTTTACAGAGAAATTTTCTATTTGCTGCAAAATAAAATTAGCTTTGTTGTGTTCTTCATCTTGTAAAATAATGATTTTTTCTAATGATGAATGATGATTATTACTTTCATAATACTTTAATTTTTGTTGCACAGATTTTAACTCATTTCTTAGTTTGTTTAGTTGATTTTCTTTTTTCCACAATTTACTTCTTAAATGTTTGATAACCCGCCTGTTTTTATTTAATATATCACCATAAAAATTCGCTTTGATCGCTATTGGAGAATCGATCTTTCCTGATTTATCTTCAGATGATTTTTCTGCTTCATGATCTGTGTCATTAATGAATATGTCTTGAGTTTCTGTGTCAAAATTGCTATCCTTCATTAATTTTTGACGCTTATTATTGCAATTAGTTTTCTCAGGGTTAGGTCTTTTACGTTTATTATTTTCGGCATCAGTGTCCGTACAAGTCAACTTCCGTCTGCTTTTCGATGTAGGAATTTTATATGAAGGGTAATTTTCAAAAATGGAAGGCACTGCATTCGAGACCAGTTTTTTAAGTTTCAGTCCAGAAATAAAATCTTCTTGCTTAAAATGTTTACTGCACACTACCGATGAGGGCGATTTATCGTTTATACTAAAATTATCTCGTGAAATAACTTGCACCCATTGTTTAAATACATCAGAATTCGATGGAAACTGATGAAATGAAATACCTTCTTTATTCCGAGATGATGAACGGCAGTACGGTACACAACAATATACCATATTGATTCTAAAAAGAAAAGAAAATTTCCAAATTTTTACAACAAATCATATGTAAAAGCTAACTACAAATAACAACAAGATCGCGAGAAACCTTGACAGATGAGGTGGGCAGTCAGCGCCAATTTCTTGCGGCGGCCACAGCCAGAACTATATTTTGATTCCCGCACTCCTATTGTATTTGATACTTTTGTTAGAGCCTGTTAGATCCAGTGAAGCCTTGGTTCTACTATCCATAAACTATAAAGTCAAATAGCTTTTTAATTTTTTCATAAAAGATAAAATTAATCATGTTGTTAAACTTCGCAGTTTGAATCAATTTTTGGTCACGATAGCTCAAAAAAGGTCATCATATCGCTAGCAATATAATAGATAGCGAACGCTTATAACTCAAGATGTAATACATTTAGTGTAAAATGAAAACGCCATTATATTCCAATTCACTTCACTAGTTATGCTTGCCAATTCCATGCTTTTACATAGGATGTATGAGGATTGATCGTTCAAATGTGATGTTGAGGTAGAAAATAGCAAAAAGAGATAATATCACATAGGAAAGTATGGGCGCAAACAAACGCATGGCGTTGTAGAGGGCGCTGTGTATCCACAACTTCTGATTACTCGCAAAGCTCTCTGACAAGTCCATCCGGTCGTCACTCGACAAGGTGTGTTTTTGCAGAAGTAACAGGAATCGTTATACGTTTAATGAATATGCAGATGTACATCTAACTTAAGGTAAGGCAGGAGAAAGCGGTCGAATAGCTGTGCAAATGTGCACAGAACACTACCCCAACCGGAGCAAACTTAACAAGAACGAAAAATCATGCGTCAAGCATAGATTATGTAACACTTTCCAACGCTTCCAAAATCATTTTACAAATCATTACCGTTTAATAAGCTGAAAGGTAACATCTAAGTAAACAATTTGGAAAACGCATAACATATTTAAAAACGTACCGTATATACTCGTGTATAAGCCGACCCCCAAAACCGAGATGCAAAAAAGTTTAACACCAGTAATTCAGAATAATTTTCTACGCCCTGCTTTATCTCATTTAATTTGTGAATTATGTAAGACGAAGAACATTATTGTAAAATACTGGTATTAAACATGTCTCATCAGGAATTTTGGGGTCGGCTTATACACGTATATACGGTAATTTCAGGAATTTCCAACATATACAATATTCGAAAAACTATCTAAATACTTTTATTCAGCCCTGTATATGATCTATAGATTTGTATATATACTACATAGGATGCTAAATTTTAGTTTAGTTAGGAAACGCGTAGCACAGTTTAAAATTCTCCTTCTGGAGTTTCTGTCAATAAACGGAAATGTGTTCGCGAACTTTTGTGCTGCCCTGTATAGGATCTACAGAATTTATACACACCAAGTAATAGACAAAAAGTGAGTTAAATTTAAAATCGCGTTCAGCATCTTAAAACGCACTTCCAGGAATTATTGTTAACAGACAGTAGAGAATTCTTTTGTGTGTCCCTGTAAATGAACGATGACTGCTATACACACAATATTTTGTAGTAAGCCTCTTGTAATGCACCTTAGTGATATATATAAATTTCAATGCGTTTAAAATAGTGAAACATTATTTAATTAAACCGCAAACGATTTTTCTCCACGGACGTAATGTAACGGATTTCTTTTGACTGTCCCTGTAAAGTAACTATAAGTGCTATGCACAGCATATTCCATATTAAGCTTTTTGTAATGCACCTTAGTGATATATACCAATTACAATGTGTTTGAAATTGTGTAACATCATTAAAATAAACCGCAAATGATTTTTTTCCATAGACCGTAATGTAACAGAATTCTTTTGAGTGTCCCTGTAAAAAAACTATAAATGATGGCACACTTCAGTTGAAATAGGGAACATGCTATAGATAACGATAATGACATATAAAAATTGCAGAGCAATCCGAGCATATTTACGGGAGTTAGAGCACGGACAGACGTCCATACGGCAGACAAACCGAAGTCATAAACTCTTTTCAACTTGGTTGGAAAGTGTTAAAAACCTAAATAACACCCTTTAACTGAAACTGTCCGTGTCGATCGGTTACTTCCTCAGTCATGACAGGTACAGGAAACGGATACAGTTGCAAACAGTTTATTCTGAGGTTTGCGCCGGTTGGGGTAGCGTTCTGCATACATTTGCGCAGCTCTTCGACCGCTTTCCCCTGCCGCACAGTAAGTTAGATGCATTTATGCATATTCATTAAACGTATAACGATTCGTGTTACTTCTGCAAAGTCACCTTGTCAATGACGACCGGCTGGACTTGTCAGAGAGCTTTGCGCGTGATCAGAAGTTGCGGATACACAGCGCCCTCTATACCATTCGTTTGTGCCCATACTTTTCTATGTGAGATTGTATTCTTTTGCTATTTTCTACCTCTCCACCAAATTTGAACGATCAATCCTGATACACACTGTATTTAAAAATGAATCCCTGAATGTGCAGAAAGTTTCACATTGTTGAGCGGAGAATAATATTTTTTCGAAAGCCGCCAGTAGAGTAACTTTGTTCGGTTGCGCCTCTCGCAATAATGCATTCCTTAGCTGAAAAAGTATGGTGAATATTCCTGCTATAGTAATATCTGACTTTAAATAAATTTCATATACAATGGCAAATGAATTTGGTCTCCATTTGGTTTGTTATGCATTTAATGTTATATATTTAAACCTTGAAAAGTTCACAATTTGATTATAATAAGCTGTCCTTTTTAACACTTTCCAACATAGTTGAAAAGTGTTTATGAATTCGGTTTGCCTGTCCGTCTGTCTGTTTGTCCGAGTTCTTACTCACGTAAACATACTCGGACTGCTATGTAATTGAAAAATGTTATTGAAGCTTACCATGGAATGTTCGGTATTGAAAATGAAGTGTAGAGCTTTTAAAGTGATAGAAAAATTACTATTCGGCAATTTACTTTTATAGCAAAATTAATATTCGGTTCGTTTATAGGGATACTCAAATAAATTCCGTTACATTATGGTCTATGGGAAAAAATCGCTTGCAATGCATTTTAATGGTGTTAATCTATTCAAAACATATTGAAATTGATATATCACTAAGATGCACTACAAGAAACTTTCTGTACAATTTGGTGTGCATAGCATTTTATCTTTCATTTACAGGGACACAGAAAATAATTCGGTTACAGTGTACTGTCTATGAGTGGTAATTGTTTGAAGTATGTTTTCAGTTGTCGTATGCGTTTTTAAATTTAACTAATTCGTTGCATATTACTGTGCTGCAATCTTGCGACGCCACAACTGGGAAAAATTCCATGTTCATACCGGAAATTCCGAAAGAAGAATTTTTACTTTATGTAATCCCGAAATGTCTACCATTAATTAAAGCAAAAATTACCAGTCGGATTTTCATGTGCGAATTCGGAATTTCTGAAAGTAGTGGGTTCGGAAAGTTATTTCCATTTGGGAAAGTTGGTTCGTATCGGAAAATTCTTTTATTTAGTTATTAGATATTAATTCCGATATCTAATGTTTAATAATTGACAGGCAGAATTTTCCTGTACGAATTGAATTTCCCAAACGGAAGGAAATTTCCGAACAACCCAATAGAAGAAGGCCAAATTGGAAATCTTCAGCTGTGCTTTGCTTTGCTTTGAAAAATGCGAAGGAGCATATAAAAACGTATTGAACCGAAACCGTATTTTTACGTATATTTTTTTTAATTTCACAAAGTATTTCTTGTATTTGGATATTTTTTGGTTTAATGACATACAAAAACTTAATTAAAGGGTTATTTAGTTGCTTATTTTAAAGAAATTTATAATGTAAAATCATTGTTTATTCGAATTCTCGATGCAAAATATTAAGATTTCACTTTTGTTAAAGGATATATGTGTAAAATGTTGTTTTTTTTTGTTGTTTTTTATCTAGACCAACAAATACTACTCTGGGGGTTGGAGAAAATCGAATGACTTTCATGGTAGTTGAAATTAGCCACACTGAACCATGGATCATCAACAGTTATACTTTAGTCATTAATCGACTCCCTGTGACTTATAACGAAGGCAAGTTTAATCCTGGAATACGCCATCAGATATGCAGTCTAAAGCAGGTATTTTATCCTGGTATACTATTCTTACATTTTAAGACACGTTATATAAAATAGGAAGGAAATGGCTAAAACAAGATTGTTATAATTGAGTTGTTTATTTTAGAAAGGGCACAAATTACATTTTTCAAATTTTACACCAGATATAAAAAACTGTTTTTATGGCAGGATTGCATGTTAGGAAGGATAAAATACACTTTGCACACGCTTTTCAGATTATTTGAATGAAAAGGTTTATTTCTCTGATTTTTTTTAGTCTTAGACATGTGCCCTTTCTAAATTAAACACATGTAAACTGAGAGTTCAAACAGCGAACATATGAAAAATCAATGCTTTAAAAACAATAAGGGCACAAAATAATGAGAAACATTGAAATATGCTACTTTTGTCATTTTTGCCATTGAAAGCATTACTCTGCACTGTCTAGTGTTGTAGTTGGTCAATGTGCAATGCTGTCGTAGAAGGACTTTGCCTCTTCACTTACATATTTCAGAACTTTTTCGATATCTTCAGTTTTTTTCGTTAATAGGGTTTTTGTCTTCAAAGGCTTGTTCATTGAGAAGAGTGATACAAAAAGTGATTGAGAAAAGGGCACATATACAGATTATGTGCCCTTTCTTAAAGAAACGTGTTTTTCTAACGTACATAACAATGAATGGAGTCGAGTTATAAATGTGTCCATTTGAAACATAATGCGGCGACCCCAGTAGAATATATTTTTATCAAAACATCGATTTCCAAAAAAATGTGACTTGTGCCCTTTTTAAAATAAAAGATTCAGTTATGTTTGAAACTTTGTCTTCAAAAAATGGAGAGAATCCCACCTGTTACCATTGCATACAACAAATTGTATCCAAACAATAATTTTCGCGTTAGATACCTACAACATTTGCAACAGAAATCTACCACGAATATTATTGTTTGGAAATAATGCCAGAGGGACGCACTATAATTTTTTACGCAGCAAACATTCAATAGTAGCTATAATTAAAGAGAAGATATTTTGAATCCGGCTATTGGAAATCGATTGTGTTTAGTAGAACCAAATTTGATGGGAATACGTGTCAGAGTCGCGTAATTTGAATACGATAAAAATCATCTGAAAGCGAACACTAGAGCTAAAACGGAAGTATCGTGAAGAGATCCCATAAGTGCTTGAATTTGTGTACCACTATTTACGAACAATAATATCCGCCTTAATTAATCATAGAAAATCTGCGAATTTCCCTTTCGGGACCACTGTCGCATGTATACGTTTTTGCCGGGTGGACCAGGGACGTACACATGGTGGGGTCGAAATGCGCTGGACAACACTAATTTCGTAATGTTATTTTCGATTTGTTTAATCGAAAAATTCTGCGATTAGATAAGGCGAAGAATATTACTTTAATATAGTGGTATCCAGGGCCTCTAGAGCCTCATCTTGTCTACGCCACTGGGTTGAGTATGGTCATTAATTTTAAGCAGCACTACCGTAATTTTCGGCCTATAATCAGCGGATCTAACAATTCTGTTTCAACCCTGAAACTTTATTTTATAAAATGTAACTTACAAGATCGCTGTAAATATTTGACTTCAATTATTGAGTACAATTTCTGGGTTGAAACAGAATTGTTTTATCCGCGGATTGTAGGCCGGAAATTACGATAATTCTTTGCTTTAATTGATTGCATAATTTGTGTTCGTAAAAAGGCCTAGATTACTATTAGAAAACAGTAGTACTCATAAATAAAATGTCGTGTGCAGGACATTGGTTCTGAAGAAAATAAATAAGGCACAGGTTACTATTTGGAAATAGTGGTGCTAAAATTCAAGGATGGGTACGATAACCAGTCGTGTCAATCAGCATCTTTACCCAGTGCTGAAAAAATATGAAAGAGGTTGAAGAACAACATGCCAATCCTGTTTGTAATTACCTGTTTGTACTTTTTAACCTTTTTGCCTGGAAACGTCACAAAAATTTCCAATTAATAATCTTCGCCTTATTTAATTGCAAAGTTTCTGTTATTAAATAAGGAAAAGTATTACATTCTTAAATACTAGTAAGCTTTGTGGCCCACGTGTTACAGGTTGGTCACCACTAGAATACAGATTTTTTTCAACTGCAATTGTGTTTTAATTAAGAATTTATTATCACTGTACGCTGTAAAAAAGATTGTGCTAGTTTGAACCAACTTTTGGTGCTACAGTACTTGCAACAATAAGATGGTGAAACGTCATTCGAACATTGGGAGATACTGTTGAAACATAGATCCACATATTGGAACAATATTTCATCATCTTATAGTTGCAGCAGCTGCATCCCCAACAGTTGGTTCAAACCAGTGCAAAACAGTGTACCTGCAGCGCCAGTGTGCAGAGTGGCCATACTTAAAGTGCACGTGTTTGAAGTTGAAGGGCTCTACAAGCTAAACTATTCGGAAATTTTTTTAAAGATTTAGTATTTACACTATTTAGAGTATGCGGATATAAGTTCTGCAACAAAAGAAATAATTTAAAAATTTGCCGACACATGGCGTTGTATTTCATTAAAATTAAAAAAAGGAAAATAAAATAAAAATAGATAATTTCCTACCAGCTAAATTTTCAAACCTTTTTATCACAAATTTCACATGATTCTACCTTAAGGTTTTAGCCAATAAAAAGCCTTATGACCATTAAAATTTTAGAAAAAAAAAACCCTCTATTAATAAAATGTTTTTATCAAATGGTAGCTATTATAGCTCTACTATGAAAGAATATCGTCCGTCAAATCAAAATATATTGATTTAAAATGAGCTAATCTCTAACAGTTAAGCTCCATCTATCGGTAAAATTCCAAACTAATAATTTTAATTGCACAACTCGTTTCCGCATATATGCGGTACTGTTTAGAGTATACTCTAAACAGTATTAATATCAAAGCTTTTTAAAAAATTACAAATAGTTTAATTTGTAGAGCCCTTTAAACACATGCCCTTTAATTATGGCCACTCTGTACTACTTTCTGAACTATTTAATCATCTCAGTTAAGTTCCAGGGATTTGAAATGCATGTCTACCATATTTTATTTCATTAACTCTAGTAGGATTTTAGTACTCGGAAAACAAACGCCGTCTCTTTAAATATAACCACCTTGCATTTTGAAATGTTACATTAATTATAAAATAACATTCGGCAACACTATTTACACTGAGAGAAAACATATTTGCGTTATTAGGGCTGTTCTCAAATCCAAACAGCCTACTTTATGACATATTTTTTAATTCATTTTTGTTTGGAAATGTATCAAATTGGCAGGTGTTCTTATTCAGAAACTTTGTAATCGAAAGACATTTTTCCTTTTTTGGTAAAGGCAGAAGACCTTTCAGAAACGACTGTCAAGGTCGGCGTTTTGAACCGAATTCCTGATGCGGCAGCACGAGAAATCGGAGAAATTTGTGACATGAATTGCTTATAAGTAATTTATTTAATTTAAATAATAAATTATTTATTTATCAAAAAATAGAAAACTCTTTTAGAGTCCAAATAGCTTCAATAGTCAAACCTGCCAATTTTATGCCTTTGCGTTTAAAAATAAGTCAGAAAGTTTCGCCTTGTTGAGCAGGTCATTTGAGAATCATTTTAAGAACTAAACTCACTGGTGAAATTTCCAGTTAAATATCGCTATTTTTATATATTTATCGATATATTTTAATGTGTTTAACATTATTTTTATTAGGAATGTGAAATGAAGCTTTTTTTCAAAGAATCATGCGGCGTGTTAAGAGATAGCTTTCGTAACCAGTCTTGGATTACTTATATTAAAGAACAAGAGAAGAAACCAATCTGCAGATCTGGTGATGCTGAAGGTATTTTAAAATGGAGATAAGACTTGACACCAAACAATATAAATCAATAAACAATGTTTTAAACGCCAAAAGATTTTCCAGGTATTCAATATTGGCTTTAAGAGTATTCAGCGTATCGTCATCAGTACACAAAAAAATGTAGGTTTGTTACAGCTTGATCTCTACATCAATGGCTCCCTGAATGCGCATTCTCGAAAATAATGTAGTCTTACCAATTTTGGCGACTTCGCACTGTTTTAGGGGAAATGCGCTGTGATATAAAAAAATTGTGCTGCTGGTGACAATATAGAACTAGGTATAAGAAAATAAAATACCAGTTGTGCATATAAAAGTGCCTTTCTTTATCGTTCAAGAATCATTAAGGTAGAACAAAAGTTAAATTTTTAACAAGTTCGCTGTCAAGCTAAAAATGCCGGAATTTTCATTTTATTTAGAAAGTTCAAATTCATACCAGAAAATACTAATAGCAATATTTACTTTCTTTTATTACAGACATTTTGTGATTACATAAAATAAAAATTCTTCTTTTGAAATTTCCGGTGCGAATAACTAATTTTAGATTGAAGAAACGTAGATAGCACTACGAGTATACTCGTAGTTGGCAGCGAACGTGTTAATTAAATAGTTTCATTTTTAAAAATAGATTGATTAATTATGCAATTTTTGTTAATGGTATAACATTTTCTGTGCGTCAATATGAAAAATATGAATCCTAAATACCGTAATTTCCAACGTATATAATTCGTGGATGAAACAGTCATGTTTAAACCCAGAAGTTTTATTTAATAATTGAAGTCAAATATTTACAACCATCTAGTAAGTTACATTTTATAAATAAAATTTCTGGTTCGAAACATGGTTGTTTGATCCACGGATTATACGCCGGAAATTACGGTACGTGAAATTCTTTAGGGAAGCTATCTCTAAAACGCGTCTATGAGGTCTATGAGCGCTTCACGCCCATGGAAACCAAAAAGTAAACATTAGGGGATTCAGCTTGCTCGTTGTATAGAGTCTCTAAAAATATCTAGTTCGTTAAAACCACGATCACTATAACACATCTTTAAAAAAATACTGTGTATGTATATTGTTAGTATTGTTTTGAATTATTTTTATAACTTAATTGTATATGGAAAAATAAAAACTCTCCAATTTTCAAATTTTTCGCTGCCTGGATCCGAACTCGGGTCTAAAGAACTGGAAAGAAACGACATACTACTATCCATTACGCACTCATACCGAAAGAGCATAGAACAAAATTGTAAGCAAAAGTTAATTTTCATTGGAAGGTCTAATGCATGCGCGTACTCATCGAGAGAGAAAACCAGGCGTTCGCTCTAGACACTACTCCTAGCTAACCAGAAGTCGCATGCGTACTAAGTATCTTACATAGAGAGACATTTCTGTTTGGATCCAGCGATTTTTTTTAATATATAGAAGCAGTTTGGAGAAATTGAATTGAATTTATTCATAAATAAAATTACAGGAAATCTAAGGGATCGAAGAGGAAAACGAAACTTGTAATACGAAAACAGTACATAGAAATTAAGAAAAGGCGGATTTTATGTAAGATTTACAAGAGTCTAGTTTCTTTCAATTAAGTCACAAATATGCAAGTTATTAATTGCGACTTCTCTGTCCTACCATCGAAAGATTTTTGGAAGTTTTACATAAAATACTCCATTGCTTAACTTCTCTTTGCTGTTTTCGTTCTATCAAATTCTTTTCCCTCCAAATTTTTCTATTGGCTGATCCCTTAAATTTTTTGTAATTTTATTGGCCAATAAATACAATTCAATGTCTTCAATTATGCTTTTCCACTATCTATATGAATAAATTTCTGTTATTTTTTCCATTGATGACGTTACGCTGAATGCTAGCGAAACCGGTATGCAATACTTGGTAAAACTCTTGGCACTAAAAACCTTACTTAGTTACTCATGCTGAGGGTACACTATATTCACTAATATTCACCGGACACTTTCGATATTATACGTTTTGTCGAATATCTGGAAAAAAACTTGACGAATTTTTATGGAACTTCACAGATGTAAAGGAGATATTTGACCTCATATTTTTCACGAGTTTGACACACATACCTCATATTTTTCACGAGTTATTGACTCAAGTCATGAGGGCAACTACTGTACCAACAAGAAATTGAATAAAAAAATATTTGCGATTACCCTGTAAATTAAAATCATCGAAATCATCTGCAACTGTAGCAAATAGCTATGTAGGTCCTGTACAACATTTGTGTTCATTTGTGCAAGAATAGCACTTGCATTTATGAAAATATACAAGTTTCTTCAAAAACTCCAAAAAAATCCGCATGTTTTCTTTTTATAGCATTCAGGATTTTTAACCAAATTTAATAATTTTTAACAACGCATGCGCGAATATAAAATATATAGCTACGCATGCGATAACATTTTGTTTTACATAATTTAGTAGATACCTACATACGACAACTCCTAAAAGGCGAGTAGATTATCATGAAAATTCGGGAAAATATCGGCGATGTAATGATCTGAATTGCAGTTCTTTCTACAATGGTTGGGTAATAAGCAATTTTACATAAATTGTCATTTTTCCGTTTTTTAATGTAATTTTTTATTGATGTTTTAGTTCTTCTTTGAAAAACCATCAGAACTAGTCCTTTGCAACAGAAAAAGAATTATGAAAATCGAAGCAACCTTTCAAAAGTTTCGCATGGATATACAAAGCTGCCAACTTTTAAACTTTTTATTTTAACACTCAAATTTAACAGTAATTTTTGCCTTATACGAATATATCAGCGATTAAATAAGTCAGAAATTTCTCTTAAATTTAAGTTGTAACAAAAAAGCATAAAAGTTGGCAGTTATGGATATACATTAATACCCAATCCTTTGCTGAAATTCGGTTAATAAACAATGACAATTTGTTAAAACTCCTTATCCTACAACTATATTTAGAAAACAACTGAAATTCAGCTCACTATATCGCCGATATATTTCTGAATTTTCAAGATATTCGATAGGCTTTTATATGTGAGTCGCCTTATACTATAGTTGACTACTGAATTATAAAAGAAAAAGTTCTCGTTCACTCATGCGCAGTTAAAAATTATTTCATACAAATGTTCAAATTTCTTCAATTGTTTCATACATTTATATTCTAATTGCAGTTTATTATTTCTACTGCACTTAGATAAAGTTTCCGGAAAATGGCGTTAAATTTCGTTGAAAATTCGGCATGCCATAAAAAAAATGGGGAATTTTTTTTTAATATTTTAAAGAAACTTCATGAATATACGTATGAGTGGCTAGCATAGCGTCAGTTGACGCTGGATCAACTTATTACCAGTACTATTATATACTGAATTTGGCCTTATATAACCGGATAACGTTCAAAGATTAAATAAGGCCAAATTTAATACCTAATAATACTGGTAGTAAAGAGATCCAGCCTCCCCTTACGCTACGACACTGATGCGTGTTTTACTTACTCAAATGAACTAAACTGTTTTTGAAGACCTCCATACTCATATGCTACAGCTACAGATCTTTTCGATCCTACTATTTTACAGAGTGATGGCAACTATTACATTTTATAATTCAAATTGTTTTTATTCCTTTAATTGCCCTCGTGACTATTCTTTCCCGGAAAAATATGAGGTCAAACACGTTTTTGATATTAATGAAGCACCAGAAGAATTCGTCAAATATTTTTATAAATATTTGGCAAAACGTCTAAAATCGGAAGTGTCCGTTTATTTTTGACCATTTAGTGTATTCAGGGCTCCAACTCGGTCCGTTTTTTGAACACCACTTTTTTTTTAAAGAAAAATCTTCTTTATAAATTTTGTTGAAACTAGCTTCAAAGCTCGTTTTAGTTGCAATTATTGCAAATACCTACCACAATTTTCTTTCTGAAAAAATACTGGTTTTCAAAAAACGGACCAGTGGGAGCCCTGTGTATTTATTTATTCCAACAAGAGTTTAATATAGTTTGTACATACTATAAATGTTGTTTCTATAAATCTTGAAAATATTATTCTCAGAGTTCTTTAAATTATATTCAAATTAGTCTTTGAATTCCAATACTACTATTTCCGAATAGTAATCTTTTGTAGTTATTTTCTACCATTAAATAAGCGTTAGTAATAAGCGTTAGTAAGCGTTAAAAAGTTTATTTTAAGGAAACAGTGGAATTGGAATTCAAAGATCGCACGCAGGCTATCGAATATTTCTTTATCTTACAATGATTTTTCAATTGTATGAAATAGCATATCTGCCAACTTTTAAACATATTTGTTACCGCTATTTCCAAATAGAAATCTTCGCTTTATTTAATCGCACAGTTTCAGTGATTAAATAAAACGAAGATTATTTTTCAAAAGTAGTGGTGATTAAAAAACGTGAAAGTTGTGGCAGCTCTAAAACAATATTTCACAATAACCCATATCTGTATATCATTGAACTTGAAATTATTTAATTTTAACAGATGTATCAAATAAAATGTTATTAAGATTATTTTGTTTACTAAAGGAAATTATGTAAAAGATTCTTTTTAATTCAAAAACCAATTATTTCGATAGTATTCTCAGTTAAATAAATAGTTTCGAATTATCTTAAATTATCATTTTAAAAGTTTTAATTTATGTTTTAAACATTTTTAATCACATATTCAGTATTCAGGGTTCGTACGGATCAGGGATTTTCCAGGAATTATACCAGAATTCTTTTATAGAAAAAGAAATGTAGGTTAACCTCGAGAAACTTCGCCTTCTTTTAAGGAGACATTTTCTGTAAGAAAATACTGGTACCTAAGAATTTCCTGGTCGCAAAATTTCAGGAGGCGTACAAACCCTGGGTTTCCCTAACACCCCCTCTAGGTACGCCACTGCTCCATGGTTAATATATCTATTTAAAAGATGGATATTTTTATCATATTTTCTTGTCTGTTTTCTTGTTTGTTTTATTGATCAAAATTATACAAAAGTATAAAAATGGTTTCATTTATATATATATTTTTAAAAACAATTATATTAATTTTAGGTCGATGGGTTTTACCGTGTGAAAAGTGTTCAGAAAGAAGAACTTGTTATTGGAGAAAAGCTGTTTGGCACCCATATGACTGCAGATATAAAAGAATGACAACAAATGCTTTAAAAAAGTGTCTCAATAACAAAAAGGTGTAGTAATGAAATTCTTAATACTGAAATATATTTTTACATAAATATATAATTTTTTCATAAATAATCTTTTTTCATAACTCATTTGGTTGATAAAAAATAGTCCTACTTTTTTCTCTGTCATAAAAGTTCTCTGAATTCCGCTGTCAAAAAGTTTGAGAGGAAAAAAATCTGTTGCCTTCCATCCATAGCATTAAGAAATAATTACTGTACTAAACAACTATGTATTAAATATCCTTATATCACCAAATCCATGAATTGAAATAAATTTCCCTAAATGGGTATAAAACCCAAACTTTTATATTAAATATTTTATATAATTTATGTAAATTAAATATAAATAATATATTTATATTTAATTTATATTAAATATATTTATACTTAAGCAACATAAAAAGCAGCGACAAATTTCTAAAAATATTTTTTCATAGTTAAAAAATACATGCAACACGTGAAAGTTTTCTTTTTTAGATATGAAAATTATTTTTTAGAAATCGATGCTTCTGTATAAACATGTTTAATATAAATGTTTGAGCTTTAAATCATTTTAGTACAAAGCTAATTCATTTGAAAATGCGTTGTAAACGCTGCCATGTATTGAGCATACGTATTTTCTTTATATAATAATAGGATGTCATTCGATTGTAATATATAACTGCCAACTTTTACGCATTTACTCTAACCCAAATTCTTAACGGTAATTTTTCTGTTATTTAATTGCAGAAATTTTTTATTAAATAACCAAAAAATTTCCATAATGGTAATAAAAAAGCGTAAAAGTTGGCAGCTATAGTTATGTTTTTGTAATTATTATTTTAAACTTCCTCAAGTTTCTTTTTTCATGAAATTAAGCACAGTTTTTTTTACAATTAGTTCATTTCGAATACTTAGTTTTGAAATATTAGATGTTGTAAGGAGCTTCTGTGAATTAAAAGCTCGTAAACCAAGATAGTTACAGACAATAATTGGTGTCTAGGTATAGTAAAACGTCTAAGCAATACACTATGAGGTATGTAATCTGTCAGTGACCATATCGGCAAATTCCTCAATCAGAAAGATATCAAATGTTTAAAAACAAAGTTGTTTGTAGAGCATCATTGATTTAGTAAGTAAAGACATTTTGCGCACGCGAATACGACACATGCTCGTCTGTACAGATTAATATATCCGAGACCAGATTTTTTTTACAAAAATAATGATGGCAGTCGATAAATACACTTGACAGTTTTAAACGCTCGCGTTTGCAAATAAAAACACTTGATCTTTAAAACGAAACTTTTATTATTAAAACAAAAATAACGGTGCTGGTACTACGTCATAGATTTTGCTCCCATCGCCCCTGAATACTAGGCCTGACCGCTGACCAAAAATGGCAGCTATCGCAAGCGGATTTTTTTAAGCGTTTGTACGGTCCACTGAATTTTCACACCAGTAATTTCTAAAAAAATGTTTTTACTTATTTTATCTCCGAGACGTAAGCCAAAAAAACTTTTTTGAAATTATTGGTATTGAAATTCGGGGGACCGTACAAACGCTGAAAAAAAATCGTCTACGACAGCAACCATTTTTGTATCATCACACGCAAACCAAATATTTAGGGGGCAGTATTGTCTCTAGGCTGATGAAAGAGACAGGCTGCCGCACTGTGTTACACGTGGAGAACTTGAGTCACGTGATGCTCTGTACGTGACGCAGGTGCTGGAATGCACGTGCAAGAAAAGAGCATCACGTGACCATAGCGGTCCGAAGAGAGACGAATGCGAAACTTAGTACGGCAGCCTGTATTTTTCGCCAGTCTCTTTTTGCTTCATATTTGCGTACGGGCATTCTGATCTGATAAAATTGCATTTGCATACATTGAACCCCTTGAAGAACGGTGGGATGTTTTATTAACTCTTAATTTTAATCAAAATTTGAACTAGAATTTTTGAATAAAATTCTACTTCTATAGCTTAGGTAAGAAAAAAAACCCTGTAAAATTACATTTCCTTATTTTATATTAAAATGTTTCAAAAATTCTGATGGGAATTCAACATTAAAAGAAACAAAATTACTTACTTCTGAAAGGGTTAAATAAATTCTCATTTCGCTTACGAGGAAAATTTGCTTTTATAAAGAAAACATCTTCGATGAATATAAGATATTTGGTTTGTACGGCCAACTGTTTATCGTATAAACGTTGCGGAAAGCATGTCTTTTCTTATTGAATCGATGATGCTCTACAAGTTTGTTATTAAACTTTTGAGCGTATCTCCTACAGTTTTCAAGATACGATCGCCAACTAGGGAATTTACTACTAAGGGACTATCTCATAATATAGTGCATACCCATTTAACACCATACCTACTAACAACATTCATGGCGGTAGCTAACCCCGTCCACCAGCTATTTGATTCGAAACAGTCTTAAGAAAAATGTACTAAAAAATCGAAGACACTTTTGAATGGATTTACTCTATGTCAAAATATTTTATCGATAAATTATCGTCTCCTACAATATCAGTTTGCTTCAATTTTGTTAGATGTGAAAAGAATTCTCCAATAAATGTGCTGTGTGAATCAAAATAAAGTTTACGACGATGAACTTTAACTACGGATCATTGAACCATGCTTCCAATTACAAAATGTGTATTCAAATCATGTACAGTTTTTATATATGATATTTTATTTACAAGGTGGTTATGAATATTTATCAAAATGCGATATGTAGTGTTTTATTGATTTCCTTTTCCTATAACTTTCAATTGGGAAAATATTGACCTGCGTCTGAGAAGAAAAATTGGGTATAAGTGAAAAATTCGCTGATATATCGGACATTGGAAATTTTTGTATTTGCCGTCAAGTTATTTGAGTAAGTCTCAAAATTCAGAAAATAGTAATTAAATTGCAGTTTAAAAGAATTGCATTCATGTGTATTCTGTTGCCAATTATAAGCTTCTTTTGGCTTTTTTTAATTACTGTAAAACGCAAAATAAAAACCCGCTAAAAATCTCATAATTAAATAAAAAGAAACGATGAAAAAATAAAAAAATCCCTGACGGCTTGGTCTACAGGCACAGGTAGATTTCGAAGACGCAGACCGTGGGGCACCTGTTTGTTGGGGATTGCGGAAGAAATTACCTTTTTGCCATGATGCCGCAGTTGGGACCGCCCACTTCGAAATTTAACTTGTTTGCAGGCGGAGCCGGCAGGGATATTTTAATTTTAATTTTTTTTTTTTTTTTTTTTTTTTTTTTTTTTTTTTTTTTGCTGTAAGGGTTGGTCCTATAACAAACTTGTCAATATAAACGTTTTAGATAATATTAAGAGGATTTATAATAAATTTCAGCGGATTTGATATCTTGTGAATTAACGAAGTTATGAATTTTTTTCTTCTACCCCCCCCCCCCTTTTTCCCTAACTTGGGGCCATTTTTAACACCTTAACTGTGTAGCCCGAACTCAGTTCGGGCAAGAACAGTTTGCTTGTTTTGTTTCTAAAAGCTTTTGCACACCAGTAATTATTTAACGCAACCTTCGCATTATTAATCGGCAGACCATTTTCGATTACACAAAGCAAATATTTTAGTACGGAAAAAGTGGTGTATGGTGCCTATTTTTGTTTATGGTGTCAAAATACCTCCCACAGTTAAGGGGTTAATGATATCAAAATTCTGCCAAATATAAATTTTCGGTCCTTTTCCCAGAAGTAATAACAATTTTAAACGGATTCGATACGTATCATAATTCGGAAGTTATGAGTTTTTTTCTGTTTTCACAAAAAGCCCCCCCCCCCTCCTTTGTTCGATTTTGCCCATTAACGAACTTGACCGAGATTTTATGCCCCTTGATTTTATGTATCAGTTTGGAAGAGATTTGTACATAATTATTGACGTTATCATGTCCATAAAAAAGTGACATAAAAAATAGATAGATAGATAGATACATAAATAGATAAAGTTATGAACTGGGGGGTGGTTTTGGGTTTTGGGAGTCACAATCGGCGTAGATCTGCAAAAAATTTTCAAAAATTCCAACTTAGGGGAGAATGTAATAGGTAGTATTTCTTACGAAATCTACCTAAAAACTGGATTCCAGGTGCCTAACTTCAGACAAACAGGTAGCTTCGTACTAAATCTTATAGCTCTGCCCACAGTGGTCTATTCAGAACACAACTCCTATCTTTATTATTATAGATTTTCTCCAGATTAGGTTGTTCAGCAATTCAGTGTATAATCAGACTTTGCATTAGGCATAAAAGACTACATAAAGTGAAATAAAAAGTGATTGACTTTTCATGTACAAACCAAATTTTTAAAGTGGGATATTCGGAAAATAGAGTTATTTTCATGAGATTATTTTATGATTCTTAAAAATATAGCAGGATTTCCCCTTACCTTGATAATGTATGCCAGTGATTAATTGAGAGGGTGACCCGGTGGGAATCTTCCCCTTGTGCATCGAAATGCCCTCCGGAAGATTTAAGATTTTGTCTTCCTCAGACCTGAGTTACACAAATGTGGACCTTTATTCTTTTCCTCCTAAAAAATTAACTGTTTGATTTTTTTACATTTTTACTTTACTTCTATATAACAGAATGTATTTTGCTTTAAAACAAAACCAATAAATGACAGCAATAAATGATGCTTATTTCTTCATAAAATAAATGTTATTTTCATTTGAGTTTGCAAAAGGTCTTCAAAACAGTATGGCTAACAAAGTAAGAAATTTTCATATTTATTTAACTTAAGTACTTAACAACAAAGCAATTTGAGGATTTGTAGATCATTCACTTGTTTAAAGCCCTTTAATTTGTTATTGCGTGAAATCAGGTTATTGATAATTAAATTGATATTTTAACCCTTAAATGCCTAGTGTATCAAATTTGCAACACCTTCTATTTAACTTTTAATAAATAAATCAAGTTCTTCGCAACCACTACATTTATATCGAAATATTAATCCTCTAAAAATCACATGCTACTAAATAAAGTTTCTGATGTTTAATCCTTAAAACCCGTAAATGCATGAACTTTTCTTTTAGGAATTTTTTTTTTTTTTTTTTTGGGGGGGGGGGGGAATTCTTTTTAACACTTTCCAACCTAGTTGAAAAGTGTTTATGACTTCGGTTTGACTGGCCGCCTTTCCGTGCTCTAACTCCCGTAAATATGCTCGGATTGCCTTGCAATTTTTATATGTTATTGTTGTATCTGTAGCACGTTCCCTATTTCAACTGAAGTGTGTAGCACTATAGTTTTTTTACAGGGACACTCAAAAGAATTCCGTTACATTACGGTCTATGGGGGGAAATCATTTGCAGTTTATTTTAATGATGTTACACAATTTCAAACACACTGTAATTGATATATATCACGAAGGTGCATTACAAGAAGCTTAATATGGAATAGGGTGTGCATAGCACTTATAGTTACTTTACAGGGACAGTCAAAAGAATTCCGTTACATTACATTTCTGGAGAAAAATCGTTTGCGGTTTAATTAAATAATGTTTCACTATTTTAAACGCATTGAAATTTATATATATCACTGAGGTGCATTACAAGATGCTTAATACTGAATATTGTGTGTATAGCAGTCATCGTTCATTTACAGGGACACACAAAAGAATTCTCTACTGTCTGTTAACAATAATTCCTGGAAGTGCGTTTTAAGTTGCTGAACGCGATTTTAAATTTAACTCACTTTTTGTCTATTACTTGGTGTATATAAATTCTGTAGATCATATACAGGGCAGCACAAAAGTTCACGAACACATTTCCGTTTATTGACAGAAACTCCAGTAGGAGAATTTTAAACTGTGCTACGCGTTTTCTAAATAAACTAAAATTTAACATGCTATGTAGTATATATACAAATCTATAGATTATACACAGGGCTGAATAAAAGTATTCGGATATTTTTCCGAATATTGTAAATGTTGGAAATATATGTTGGAAATTCCTGAAATTACGTTTTTAAATATGTTATGCGTTTACCAAATTGCTAACTTAGATGTTATATTTCAGCTTATTAAACGGTAATAATTTGTAAAATTATTTTGGAAACGTTGGAAAGTGTTACATAATCTATGCTTTACGCATGATTTTTCGTTCTTGTCTTATTTATATTAAGGATTAGACACCCGAAATTTTAAGATTTATTTTTACCTTTATTTAGTAGCATATTTATGTGATTTTTACAGGATTAATATTTCGATATAAATATACTGGTTGCGAAGAACTTGATTTATTTATTAAAAGTTAATAAAAAAGTGTTGCAAATTTGATACACTACATATTTAAGGGTTAAGGGGGCTAGTAATGTTAGATAAACATTTGTGAACTTAAATTACCAGTCCCCTAAAGTATCAATTTCAGATTCTGCCATCTACGATGTAATTTTGTTTGCGCAAAAGCAAAGAATGTGTATTTTCAGTGTTACTTTAACTTCAGGTCTCAAGAGACTATTCTTATTAATGGTTTATGAGTGGTAATCCTGATATATTTCAAGTAACCATACAAACTGTTAAATGGTGATAGTTGTCAATATTTTTCAAATTTTCTGAAGGACTTCCAACTGTTAAATTTAGGAATCTTTTTTTTAATTAAAAAAACTCGGAACTATGTATGTTTTTCGAATGAAAGTTTTCTGTTGTTTTTTAATGTTGTACTTCATTACAGAGAATTTTTTATTTAATTTGTTTCTATAAAACGACAAAATATAAAGCAAATATTTAATTTGAAATCCTCAGATTCTCCTGTTATTCTGTATTATGCATAACTGCAAACGTTTATGCTTTTTTGTTACCCCTGTTTCCGAATGTTTACCATCACCCTATTTAATCATAGAATTTCTGCGATTAAATAAAGCGAAGATAATTGCTTGGAAATAGCTGTTAACAAAAATGTGTAAACGTTCTTACGTATACTTTGTGTTTTTTCCGACAACCCAGGATTTAATTCTTAACCCATTTGCATCATTAGCGCATATTATATGATTGCATCTCAATAATTTCTTTTTTATTCAAAAATTCCGAATCCATATCGGAAATTCCGAGGGTAAAAAATTTACTTTAACTAATCACGAAACGTTTGCCATCACATAAAGCAAAAATTACTATTACATTTTTGGTATGAATTCGGAATTTCTGAATAAAAAAGAAATTACTGAAATGCACACATACAATTTTAATGTACTGGGTGCACCAGAATTTCGTTAAAACTTTAAAAATTCATTAAAAAGAAACAAATGAGGCTAAAAAATGTAGTTTGCAGGAATGGGATTAGAGAGAGATTGGATTTTTTTTAATATAGCAACAAAAAATTGCTTCAAACATTACGGACAGATGGCGCTGCTTGCATAATATGAAGTAGATTCATGCAAATCAGGCTGTCAATAAAACCCCTCAATGCACATAGATTCTTCATTCGATGCCAGCAGTATGTTATCGTTAGCAGATCAAGCGCTGTTGGTTAAACTCTTTTACAAGAAAGGGGAATCGGCAGCTGGCGCATTGCGAAAATTCTGCACGGCAAAATAACTGAAGACGAGAAAAGGGGCTGTTTCATGTGTTGGGGTACTGAAGCTTGTCAGACGCTCGGAAATGGGTCTTTTACCAAAAGCCGAATTTGCATACATCTGCTTCATATTATGCATGACAGCGCCATCTATTGGTATTTTTTTAACCAAAACTTTTTTGTTATTAAAAAATCCGATCTCCATCTAATCTCATTCTGTGCAAACCGTAATTTTTTAGCGTCATTTGTTTTTTTTAATGATTTTTTAAAGTTTTAATTAACTTATGACGCATTCAGTATATGCACTAACGATGCAAATTGGTTAATCATTTCGTATATTCATATTTTTCATTAATTTCAATATTTATTTTCCAACGAATTGTACAAAGATTAATGTCCGATCAATTTCAGCTTCTTTTCATTGGTGATTCTACAAACAGAGGTATGATGCACTACTTAATTGAGAGGTTGAACGGCACACTTTCTGAATGGGATAAGACACATGATATACGTTTGTATCACAATATAAACAATCAGCGCACAATGGTGAGCTTCGCATATTATCCTCAGTTTTGGCTTCCAACCAATCAAAGACCTGTGTTTGATAAAGCTTTGTATCAACTTATTCAGAGGTAAGTAGGCACGAAAACTAGATAATTAAGGATATTTGTTTTAGGAGAGTACATTTGAATTTTTCAAAAGCCCTTCAAATAGCGAACTTTAAAATTATTCTATTCGTGCGACTCAATTTTTAACTTCTTCGGGACGAGCATCAATTATATAAGGAAGGATCAAATAAAAATGAAACAGTGGTTGTATTTTGGTTTATTTTTGTTTGACTGCGGTGAAAATTTATGTACAGGTAGAGCAAAATTAAGGAAAGCAACCCCTGCTGTGGAAATGGACTTGTCCTACACTGTAAAAAAACATTCTGTTAAAAAACGGAAAATGTACTGGAAGCAAAGTGGTATTTTTTTCTCAAAACTTCCTTTTTGATATTACCCCGTTTACAAAGTGGAAATTTTCCGCTATTCAAGACGGGAACTTTTTTTTTGTGTTTAGAAATAAATGTGAGCAATGGCGCGATATTAAATTTATATATATAAGTAATAATTATCTGTCCTGATGTATATTTACACGGAACATGTATTGAATTTTATCACACCCATTTTTTATAGCGTTGCCTTCCCCCTGATTTGACAGCGGTACTTGCCATTTAAGGGTGAATACTCTGTCTCCTACACTATCCAACGACTTGGTTATAGGCCAAAATATCAATTACAACAAGAACGAAAAATCATGCGTCAAGCATAGATTATGTAACACTTTCCAACGCTTCCAAAATAATTTTACGAATCATACTCTTTTATAAGCTAAAAGATAACATCTAAGTAATCCGAATACTTTATTCAGCCCTGTATAGGATCTATAGATTTGTATATATACTACATAGGATGCTAAATTTTAGTTCAGTTAGGAAACACGTAGCACAGTTTAAAATTCTCCGTCTGGAGTTAAATAATACGGAAATGTGTTCCCGAACTTTTGTACTTCCCTGTATAGGATCTACAGAATTTATACACACCACGTAATATACAAAAAGCGATTTAAAATTAAAATCGCATTCAGTAACTTAAAACGCACTTCCAGGAATTATTGTTAACATACAGTAGAGAATTCTTTTGTGTGTCCCTGTAAATGAACGATGACTGCTATACACACACTATTCTGTAGTAAGTCTCTTGTAATGAACCTTATATAAATTTCAATGCGTTTAAAATAGTGAAACATTATTTAAATAAACCGCAGACGATTTTTCTCCATAGACGTAATGTAACGGAATTCTTTTGACTGTCCCTGTAAAGTAAGTATAAGTGCTATGCACACCCTATTCCATATTAAGCTTCTTCTAATGCACCTTAGTGATATATATAAATTTCAATGCGTTTAAAGTATTGAAACATTATTTAAATAAACCGCAAATGATTTTTCCCCATAGACCGCAATGTAACGGAATTCTTTTGAGTGTCCCTGTAAAAAAACTATAAGTGCTACACACTTCCGTTGAAATAGGGAACATGCTATAGATAACGATTATAACATATAAAATTTGCAGGGCAATCCGAGCATATTTACGGGAGTTAGAGCACGGACAGACGGCAGACGGCAGACGGCAGACGGCCAGACGGCCAGACGGCAGACGGCCAGACGGCCAGACGGCAGACGGCCAGACAAACCGAAGTCATAAACACTTTTCAACTAGGTTGGAAAGTGTTAAAAACTTTAACTGAATTTTCCCCGTTTTTTCTCATTTGAAAAGGAACATTTCCGTTTTTAAAATTCAAAGGGTAAGGATAAAAAGGAAATTTGCCATTTATTCAGGAAAAAATTTACGATTTCCACTCAAAATAGAATGTTTTCGTATAAAGACAGAAATTTCACGTAAAATCACCCGTATATATACGTTTGTTTTACGTGTAGGTACTCACGCAGAAGCACGTGAAATGTTCTGGCAGTTAGCCAACAATATCGCCCGGCAGGCAATAGGTTGTTGTTGATATTCATCTGCGTCTTCGTGTTTGCGAGTAAAAAACAGCAACGTTACTTAGTGACTTACTTTGTTACTTAGTGACAGCAGTGGGATTTCGCGAAGTGCATTGGCGAATGAAGGCAGTGTACCATGCACTATCATTGCCTCGTGTGCAAGACGGACATAAGCCCTTCCGAGAGGGAATTTGATGCAGTTTCGGTGGACAGAGTTGGAATACCAGCCGTGTAGCCCGGATCTTTCTCCGTATCACTTCTGAAGCTTTGGTCCTCTGAAAAATGCCTTGAAGGATCGCAGTTTTTATTCGGTCAGTGGAGTCATGAACAATATTTGAAACTGGTTCCAATTTCAGCCAAAGGACATCTACTAGAAAGGTATTTACCAGTTGGTGAAACAGTGGGACAAATGTTTGTGTAGCTTTGGACATTATGTTTGAAATAAACTGTGTCATTTCATTCTGTGGCTCCTGTTCCTTTTTCATTTGATCCACCCTAATAAATGTGGTAGGGTGCATTTGATCTGTATTTTCAGTACGACTATTTGAAAAAAAAACCGCATCTTCCCCTAATCGCAGAATTTCTTAAATTAAATAACATGAAGATTAATATTCTAAAAAAATGGCTAAATGCCTCTCAAAATTAAAAATTTTATACGTCGTGCTCATCTCGAATGGGATATTTAACTGCATGCATTGGAATAATGTGCCGCGCACGTCGAGATGTTTTGAAAATTAGTTACATACTTTCCATGTCTCTTAACACAATTTATAAAAATAATCTTCGTCTTATTTAATCGCAGAATTTCTGTCAAAAATAAAACGAAGAATTAAAAATAGTGGTACGAGACTCGGCATTTATACGTCTAATTTAAAGAAACATCTAGAGATGATTGGAAGTACTTCCAGCGCAAGCAAGTGAAGCAGTATTAAATTAAATTGTATTTATGAGATTTTGTTTTTTAGTTAAAAACATTCAAATATACATTAGTCAAAAAATGTTAGTTTCCCTTGTTTACAATATATGAAAATTAATATTTCCTTTTTTTCTGAGTGGCATACACATATTTAATTTAAGTTAATAGACAAATATTTATATAGATTTTCGTCATTGCAACGATCCCGCCTGTCTCACATTTGAATACGAGAATTTCCAAATTACACTCTTCGCTGTATATTTCTATTGCAAATATTGTAGAAATCTACCATGAAGATTATTTTTTAGCAATAGTGCTGTTAAAATACGGACAAGTGAGAGCACTACCACTGCATTTCATTTTGATTCTTAAATAGGTCGTTTATAGATTAAAGCAATGTTCCCAGTTGAACATTTTTTAAAACTCAATTTACTTGATTGCTACGAAATTTTTGAAATAGTAACAGTTGTTTCATTTTATCTGTGAGTAAATACGCTAAGTTGCCAACTTACCAATAATTTTCGAAGCATCGTATCAAATTGATTTTAGTCAAATAAACATGTTTTAAACCGGAAATTTCGAATAGAAAATCAAAATAAATAAAAACAACCGAGAAACATGACGATATATTTTATATAATTATTTTGGTTCAGAACATGTTTATTTTGTACAGACGATATCGGTACTGTGCTCCGGAAATTATTGTTAAGTTGGAAACACTGAATACGGCTAATACAGGGTTGCTAGTTTGGCCTCCTTTTTTATTCAGAAATAAAGAATTCATACCAATCAGAAATTCTGATTAGTAATTTTTCCTTTATTTAATGACAGACATTTCTTGATTACGTAAAAATTCTTCCTTCGGAATTTCCGTTATAAATTCGAAATTTCTTATTTAAAAAAGACCAAACTGGCAACCCTGGGCTAATATTCCTTTATAAAAAAAATGTACCGCAATTTCCGGCGTATAAGTCGCGGCATGAATAAATCTGTTTCTGACCAGTAATTTTATAAAATAAAATATAACCTACTTCTTCTTTGTATTTATTTGACTTTATTTCTGAAATAGAATTTCTGTAGTGAAACAGGCGTATTTCAGCCGCGACTCATACGCCGGGAATTACTGTAAGAGCAATCAAGCAAGCATTCCGCTTTAAAATACCTGCCAACTAGCTACAGTGAAGTAAAGCTACCCCAATTCCCTGCACATAATCTGTAGCTCTATCAGGCATGTTTTGGCGTAGAAAATTTAATTCGTAAAATATAATTTATTTCTACGTAGTACAAATTATGAAAACTTTCTGGTTCAAAGCAGATTTATTTAGATTATACGCTGGAAATTAGGATAATATCCGTGCAACTAAGTAGATTTCATACAAAATTTATCACTTCAGCGGATAATAATAAATTCAGTTATATTAAACCTGTTATTAGTGTCTAAAATTGAAAAATAACTACGATATAATTTTCAATTTCAGGTCTCGTCCACTTGAAAACAATAATAATACCATTCTTATAGTCGGAGGTGTTCACTGGCTTGCGACACAACATCTGAATATGCTTCTGAGAGCAGTAAGAGTGTAAGTATTTATAAATGATAAAATAATACAAGAATGTTAGAATTGGAAATTTTAAAAATGAAAAATATTTAAAGGGAATTCCTGAGTTTTTCTGCTGTCAGAAAGCAACTTTTCTTCTTTTTTGAAAATATTATGTAAAGTACAAAGTGGGCACAAATTAGTTAGACAATTTTGTAACTGAATAGTTTTACAAATATTAATTGGAAGGTTCCAGTCCAATGGCAGATTACTAATTGTATCATAAGATTGTGGATATACTTCATACTTCAGTGCTGATGTCTGAGTTTCAATTGGTCGCAGAGGTTGTATTACGTGCCACCACTAACACCAGTACTTTCGCCTCTAAATTTCAGGGTATGGTTTTATTTACGATCAGTTATTATGGAATCTGCCGTGTTTGAACTCCAATCCTGAACTGAAATCATGAATCAGCACTGCACTTGATTTGATCGACGTGAACATGCTCACAAACATATGACATTTAGGGGCAACTTCACTCACGCAAAAACACCCGCTCACTAATGTTAATCCTACAGAACAGTTCTTTTAAAATATCTCGTTTGCATTTGAATATCTTTAAACGATTTATTTTGCATTGGATAGCTGAGGTCGATTTCTACAACCTCCTTTTTTTACTTTTTCGATTTTGTTTGCAGGTTTTTTTTATGGGTACACTTGATACTTTCATTTTCGAAACCGATTCCTAAAGTGAAAGTGTCCCCATAAAAAAATCCACAAACGAAATTTAAAAAGTAAAAAACAGCGATTGTATAGATCGACCTCAACTATCCAATGCAGAAAAAGTCGCTTAAAAATATTGAAATGCACACGAGATATTTTAAAAGAACTTTTCCATTGAATTAATATTAGCGAGCGGGTTTTTTACGTGAGTAAAATAGTCTCTTAACAGACCGATGGGATAGTTACAGATTAACCCTTTGATTACGGGTCAGGACTGGTGACTATTTTTATTATTAGTCATACAACAATTTACAAAATAAAATTATTTGCGGTGGATTTCTCTTATAATATTCTAGTATAAGTTAATGGTACAAATTATTTTTCAAAACGTGGTACGAATAAAATTCAAATAAATAGTCCACTGGCACTTATACGTCCCAACCAATAGTCAAAGGGTTAACGATGGGCTCTCACATCGAACATTTTGTCGCTACCATGTCAAACTATCGAATATGAAAAAATGCATTTTTCATTACTTTTAAAAATTGGCCGTTTGTCACCACAAAATTTTATTAGAATTCTTCGCATAGTAAAAATACTAATAAAATTTCTGTGAAGAACAAGGTTGCTAGTTTAGCCTTATTTTCATTCTGGAATGTCGAATTCATACCGGAAATTTTGGGAATTTTTTTTTACTTTAAGTAATCACGGAATGACTGTCATTAAATAAAGCAAAATTTCTGAATAAAAAATGAGGCCAAACTGGCAACCTTGGTGAATAATACTATTAAAATTTAATGGTGACAATCGGCCCATTTTTAAAAGTAATGGAAAATGCATTTTTTCACATTCGATAGCTTGACATGGTAGTGACGATTTGTAAAAAAGGTAAACTTTGTGTGTCTGACTATCTTGTGTATTCTCATCTTTGGCTGTATAACTATGCATAATAATCCACTATTTTTTCTCAAATATTTTATGCCCACCTTGTATTCTTAACCACTTGTCGATATTTTAACATTTCAGCGACCGGATTTGTTTGTCTTTTTAACAATCAGCCGCTCTATGGGCGTTACTCTTGCAATGTTGCAGTATTTAACAAAAGTTTTTTGTATTTTTTTTATAAGGCAAATTATTTCTAATACAAATTAATTTCTAATACAATATAACAAATGTTTTTTGTATTTGTGTTTATACATCAAAGTATTTCCATTCAACGTGTTTACATGTCTAGTATATTAAGTATATAAATACAAATATTATGTACTGTCGTCCAAAAATATGAGAGAGAGAGAAATGCCCCATGCATTTTAATCGCCAAATTGTCGCAGAGAGATGCAAGAGATACCGTTTAACTCACAATTGTGCTACTATGAATACAATATGATTACTAATATGAATACAATTTTTGAAATAGGGTCGTCTACATTTTCAAAAAAGTAATTTTTGCATTATGTATTAGCTGAATTTCGGTTATTAAAGAAGGGGAATATTACTATTCGGAAGAAGTGGTACTTAAAATTTGAAAAATCACAAGTCCTCAAAAGCAGAAATCACCACGACCTGTGCTTTAAGTGTTAATGTTATTTCTAGTATAATATATTTTGTGAAAAAGTGCTGTATACTTGAGAAAAGAAAATATGTGTCGTTTATATTAACCCTAAATATACGAACAATCGGTCATTTGACCGGTACCAAATGAAAACATTTTGATTAGAACCAGAAATTTCTTCATAAAATACATAAAATGTATATCACGTAGAAATACATTAAATGAAATAATTTTAAATAGATTTAAATAAAAACTTTCTGGTGTGAAATATTTCTATAAAACTTGAGTGACATTCTCAGTATGTTTAGTTTTAATAGGCGCCAGTTTTGACAGCCCAGTCCGTTTAGTGTTAGCATTTTTTATGAATCTATTCATATTTCATAAATCATATATTTTACATTTTCATATTCTGCATAAAATATACTATATTTTGATATTGTACCTGTATTAGTTTAAACTTTATATGGAATTATCATCCAAAATATTTTTAGAGAGCATCTGAATGGCATTAAACTGGTTATGAAGACTTTAGGAGCAGGATTTCACCAGCCTGTTGACAATGTCCATTCATTAACTGCTGTAAGTAAATTAGTGTTTGTTACATAGTATGAAGTATTGTGCAATAATATATTGCAAGATCCGTACACTCCTCGGAATTTCCAAATATCCTGGCACCGTTGTTTCAGATTAGAAAATTTCTATTTACTAGTTCAAGCGCAGATTTTGCAATCATCTCGTTTAATCGTAGGATCGCAATTAAGTGAGGCGAAATATTATGTAAAAATTTGTGGTAGAACTGTACGCATCATGATATTTTTCAGTTATTTATAGGTAGTGATGGGCAAAATGAAAGGTTTCATATTCGAATGAATCTTTCGGTCATGCGCAAAAGCATGTCTGCCAACCTTCGTATTTTTTTAAAATAAATTACTACTAGAAATTTTATATATTTTTTTTATATTTTAATTAGAAATAAATTTAGCGCCACATACAAATAAAAAAACTTTTCTTTAACAAAATTTTTGGAGGAAATTGATTAAAAAAATACGAAGGTTGACAACTATGCTTTTGCTTCTTTTGTTGTACCCTTTAAGAGTCCTAACAGTGTGTTTCCGTACCGTAAGTTTTGTATTCAAAGGCTGAATTAACAAAAATTGGATATTAATGATAATTATTTATTAATACATAAGAAATATAGATTAGTAAGGCAATTAAATATAAATCCTCATACCAATTCTTTTCATATATTCTATTTTATGAATCATTAAACATACATGAAAAATTTTGCCGGACGCTTAAAGGATTAAATATTTCTGTTGGTAATTGATTGTAAAAAATACGAAGGTTTGCAAATATGATTTTGCGCATGCCCGAACGATTCATTCGAATGACCAAAAACATTCATTATGCCCATTGCTATTTATAGGTTCTAACCAGGGTTGCCAGTTTGGCCTTTTATAAAATTTAGAAATTCCTGTTAGAGAACCTTCGGTAGCATAATAAATTTTCTATCTTTATAAATTGTTATATCAGTCTTCATATTTTAATTTACATTTTCATCTTTTGATAATGGTAAAAACGATTAGTTCAGCTTACCTGAAATTTGCCTTTTGCGCTACGAGTAATCCACAGTATTATACTGATATTTATCCTTTCGAATCATTGACGTATCGCTGTTTTGTAATAAGAAACAATATTAGTAGAAAATAACAAATTGGCATGAAGTAAGTAGATATCTATTTTTCTTTTGAATATAATATTATTATTGAAATTCTTGGCTTTATATATACATTTATATCGCGTTTGGATACTGCACAAAAATGCTCCAATTTTACATTAAATTTGAGATATTTACATTATATTTACATGGGCGTCTTTACGGTACGGTTACATTTTAGATACTGAGAAAGTTTGTTATTGAGTTTACGCGCGCGGTATCAGATTGAAGGTTGAAGAGGCAATATATGGAGTATTTCTTAGTTGATTAGTTTCGACATAAGGTCCATCTGGTTTCATTCGGCTTGGTTTCCAGCTGTGTTCATCACTTGAGGTACTACAGTTAATTGGGGTCTCGTTTTTAACATGTTCTAAGTGTTCTTTCCATCGTTCACAACACTTGGAGATTATTAACGGCATAAAAAGGTTTCTCCGTCAATTCCGAACTCCAGAAATACCGAAAAAAGAATTTTCACTTTATGTAATCAGGAAATTTGTTATTAAATAAGTAAAAAAATACCATTCGAAATTTCTGGCACGAATTCGGAATTTCTGAATTAAACAAAGGCGAACTTTCAACCCTAGTTCTAATTTCAATTTTTACCTATCAAAAATTTTATTTCTTGAGCATATGTTTTATGATTTTCGGTACAGAATTTTAGCATAATTATAAGATTTAATATAACATTTCCATAGCCTTAGCGTCTGATGTAGCCATTTACAAAATAAGACAAATGAATTGTTTTCTGGTATTTAAAAAAAATTTAAATACTTAAAAATCTATTTGTATTATATTGTTTTAAAAAGCCTTATACAGGATACGTGGAGATGCTTACATTTTGTGCACCACTATTTCCGAATAGTTACCTCCGCCTTATTTAATTAAACAATTCTGCGATTAAATAAGGTGAATGTTGATATTCGGAAATATTAGTACTAAAAAAGTACCTCTACGCACCTTGCTATAAAATGCGTTTTTTATGAAATGCGGGAATAATGGTAGTTTATAATTCCAGTTGAAATCGAGCAAAATAAAGAAAGAACATATAATTAATTATCTACACATGTTTCTCTATTTTGTAAAAGAAATTCTAATATTTCCTATGCTGAAAGTGAATACAGTAACTGAACTGCATTGTATTAAACCTGGTTAAAAAATTAAATCTACAATGTCAAATATTTTCCATTTTTTTTATCAGTCTTAAATTTGTTTTTCCTACTTTAATTTGTATAATTAAAAGACATAGCGAGTGAAACAAAGATAGAAATGGCATTAAAATAATGAAAATTTGAGAACGTTGTTTTTAAATTCAAGCTGGTATTTATATCCTAGAAAAGCGTCGGGATATTTTTTATACCACTTAATTGTAATCAAGATTCGTAGCAAATTTTTTAACAAAATTTTACTTTTATAACTTCGGTTTGAAAAAATAAAAAAAGGCTCTAAAATTGCATTCCATTATTTTCAAATAATATCTTTAAAAGTTCTGGTATGAATTCAGCATTACAGAAACACAATTATTTAACCCTGAAAGGATAAAAATTTTTAAAAAGCGTATATTGCTTTGCATCTTTTTTTTTTTAATGATTAGAGCAATTTTACACTTGCGACTTAACACATTGTTTATCGGGTGGCCACTGTTGACACTAGATGCTGTCTTTTCATAGCTACGCACTTTTATGTGTCATTGTTGCCAATTTTTTAAAATAATATTTGTGTTATTTAATCACAAAAATCTGCGATTAAAAAAGACAAAGATTACTATTCGGAAATAGCGGTGAAATGCGAAATACTTGGCAGTAATTTCTACGTCGCATACCTCTATTTGTGAAAAATTATTTTCGTTTTATTTGGAAGTAAATTTCTGTCATTAAACAAAGCTTATATTTTTATTACAAATAGTGATAGTCAAAATAGGAAGACTTGTAGGTATATAACCCCGCTTGCTAACAAATTTTGGAGTTCAGTGGATTAAAGCGAAATAATTAAGTAGATTAAAAATAAGAGGATATTACCGTAATTTCCGGCTTATAATACGCGGATCAAACAATCATGTTTTGACCCAGAAATTTTATTTAATACATTCTGGAAATTACGGTACTAAATTTGTTTCTGTGTATTAAATATTTATATGTAAAATAGATATTGATGTTTGTAAACGGACAGCCGCTATTCGTTTTCAAATACCTGCGAACATGATATTTCATACCTTCCACAGTATAGATGATTTCTGTAAAACTGTACCAATATCTTCTATTGCAAATACACACGTTTCAAACCAGAAATGTTTTTTTAATATTATTTACATTGTTTATTTGTGGTTCTTATGTAGTTTCATTTATTAGAAAAAGAATGGGTGCGCAACATGTGTATTTATCCTGTAAACTGACACAATTTTACCGAAATTATTGATATGTCGGTAGAATGGAGCTATGAATAAAGAGGAGGAGGAGACATAAAGTGTAATGTCTACTGGTTGTGTTTGAAGTAACTAAGTATGTAGTCACAACATGGCGGGTGGTGTTTGTTTGCATCAGATCAGGGCGTAATTAACGCCAGGCAAACTTCCACCAGTAAAATCGAATAGAATATTTTGTCTTATTTATGACAGAAACTCTGCATGAATAAGGCGTTTAAATAAGGCAAAAATTTCTATTCAAATTTACTGTTGGAAGTTTTTCCCGACGGTAATCAAATTCCCACATTAACACGAGGATTGTTTATGTAATCACAACATGGCGGAATCGCAGGGTCTGACTACCTCCGGGCAAACATTCACCAGTAAAAACGAATGAAAAATTTTGGCTTATTTATGACAAAAATTTTCCAAGAATAAGGCGTTTAGATAAGGAGGAAATTTATATTAAAATTTACTGCTGGAAGTTTTCCCAGGCGGTAATCAGGCCCTGCACAACCGGTTACAGTTGAAGCTTCACTATTTTAAGCATATGTCATTTTTTTTTAATTCATAGTTCCATGGTTTCTAGCTATAATAGCGTTTGATAACTTCAGCATAGCTGCAAACTTACCAATATTTTTTGTAAAATTGTAGTAACATCACCATAGATGCTAACATCTCTTAATTATCGCGGTATCTAATCCAAAACAAACATGCTTGAAACTGGAAAATGCATGTAAAGAAGTGTCTAGGTGTCTTTTTTCTATAAGGGACTTATTAAATTTTCATTTAAAATTTTTGATTTAATAAAATTTCCGGTTGAAAACATGTTTGTCTGGGATTAAACTCCGGAATAATTAACACTTCGTTGACGCGCAATTTTGTATGAAATCTTGATTATGCACTTTATAAATATCATTCAATGTACGGTTTAAATAAGTCTTACAAGTTTTTAAAACGAATGGACAACATGATATAAATGCATTTTTGTAAGGTAAAAGCTACAGCATTATTCAATGATGATTGTTGAAACAAACACGAATTAACTCGTGATTGGCCAACAAATTGTTAAGAGATGTTTGCATGTAGGTATGACGCAGATCAAATAAACCTGTCTCACACCGGAAATATTTGTTTATGGATAAAGTTAAATAAGTATAGCAAAGAAACAAGACACATTTTACTAAAAGAATTCTGGTTCGCAATGTTCGCGTGTTTATTTCTTACAGTTATCGGAACAGTTTTACTGGAATTATCGTCAAATTGGCTTGTATGCATAAGGTACTTCATTACTTAAAATTCATGATTCTTCATTGTTTCAATTTTAGGGAGAACAACAAAAATTACTGCTGCATAACAAAGGACTTTCAGAATTTGCTCATCATTACAATTTTGAAGTCATTGATACATTCAATATCACCACAGCCAGGTATAAAGATTTTATGCAGGGAAAATGTGCTTGTCATTTTCATCGAGTAAGTAAAAGTTAATTTCATTTAATGAATTTTTTATACACTTTTTTATTTTTTTTTATTTGAGTTTTTTGAAAACTCTATCGATATTCTATTGTTTAGTCCTGATTTTGTCAACACAAGGGTGCGTAGAGGTGTTTATTTCTGCATGCCCTATTATCGAATAGTAATTTTTGTCTTATTCGATTCGTGGAGTTCTGAGATTTACGAAACGCACTGTCGAAATATAATGGTAATCAAATGTAAGCACATCTACGCAGCTGAAATACATTCTGTTAATTATTAACAATGGTTGCTAATAATTCTTATCATGAACTCGAATATTTCCCTTTTAACCTTCCCACCTTGTTGAAATTTTACCCAATCTTCTTAAAATCATTTCATGCCAGAATTTTTATTTAAAACTATTTAACACATTTATTTAACTTAGTTCTCTGTGGCTTTTATTTAAATTACTTTAAGAAGAAATTTCTGGTTCAAATCGAATAAAATAAATTATAGAAATGGGTCTATTTGACCCATTCAGGGTAGGAAGGTATGGCTACAACCCTTGACGGGTGGTGGTTCATTTTTGGACCACTTAACTTCAGTGGCGTGCCCAGGGAAGGCGTCCAAATGCTCTACATTCTATTAATATTGTAAAGTTTTCTACGCTTTGACTTTCGCAGAAAGTTTTCCAATCAGATATGGTAAAGAAAATTTTACAAAATTAATGGTATCCAGGGTATCTGAACCCCCACTCTGTCTACGCTACTGCTTAATTTTAATCCATAAATGCCACATTGGCACCAGAAATTCGGAATGAAAAAAATCCTTTTATTAAGTAAGTTAAGAAATACTTTTATTTATTTTCAAATATATATATATATATATATATATATATATATATATATATATAAGCATTTTACAGGGTTGCTACGGGTCAGGGAATTTTTCAAGATAATTATTTATTTTTACTAGTATTTATTTATACATAAACTCGCCTTATGCAATTGCGCGATTACATAAGTGGAATTTTTCTATAATAAAATACTGGTATATCATCTGAAAAATTCCCTGACTCGTAGCAACGCTGATTTTAGAAATGGAAGCACTTTGCTCCTGAAAGAGTTAACGCCTCAACAGTTACGTTTTTCTGACACAATAAACTAAAAATAGGGACCAAACACCACTTTTCCCGTACTAAGATATGTGTCTTCCATAATCTAAAAATGTCTGGCAATTAATGAAACGAAGATTACATTAAAAAATTAGTGGTAACCAAAAGCTTTTAGTAACGAAGCAAGCAAACTCTTCTTGCCCGAACAGCGTTCGGGCAAAATTGTTAAGGGGTTAAACCACAATTAATATTATGAGTTGTAATTTTCCAACTGGACGAAAAATGTCCGGGCCAGGATTCGAACCTGGGATCTCTTGGCTGAAGCTGCCATTGCTCTACCAACTGAGCCATCCCGGTCGAATCTGGAGGACCTGATTCATCCAGTTAACCTTATTGATCATAGCATCTGGCCTGATATCTAAATCAGCTTAACAGAATAAATCGCAGGTAACTTGGAATTCCAGTAAACGCTGGATACGAATCCAGCATTTAGGAATTAGGTCCTCCATATTCGACCGGGATGGCTCAGTTGGTAGAGCATTGGCAGCTTCAGCCAAGAGATCAAAGGTTCGAATCCTGGCCCGGACATTTTTCGTTCAGTTGGAAAATTACAACTCATATTGTTTCTTTACCATTTTGAATAATTGTGTTAAAATTAATGTAGCACAATTATCATTGTTTAACTTTTTGATGGGCGGTGGCATGTTACTAATACCATTTAATTGCAATCCAAAAATTGTACCAGAACTTTTTAACAACATTTTGAAAACAAGTGTAAGCTTTTCTTCCCATACATTATAACAGTAAAAATGTATTCTAGTAAAAGTAAAATTCTAGTTCCATTGTGGTATTTGGCGTTTAAAATTAAGTGGAATATATAATATACCACCTCTCTTGAAGAAGTTAAGGGGCATACTACTTTTAAATTTTCCTTTTTCGAGAAACTTATATAGAAAAGAGTGCATTTTAACCATTTCTAAGGCTTTGAGAAATATATTTTCCATTTAACGTAAAGATAAAACTGGGTGTATTTTGCTTGTTTTAGGAACTCTGCCAGTTATGCAGATAATTTAAGGAATAATACACCTGTCTCATGCCCTAAAAATAAGTGTTTCTAGAGAAAAGATTGGACAAACATTACTGGTGTCCAATTAGTATACATTTGAAGCTAATATCAAAATTGATGCAGCTATATTTTTTCAATTTCTCGAAGAAAATATACGCTCCTATAACTGTAATGGTTGTGTCAAAGTAACAAATAAAAAGGTGATTGGAATATCTACATTTATATCGATTACCTGTGATACTTGTAAATTTCAGCCATTTGTCAGAAATTCAAAGCTTTTAGAGTAAAAAATAAACATCCCAGAAAAAAATAGAATACTATATGCCACATGATGTGTAGGTCAAGGTTTAGAATTATTTAAAATATTTTCTAGTGTAATGAACTTTTACCCCCCTCCAGTTTTTCACAACTTTTATGATAAAGTAAACACAAGGCAATAAATGTTGCTTCGAAAGTTGTTGCGAGTGAAAGTATAAAAAATAGCTGCATTTGAAGAGGCACTTAATAATAATTTCATTGCCAATAACAGTTAGTGGGAATGGCATACAGCAGACAAGAGGATGTCCTTACCAGATTGGTGTCCAATCGAAATTTTTTCTCTATGTAATGACAGTCATTTTGTGATTACTTAAAGTAAAAATTCTGCTTTTCGAATTTCCGGTCTGGATTCAGAATTTCTGAAAAAAAAGTTGCCTAACTGGTAACTCTCTTGGTGCCTGTACTGTAAAAAATTATGATACTAGAAAGGTTATCGATGAAGAAATTTTATCGACAGCATGTAAAGGCTGTGCGTTGTAGAATAACCCCAGTTCAGGTGATGCTTTTGATAAATGCAGGGCTCCCACTGGTCCGTTTTTTGAAACACAAGTATTTTTTTACAAAGAAAATTGTGGTAGGTATTTACAACAAGTGCAACTAAAACGAGCTTCGATGTTAGTTTCTACAAAATTTATAAGCACGATTTTTCTTTTTAAAAAAGTGGTGTTCAAAAAACGGACCAAGTGGTAGCCCTGCAAATTGAATTCAGAATATCTTCTATTGTGTTCGAAAACTCACACTGGATTGTCTGTAAAAATGGAGGCTGATGGCATGGTAAAAAGATTGAAGACTTCTGAAAAAATAAATAGGTGTGCGATATATGAAGTATATTGATGATGTAAATTCCAAAATATTTTCAGCCATTTTTGAGAGAGAAATTTGTGGTAAAGATGTAATTTCCATAATAGAATGCATTGGACATGTTCAAAAAAGAATGGGCAGACGTCTGAAAAGGTTGAAAAAAAATGCGGTTCGAAAAAGCTCTTCTGATAAAAAAAAAATGTATTGAAGGAAAAGGGAATTTAACTGATATGAACTGACTGAAAGGATGTTTACGTCATTAATTAATTATCTGTATATTATGAAAATTCAATTGGACAGTATTTGGATTCCATTAGTGATATACGAAATGCCATAAGAGCAATATATTTCCATACACGATTTACATATGAAGAGTCTTTGCATAACTTTTGACCAACTGATTCATTATCATGGTGCCAATACAGCAATCAGTTGTGAATGGAAGTATTTATGTTTTATACCATAAAAGTAAGTTGTCCCGTGATCTAATGGATGCAATAAAAGCAATCTTTAGTGCTGTATCTTATCCCCATCTTCTGAAACGTTTTTTTTTTTTTTGAAGCATTAAACAAAATTCCAACAAATCACTAAACTGAGTGATCTGGCAACTATGCCCAAAAATATCGAAAAGTGGTCGCACAACTGTTGAAATAGCAGTTAACCCAGGATTCGTACGCTCTTACCACAAATTTTTTACTTCTTTTCAGATAAATGTATTCGTAAATTCTGGTGTAATCCTATCATTTCAAAATTTTAGCAAAAGAAGTGTTTTGCCCATGAAAGGGTTAAGAAAGCACTATTTCTTTATAATGGAGGTCGAATCAGTAGCATATCCGTAAATGAAGGAACTTCGACTGAGTTTTAGTATTGATTCAATAACAACACTAAACCGAGCTGATTTGAAAAGATTTTCTTATTCGGAAAAAGATAGAAAATGCGATTGATATTAGACGAGCTAAGAGAAAAGCAAAATTGAACTCTGCTATACAAAATTCTAAAAAAAGATTGCACAATGTATGTACTTGGGTGCTTTCTAAATTCTTTCAAAATGTGATATTACTTTGCAAAGTAGATGTGAATACTTTTAAAGCATATTGTTTACCAGTCGAATGTTTGTCTTTTTATAAGCCATCGACTAGGCGTGCTCTGAATCTTTAGTTCCACCTATATAATTTTACTTGCATTAGATGTTTATAAGCATTCGACAGAAAATATATGTATTTATAACATACATTTGACCATATTTTATTAGACTAGTAGCAAATTTTATATTTAATATATATATATATATATATATATATATATATATCTACCCTATATATATAAAATCCTAATGAAACGAATTTGTGAAACGATTTTATGAAACGAATTTATGAAACGATTTTATGAAACGACTGATTAAACGACTGATTATGTTTCAAGGCTATTTTTAATAAAATATTAAACGCTTGATGGTGAAATTAATACCAATTGTTCATAAAAATCCGCGGATGTCAAAACTGGTAATAGAATTTTGAAATTGGAATTAGTTTTCGAGATATTAATTTTTTTCTAATTTTAATGACATTTCTGTAATGATGGCAACTAATTACTCAGTTTTTTTGTGACAAAAAAGGGAAAAAAAATTGAAAAAGATCCCGATAGGGATTATTGAATTCTTTTTATTCGTCATTTTCAAATTGAAATTGAATTTATCTTTTATTTCAATCGATAATGAAGACAAGATTATGATTAAATTATGTTTTTCAGGAAAATTTGAAAAAAAAAAATCACATTTCTATCGTCAGGATTCAATCGTCTGTCAGCATTTAATATAATTTATAAACTGAAAATATTTTGAATAAATTCGTCCAAATGACGTCATTTAGGTAAACGCAAAAGAAAGTAGGGAAAAGGAATTAATAGTAATTATTATTTATTGATATCATTTTGTTATTTTTTTGTAAAATTTAACTAAACGAATTTATAAAATCATTAATTCGGATATTTGAAACTAATATATAAAATAATAATTGCCCAACTGAACGGAAGAATAAAATATCCTGCTTGGTTTTCTATCCTGCTTGGTTTTTTTCCGCCTAGCTTTTTAAAAAAGCGTCAAGACCCCTATAATAGAAAAGCACCAAAAGTTCATTGGATTTATTTTCATAACTTTTGGCAACAAATCTATGTATATTAACGAATCTATCCCTTTTTGAAGCTCGAATAAACTCCCAAACCTAAAAGCAAAGGATCCTATAATGGAAAAGTACCCGATTTTCTTATGGACAATATTCAAGTGACAGAACATGGTGTAAAATTACCGCGGATAGCAAATTTGTTTAAATATCTCATCAATTGATGCCGAATAAATGCAGGCATGCATGCACAAAATATTTAATTAATTTTGTATGATAAATAATTATTAGAAAATTCGTATATACATATTAATAAAAAAATTAATTTACATATTTAAAATAACATGAAAATATGCATGATGGTGCACTAAAATAGAGAGAAAATTAAAACCTGTTACTGAAAATATTTATAACATAGTACTTTTCAATACCGTGGTTCTTAATGTTATTCACAAGCAGATGGAATTTTTCTCATCCTTAAACGCAAAGGAAGAATAGAATAGAGATTGTTGTTATAAAAGTTCGAGAGGTAGTCACAATTTAAACCTAACCATTTTATACAAGCTGGTTTTCAAGTAGTAATTGATTTTACTTATCAATCCCGAAAACAGTCGTCAGTTGTCGCAACAGCTGTGTATGAGGCCATGATAATCGAAAAATGTCCCATTAAAATGTTAAAAGCATGGCAACCCAATTACAGATTTACCAATATTTTTAAAATAAAGCACGCTGTCATGTTTTAGAGGCCTCGAAGTCTGAGCGGGGGGGGGGGGGTTGGCGAGCGTAGCTCGCAGGGGGTAGGCCCCCTAGTATATATATATATATATATATATATAGGGACAGTTTTCAGCGATGCGTAAACCTGGAAAACATATTTAAACTAATAATGTTCAAGAAAGAGGTCGAGGATTCTATTGTTTTCATAAAAAATCGTTGGTCAACAAAATTTCATGTACCATAGGTACAGCGGCTAAAATACATAGTGTGGCAAACTGCTACAAAATAGTACTAAAAAATGGAATCCGATAAATGTAGAACGATGCTGAAAAGATAACGGGTCGATCGCAGCGACATCTGTGATATTGAAGGCGAAGAAAACTTTATAATATTACTGGTTTCCAGAGCATTTGGATCCCCTTCCTCCATCTCTCTGGCTACACCACTGTCTGCTAGATCTCTTCAACGCAAACATTGTATAAGAATCGAACTGAGAAAACGATACAGCTGGTGGTAAATATTTTAAATAATTAAATTATACCGTATTTCCTTTGACTTGCATAGTGATTTTCATAAGCTTTGAAAATATGAATGATATTGATCATGGCCAAAACACGTGATACGCATTCTTTTGTGCCTGGTTCCAGTACTCGATACAAGACAGCAAACTAGAAACTATTCCTACTTAGCATAGTTTCTAGTTTGCCAATAATTCACCAAAGGATGAATGTCTGCTAGAAGAGTGGAAAAGATTAATGCCCTGATATGATAAAAAACTAACTTCAAAATCCGTTACATCTGAAATATACTCTTACAAAAGATTTTATTAACAGAAATTATTTTCATCTTGTCAATAGTGAAACGGTTACTTTTGCTAGAGGTAAATCTATTTTTAAAGTAGATGTCGCTGCGATCGCCCTATTATTGTACCGCATCGTTGCACGTTTATCGGCTACAATTTTTTAGCACTTTTTAAAGCATTACCAGTTTGGCTTTTTTTAAATTCCGAAATTTCGCATTCATACCGGAAATTCCCTATAATGTTCTTTTCCTTACTTAATGGCAGATACTTCGTGACTCCTTAAAAATTTTGAATTAAAAAACGGTAAAACCGTTTGCCACACTATGTATTCTAGGCGCTGTAACATAGGTGTCTTCAATCTGTAGCTCGCTGACCACCGAGATATCAATATTTTAGTATGAAAAGATTTGCCTTAATAACGGTAGATACTTTGCGAATAGATAAGGCAAAAAATACCTATCAAAATTTCTGGGGGCTGAGGAATTTCAGGAAAGAAGTTTGAAGACCCCTAACATATTAATTTTTTTAAAGAATATGTCTCCTAACGTGTATATATATACTGACTCAAAAATAATCCAATACAAGTGTACTAGAACATTGGATATTCAAGTTTTAATAAAATATTTTTTTAATTGATTTATCTCAAAATGAGTTTTTTTTTTTTTTAGAATTGAGCATACAATATCTCTGGAACCACTTGAAATTTATGGGATATTTTTAGACTTTATAGATCTATATCTATATCTTAGGACTGAACATAAATATTTTCTTGTTTCACCTACAAAAATAATGTATGCATAGATAAACTCAGGAAAAAAACAATATGCGATATTTTAAACTTTATTTTAAAAATGTAAATTTTGCTAAAATATACACATGTTTAGGTTCCGTTTTAAGGTATATATATAATCTGTAAATCTGTGATGATTGCACATGAAAATATTAGGTGTTGTTCAACAGAAATCTTGCACGAAAAAAATATTGCACATTTTCAAAATTTTGATACAAGGACTTATAAGTATTCATTTAACCCCTTCACGGGCAAAGTACTCTTTGAGCTATAGTATTGAAATGATTGAGAGACGCCAGGATTCGCGTACAGATTTATTTTAAAATAAGTAAACGCTTTCCTTTATGTACGTTACAAATTCAAAATTTGATTATAAAATTCTGGTGTCAATGTGACATTTTGGGATTAAAATTAAGTGGTATATATAATATACCGGTGCCCTTCAAGGGGTTAAGCATTACTTACACATGAATCATCTGGTATTTTTCTAGTCATAACTAGCATAATTATAGAAATTGTTTTAAGAAGTTTGTTTTAAAAAGCGCAGAAAGTTTTGCTTTTTCACATGCATGTTTCTAGAAACATGGAATTTTTCGAAGACTTAAGAGTAGTATATCAACTTAATATCTTCGCTACCATGTCAAACTATCGAATTCGAAAAAATGCATTTTTCATTACTTTTAAAAATGGGCCGATTGTCAATAACCACTAAATTTGTTATTTTCGCCTTTTTTAATTGCTTAAATTTCTGTGATTAGATAAGACGAAGAATATTTCTTTAAAATACTGGTATACACCCCTGGACCCACGCCCGCCCCTGGTTACGCCACTAGTTCCAAACTTTAAACCTGGAAAATTCTTAAACTATTTAACCAAATTATTTCCCGTTTAGTATCCGGGGGTATAATATACCGGATAATCTAAATGTGTCGTCAAAGTTAAGTTTTGGTATTGAAAATTTCAAGTTTGATACGAATTCTATATGTAGCTGATCCCCTAAGCAAAATTTAAGTATGTATGTAATTAGTAGACGTTATTACAAATCGATTGGTATACTAGTCACACATTTTTATACGATGATTTGCGCCAGAATTAGTAGAGGTAGTGCTTTTTTTCCTTTCAAGATTGTACAAGAAAAAGGTATTTGACTATTACAAATTTTTATAAACTTATTCCCGACCGCTAGCGCAAATTCACGTCATTTGGATATCTGGAACTTTTGCATTTTTACTTCTCAAAAATGTACACAATATTCATATTTATAAAAATAATATTCTATATATATAAATATATTGAATAAAAACAGTAACATTGTTATAAATATCCAATTTGTAATATGAATAAGAAAAATCTTCTTTTTAAGTAAGGCGTAATGATATAGCAACGCACATAGCCGTGTCTTACTATTAAAAAGGCGAAAAATGCGATCGCGAATGTGTTAATGATTGGCTATATGCATTAACCCTTTGAAGGGCGAAGGGATATAGTTTATACCACCTAAATTTTATCAAAATTTGTACCAGAATTTTTGAAAAAAAATTTTTTTAGTAACTTTTGTGAAACAAAAGCTATAATTAGTGATTAATTCTTGTAATTAGCAATTAACCCTTTAAAGATCAGTGGGATATATTTTATACCACCTAATTTTAATCAAGATTGGTACCAAATTTTTTGAATAAGTTTGTACTTTAGTATTTTTGGTGAAACAAAAGCTGTAATTAGTGATTGGAACAGTGTCATTCGGATGATTCATTCGGGTATGCGCAAATGCATGGTTGCCAATCTTCGTTTTTTTTAATAAATTACCTCCAGAAATTTCGTAAAAAGGAAGTTTCTTATTTTTATGTGCCTCTTAATTTGTTTCTAATTGAGGACGTGAGTTTCAAAATTCGCCTTATCCGAAATTTAAAAAATCGTGTTTTCTCTACCAATCTAATTTATTAGTAAATCTTCACTGAAAAAAACACTACACTTCGCAGAAAAACTAGTTTTAGCATGTATTTCTAGCGTTCTAAAATCTTGGTTTACAATAAAAACCAATGGAAGAGATTTTTCGTCAGAGGTTTTTCGCGATTTCCTTGAATTTGATATTTGGATAGGGCGAGTTTTGAAACTCACGTCTCAATTAAAATAAGATTCTTTTTTATTTTTAACAGAATTTCTGGCAGTAATTGATTAAAAAAATGATTCGAATGATTCATTCAAATATCAAAATCATTCATTCTGTCCATCACTGGCTATAATATTGCCTTTCCTTATTCTGAAATAAAAAATTTCGAAAATTCTAGTGTAAATTCAACTATACAGAAACACAATTACTTGTCCCTAAATACATTCAATAAAATTCGACGCGGCAATACAAATGACTAGTTTTAACTTAACATTTTTTTAATGTGAAAATTCTTAATTTCTCTCGCATGTAAATAATTTATTTTTGAAGTATTTTTTGTGTCTGCTCAGACAAATCAGTTTCAATATGGTATACGTTAGCCTGCATCTTAACAAGGTTTTATTGTAAAAAAACGTCAAAATTTACTCTAACGGAACTAGGGCATTGAACCCGGGCTTCCCGGAATAGAAAATATATGGAAAAACCTTTTTTTTTTTTAAATTTTGAATAGATTTTTTACATGTAATATTTTTTTTAGATTGCCCGCCAACCTAACCAACAACACGAAAGAGCATTTTTATATGAAATATGTCAATTATATACTGAAATAAAATTTTGAAATTTAATAAAACTGGTAATTTCGTATTGGCCTCTAGCCATAAGTTAATAGCCGAAGAAATTGCTAAAAATTTCGTTATCTACAGCAGTTTTGAGCGCTTATTTCAATTACATGTCTGTTAAATCTGTGTTTTATTTATACTATTTTAATTATTCCTTAATGAAGTTTTAATTTCGTATTAAATATTAACTGGAAACAAATGCTGAACTTTTTATATTGTTTAAACTGCAAACGGATTGATATTTTGTAATCGTCTGCAAGCAAAGCCATTAAATAATAAGCCCAGTAAGATAAATGGAAACTTTTCGCAAGTTGAAAATAGCGCCATCTAGCGGTTGGGAGTGCTGCATTCGGCACCAAGAATATTTTAATAAAATTTTGCTTCTAAAATTAAAGCTTAAAATAAGGAGTTCTTATTTTCTAAGAAAGTCGTTTGTAAATTCCGGTGTCAGTCAGTAATTTCACATTTTACGAACATAATTTGTCTGTGCCGGAAAGGGTTAATTGCATAGTGATGTAAATTTCCATCACTTTTTATTTAACTTTTAATAAATAAATCAACTTCTTCGCCACCACTATATTTATATAGAAATATTAATCCAGTAAATTTCCACATTTTTTTTTCATTTTAGTTTTAGCTTTAATGTAAATGATCCCAATAATTAGCAAGCTTTTAAAGGAAGTGCAAAATCAAAACATCGATAAAAATCGTATAAAATATCGATATAAATAAATCGTATCGTTTCTCTGCGACCCACTTCTGTTTTGTCCTCCTTCCGCAGCAGATGTTTGGTGCTAGTGTGTCGCTGACAAATTTAACACTATCTGACTGGGCTTATTATTTAATGGCTTTGTCTGCAAGCAATTAAAAAAAAATCATGCCTCAAATTTAATTTAATAAATCAGTCAATTAAGATACAGTTTTCAAACAAATTGCATCTGAAAGTAGATTTTTTTCCCTATATAACGGTGTAAAAATTAAAAATGTGCGATGTTTAGAAATTAAAAAAAAATGCAGTAGAAAAATCGCAAAACTGAAATTTCATCGTCAACTGTTGCCATTCGCAAAATGACGTCAGCGTTACGCACGGACACGTTTGTCTTTTATAATATAGATAGCAGAGTTTAATTTTGATATAGATAATATTTCAGTTGTCTCGATAGCTGTCTGCTTGCTCTACATTGAAATAACGAATATCAATTAAGAAATACGCACAACATTAATTATCCCTACCAATATCAATTTTAATAGTGATCAGTTATTATTAATAGCGATTAATTAAAATGTTGATCCTAGGATATTTTGAAAATGGTAATTTAGAAATTCCTATTTAACCCTAGAACTACCGGAAATTTAAATCAAACTTGATAAACATTTCGCACCAGAATTTTTATTTAAAACTATTTAACATATTTATTTACTTTAGTTCTCTGGAGTTTACATATAACATATTTTATGAAACAAATTCTGGTTCGAATAATCATTTTGGATGTACCTGCTAAGTTCATTGGACCCGCTGATAGGCGGCGGTTAAGCATTTTCATTAAAATCATTTTAACCTTTATTTACTTTAGTTCTCTTTGTTTTATATTTAACTTATTTTATGAAACAAATTCTGGTTTGAATAATCATTTTGAATGTACTTGTTGGTTCCATTGGACAAGCTGAAAGGCGGAGGTTAAGCATTTTTTTAAAAATCTTTTAACTTTTGTAAATATTGTCCTCTGTAAAGTTTTCCATTCCCTTATCATAATATTTTTTCTGTTTTGACTTTAGCCCTTAGGGCAATACGAATACGCTCAGTGCATCCATCTGAGTCCATCCTCAACGTTATAGACCGCTGCACGCGTCTATCTGAATTACAGAACCTGATTACCAACGTGGCAAACTTCCACCAGTGAATTTTAATAGATATTTTTGCATCATTCATACGCACAAAATTACTGTCATGAATAAGTCAAAAATTATATTTACTTTTACTAGTGGAAGTTTGCCCGTTGGTATTTAGACATTTTGGAACGTTCTTTCAAAATGCACTTCCAAATACAAACCTAACGCTGGGGCAGTGTTGCCAGTGGACTACTTTTTTTAATTTAGATTTCTTGATTAACACACTATCGGCGGTTAACATCATGAGCTTGACTCACACGTAAAGCGGGCGAAAATTAGTGACGTATGAAAAAGTGCACTTTTTAGAAAACATGTACCGTAATTTCCGGCGTATAATACGCAGATGAAACAATCATGTTTAGACACAGAAATTTTATTTTATAAAGTATTACTTCTTGAACTTGTACTTGTGATAGGTTCAATGGGCTTCCAAGTTGCGAAGCAACTGCACACCCTGGCTTTGAGTAGGTGTATATCAAATCCTGAGAGAGCCATATGACATGTCTAGCCGTAGTCCAATTGACTGCATAAAAATAGGATAGAGTTAAGTCTATCTATAAAATAATGAAAATTTTAGTTAAAGTATAAACGTAAAAATAGTTCATAGTTCAAAAAACAAAAATAATGCCAGACGAGGTAAAGTAAAGATGTTAGGAGGAGTTTAGGAGAAAAGTCAATTTTATTTTATTTAATGAAAAAATTATTTAATAATATTTTTTTTAATATTAAAGAGAAAATTTTTGAGGTAAGAGTTATAGCTCAGAAGGACTATTCATCAAGAATAGTGGAGTACCTTGGTTTTTTCCGGTTGGATGGACTGCAAGCATTATAGTCAGGTGGCACATAGATGAGTTCATTTGGGATGTGATTAATGTCATTGTAGAATTTTTTTGCAAGGTGTTTAATGCGATGTTTGAGTGAAGTCGTTTTGAGATCCTTGAGGATTGTGGAGTTTTTGAGATATCTAGACCCGTTCCTGATGTAACGGAGCTGTTTGTAATGGGTACTAGAGAGGCTGTTCATGCTGGTTTTGCAAGTGAAGCCCCAGATTGGACATGCATATGTGATAACAGAGAGAATGCAAGCATTATATATTAAGAGTTTGTTGTGTATGGAGAGTGAGTGGCTGCGAAGAAGGGGGGGGGGGCGAGGGTTTTGGAATTCCCAGCGACTTTACCGCGGATATTAAGAACATGCTTTTTAAAGGTAATGCGTTTGTCAATGGTAACCCCCAGGTACTTGGCATCGTCAGACCAGGGAACGGTAGTATTATTGATGGTTAATCTATTAGGAGTGGAGAAGGTTCTAGAGAAGTAAACAGCAGTAGTTTTATATTCGTTTATTTTAATGCGCCATTGATCACACCAATCCATGATGATGTTGAGGTGGTGTTGTAGACTCTTGTAAAGATTGTATGGGTGATGTGCAGTGCAATAGAGAACAGTGTCGTCCGCATAGAGTGCGAGTGATGTGAAGAGTGTGCGTGGAATGTCATTAAAGTATATTATGAATAAAATAGGACCAATGACTCAGAGGCGTAGCGTTAGGGGGGGGGCACGATCATTTTACTACCAGTATAATTATATACTACATTTGGCCTTATTTAATCTTTGAATGGTATGAATTAAATAAGGCCAAATATAGTATATAATTATACTGGTAGTAAAATGATCGCCCCCCCCCCCTAACGCTACGCCTCTGCAATGACTGAACCCTGAATAATACCACAGAGTATTATGTGTAGTAGAGAAAGTGAGTTGTTTACACGGACGTAGAAGTTACGATTACCAAGGTAAGAGTGTATTAAATGGATAAGTCCAGACGGGAACTTAAGCCGAATTAATTTGTAAATGAGGCCCGCGTGCCAGACTTTGTCAAAGGCCTTGACGACATCAAGAAATATGGCAGCAGTAGGCTTCTTCTCGTTGAAGTTATCGGTTAAGAATTCCACAAATCGAAGAAGTTGGTGTTAGGTGGAGTGCTTGGCTCTGAAGCCGAATTGTTCAGGCATAAGAATGTTGTTGTTGTGAAGGAAGTCATTGAGCTGTGATCTAATGACGCGTTCGATTACTTTACTTAGAAAGGAGAGAAGACTGATGGGACGGAAATTAGTTGGATCATTAAGATTGCAGGATGGTTTAGGAATAGGAAAAATGAAAGTATTACTTCCCAGATCGCTGTAAATATGTGGCTTCCATTATTGAATAAAATTTCCGAGTTGAAACTGAAATGTTTGATCCGCGGATTATACGCCGGAAATTACGGTAATATCTTCACGTCTAATAGTAGGATTTCAATGAAATTTGGATAATAGGTATCACATAGTATTTCGAAAATGTAGATGAAATTTTTAAAAAAAATCAATTTTTAATTTAGGTTTCTATTACTTAATTTAATGTATAACATGGACCAAACAATAATTGTTAATTTTTGAAAGTTTTAAAAGTTCATGTAGTAAGAGAAAAGCGTAATAATGTTTAGAAATATTTTATTATTCAGTTTCTTACATAGTAATTTTATTGACTCTAATACTTCTGTAATGTATGGTATTTTTGAAAACACTCACCCCTATGAAGGGGAATCTGACAAAACTTACACATATCAGAAGTTAAACTTTTCTTTTTATGCACTGCACAAACACGACATTGTCTTAGTGGAATTTATTTTTTGCCACCAGTAATAATTTTTGTAGCTTCATGTTTCCGCAAGTCTAATGACAATCGCCCAGGAGGATCTCTACATACTGCAGTCCTGTTAACGCCAGATGTAGATGGTTGAGGATCTTTGGAAGCGGTGTTTTCAGGAATCCGATCACTTATCCACTCTTTGCTAATTTCGTGAAGCAATTGTTTATAAGTAATTGTTCTTGTTGGGTTTAATTTTCTAAATATTTGGAACGAATTAAAAAGTGCACAGTTTAGCAAATACAAGATAACCAGCTTTGTCCATTTTTTTGTTCTTCGGGTAATCGAATAATAAGCAAGATATTGATCTGCTCGAGCGACTCCCTTCATGTACTTGTTGTAAGAAATAACATACTGTGGTTTACACCACAGTGTGTTATTTCGCTACACCACTTGCCATAATTATAAGTTCTGCACAAAACTGCCTCATTATTATTTTTTTAATTTACCGTTATTTTATGAGAAAATGTCGGTCAAAACAGCACACCTTCAAAGACAAATTCATCAGGCTTCGTTCAAACGACTTATATAAAGTTGAGCGAAGGTTTTCTCACTTTGATGTAAAGAAAAAAAAGCACAAATGAACAAGAGTCATTCAGTGTCTTTCTCCGAACGAAATTCTTGGGAAAAGTGATCAAAAGAACAGCACATCTGAGCAAATTTCTTTTTTCTGTATCGTTACACGATCGGTGTTGTCAATTGTTTTCTTTTGCCCCTTATCTATACGCACTCTGATAGTACAGGCAAATTTCTTATTATTATGTCCTGAAACTTTGTATTTTGTCATTTCCGTAAAACGACACATATGCACTTGATACTTACAGAAAACTTAAACTCAATGCTATCAAAATCAATCAACTGAATTTATGATACTTTGTAAGCACGAAACTTGCAGTGGCAAAATAGCACATTTCATAAAATTATTAGTTTTCTTAAAAATTAATACAATTTGCATCTGTATTCAAATTGTACTGCGCAGATGATGCTCCGCCTACTTTATAAAGCTAGATTTTCTGCACTGATGATTTATTTTGAGCGAATACATAGCATAATGACGATGGGTGGAGTTTAAATGTAAAAAACAGTGAGGGCGCAGTACAGATGTAACGAAAACATATTAATAAATTTAGGACTAAAAACTGGTCAGGCTTTACGAAAAACAACCAAAAACATCATTCCTGCCTAAAAATTAGTGACAATGAAAAAAAAAAGAAGCATTGGTAAGTATTTTACTAACACTTAGCGTACGTTCTGCATAAAAGGTATTAATACCCTTCCCACCGATAGTGTGTTAACACAGGGTTCGTACGCTTTTACCGCAATTTTTAATAGAATTTTTCGTTTTATTTAAATGCAGAAAAGTATTACATAT